>CANTUZ010000002.1:148087388-148687388 GCA_947846985.1 Fratercula arctica
CCTAAGGGAGTGTGTGCGCGGAGACGCGTGTGCAGGTGTAGCTGTCCCTGGGGTGCGAGGGCGCCTGTGAGGGGCCGCTTGTGTCTGTGCACAACGCGCTGTGCGGTTTTGTGGGTGGGTGAGTGTTTGCTCCTGGGAGTGCACGTGTGTCGGTGTGAGCGTGTGTGAGCGTGTTTGTGTGCATCCATGTGTTGAATGCGGGCGCGCGTGTGCCTGTGTGGTGTATGATATATTGTGTGTGAGCACGTGCATGTGCACGTGTATTTCCGTGTGTGCACCTGTATGTCAGTGCATGTGTTTTGTGTGTGTGCATCTGTGTACTTGGGTGATTCCGTGCATGTGAGTGCGTGTGTGTGCACACATGTGTTTTGTGTGTATGTGATGCATCTGGGTGTATGTCAGTGTGCATGGATCTGTTTGTGCATGTACTTTGTGCGCATTTGCATGTGTTCTAACACATGTCAGTGTGTGTGCTGCTGCACATGCTTTTGTCTTGCACGTGTGTGTGTATGTGTTCATTCACCCAGGTTTGCATGTGTATGTTTTTACATGTATATGCATATGGTACATATGTGCGCATGTGTGTGAGTGCGCGGGTGTGATCTGAAGTGGGGTGCTGATGTACACGACTGTGTGAGCTGGGAAATTTTGGCAGGCAGTCACGAAGCGTGGCTCTTTGCACGTGTGTCTGCACAGGGGTTTGCATTTCCCCATGTCGAGGAGCATGTGCGGTTTTTATGTGTGCGTGGAGTGCATTTGTCAAAAGGTGTGTTCTGGTTAGGAACTGTTTTCAACAGGGGTATGGATATGATGCGAGGCTTTCTATATGTGTGTAAGTGTATATATGAATTTGTATGAACATACATTTATGTGTATGTGTATATATATATACACACACACAGTAGTACCACAATATCATAGAAAATAGTGTTGCAGGAATCTGGAAAGGTAGTGATTCCTCCGTTAGTCCCAAAGCACGATGCAAAAGAGCAAGTGTGCATGGCCATGTGTCTGCTCCTATGTGGGTGTAGGGGTGAGCAGTATGTGCCTGCCTTCCTCCTTTACTTAGAACCATGCCCTGTTTCAGTGAGGCCAACAGCATTTAGCAGAGTGCGGCCCTGGCATATGGCTGGCTGAACTCGTCTCTGTAGCTGGAGGACTGCATGTAGCTGGTGTGAGGAAAGAGTAGCTTTAGTCACAAGTGCTGACACTAACTGTCCCCATCGGATTCATACAGGTTTGTTTACTGGGGAGAAGCACAGGTACATATTTCACAGCCTCATGTACTGTCCACAGCCCTCTCTTGCAGACACATAAGTCTTGGAGAGTGACTGTTGTAATTGAAACTTGGTGGGCCTGTTCGCTTCCTCTGCAGCAGCTCAGGAATGTGATCTCAGAAGTGATGTGAGCCTTGTGCTGATGTTAAGGGCAGTGCCACGTTAGGACCAACTTCTTGACAAAATTTGATCGGTCTCTGTTTCATGTAATGGTGAAAATCACTCTGTTCAGAACCTACCTATTGCATTCGTTAAAATAATGCCAATGTATCTCTTTTTACTATATACATGTATGTATATGTTTATGCATGCAGGTGTGCATGTAGCTGAAATCCATTTTTCAGGAGCATTTCAAAACTGAAGAGAGACTTGTGCTTTCAGAACAGCATGAAAGGCCTCGCTTCTAGTGCTCAGATTTTTTTGTGTGCTTGGAATGAAGTTCTGCTGTTATTCCCCCCAAGAATACTTTTCAGCGCTGGAACTCAAATCGCCTTGGAGTAAATACTTTATCAGCTATAGAGGGTAACAAATAGATATTGAAGACCTAGACTTATTATTTCTGATTCATGCATTGCATTCCTCAGTACTTCAATACCTAACTTATTTAGGAGGCTTATTTTGATGCTGTTAGAAGTCATGTCTGTTTGACATCCCCTAAGATTTACCCTGTGAGTTATCTGTATTACTTCTGAAAATGAAAATTTGGCTCATCAGTTAGATGTTTAACATGAATGAAGAAATGCTTACAGTTAAAAATGGGATGCCCAAGGAATTTTTGTGGCCAAATTCCTACTAATTTTCAAAGACCCTTAGGTTTCCAAGTAATTTAGATGCATTTTAAAAATAGTGCTTCAGCTACTAAGGCAAATTTTAGGCACATTTGATAGTATTAAAGCTAGGGATTGATTTGAATTTCTTTACAGAACACCCCCACCCCAACCTTCAAACATTGTAATCTTGCATTTTTATTGTGGTTGTTGTGTTTTTAGATACTAGCATCCCATAACCTTTTGAGTGATTCTAGATTCAAGCTGTAGGTTATGCTATATATTTCATATTCATATAGTGTCCTCCATCTTACTTTTCCCTGCCTCCCTCTCTTCCTTGCTTCTGTCCCTTCCGTCCCTCCCTCTCTCCTTCCTTCCTTCCCTCTCTCCTTCCTTCCTCCCTCTCTCCTTCCTATCCTCCCTCTCTCCTTCCTATCCTCCCTCTCTCCTTCCTTTCCTCCTTCTCTCCTTCCTTTCCTCCTTCTCCCCCTCCTTCTCTCCTTCTCTCCCTGCTTCCCTTCTTTATCTCTTCCTTTCTTTCACTCTCTCACTCTGTTTTTCTTCCTCCCTTCATGTTTTCCTTTCTCTCCCAGTCTCTCATTCTTTCTTTTTCTTTCCCTCTTTTTTTCTCTTTCTCCTCTCTCCTTCTTTCTCTCTTTCTCCCCTCTTTTGGCATGGTCAAGCTTATTGATCATTTGGGTACCAGTCAAGGATGAAAGTGACTTGGCAAGGACCATTAAGTCAATCACTATGATTAAATACTCCCAAGAATTCTAAAATGTGCTGAAATCAGAAATGGGCAGATACTTAAATGTCTGACCTGTCAGGCACGTGAATGTCAGCAATGCTAGCAGAAAATGTGTTTCAGAAACCTGACAGTGATGGTGCTCCTTCGTGCTATTATTGTCGGATGCTTCATAAGGTAAACTAGACTGTGATCTCTTAGTTATAGTATCTGTAAGCAGGCACTCTTGCCTCAGAATCTCCAAGAAATAAATACACCAAAATAGTTCTATGGAATAATGTACTACTATTGGTATTTGCATTTCCCCCCTTCACAGTTCTCTCTTCTCTTTGCCAAGGCAGATCAAATTTAAGTTTTGATAATTACATTACAAATTCCTCCTACATTTTCAACTGCATTTGTTATTCTTCATTCGCTGTCATATACTTTTGTGTAAGGTAGCTGTATTTTGTTAAATAACTCCTACATTTCGCCCCCGGGTGACTTCACTCTAATTGTAGATAGACTGATTGCTTTGCTTTAAAAACTGCAGTGGGGTCTTCTGTGACAAATAACACTGTGAATAATATGATACACAATGCTTGCAAGCACACACAGTATATGTAGGCATGTGTAAAGCATATAGGCAGTGATATTTTAAAATGTGTATTTGACTTAGGATACAAATCTCATTCACTCATATCACATGATTATTTTGAACATCCTTACCTAATGCAGAATGTAGAATTCTCTGAATTCTCATAACTTAGTTCATCTGGTTATAAACCCAAATATGATTACATTAGACCTAATAATGACCCTGAACTGCTTGCTTTTGTGTTGGTGAGCCCTAACATTCTTCTCTTACCTTGAAAACAGGAGAGTATTACAAATACACTCCCAAACTTCCATTTTCTCACTTAACGCTTTTCAACATGTGTTAGAGTTCATCAGAGGAGGTCACAAAGAAGAAGACACCGTTATGCCATCCCCAGGTAGGTGGCACTTCACTCCTTACCTCTGTTTACTCAGAGAAGAATGGTTTCACTGGTGTGAAACAGATAATGAGGTTTGGATGGGAAAGAGTGGGGAGGGGATCATTCCACAAATGTTGGGGTGTCACCATGTGCTGGTGTTACTGCCATATATTCGCATTAGAGGATATAGCTGTAGTATGAAAATCAAGCATAATACAACACAAGGAAAGATGCAGTAAAGCAAGTACAGTGATGGAAGTATCTGGAGGGGAAAGGTGTCTTCTTGACTACTTTTTAGCTTAAGTTTTCATAAATCAGGTTCTAAGCTGCCTCTAGCACAAAATATCTCAAGAAAAACGGTTAGCAGTGATACTCAAGAGTACCCACTTAGATTCCCAAATAAAAGAAAAAAGGAATACTTCTCTCAAATGCACTGTTCACAGGGAGACAGAGATCATATGTTTCATTATGACAATTAGCTATGATTTTGTTATCTCTGTATTAAATGTTCCTTTCTTTTTGCTAGAGGCCACGTTTGAAATCTGTTTGGAGATAAGAGAGAGAATGCAATTCTATTTTATGCAACATTTCCTGATTTAGATATTGTACTATATAACTTTTAGTTTTCAAGTGGAATTCAAGAAATACGTTTTGGTCTACTGCTATCAGATTTTGCATAGCTTAGTGACTAAATTTATTTTTATTATATCAGTCATGATCAGGCCACATGATCTTGGTGTGTAGTTGTGTTTGTCTGGGATTTAGACAGCAGACATTCTCAGCAAAAGCTGTCACCACTGTAGTGTTCTCCCATCTCCAGTCAGCAGAGTTTGAGTTTGATGATTTAGAAAACCTGTAGGGTGCGTGAAAATCAGAAGTGCCTGACTTTACACAGGCAGAATGACTTCTTACATGGTGTGTGCAGCGAGGCCAGGCTCACTAGGATTTGCTAGGCAATCAGCTTGGGCAGAATTTAGATCTTGATTCCCCTGTCCTCAGTAATGGAGTAGCATACATTCAAATAGCTATTTGAACACTAGCTGTATTACCCCTTAGATCCGGCAGTTAAGAACCTTTGATCCATGACCAAAGATGTCATTGTTTATTTTGCTCAATGCACTGCTTTGTTGAGATACGTAGTAGCCCCCAACGAGCTCATGCATGGGATACAGTGTGACGTTGTGCAGTGAAAGCTCGCCAAAGGGACGCTTGAATGGTGAAAGTTTAGAAAAGATACTTAATGTGATAATTGCAACAAATACAATTATTTAGTATATACATAAAGACAGATTATCACCTGGAGTTCAGGATGCCATGGACATAAAAAGGAAATTCCGTAATAGGGAATGGCTGCACACAGTGACAGTAGAACAAAAGAGGAGAAGAGGTAAAACTGGGGGGAAAAAAGTGTGGTAGGGAATTGCTATGCTTTATTGTTGAAGTAATAAATAAAAGAGAATTGTCTGGAATTGCATCAAAGATTATCCTTCTGTCATAATAGTAGTACTGCGGTATGTAAAGGAAGATAAATCAGGAAAGGATGCTGAGGTGCTGAAATGAGAATAAAAAAGATTTTGTTTTTATAGTGCATTGTGTAGCTAGGAAAGTGGGTGAGCTGGTGGGCGGAGACTAAAACATCCTTCCAAATTCCACTTTCCTGTTTGCATTAGATTGAGACATAGTAAAGGTATATTAAACATGTCAGTTATTTAACTGCCATTCAGCAATAATCAGATGCAATGTATGTACTATCATTCTTCATTGAGCAAATCTGACATGCATTCTCACTGCTAAGTGTAGATTTTCTTAGCAAACTTCTATTTGTTAGCCAGGGGGTGAAAAGAATACTTTATAGAAAAAAGGTTTTATTGCATCTCAGATTTTGTTTTAATTATTTATGTGACTGTTCTTTATCTGTATTTTCTGTTCCATTGTTTAATGTTTAATGTTTTTAATGTCTTTGTGTGGTTCTTGGAATGTTAGGGAAGATAAGCACTGTAGATATAAAATTAATAATTAATTATTCTTGATGATACTTACAGGAGTTACATATACAAATCCTCTGGCGTTTGCAGGAGAACAAATCTAGAAGGCCTCTGGTTTGCTGTTATTCTGCATGAAGGATTCTCCTTGGCTTGGACAGGAATTCTGTGCACAGAGCTGTAGAAGAACTAAACCTGTAAACTATTGGTAACCTTGACTCTAATTTCAGATTAAAAAATATATAATGAACATTTGTAAGTAATTCATACCTAGAAAGAAGAGTGGTGTTCTATCTGCCTGCCATATATTCTTTAATAAACACTAAAGAGGATGGAGACTGTTGACATTGCAGACAGAATTAATAACCTTATTTAGAGGCGTATTTCTGGATACACAACTGAAGTATACTGATGGCTTTTAGACGCCATATGCTGAGGTTATAGAGGCAGAGATAGGTTAGGAAATTTTGGTGGCAAGTGTTTGCAATTTTTAATCTTGAAGAAGACAGTCAAAAGCGGAACCTAAATGTATCTGATGAACACAAATATCACAGCTGAGACATTTAATTTTGATTCGTGACTGCATTATTAATTTGTCTGAGAGTGTTCAAGGTAGCCTAGTAAGATATTTCAGAGTTCTGTTTGTGTTATTTAATGTTAGACATTGATCGGAAGCTGAGGGGGGTTAAAGAAAGTGGGTGGAAGAGATTATTGGACTAGTTTCAGGGTATTTTGTTTCAGCTAGATATTTGGTATGCATGAACATAGCTAGACCCTTTTCCTATCTGTTTCGCTCCGTACTCCACTCTCAAATGATTTATAATGTTTGAATCCTTTCCCCTGCTTAGCCAAGTGCAGTATTACAGCAAAGAGTATATTGGTGCTGATTTTGAATAGCATTTCACAGCCATCTCTGTCGACTGCTTCTTTTTCTGTAGCAGCATCGCGTATCACTCGGAGAATGATGAGCTAAAAGTAACGAGCAGTGATGTGGTGATGCTGTAATTTTTTGTGCAGCTTGAAATGCAGATCTGAGCTGACCTGTGTTAGGGTATGTGATAAAAAGCTCCCCCCTACACACAGAGGAGCACAGAGACATGAGCCCCTGCCCCAGCCTTCCCAGGACTGTCCCAGGAGAGCGTCAGCCCCATGGGCCAGGTGAGGCCCAACGCCATGGGTCCCCAGGGGTGGCTCTCTGGGCACTGCACAGACTGCGGGGTCCCTGTCCTGGGGGATAGGGCTCATTATGGGATGCAGGGGGAGAGCATGCTGGGATTGTGTGAGACTTATTATGGGATGTTTAGGGGAGGAACCAAAGGTGGGGAAATGGAGGGATCAAGGTGGTTTGGGGAGGAACAAATGTGCAAAAATGGAGACATAAGAAGATAAAGGGAACGAGTCACCTGTTGACAGTTTGCTGGCTGGTACCCTTGTCTGCATTTCAGATGGTGGGCTACATTTCTCATCACTGTACATCCATAATTTACTTAGTTTGATGCTCTTGAATGTGCTGCTTCTTACTTATTTTTTGTTTTGATGGGTATCAAAATCTGTTGACATGGTATGTACACTACTTTTGATTCTACAGTTGTTCTGTGTTTATTGTTTTTTACATGAAAACATGCATAACATTACCTATTCTCATGAATGGACTACATGAACTATTGTTTTAAGTCCTCCAATTTCAGTTATTAAGAATAAAGTACTATAATAAACAGAAAGCATAGTATTAATATTGAGAGGCACTAATTTTTTATTTTCCATACTGTGCCAATTTACCACATATAAACAATTTCTGTCATCAAGTTCCTCTGCTTTTTTTCTTCTGATGTATTTTTACTGCTTTAGGATTTCTAGTTTCCTATGAAGCTGTTAGCTACCTTTCTGAAACAGTAATCAGTTGCATTTTTTATTTCAGGCATAGTGTCTATCCATATATGTGTTTGTCATTATTATAGAAAGAAAGAAAAATGGACTGTAGTGTATTGTCTTACTGAATGTATGACTGTGTGCATCTCAGTCTATTTGTCTTTTTAAGAAAATTGTTTCCTTTATAAGCAAGCAGTTTCTTGTCTGAAATCCTAATAGCCTCTGGCAAAAGTATGTTAGAGACACAATAAGTGGCATCAAAATATTTTATACTAAATGAGAAATAAGATTTGCTCTAGAAACATTGAAGGTCTACAAGTAAAGAAAATAATGAGATCCTTGGGTATTGAATATGTTTAAAAATTGACAATGAACTCATGTGAGTGTGAAAGAATCTTTAGTAGCTCTACAATCATTAAATGGAGCAAATTCAATTTAACTGTAGATATTTCAGAGTTATTTCAAGAAAATATGTTGGAAATAATGTCGAATTTTTGAAAGGCTACTCAAAATAATTCACTTGGTTTCATCAGATCACCTGACAAATAGGGATGAAGAAAAGGTGGAGACATTCAGGGGTTTTTTTGTTGTTTTTTTGTTTTTTTTTCCTCAGTCTTTAATAATGTGATAAACCTTGGTCTGCCTGGTCCTCTGAGTTGGAGGACTGTGACTGTGGGAACAGTGACTTTCCGTTGGTGGACACTGAAATTGTAAGGGACCAGTCATATCAGCTGAATGTCTGTAAGTCCATGGGACCTGATGGGATTCATCCCAGAGTTCTGAAGGAGCTAGTGGAAGTTACAGCAGCACTGCTCTCAACCATCTACCAAAGGTCTTGAGTTTGAGGAGGTCCCTGTTGACTGGAAGCTAGCCAATGTTATTCCAATTTATAAGAAGGGCACGAAGGAAGGCCCAGGAAACTACAGACGTGTTAGTATAACCTCAGTTCCTGGAAAAAATATGGAGAAGATATACAGGGTGTTATTGAAAGGCATTTAAAGAACAATGCAGTCATCAGGCAGAGTCAACGTGTTTGCAAAGGGAAAGTCCTGCTTAACTAATTTAATATCTTTCTATGATAAAGCCACCCATCTAGTGGGTGAAGGGAAGGTGGTAGATGTAGTTTTTCTGGATTTTAGTGAGGCTTTTGATACTGTTCCTTATGGCATCCTTCTGGACAGGTTGTCCAACTGTGGGATGAGTGGGTTAACAGTGCTCTGGGTGAAGAACTGGCTGAGCATTAGGGCTCAAAGGGTTTTAGTGAATGGGGCTGCATCTTGCTGGCAACCAGTCACCAGCAGTGTTTCTCACGGTTCAGTTCTAGGTCCAGTTCTATTTAATATTTGTATCAGTGATCTGGATGCAGGAGTTGAATACACCCTTAGTAAGTTTGCTGATGATACTAAACTGGGGGGACAAGAGACCTTGCAGAGCGATCTAGATAGATTGGAGCGTTGGGCAGTCACCAGTGGCATGAAGTTTAACAAGAACAAATGCTGGATTCTGCATCTGGGTTGGAGTAACACTAGACCCAAGTATAAACTGGGAGAGGAGTGGCTGGAGAGCAGCCTTGCAGAAAGGCATCTGGAGGTGCTGGATGACAGCAGGCTGAAGAGAAGTCAGCATTGAGCCCTGGCAGCCAAGAGGGCAAACCTCATCCTGGGGTGCATCAAACACAGTATAACTGGCTGGTCAAAAGAGGTGATTAACCTGCTGTATTTAGTGTTGCTGCAGCCTCACCTTGAGCACTGTGTGCAGTTCTGGGCCCCAGAATTTAAGAAAGATGTTAAGGTACTTGAATGCATCCAGAGGAGGTCAACAAAGCTGGTGAAAGGGCTGGAAGGAATGTCCTATGAGGAGCAGCTAAGGACTTTGTCTAGTTTGGCATGGAGGAGGCATTGCTTGTACAGCTTCCTGAGGAGGGGAAGTGGAGAGGGAGCTGCTGATCTCTTCTCACTGGTATTCAGTGACAGGATGGGTGGGTATGGTTCAAAGCTGTGCCAGAGGAGGTTCAGACTGGACTTTAGGGAGCATTAGGAGCATTAGGTTCAGACTGGATATTAGGGAGATAGAATTTAAGATCCTCAGGGCAACTAGAAGGATATATTCCAAGGTTACGACCCTGGACTTTAGGCATGCAGACTTAGATTACTTCAGGGATCTGCTGGCCAAAATGACGTGGGACAAAGCTCTAGAGGGAAGGGGGACACAGGACAGCTGGTCAGTATTCAAGGATCACCTTCTCCGTGTCCAGGAGCAAACTATATCGACAAAGAGGAAAGCAGGAAAGAATGCTAGGAGATCTGCCTGGATGAACAGGGAGCTCCTGGACACACTGTCACACAAAAAGAATCTTTATAAGGAGTGGAAGAGAGGAGAGCTGGAATGGGGGGCATATAAGGAAGCTGTCTGAACAGCAAGAGACCTGGTGAGAAAAGCTAAAGCTCAGTTAGAATTAAATCTAGCCAAGGAAATCAAAGGAAACAACAAAAATTTCTATAGGTACATTAATGGTAAGAAGAAGACTAGGGAGGGTGTGGGCCCCCTCAGAAAGGAAATGGGGGAGCTGGTGACAAGGCTGAGGTTCTCAATGACTTCTTTTCCTCAGTCTTCACTGGCAAGGGCTCCAGCCACACTCGTGGAGTCACAGAAGACCATGGCAGGGGTTGGACAGAACTGCCCATTGTAAGTGAAGATCAGGTTTGTGACCATCTGATGAACCTGAAAGTGAACAAGTCCATAGGACCTGATGGGCTACACTCATGGGTACTGAAGGAACTGGCAGATGAGGTTGCTAAACCGCTCTCTATTATATTCCAAAAGTCATGGCAGTCTGGTGAAGTCCCCACTGACTGGAAAAGGGGAAACATAATCCCCCTTTTCAAAAAGGGAAAGAAGGAGGAACCAGGGAACTATAGGCCAGTCAGTCTCACCTTCATGCCTGGTGAGATTATGGAGCAGATCCTCCTGGAGGCACTGCTGAGGCAGAAGAATAACAAAGAGGTGATTGGGTACAATCAACACGGTTTCACCAAGGGCAAATCGTGCCTGACAAAACTGGTGGCCTTCTATGAGAAGGTCACAACATCAATAGACAAGGGGAGAGCAACTGACGTCATTTGCCTGGACCTGAACAAAGCCTTTGACACTGTCCCGCATGACATCCTGGTCTCCCAGCTGATAAAATATGGGTTTGATGGACGGACAATTCAGTGGATAAAGAACTGTCTTGACAGCCACACCCGAAGAGTAGCTGTCAATGGGTCCGTGTCCAAGTGGAGGCCAGTGACCTGGATCAGTAGAATCATAGAATCATAGAACCATAGGGTTGGAAGGGACCTCTGGAGATCATCTAGTCCAACCCCCCTGCCAGAGCAGGGTCACCTAGAGCAGGTTACACAGGAACACGTCCAGGCGGGTTTTGAATGTCTCCAGAGATGGAGACTCCACCACCTCTCTGGGCAGCCTGTTCCAGTGCTCTGCCACCCTCAGGGTAAAGAAGTTCCTCCTCATGTTTAGGTGGAACTTCTTGTGCTCAAGTTTGTGCCCACTGCCTCTTGTCCTGTCCCCGGGCACTACTGAAAAGAGCCTGGTCCCATCCTCACGACAGCCACCCTTTAAGTATTTATAAGTGTTGATAAGATCCCCCCTCAGCTGTCTTTTTTCCAGACTGAAGAGATCCAAATCCCTCAGCCTTTCCTCATAAGAGAGGTGTTCCAGTCCCCTAATCATCTTGGTAGCCCTCTGCTGCACCCTTTCCAGCAGTTCCCTGTCCTTCTGGAACCGGGGAGCCCAGAACTGGACACAGTACTCCAGGTGTGGCCTCACCAATGCAGAGTAGAGGGGGAGGATGACCTCCCTTGACCTGCTGGCCACACTCTTTTTGATGCACCCCAGGATGCCATTGGCCTTCTTGGCCACAACAACACATTGCTGGCTCATGGTCATCCTGTTGTCCACCAGGACTCCCAGATCTCTTTCCACAGAGCTGCTTTCCAGCAGGTCAGCCCCCAACCTGTACTGGTGCATGGGGTTGTTCCTCCCCAGGTGCAGCACCCTACACTTGCCCTTGTTGAATTTCATAAGGTTTCTCTCTGCCCAGATCTCCAACCTGTCCAGGTCTCTCTATATGGCAGCACAGCCCTCCGGTGTGTCAGCCGCCCCCCCCAGCTTTGTGTCATCAGCAAACTTGCTGAGGGTGCACTCTATCCCCTCATCCAGGTCATTGATGAATATATTGAAGAGGACTGGACCCAGTACTGACCCCTGGGGAACACCACTCGTCACTGGTCTCCAACTAGATTCTGTGCCCCTAATCACAACCCTCTGAGCTCTATCTTTCAGCCAGTTTTCTATCCACCTTACTGTCCGTTCATCTAACCCACACTTCCTAAGCTTCCCTATGAGGATGCTGTGGGAGACCGTGTCAAACGCTTTGCTTAAGTCAAGATAGACCACATCTACCGCCCTCCCCTCATCTATCCATCCAGTCATGCCATCGTAGAAGGCTATCAGATTAGTCAGACATGATTTCCCCTTGGTGAATCCATGCTGAGTACTTCTGATAGCTTTCTTTTCCTCCACGTGCCTTGAGATGACGCCCAGAACAAGCTGTTCCATCATCTTTCCAGGGATGGAGGTGAGGCTGACCGGCCTGTAGTTCCCTGGCTCCTCCTTCTTGCCTTTTTTGAAGACTGGAGTGACATTGGCTTTCCTCCAGTCCTCAAGCACCTCACCTGTTCTCCAGGACCTTTCAAAGATGATGGAGAGCGGTCCAGCAATGACTTCTGCCAGCTCCCTCAGCACTCTCGGGTGCATCCCATCGGGGCCCATGGACTTGTGAATACCTAAATGATCTAATTGATCCCTCACTCGCTCCTCCTCAACCCAAGGGAAGTCTTCTTCTTTCCCTGTTACTTTATTCAATGCCTGGGACTTCTGAGGGCTGGGCCGAGCAGAAAAGACCGAAACAAAGAAGTACTGGGACCGGTCTTGTTTAACATCTTTGTCAGCGACATGGACAGTGGCATACAGTGCACCCTCAGCAAGTTTGCCGACGACACCAAGCTGTGTGGAGGGGCTGACACGCTGGAGGGAAGGGATGCCATCCAGAGGGACCTTGACAGGCTGGAGAGGTGGGCCCATGCCAACCTCATTGAAGTTCAGTAAGACCAAGTGCAAGGTCCTCCATCTGGGTTGGGGCAATCCCAAGTACCGATATAGGCTGGGCAGCGACTGGCTTGAGAGCAACCCTGAAGAAAAGGACGTGGGGGTGCTGGTGGACGAGAGGCTCAACATGAGCCATCAGTGTGCACTAGCAGCACAGAAAGCCAATCGTATCCTGGGCTGCATGAGGAGAAGCATGGCCAGCAGGTCAAGGGAGGTGATTCTCCCCCTCTATCCACTCTCGTGAGACCCCACCTGGAGTACTATGTCCAATTCTGGAGCCCCTACTCCAAGAGAGATATGGACGTGCTGGAATGTGTTCAGAGAAGGGCCATGAAGATGATCAGAGGGCCGGAGCACCTCTCCTATGAGGACAGACTGAGGGAATTGGGGTTGTTCAGTCTGGAGAAAAGAAGGCTCCGAGGAGACCTTATAGTGGCCTACCAGTATCTTAAGAGGGCCTACAAGAAAGCTGGTGAGGGACTTTTTAGGATGTCGGGTAACGGTAGGACTAGAGGGAATGGATTAAAACTAGAGATGGGACGATTCAGACTGGACGTTAGGAGGAAGTTCTTCACCGTGAGGGTGGTCAGACAGTGGAACAGGTTGCCCAGAGAGGTGGTGGAAGGCCCGTCCCTGGAAGTTTTTAAGGCCAGGCTGGATGGGGCTCTGAGCAACCTGATCTAGTGGGAGGTGTCCCTGCCCATGGCAGGGGGGTTGGAACTAGATGATCTTTAAGGTCCCTTCCAACCCTGGCAATTCTATGATTCTATGATTTCTTTACTGAGAGGGTGGTCAAACACTGGAACAGGCTTCCTAGAGAGGTGGTCGATGCCCCAAGCCTGTCACTGTTTAAGAAGAATTTGGACAATGCCCTTAACAACATGCTTTAACTTTTAGTCAGCCCTGAAGTGGTCAGGCAGTTGGACTAGCTGATCGTTGTAGGTCCCTTCCAACTGAATTATTCTGTTCTGTTCTGTTCTATATATTTATTTAACATGAAGACATTATCAAAATTGATTACATGTAGAGGAAAATAAACTTTTTAAACTTTTTCCTCAGCTGCTGTATATTGATGTTGCTTAACAGACATAAGTAAAATGCCATTTCACATTAACTGTTTATAATGGCCCCTATGTCTATCTCTTCTCACATCATACATATAGAATGCAGTGGAAACAGGGGGAATACAGAGTGGAAAAAAGTATTAGAGAAGAGGAAATATTTCTAAATACAAGAAAGAAGTTGGAACTTTCTAAATTTTACTCTCTGTAATGAGTGTTTAGTAAGGTTTTTATGTCATACTCACTAGGACTAGACACATGTTTGTATTCTCTTAAGAGAATGTATTAATCATTGAATGCTTATTCATGAGACTTTCTTAAGGGGATGAAGCATGTTTTTCTCCTTTGATCAGTCTCCATACTTTCCAGGTAGTATGTCTCCTATACTGAGCATCAAGTCTGACTCCCAAATCCTGGCAAGCTGTCTGCTCCTGGGATTTTTACTAAGCACAGTTTCTTCCAGGCATCCTTTGGAATAAATGACTCATCTGTGTTTCTTAAAGAAATGATTTAAGAATCAAGGTCCAGGAGAGAATTCTAGCTTGATAATCCTCGTATAATAAAATAATTTCCCTTTATTCCGGAATCAGGTGTGTAAGCTCCTGACACATTTCTTTGTCATTCTTTATTTGCTAATTCAGGAAACTCTGCACTCAGAGGGATGGCTGTTGTTCATCTGATTACTGAATGCCCAGACCTCTTTGTGTATTTTGCCTGGAACTAAGACTTTGAACTTAGTTCTTAAATAACTTCTCTTGGTGCCATATACCTTGTAGCCGAAGCAGAAGCCTATGTCAACTAGAAATTACACATGCTATGATCAGTATTAACTTGCCTTGAACGCAGATATAAGGGTACTAAATTAAGGTAACCAGGATGAATACTTACTTATTTTGTAATGCTGTGATGGCAGAACTAGACACAATGCATAAGCGCTTCATAAAGTATGTGAGGAATGTGATCATCAAAGGGACAAAGATGTGTGTAATTTGGGGAATACACAAAAAGCATGATTTGCAAGGCAAGAAAAAAAAAGCAATATAAGCAGTATTGGGAGGAGATGAGACCCCTGCTTCCCCTTGGAGGACTAAGCATAAAACCATCACACATGGTGGAAATACGGAGAAGAAAGAAAATGAACACCCTTCAGTTCTAAATTCTGTCATCAAAATCTCTCAGGCTTGATCACTTCAACCACCACAACCAAGAACCACTAAGGATCATAGCCAATGGTGTCACCATGAGCTCCAGGGTGTTATATACTCATCACTAATGTAACATATTAGTGTTACTGACTCACAGCTTTGTGTATATAGTGAGGACAATCAATAACATGCAAAAATGTGTTGTTAATGAAAAAAAATTAGTAAAGTTTGGTTTTAAAGCTTAAAATGGTCCTGTCAGTCTCCTAAACACTTTATCACAGCAATCTCTTAATTAACTGATACATACATATTTTTATATATATATGTGCACATATACATATATAGACACATGCATATTCAGTTGCAATAGCCTAAAAGTTGAATTTTAAAGCACTGATCATTGGAGGTGGAGCACTATATTTTTCTCCTTCAGCCACCTTATCTTCTGCAGATATTATTTCAGTCTCTGGATCCTTTCAGATCTGAGGGTGTCCCCTTCTCTTGCTTTATCATCCAGACCAGCAGACTCCTCATTGCTGCTATCACCTCTTTCCCATGCTGTCAGCAGGGACCTGGAAACTCTCTTTCTTGCTGGCAGCATTCATTGAAGCAGCAGCTGTTCAACTTGTGGATGCTTCTTACTCAGAAGGGTACTTTTGTTGTCCCATGCTTAATACTGAATGCTCTATTCTCACCAGTCCTCAGAGAATCCTAGATCCATAATTAAATAATTTCTAAGATGAGGATTTTGTTAACAGGACCATTCAACGTGACAGCTTTCATAGCATCTCACTGAAACACCTAACATTGCACAAAGTGTTTGAAAATTAGATTAAATGGATCTCTGATCTTGTACATCAGATGCTGTGTTCCTGTGAAAAAGATATGTCAAACAGCTGAAAATAATGTTGTTTTGTATTTTTAATGGATATGTGTAAAAGCCGTTCAAAGCAAATCAAATCAAAACTAACACACCTAATTCAGAGGCAGTAAAAGTGAAAATGTTGAGGAAGTTAAGAGCTGCTGAAGCAGCTGTGGATTATAGGATCCGGATTTCTCCTTTGCGGTTGCTGAAGCCCAGACAGGTGCAGCCTGGGAACACAGGGGTTTCTCCATCCCATTCCCATGGACGCTGCTGCTGCGCACGTGTGTGCAAACACACACATGACTCTAACATGACTGGCAACACAGACGACCTCAGCCAGGGCACTGTCTTTAGCGGCAGCCCCATGAACACCAACAGCACGCACATGGGGCAGCCCAGTCCTGCTCCTCCTTTCCAACTGATCAGGACTGAAGTGAAAACTCACACACCCCCTCACTCTGTAGATTCACAAACACACGGTCATGCGTCCCTCAAATATCAGTGTGGCCTCTCAGTCCATCTAATGCCGTGACTGGACCCTGGGCCCCTTACTCAGCTTGCAGGTCTCCTCCTGCTCACCCGTTAGTCCAGCTTGATGTTCACTAGGAAACAGATGCATGCACTTGCACATTTATCTCAAACTGATCTTGCACCCACACAGTCACATATTCCTCATATGTTAGCACAAGCCCTAAGCCTACCTGTTCCTGGACAGTGGGGCCCTCACCTACCCCCTGGCTCAGACCTCGTGCCTTTCCATGCAGGTCTCCTGCTTGCTGGCTAGTCCAGCTTGAGGTTTGCTAAGGAATGACATATTCATGCGCTCATTCAGGATTAAATTCACTGGGGAAAGACAAACAGAGCCAGGTCTCTCCAGTTGCTGGGACATATGCCTATGGGCCTTGTGACCCACAACTTCTTCTCCAGTTGCTACTGGACTGCTGTGCAGGACTCATGTAGAACAGAGAATGAGAGAACATGGACAAAATAATTGGTAAGAAGAAGATTTAATAAATTCATGTGATGAAAATAAGAGATCTGAATCACAGAAAAATTAAAATAACTTGTTACAGTCCTCACTGAACAGTACATGTGCTTCTGGCTAGCTGTACTATTTCCCAAAGAGGATGAAGGTGAGATTTAATTTCAGAGGGGTTTGGTTTGTTAGTGTATTCACAGAATCACAGGGGTTGGAAGGGACCTCTGAAGATCATCTAGTCCAACCCCCTGTTGCGTGGAAAGGGGCAAATCGGTTTTGGCAGAAGATAAATCCCCTTGCGTTCTAACACTCCTCACCGAGGTGGGAGGCTAGGTGCGGCCGGGTTTAAATTCTGAGTGATGCCCAATTCAGCACTATCAGTCCAGTCGCGTTTAATATGTATTAAACTGTTATGATTTGGATACACTAATAGTGGACTGCACTTTCAGTCTAGTCGTGCTCATGGACTAACATGGCCACTCTCGAGTCTTTGGTCGCGTTCAATGAGAAACTACCACGACTAGCTACTTAAACAGTGCAGTTTATTTAAACAGCAGATAGATAGGTTCTTAGGATTGCTGGTGATAAATACACTGTCTGCAAAGCACGTGCAAATAAAAGTATTATTACATATATCAAACGCACAACAAAGTTATAAACGATACAGCCTGGCTATAAATGTAGGATAGAGATTCTCTAGAGAAATTCCTAAGTTTCCTGAGAAAGCACTCGGTATAATCTAAGTCTTACCCAAAGGCGTCCCTATGAGGGGGGAAGAAAGGCTCAGCCCGTCGACTGATCCCAGAAGTCAGTGACGGAGTTCTCCTCGACTTGTTCACAATGGTGTCTTTCCTGGTTATCCCCTCTTTCTTGGGCTATTTTTTATACTATTTTTTAGCTTCAGTGTGGAGTTTGAGTGACTTTAGTCATAAATACTTTAATTATGATTGGTGTAAAATTCTCTCGCTTCACATTTAAAGGTATAGTTTACGAAAAATTCAGGGCACAGACTCGAGGAGTGGTCACACCTTGGAGATGGGTAGTCTTTGGGATGGAGGTGTGTTTTGGTATTATAATGACATTATAATGAGCAAAGTTCACACAAAGGACAGCATTTCATCAAAATTTGACAAAATGTTGGCTCAGGGTGGTAAATGGGCAGCTTATCGGTTCTATAGTACCATCTCGTTCCCATATCTGTTGGATCATCACAGGGCTTGGCCGTGGAATTTCCATCCCACTCCATTCCCCATGTTGCATCGCAAGCAATATTGCACAGGGAATCACAGATGTTGAATTCCTTGCATGCCAGCTGCAGCTGCTCTCTACCTCAGAAGCCTCTTTATTTTATACTTTTCCTTAATGTGTGAACAATGCTGTACCTCTGTATTTTTAGGCAATTTAGTAATTATTCCACACCCCTCTGTTAAAGCAGGGTCACCTAGACCAGATTGCACAGGATCACATCCAGGCAGGTTTTGAATATCTCCAGAGAAGGAGACCCCACCACCTCTGTGGGCAGCCTGTTCCAGTGCTGTCACCCTCAAAGTAAAGAAGTTTTTCCTTATGTTGAGATGGAATTTCATGTGTTCTAGTTTGTGCCCATGGCTCCTTGTCCTGTCGCTGGTCATCACTGAAAAGACTCTGGCCCCATCCTCTTGACACCCACCCTTTAGATATTTATAAGCGTTGAGGAGGTCCCCTCTCAGTCTTCTCTTCTCCAGGCTATACAAACCCAGGTCTCTCAGCCTTTCCTCATAAAAGAGATGCTCCAGTCCCTTGATCATCTTCGTAGCGCTCCACTAGACTCTTCCTAGTAGTTTCCTCATTTGATTTGATCCTCATTTGCCTTTAAGCAAGGAATTAAATTAACTTTTTCCCTGATCATGGAAACAGCATTGAAGAGGTTATGTTAGGGATGCAGTTTAGGGTATATTTACCCTCTGTTTCAACTTTAGGGCAGCAGACAGTAATCATGGACTGGCTCTGTATCGCTTTGTAGAATGAAAAAGGATTATTTCACTTCTGTATTGTGTCCTCCCACAATGATTTCTTGCCCTCCAATTTGGAACTGCAACACCTTTGTGCCCTTCAATGAATCCATAAAAAGCTTTTTGTGTCTGATTGTGATGCTCAGCAAAAAGTAGAAAGACCACAGCAAGAAAAATGCAGAATTTGCTCTTCTGGGTTAGGATGGGAAAGAAGAACAAAAGACACACATTTTTGTGAAGTTTTGAATTGGTTGCAAATATTAGCAGTATTTCTGAAGGTTCTACTGGTGTGAATCTAGCAAGTATGGTGGTTGGTTTAGCAGAAAATTGAAAGGAAATGTCAAATTCAAGGGGACCATAAATTCCTCAGTGGATTTGAATATGTCATTGGATGCATAATGGTAGGCCTGTGGAGTCTTTTTACGAGTTTTGGAGTTTTTTTAGGAGGGATCTTTTTACTTCCATACTTGGGAAAAAAGCAAGAGGAAAGGGGAAACTAAATGAGCATCATTTAAGTCATTAAACACTGACATATGAAATGAGTTCATTGGGTAAATGCATTGCTTTAAAATTTACATTATTTTTTTAGTGTCTTTGTATGCTTGCTGTAAGCATAGACAAAACTCACTTTCTGTGACTACCACAATGCATCTTTTCATAAGCAGTAAATTATCTTCAAATAGTTTAAAGAAAAAGAGAAAAAAAGGAAAAGGGTTTCTACAAGAGACCTAAGGAAAAGTCTTCTTTTTTAAATGTCTGAAGCCAACATTGTAAAGCTTAGAGTTATGTGTCTTTTTTCACTGAGAGTGAGATTGATGCTCATTAGGGAGAGCTTTTTAAAATAGAAAAAAATACTAAAAACATTTATATGTAATAAAAAAATCAAATTATCCAGTACTTGCAGTTCCTAAGTGTAGATTTTAATAAGAGATGGCAAATTGAATAATTTACCAGAGCATACGTGTAAGAAATAAAAGCCACAGAAACAGTTATTTCCATGACAGTAGTGTTCACTCAAATATATTATAGCCACAGATTCAGAATTCAACTAGCATTTCTGGAGCAATTTATGATGTTCAAGGGTCTTAAAAGACAGGTGAAAATTTCATAAATTTTTGTGCATAGTAACTCAGTTATGGCTAAAAAGTAAAGGAAAATTACCTTTTTGTGAAAAATTGTCAGAACAAAAATGTATTATACATCAGAAAAAAATTCAACAGGGAAAATCTGTACAGAAAATTAAAAATGCTTCCTAAGGACTACTAAGTTATGTTCAAATCTTCTTTTGCTATCATAGATTTTCTATGATATGTGTTGCGTAGATGAGTACTATTTATATAAAGGAATCACTTACTGTATGTAAGTGTGATTTCACTGTTCAGTTGTTCAATATAAAGTTATTCTTCAATAACTAATAGAAAGTGCTAGTACCCTGGGTTTATTTTATTCTTTCCTAATTGACAGACTTTGCAATCTGAGATGACACTCATAAGATTTCTTTTACCATAGGTACATATGTTTGTCCTGGAGGATCCTCATATTGAGTGTATAAAAATCTAGATTCTCATTATTCAGCTGTTAGTTACTGCAAAGTTTCAAAACATACAAAGCAATGTACATCTTTAAATTAAGATGGTATACAAATAAGGTTAAGGTACTTAACTTTACTAGGTAACTAGTATAAATCAATATGATACCAGCAGAGTCCAAGAAGCTAGACCCTAACTAGCTGGTCTTTTCCATGTTATATATAATCCTGTTTAACAAAAAAAAAAAGTAAAAAAAAAAAAAAGTTGAAAAAGTGTTTTCTCTAGTATGTATTTTAAAAGACTTGCAAAATAATTCATACTCTGTCATTTGAACTGATTAGAGTATTAATGTAATAAAGTATAAATAAATTAAAAATATATAGTATGTGCTAAATAAATTAATCTTGAAGTACAAACACTGTTGTAAGTGCTTGTATATATTTATAATATATACACAGTTGCGCCCTGTTATAAATATACACAGTTGTGCATAAAGCAACAGTCAAGCATGTGCTACTATATTTTAACAGTAATATGTAAGTGCTAGCTAGAGGCTTAACTACTGCATTTAGGTTGAGCGGAATGCATATTGTTATGGCTAAAACACATCTAATGAAAAATGTAGAAGGACTCTGCCAACCTTACTGCTATAATCTCAGCCTGAAAGGTGTTTATAAACTCATTGAACCTTTTAATGCATTATTCTGTTTACCAAAGAAAACATCAATCATAAACTCATTTTGCCAGAGAGGGTACAATGATTTGAAGTTCTCGAAGATGTCATCTCTAACGCATCAGAAAGATGAACGCTTCATTGAAACTCTTCTGTCTATCACATTACACTAATACAACTTGATCACGACAATCCATTTTTCTTAATTGCTTTCTGCAACAATTTTGTAGACATATATACTGCAGAAATAGTTGTACACCCATCTTAGATAACTGGCTTTCTTATCTGTAATGAAAGGTCATTCAATTCTCATTTTAAACTGAAGAATGAGACAGATTTTCAACGGAAAATTATGGTAAACAGTAAGTAAAGTTGCGTGTATAATGTTCAGCTTTCAACAAAAAAATTATATGTGAAAGAAGTCATATAAAGTTCTAATGAAAATCAGAGAGAAAAAAAAAATCCAGTGGTGGATAATTACATTTTGTTAACTTTCTCAGAAAAGATGTGAGGTTTGGGGTTTTGCTCTCTTTCATGCTGGGCTGCCTTTTGAACCAGTGTGTATCCCACACCCTCCTTGATCTCTGAACTACTGGATGCCACAGAGCTCATTTCATACTGTAGTTTCTGATTGCCATGACAATTTTGAATGATGAGAATTTTGTTTCACTGTGGAGTGTGAATTTTTAAAAAGTCTCCTAACTCCTCTATTGAGTACAAAGACAGCATGTGCCAAAAAAGAGCAACTGTTGCTGAATCATTAAGTTTTCTATATGTTGAGCTCCAGTGGGGACAGTGAATGTTCATTTTCCCTTCCACAAAAATACAAAGACAAAACTAGAACTCAAATAAAATGGTCTAAAGTGTGTTTTCACCTGCTGCTTCTTTGGCTTGATGGAGGGTCTGTTTCTCACTAGTTTTGTCCTCAGAGACTGCCACAGACAACAGAATTTCAGCATGACTTATAATGGCTTAAAACACTGAAAAATTGATGAAGGAAGATACAAGTACAAATACAATTTGTCTCTCAAATAAAGTTCTTACTATAAATACCGTTAATGCTAGTAGAAATGGAATTAATTAGAGAAAGCATGCTGAACACTTTCAGCACAATATGGAAACATATTAAGAAGTTATATTTTCAAGGAGATACTATTAACAAGCAGCCATTTCATTCCCCATTGTGCTGTTTTTTGTCTGGGATAGAGTTAATTTTCTTCATAGTAGCCTGTGTGGGGCTATGTTTTGGATTTGTGACAAAAGCAGTGTTGATGATACAGGGAAGTTTCAGTCCCTGCCTGAGGTATGTTGCAGGTGCGCCCATCTCTAAACCTGTCTCCTGGTTGGCCTGGGACCTGCACTGCAGATAGCTGCTCTCCTGGATGGACCCCTCAGACCTAGGTCATAGCTTCTCATGCATAACTATCGGCATAACAAAACTCCTCCTCTCCTCTCCTCTCCTCTCCTCTCCTCTCCTCTCCTCTCCTCTCCTCTCCTCTCCTCTCCTCTCCTCTCCTCTCCTCTCCTCTCCTCTCCTCTCCTCTCCTCTCCTCTCCTCTCCTCTCCTCTCCTCTCCTCTCCTCTCCTCTCCTCTCCTCTCCTCTCCTCTCCTCTCCTCTCCTCTCCCCTGTGCACACTGAGTCAAATAACAATGACACTGTGTCCTGGGTTGAGCGACACAGGACTAATTTCTCTTCTAATGCTGGGGAGAACTTCACTTTTGGAATACTCTAGTGTCTGAATTTGTGAAAATATTTACTTTACAGCTGGCTAGGCTATGTGGGACTGAAGGTATCAGTGTTTTCAAGTCTTTCCAGATGCAGGGATGAGGAGGAGCGAGCCAACAGGATTATTTCATACCATGAACATCACATTCAATATAAATTAGAAAGCTGGCTGCATAGTTTCTCTCTCCCTTGATGGCAGCGGTCCAGAGAAACTCCTTGCCTCAGTGCTGGACCCCTGAGCCCTTCCCTTCCTCCCAAAGCCGTTGCACTCGCAGTGTCCGACATTTGATGTCCACTGCTGGGAGCGCACAGCTTCCTACTGATAGAATTGTCTGAGTATAATTCGTGTATATTTTATATTAGTATCGGAATCAATACTGGTTCTTTAGTATTGTTAATTATTTAGTCTTATCCTACTAAATCTATTTATATTTCAATCCTTGTGTTTCCGTGCTTTCCCTGATTCCCCTTTCCATGTGGGGAGGGGTCATCAGATGATAGAATAATTGTCTAAATGACAATAAATTGTTATGGGTTATCTCAAACCATAACAGACTGTTACTTGCCTGAAATGCCAGGGGCTTTTCAGCTCCAAAAACATTTTCAAGTTTAGCTTGAAAAAATATCCCTTGCAGTTTGGCAAAGGCAAGTCACAGAGCTACAGAAAGAAGTCTCTGTTTCCTGAAGAGTGAGAACTTGAAGAATGAGGATCAGGACCAACCACACACAAAAGAAGAGGTGTGTGGTACTGCGGGATATTTTCGAAAGTATGACACATATTGATGATAAGCGTACTTTTTGCCTTCAAAAGCTTGCTCAGCTGTGGTTCTTGGCCAGTGATACATGAGAAGCGCTCTCGTGCCTGCCCTACGCTTGTATTGCATGCAGAGAGAGATGAAAAGTGGCAGCTCCTGATGGTGCAGCAAGCCTGGAGCCTGTCCAAGCACAGGCTGTTTTGCACAAGCAAGAACACCTGGGGAAAAGGAGCCAAGGGAAGGCCAGAGCTTGCTCCTGCTACAAACTTGCAATGAGAAAGAGAGCCAGAGAGAGCCAGGACACAAGCAGTGCCTTGGTAGTGCAAGAACAGCAGGCAAGAACCTAGCCAAATCGGACCAGAGGAGCCCTGACAAGGAGCTGTACTCAATGCTATGGAGGAAGAGAAAAAAACTCTAGGGGACTGTTGCCAGCCCGCCTTGGGAGCCAAGAATGTTTTTTCCCCCCCAAGATGCAGATGTGGGGCATGAGGGCTACCTTCTGGGAGCATGAACAGCAGGCACCTAGCCAAAAAGGCTCAGAGAAGCCCTCGTGCTGGCCCACCTTGGGGGTAAAAAAGCCTTCCTTGCCTTGGCTACAGGACACTAGAAGCTACTTCGTGGTGCATAAGCAGCAGGCAATAACCTAGCCAAAATGGACCAGAGGAGGCCTGACAAGCGGCTGTGCTTAATGCTGCAGAGGAAGGCAAAAACCCCCAGGAACAAGTGCCAATCTGACCGAGGGGAAAATTCCTTCCTGACCTCAGAGCTGGTGATCGGCTGTTCTCTGAGCATGTGAGCAAGACCTGCCTCCTTGTCCCACAGGCTCCCAGAAGATGGCCAACCCGTATTCTCCCTCAACCTAGAGCCATCTCATGAGCTTCCAAGACTGGCAAAAGGCCCCCAGTCTGATTGATCTTGAAGGCAAGAATCCTTCCTGTACCTGGCGGGACAACAGTGGGTGCTCCAAAGCACTGGGACCCCTTGCAACATCACTGCATCCTACTTCTTACAGCTGCTGCCCTGGCTCCGCAGGGGATGATGGCAAACTCTGCAGTGATCCTCAGATGCTCCTCAAGAAGGCATTCCCTTGGTCTTGCCACTGCTATCCAGCTGAAAAGGCCTGATAGCCTCAGGCGCCTCCAGGTGTTTGTGGTTCTCATCTGCTGACCAGTTATTCCCCAAAGGCAGGATTTCAGTCCAGCAAATGAGCTTTGAATGTGGCCCCTCTGGGAGCTGGCTTTGCAGCAGAGAACCTCCAGCAGTCTTGTCCTGCCTCCAGTCTTCCTCCCTCAGTCCCCTCCAAATAATTCCACTGGCTTCTCAAGGCGTATCTCTCAGATGTCTTTGGACTGCAGCTGGGCCAGTTCTGTCCCAACGGCAAAGCCGGGCAGGCTGGTGGTGGGACATGTGAGGATGCCCCCTTTATCCTGCCTAGGGGCATTGTGACTGCTGCGTTGCCAGGTGGTGGAACTGTGACATGGGGGTGATGGGATCATCTGCAGCCCCACCTGCTGCAGCTCTGCTCACCACTCCTCCACCCAGCATCCTTCAGAGGAAGGCCTTTGGGTGCTGGCCTTCAAGGAGTTCCTGTGCCCAGGATGCCCAGAGGGCTGTCCCTGCCCTTGGTGTTCATACACTGGCCACAGCTGCTAGGTGTCCCTGACGTGACCTCTCAAGTGGATGGAATACAAGGAAGGAACTGGGGGAGAAAAGTCCCTCCACCTGTAAGAGAAGATCAGTTTTGTGGCCACCTGAGGAACCTGAACATACAGAAGTCTATGGGACCTGACAAGATGCACCCCAGAGTCCTGAGGGAATTGGCTGATACAGTTGCCAAACCACTCCCCATGACACTTGAAAAGTCATGTCAGACAGGTGAAGTCCCCGGTGACTGGAAAAAAGGAAACATTGCACCCATTTTTAAAAAGGGTAGAAAGGAGGACCCTGGGAACTACCAATCTGTCAGCCTCACCTCTGTACCTGAGAATATCATGGAACAGACCCTCCTAGAAGCTATGCTAAGGCCCATGGAGGACAGGGAGGTGATTTGATACAGCCATCATGGTTTCACCAAGGGCAAGTCCTGCCTGACCAACCTAGTGGCCTTCTATGATGGAGTGACAGGGGAAGAGCTACGGCTGTCATCTCTCTGGATTTCTGTAAGGCCTTTGCATGGTCCCCCATAACATCCTTCTCTCTAAGTTGGAGAGATACGGATTTGATGGGTCGATGAAGAATTGGTTTGATGGTCACATCCAGAGGGTAGTCATCAATGGCTCAATGTCCAGATGGAAATTGGTGACAAGTGGTGTCCCTCAGGGGTCTGTATTGAGACCAGACTGTACTGTTTAATATCTTCATTAGTAACACAGACAGTGGGATCGAGCGCACCTTCAGCAAGCTTGCAGACCACACCAAGCTGAGTGGTGCAGTTGACACACCTGAGGGATGGGATGCCATCCAGGGGGACCTGGACAGACTCTAGAAGTGGGCCCTGTGTGAACCTCATGAGGTTCAACAAGCCGAAGTGCAGGGTCCTGTACCTGGGTCGGGGCAACCCCTAGTATCAATACAGGCTGGGGGTTGATGGGTTTGAGAGCAGCCCTGCCAAGAAGGACTTGTCTGTACTGGTGGATGAAAAGGTGGACATGAGCCAGCAATGTACACTTGCAGCCCAGAAAGCCAACTGCATCCTGGGCTGCATCAAAAGAAGTGTGGCCAGCAGCTCAAGGGAGGTGATTCTGCCTCTCTACTCTGCTTTGGTGAGACCCCACCTGGAGTACTGCGTCGAGCTCTGGAGCCCTCAGCACAGGAAAGAGATGGATTTAGACTGGACATAAGGACGAATTTTTTTACAATGAGGGTGGTGAAACACTGGCACAGGTTACCTATAGAGGTTGTAGTTGCCCCATCCCTGGAAACATTCAAGGTCAGGTTGGGCGGGGCTCTGAGCAACCTGATCTAGTTGAAGATGTCCCTGCTCATTGCAAGGGGGTTGGACTAAATGACCTTTAAAGGTCCCTTCCAACCCAAGCTATTCTATGATTCTGTGATTCTGTGATTCTGTGATTCTGTTCAGTTAAAGAATCTTGACATTTTGATGCAAGCCGAGTGTGATGAAAGAGGCCCTTGCGTGTGTCCAAGCGTGGATCTGATACATCAGCAGGCAGAGCAAGGCTAGAGATGAATTCCCTTGCCATGAGTGCCCCTTGTACAGAGGGCTTTGGAGAAAAAGACAGTCTTTAAAGCAGCAAGGATTTCACACAACTTGAGATTTATAAACCAAAACCTATGTTGGAGTTATACTTGAAAATGAACTGGTAGCCAGTGCATTTTAAGACCATGCTTTCCTCTCTGCGAAGGGCCGTGCAAGGCAAATGATTTCTGACATAGCACATCCTTAAACAATTAACTATAGCCGTACTAATTGCATTCCCATACTGTGGGAAATGCAATCCTGTAAATTGCACCCCACAATTGAAAAAGATTGTTAAGGTACTGTAATGGGTCCAGAGGAGGGCAAAAAAGCTGCTGAAAGGTCTGGAAATGTCCTCTGAGGAGTGGCTGAGGACACTGTGTTTGTCTAGTTTGGCGAGGAGGAGGCTGAGGGGCGACGTCATTGCTCTCTGCAGCTTCCTGAGAAGGGGAAGTGGAGAGGGAGGCACTGATCTCTTCTCACTGGTATCCAGTGCCAGGACGTGTGGGAATGGCTCAAAGCTGCTCCAGGGGAAGTTCGGACAGTGTCGATAACACAGGGATGTTTTACCTGTTGCTGAGCAGTGCTTACACATCGTCAAGTCCATTTCTGCTTCTCCTGTTGCCCCACCAGCGAGCAAGCTGGGGGTACACAACAAGTTGGGAGGGGACACAATTGGGACAGCTGACCCCAACCGACCAAAGGGATATTCCATACAATGTGATGAGATGCTCAGCAATAAAAGCTGGGGAAGGAGGAGGAAGGGGGGACGTTTGGAGTTACAGTGTTTTGTCTTCCCATGTAACAGTTACATGTGTTGGAGCCCTGCTTTCCTGGAGGTGGTTCAAAACACCTGCCTGCTGATGGGAAGTAGTGAATGGATTCCTTATTTTGCTTTGCTTGTGTGTGCAGCTTTTGCTTTACCTATTACACAATCTTTGCCTCAGTCCATGAGTTTTCTCACTTATGAGAGTTTCCAATTCTCTTCCCCATCCCACCGCGGGGGGAATGAATGAGCATCTGTGTGGTGCTTAGTGGCTGGCTGGTGTTAGACCATGACACCCATCAAGGTTTTCAGTAAGGCATATTTTAAATTCTTAAATTGCTCCTAAGCTTTCACATAACAATATTAGCTATAGAGGTTTTTCTGTTTCTGCATGTATCGAAGAATGTTGGGTTTTTACTAAAATCTATATATTTTTTGGAACAATTTCCAAAAGCTAAGTTCAGTAGTTCAGGATTCAGATATCTTATGTAGGAATGCCAGCTGTGGGTAACGTTGCTAATTTACCACAAGCAAATGTGTTTTCAAAGGACATACCTTTGTGGTAGAAAGTAAAGCGAGTTCAACAGAGTTTTCTTTAAATGTACATTTCACGATACCTCTTTGCTCTGTTTCTTGAATAGAAATTGTTTGATATGTTCCTTTTACAGAAGTAATGACTGAGAATTCAGACAAATCTACTGGTTTTCAGAGTGTATAGCAGTTTGTGGTTCCATTGATTTGTAATTAACAATAAACTTAATATTATATCAGGTAATGAATGTCATCTGAGTGTGACTTTTTGCAGAAATTAAGAAACAATATCTAAAGTACAGAAGATGCTCAAATCCACTGATCATAGGAATTGTATAATTATCTTTATAAGACTAAACTAGGGAACAATGTAACATTAACAGAATAAAGACATATTAGTTGCTGAGACCTAACTGTGGAGCAATTAAGAAATATTACGGGGGCTGAAGGTAAGATATTACTGACCTAAAGTTAAAATATCTGTCCTTTTCAATAACTGAGATTCTTAGTGGGAATGCAGTTATAGCCATGATCTAATGAAATGTGTGAATTTCTATGCAGAAACGGAGCAGTGTTAAAAAACTCTCTCTGAGCATCCCAGCAAACCACATAAGTAAATTAATACTTTCTGTTCTTTTTATCTATGTGGGATGAATTCTACCTGCTGATGCTAACGTGATAATAATAACTCAGAATTTTAGAGCTCTTTTCATTAATAATACCCTGAGGGAAGAAGGATCCTCACTCCTTTCCTAAAAATATCACTAAACAGACCAGTGTTATTGCCAGAATGGAACCAGAATTCCATTCTGAAGTCTTTGGAATACCAACGTGGGCTTTTTAATGAGATTTAACAGCTAATTACTTAAATTCATTGAAATATGCCTACAGAACTTTATAGCCTGGAATAGAAAAAAGGCTGCTACCACAAGCAGATCTGTAGGTATAAGTTTCTATTAAGGTTTCTATGTATTTACATACACAAATACCAAACTTTAGATATACGTGTCCTTGAGAGAAGATATTTATTAAAGATCCATTCAATCATTCATAATAAATTACTATTTAAGTCCAAGGTTTTGTTTTTGTTTTTGTTTTTGTTTTTTATTTTACCTCCTTCATTTTAGCACACTGCAACAAGAATGCAGTATATCTGTTGTTCTGTTTTCTTTTAAATACATGGTACACCTTACCATAACATGCCATCTAAAATGCAGAGCAATAGCTCCTTTCTCATCAGCTGTTCTTATGACTGAAGGAGTTTACTTTGCCATCATCTTACTCATGTAAGTAAATTGATTATCTTTGTTTTACAGAATATAGTGTAAATTTTGCTTGACAGTATATGAAGCTCATAAACTGAAAACAGAGAAAAAGACAAAAGGAATATTTAAGGTCATATTCTTAATATCTTTCTGTTATTGTGAATGATTGCACGTAAAGGCCTCATCAAAATCATACAAATGTTCTTTGTTGTAAAACAGAGTAGGAAAAAACCTCTTACTCTTTAAAAACTTACTGTGCAATTGGAGAAGATAAACCAAAGAAATGGATGCAGGAAACTGGAAAAGTAATCAAGGTGTAGGCTGATAAATAGTTAGTTTAACTTTTAAAAGTTCAATAAGGAGGTAGGTATGCCATAGGACTCTTGAGGGCTAGTTAATGGGATCAACAGAAAATGAAGCCAAAGGAAACTGAAATTGGAGAATGAAAACTTAGAAAAGACCACGAAAAAAGGCATAAAATAGAAAGATAAGAAACATTGCTTAGTAGGGAACATTCTTCACATTCACTTTCATTTTTAAAATGGATTTACCTCATGTTATGAAGATGACATGAATTAATTTCAGGTCCATATGCTGGTAAGTGCATTGACAGTTCTGAGCTAATAAACAATATTACTATGTTCAATTATGCTAACAGTTTTTCTCAAGAATTGTATTTCTCTTGCAAAGCATCTCCTGTATCTTCAGTAACACCCTGTGACTTGCCAAATGCAGGAGATTTAGAAGATTTCTGTTTCGCAGCCAACATATTTTCTTTGATTTGATAAATCTCTCATTTGAAAATGTTTTCATATAAGTAGGTGCTACAAAGCCCATACTTTCATCTTTGGGAAGTGTTTAAAAAGGAGTAACATCTAAGTTCCCAAGTTCTTTAACTGCAAAATATTTCTTCAATGAGAAGTTCCAGCTAGGAGCTCAAAGACATCCTGTTACAAAGATGATGGATTTCTGTTGCTCAGCTTAAAAAAATGAATCACTCATCAAAAATCTCAAATATAAAACAGTCCTTTTAAATAGTTTGAAGATGCCTTTTGAATATTTCTGACATCCACGTGGTTTATTTTTCTGACTCAGGTCAAATGCTGACTGACCTGTTTTCTTTATCTGGAGAGCACAAACACAGTTTCACAAAGTTAGAGGAAAGAAAATATTAATTAGCATACTGAATGTGGCCAACTCAGTGAACTGTTTATTTTCCAGGAGTATATCTTTGATGGATCAATATGTTTTATATGGAAATAATTCTAGATGGTTACCTAATAAAATTATACTGTGGGCTCATAATATTGTTAGCTGAAGCATAACAGAATAATTGTAAGGAAAGCATAGATTACATTCCTCAATGTTACCAGACATAAATCATAGAACTACTAATATGATGACAGTTTATCAAATGGACATTTCAGTTTGTTTAACTGAATAAGTTTACCTTATAATACCTTGTTGTGGTTTTTTTTCAAAAGTTAGTGAATATGATACAAATTTCACTGAAATATTTTCAGTCTTTAGATTAAACTGAGATACACCTGATTTCCTTGCATGCATTACACATGTGAAACTAATCAACTGATTGCTTATTTTTCTTCTTGCATCTGTGAGTCATGTAGGTCAAGTGTTGTTTGATATCAGATACACTAAATTGTACACAAGTATATGCATACATGCATTCTGATAAAAAGAGACATCCACTTCATAAAAGGTCAAGAGGAAGATTAACTTTTCTTTCTTGAGAACCAAGAAACTCCTTGAATGGGGATCTCTGTTCAACCGTTACATTATCTACTGCGTTATGGCTGGAACATGTTTAATTCAACAGCTCTCTTAAAGGCTCTGTGGAAATAGACCACTTTCCTCCTTTCTTGAAGGCCTGCTTAGCCAGGTCTTAGAAAGTAGTTTATGAAATCAGTAGACCAACCTGCATAAAAAAGAAAAACATCAATTATTATTTGTTTAGAGGAATTTCAAACTAACCAATAAGTTTTAAATTAAAAGGAGGCCACCTACTGCACAAGGAAAGGATCCATATAGCTAGGAAGTCTGATGCAAGACGGTATAATTCTGGGGACAACCTTTAAATAAATAACTGCTTTTTCAGAAGTTCAGGCAGAAGTACTGTAATTAAAGGTCACAGCTGGTAACCTCCAATAGCTCTAAGGACATTAAAACCGTAAGCATGGAGCTGGCTACCTTTGGTGTGTCTGTTTGGTAGCAGCATGTTCTGGGAATCAAATCAATATACTGTCTCTTTATAAAGACCTTTTGGTATGTCTATAGTTTACTGTTTTTCAAGGTTAATAGTTCTGTTAAGAAAGCGTTTGTTAAGTAAACAGGATTAACTGTAAATTGCAGAGAAAAAAATCTCCCGTAATCTGTGTTTGTGGATTGTTTGCTCAAATAGCCTGGTGTCATTAAAGATCTTTTCTTTCTTCCCTTTGCTGAACAGTTCAGATGAACAAATTGATATTTCATTGATTATTCACTGATTAATTATTCCCTGTTCATTGCTATTACTTTATGTAATTATTATATTATTATTTTCTCTGGGTACTTTGCCTAATCAACTTGTTATGAGTGTAAGGACTTTGTGAATGGCTGAAACTTTTAGGAAAGTTAATTAATTCATGCAAATAATATAGTGAACACTTTTCATGCAAAAGAGCCAAATACCATGTTCTTACGGTCATTAATATTAGGAAATTGTTTTTTCTTTACTAGGACCCACTCAACTGGTAAAATTTTGAAATCCTGAAAAATAACAGAACGAACAGAATGAAATACACAGAAATTTGTAAATATTTGAGATTTTTTTTTTGTTTAGAAAATATTATCTTTGATGTTTCATTTTATTTTTTATTTCTTCCAAACATAGAACTTGATGTTGTTGCAGGGCTTATTTTGCTATTGATTCTACTTAGCTTACACATAATGATCTTTTTTTCTGAGGCATGTGTGTTTTGCAGAAACCTCAAGTAAGACCTCTTATGTAACTTTCATAACCTATTCCTCAGAGTATCTGTAAATCGTTTTCAGTTAACATGACTGCCAATGCTCCAATATTATAGTTATCCTCTGTGTTACAAAAAGATGAATTCTGTGATGTGCTAAGTATCATTTGTGTTGTACTTGTTTAACTCAACATGACACTTAAGTATGTGCTTAGGTTTCAGCTGAAACCAGTGCATATCATGAATGTCTTTTGATTTGAATGGCATTAAGGATAGATTATTCACTACTTTCCAAGCTCAATTTCAAAAATAATTTCAACTCGCAACTCTCAATTTCTGAAAAAAACCCAACCTATAATATCATATAGCTTATGCCTACTTGTCGGTCATCAGTCTCACTGTAAAATCTTTAGAGGTCTGTTATCTTCATATTTAATACAAAGGTATTGATCAAACATTCATATTTAGGTATCCAGGTGTCTTATATAATAACACAATTATATATTTTCTCACAGTTCTTGAGGATACCACAGGATTTTGTATGGGGAAGAGCTAACATCGATTTTTTTGGTTGATTCATTCACTGTAATGCCTGAAAAACATGAAAATAAAAAAAAAAAAACAAACCCCCAAACAGTGGTTTACAAGATTCTTTCTCTAGTGGCACTTATCTTTACATAAGTCTCTTGACACTGGGAGGCAAGGCTGTTTTCAAAAATGGAAATTTGTTTTCAAAGGTCTAGATACTCTGCCAAATAAATTACTTTGTCTGTTATAAAGCAATTCACGGATACATCAAGTATAAAGTACAAAATAATCTATGTTTTAAATATCCAGTAGAGCTCTGAAAGCTCACAAGTCAATAAAACGTCACTCTGATTCTACAGTTTTCTTTATTGGTCATTGTCCAGTGTGTTGAGGAATGAAAAAATACAAATCATAATTAGTGAAGTAGTGAACTTATCTTGAAGCAATTACACAGACTCACAGAATCACAGAATGTTAGGGGTTGGAAGGGACCTCTGGAGATCATCTAGTCCAACCCCCCTGCCAGAGCAGGGTCACCCAGAGCAGGTTGCACAGGAAGGCGTCCAGGAGGGTTTTGAATGTCTCCAGAGACAGAGACTCCACCACCTCTCTGGGCAGCCTGTGCCAGTGCTCTGCCACCCTCAAAGTAAAGAAGTTCCTCCTCATGTTTAGATGGAACATCCTATGCTCAAGTTTGTGCCCATTAACCTCTTGTCCTGTTGCTGGGCACCACTGAAAAGAGCCTGGCCCCATCCTCCTGACACCCACCCCTTGAGTATTTATAAGTATTGATAAAATCCCCCCTCAGTCATCTTTTTTCCAGACTGAAAAGACCCAAATCCCTCAGCCTTTCTTCATAAGAGAGGTGTTCCTGTCCTCTAATCATCTTGGTTGATGTTGGACTTCACTGTATCTCAGCAAAGCAAGAAAAGTTGTAATCCAAGTGCTGTAGGAACAGGTCTCATGTCTCATAACTCATGCTTTTTCTTAAGTATGTGTCAGAGTACACTTGTATTAAGTATATGAACATTTATTGAGCTGAATGAAAGTATACATTGTACAGTGGAAGAAAAGTAACATGGCATTTATGTATACTCAGTCCATTGCTACCATCATGAGAGGAGGCACAGTCATAATAAACACAGGAGATTAAGCAAGGATTAACAAGGCTTTTAACTGCCTGGAAGAGCCAGCTATAGGAGAGAACAGCAGTTGTTCTTTGGTTCCAGTCATCAGACAGGCAGTGCTCTGAACTCACAAATAATTTGGTGATAATTAGAACCATATTTGTATGTGCTATGTGCATTCTTATCATCCTCAATTTACGGCAGAAACACCTATTTTATGCAATAGAATATCATAATGAAATGAAACTGTTCAAGTTGGAATTAATTTCATGGTACTTCAGTCAGGAACAATGTAATATTGCTTACAAGTCCATATTCTGACTCCTTTGTTTGCATTAGCAATTTAGGAATAAAATTCTGTTTATTCTGATTAATTGTAAGATTCTGGCCTGAAAATAGGAGTAGACTAGAAAATGATAATATTTTAAGAGAAATCTGACAAGGTGAAAAACCTCAAGTTAATTAGTGTGCCTGGACTGATTAATATCTGCTGTTATTTGCATTATTGTGGAATCTTGTCGTGGTTTGGCCTCAGATGGCAACAAAGAACCACGTGTCGCTCGCCCAGCGCTTCCCGGTACGGGAAGGATCAAAAGAAAAAGGCAAAACTTGGGTTGAGACAAAAGCAGTTTAACAGAACAGCAAAGGGAACAAGAAAACAACAACAATAACACCGACAGAGAAATATACAGACGCGATTACGGAACCGCCGCTCCCCGCCGCTCCCCGCCGGTCCAGCCCCGGGACGCGCCAGCCCGCTCCGAACCCGACTGCTCGCCCCCTCCCTCCTTTTAATCTCAGGGTGGGCGCGGCTCACGTGGCATGGAATACTTACCCCTGTCCCTGCCGGAACCAGGACAAATCTGAAGGCTCATATTGGGTATACCAGGTGTAACAGGTAAAAGTAGTGGAAGATATAGTTCCATATAGTTTCACCAGTAGCTGTATTAATAATCTGCTTTGAAGCAGCATATAACAAGATCCTGTTAATTTCAAAAGTAGGAAAACAGAAAAAAGGAGGACAGGAAGAAAAGGAAATTATGTGGTCATGTTTTGTATTTGTTGAAAAGCTTGCAAGTTACAAATATATTGGAAGAACAATTCATAGATATCTGTTGTCCCATGAAGCTGTGTTTAGAATGATATTGTAGCAGGTTGATGTTTATAGCCAGTACTTCATAACATATCGAAAATGCTTGATGAAGAGATCTGAAGATCTATATGACAAATGCAGATTTGAAGGATGAATTAAAAAACATTTCTGATAGTTATTTCCTTCACTGAGGTTGGTGCTATTGTAGAAATTACATGTATCACAAGGCAGTATTCAAAGAAATTGAAAATTTTGTATAAATATCTTAATGTACAGAAAATTCCAGTGACTTATTGGGCTTTTATATCTGATAGAGAAAGGTATAAGAAGAATCATAGCTTGAAATTATAAAATCTAGTGAAATTAGAAATAAAAGGCACATCTTTGATGAAGGGAGGATGCAATTAAATAAAGGAAACTAGTAGAAAACTGACTCTTTGAATAAGGATTGGATGTTTTTTGAAAAATATGATTTATTGTATTCAATCACTGAGATCAATAAAAATTACCTTTTACATAAATCAAACCTGATAGTGTAAGAGCTTTATCTGTATCAATCCAGACTGAGTTACAGCCTTCCAACAAGATGGCAGACAGCTGCTGTATCACTACTGGACAGCAATGGACTACATGTCGTCTTAACCTTGCCAAAAGGTAAGGTAAAATTTATACCCCCATGAAATTAGTTTAAACTAATGCATTTTACCTCACACGTTAGGTTGAGCTAAGTGTGCCCATATGGTCTGTTGTAACTCACCTGATGAACAGTGACTTGTAAAGCTGCCATAAATTGATTGCTTTTGATTGTGTGCCCGTATGCTTCTATGAACAGGAAATATTCCATACTTTAAAGCTTTTACAGCTTGGCCCTCCATGGGTAGTAGCACTTTTATTAAATGTGGTGGATCTGTAATTCTGATGGGAATAAGTACTGTTTAAAATCAGCGTACAAATGAACAAGTACAAATGAGTGTAAGTCCTTATTTAATTAATTACAGGGTCTGTTTTTGTGAAAATTGTGATATGATTCATGGATGATAATAATGCTAGGCATTTGATGCAATATGATATACTTTGAGACCTTTGCTAACATTATTCATTTAAATCCACTGTTATACTCCTTGGGAGCTTCTGGAAACATCTTTGTCTTACAAGATGATCTCAAGGCTAAAAAAAATTAATCACAATGTTTGATCAAAAAGGGGTCAAACTTCCAGAATACACATACTACAATGAAAATACCTTGCAATAGTGCAAAATGTGTAAGTTAGTTCAAATCTACAAGCTATAGCAACAACTTTTATTACCACAGACAGATGATTACAAATTCAGACTGAACAGATGAGCTGTTAAAAAATAAAGATCCCATTTACATTTAAGGTTGTTGATAAGTATGTGAAGGAAGATGAAGACTTTTTTTTTAAAAGAGATTAAATAAAATGTTTATATTGTTTATAAGCAAAGCATTCTCTAAAGAGTCTTAAGATGCAGCTGTACTGTAGCAGGTTAGAATTTCTAAATAAAAGTGTTTTGATGTATCTCTCCCAATAAATTATATTATCTTTTATTTTCTCAAGCTATACAGTGATTCATCAAATGTTTTTCAGCAGCAGATATGTCGTTCTCCTACAATAACTGGCCTCTGTGTCACCCTTCCTTGGTGAACAAAGAAAATCAACAACCTTCTCACTCTCTCTCAGATGTGCTTCTTCCAAAAGAAACACCTACCGGTATGTCTGTGTGTGTGAAGTTAAAAGTAATGACATCTGCTCTGCAGATAAACATCAGTCTTCAGTGCTCTCAATGCAGTATCTACTGATGCTGTGCAGTTTTATATAACTCGTTTTCTTATTTTCCATATGGCCAAGAACCTTGAATGAAAACAGGATCTTAACAGCTCGTCATCTCTACTTGAATTAATAATCTTCTGTTTGTGATATCACAAATTATTGCTATGAAAATGATTATGATTTCACAGAAGACCGTGATAAAAAATAAGCTGTAAATGCTTCTAATCAAAGATACTCTTTTCATGCAAATGAAAATCTAATTAGAAGAGGAAACAATCTGTTTTTACAGACCACCATGAAAAGAGCTGCTCAGCATTAAATATATTTTGATAAAGATGTTAGCCTGAAAAAAGCTACTGGAGTAAGTTAAAGTTATTCAATATTTATTCTGTCTTTTAGGATATAGTTCTAAAATATTCAATCCATGGAACTTCTGCTGAAATCAGAATAACTTGTTGTTGGAGTCTTTGCAATAGTAAATCTTTCAATTTCTTTGAAAGTGTTGAAAGCTGCTTCATTGGAATGGGAAATTAATGTTAGATAAATTATCAGAATTTAGTCTATTTGCACACAGAATTCTACCATATAGTCTAATAAGATCATCTTGAAGTGCTGAAGACCAAGGTTCCAAGAAAAACTGTCACACTGCATATAAAACAGTATTTTAGATTTGGTTTTAATTAGCTTTTTTTTTTTTTTCCCTTTAAAAGTCTCTTCTGTTACCTGAACAGAAGTATTTTACAGTACAGAGACTCTCTATTGGTATTTTTAACCCTAAAAGGTAGCTATTTCTTTCAGCTCTATTCCTTCAGGACCCTGCTCCCTGATCAAAAACATCATCCTGATAAAAATGTTTCATGCAGAAACTTGCAGAAGCTTGCAGGCATGCACTAATAATTAGTAGAAATAAGTATCATAAGCAGACATTAGTATAATAAGGAAATGTATTTTATTAGAAAATACAGGTTTCTCAAGGCAAAAGTTCTTCAGAGAAGCAGACTGATTTTGAGTAAAATGAAATTAAGAGAAATTCTTAATTTCAGAATGAAAAATTTCAAGCTCATGAAACAGTGAAGTTGAAGAGAAGCTTGGAATAACTGAAAACACTTAGATCAAGTCTTCCCATTATTTTGCCTTCTCACATTAACAAAATCTTGAAGACCAGTTCATTAAATACTTTTTGATTGCATTGACCCTTTGGACACTGGTTTGTCTTGCATTTCTCAGTCTTCTTTCCCTGTTCAGTAGAAAATAATCACTAAATGAAGGAGAGAAACTCATAGCTCACTGGTTATAACACATGGCTGGGTAAATAAGTATTTGAAATTATGCCTGCTATTTCCCACATTTGTTTGAGGGGCTGAGGTTCAAGGTTCCTTATTGTAATTAGGCAAACCAGGGATGTGAATGACTCCATAGTTAAAAACTGATTATTTGCAGCTTTTTGGGATTCAGATTGTATAGCTGATTCAGAAGTATAACCAGTTCTAATAGGAACAGAACTAGATGACCTTGAGGTCACGAAGAAATTACCTCAAAAATGCAAAAGCAGACTCAAAGTCCTCCACCCAAACTGTGCTATGAGTTTGGGATGTTCAATGTAATTTTTCTTAGCTGGAATACAAGAAAATTAAATTCATGGCTTTTAGCGTGAAAGAAGTCCAAGAAATAAAAAAATATTTTAATGCATTGTGCACATTCCAGTTATGTGAAAAGGCAGATATATGCTCACATATGCCGTAAGAAGTCCTTAAATGTATAGGGATCATTGTACAATAAAAACCCCAAACCCTAAAATCCAAATAAAAGGTATAATATCTATATGTTATTCTTATAATTTTTATTTGTAATCAGGTATATTATTATTATGGTCAAGCAAAAAAAAATATATGGGTTAAGCAATACGCTCAATATAAAAAAAAATAGGATTAAGCAATGAAATTTGGGACAAATCCAATGAACAGTGTCAGCTGGAAAAAATCCTGGAATGAGCTACTCTTAATTTGCCCATAATTGTGCTATTCTGTTTGTTTAATTATTATATGTAGGTTTTATTATTTACATGCAAGTAGTTATTTTACTGATTAAGACCAGAAAACTTGATTTTGCACTTCCTAAAATGGATGCCTTATTGAGCTGCAGTGTCACTTAACTAGGTGGATTAGGAGGTGGGAGGGACTGTGAGTCTGAACTCTATGTCAAAGGCTATTTATGCATTTTACATTTGAAGGTAATTGGATAAAATATATGATTGCCGTTGGGAATGTTGACCAGAAATGAAGAAGGATCTTAAATCTCAGCAGAGAGCCTGTCATGCAACAATCGAGCTTCTTTTTGCATATTCTCTGTATGACTTCTGCAATGCTGCATTTGGTTACTAAAAAGTATCCCCTTTTTATCAGGAAGGTTAAGAGCTCAGCCCCATCGTGCTTTACAGTTTGGAAGTTCAGACAGAGGCAGAGCTATGTATTTAAGCCTTCTCAGGATGGGCAAGACTTGATGTCTCAATTCTGTTACTTTAAATACTTAAGGTACCATCACTACTAGATTGCTGTGTGAACAAATTTTACATTCGCTGCACTAGTCCTGTCTGCTCAGAAAAGTGCTTGGCATCTATTCCTGATAAAGTATTTTGATGCGACACATGTTTTCCGTTGCCTGGTGCTGTTAGTTGATACATCACTTGGAAATGCAGGTGGAGATGTGTTTCAGTGGAGAAAAGTAACTTCTCCAAAAGATCTCATCGATCAGCTGTGGAAGGAGCATGGCTGCCTCACTTAGGAGGAGCTGGAGCTAGGAGGCTACTTTTGTGTGTTGTTCTATCTCAGATAATATAAGTAGGGTGAATCTGGCCCCATGTTGCTTTACAGTTCATGTTTAGACCCTCAGCTGATAAAAAGCTGATGTAAGTCTCCATGATGTCAGGCCTGAGCCTTTAATATTCATTGGTAACACCTTGAATCCTTTTAGTGGTATCTTGTCTTCGTTAACTTTCTCTTCTGGTGATACATCAATTTCAGTGTTCAGATCTGCAGTTGGCTCTTTATATTGATTTTTTAAATTAAGTTAGAAAAGGTTGTGAAGTTCTTCCGAGTAGATATGAAATGATTTATCACTAAAAAGAACTATATATCTCTTCACTGGAATAGAAAAGAAGGGCTTAACTCCCACTGTTATCTAGGAGCTCTTTTTTATATTGAGCTACGCTTAAAAAGTGAAGGAAAGCTAGCATTTTTTTAGGTAGATTTTACCATAATGCAAATATCCTTTTAACATATAGATTGGAATAAATCTACACATTTTCCATAGCCTTTGGAGAATCAGTGTGCTTCATATGGCTAAGAATTAATTGGTCACCTTGCCATTTAGTTATTTCAGTTTGCTTATGGTGAATTTCTTCTTCCTTAGAGAGATGCAAGGAATGCATCTGAACCAAAACCTCGGTCCAAGATACCTTACACACTGTGAGGATAGAAGAATTAAACTCCCAGTCTCACTTTATTTGTGACTAGCTCATATTTCAACAAATAGATCTTTTATTTAAAGCAATGATAAGTAGGCTAGTAAATGGTAAGTTTTCCTAAAATGGCAAAGGTGGCAGTTATGAAGACAGCAACTTGCTGACACCCTCACTTGAAGACTGCAAGTTCAGAATGAAAAATGGTGCCGCCTTCTTCACTGACTTCTGTAATAGTATTTTGAGGTAATGGTGGGTTTTAGTGCACTAAAACTAGTCTCTTTCCTGTGTCATAGCGACTTCCAGGCCTCTTCACTCTTCCTTCATCTCACCCTCACAGTACACCTATCCCTTCACACCCTTCACCCCTTTCCCATTTCCCCTTATCAATTACTTTTACTAATCCATCTCTCCTGTGGTTTTTTCACTTTATCCAGTCATCTTCCGTAACCCGTTAAGTATGGATATCACCTTTACAAGTAGACGGCCACAGGTTTTGTAGACTCAGGACTTGTTTTTGCTTGTCTTGGCCTGAGTTATTTTATCTTGTTTTAGATATGTTAGCAATTGTCTAATGATCAGGTAACTTTTAAAAATTTTGCTTTAGTTTACAGTGATAACAAGTAGTTATTCTGTGCAGATTAAATTGTCTCTGAATAAAAAGTGGTATGGATGAGTGAACACAGAATGATACCAGAGGCTATTTCCTAGTATTGAAATCTTGTTATGGGCAGACGCTTTGTATATGCAGCCAAAAATTTGTTGTTCATACAGTTGAAATCTTAACAGTTTAATCAAAGAATTATTATTAGTACAGATTTAGTTATTGCAGAAAAGGAAAATAAAGTGTACTAACATTATGGAAAAAAAAAAAATAATCTCTGTTATAATACAGTTTAAACTGTTATACGCACATACTAGTACCTAGCCCTTTTTCTGGAGTTATGCCCATCTTTCCTCTGCTCCTCTGTATCTTGAGGTAAATGGCTTCAATCTGGAATGGGGTATGGCAAGATATCAGCATCCTAAATCCTTCATCTGAAGAACTATGATGTTAATTGTGATGATTTCTTCCTCACCCTCTCTCCAGGATTTATCTAGGGCTATTTTTATGTCTTTGTTAAACCCACTTTGCAGTTTGATCTTCCTTCAGTAGTCTGCAACTGTATTTACATATGGTTCATTTTATGTATATTGTTTACTTTTTTTTTTTTTCTCTTTGTGGACAAACCCTAAAACCAGCTCTCATGTCTGCATTTTCTGAGTTGTTTATAGCCTTGAGTTCTGGAACTTGTGTTCTGTCTCTTACAATCCCATGCTTGTACTTCTATCTATATAAAAACTACAGCTACAGTCATTGGAAAAGTTGCTGTTACAGACAAATCAAATAAAAACAAAGTTCCAGGCAGGTTGAAGCAAATTCAGACAAGGTAAACTTTGCAAACCTCAATTCTGAGGCCCCACAAAGTCAGTACACAACCTGTTACTAATAATAGCAATCACGTATTTACTGGGCTTCAAAGCTAAAAGTCCTAGTCTGCAAATAGAAATCACAAATGGCAAATCATACCTGGTAAAGTTCAAGGTAAAACTGGTTTTAAAGTTAACAATGGGGATAGAAAACCTGAATAACTGGGAATCAGGGAACAAAAGGGCACATAGACCAACCTAGAGGATCCCACTGACAGAGTCAAACTGCCAGCAGACATCTTTGGACTCTGATGACTTGCTGTGATGTTCTGCTGTATTTTTGTAACAGTTGTATTTTGATTAGACTGTTAGAATTATTTTAATTAACTAAGAATAAATTCTTGACTTCTCAAATAAAATGTGTTCTTTTCATGCCTATAACAAGATTTTGAATGCAACACTCATTATTTTTTTCAAACAAAAAAAAAAAGAAAATATTGATCTATTATTTGACTAGAACTTTTAAGTGATTATTCTGTTTTTTCAATGCTTAATAGATCAAAAAGATTTATGAGTGTCTTCTAAAATCTGCAATCATAAGGAAGATTTAGTCTTATTTTACTAGTTCCCAATGAAGAAATTAGTATTCATCAGATGTTGGAACACAGTTTTTAATACTTTGAATTCAAACATCTGGAGAACTGAACTAATCTCTAAATTCAGCTCTGGATTAGTGCTCTGCTTTATTCTAACCTAAAGCTGAACTGTCTTAATTCTGTAGTAATGTAAGTTTTGAAAGTCATGAGACCTTTTTAAGGCATTCCTATCAGTTGGTTTTGTCATATTCGCCTTCGTAAGAAGAAATTTAATCAGAAAATGAGTTGGGAAAAGTCCCAAATAATACAAAAAAGTCCCAATTAGTACTAAAAAAGTCCCAAAAGTTCCCTCCCAAAGGTTGTGGAGGAACTAGCTCCTCCGTTGAGAGATGGTAAATGGATAATGTGGAGAAAACAAGCAACACGGAAAATTTTCATAGCAGCACAAAAGTAAAAATCTGGATTCATTGAATGCATTTTTTTTTTTTTTCCTTTTTTTTTATGTGTCTTTGGTGGCTCTCTTTTAGCCTGTCCTTGATATATGAATTCACTCTGTGCCTGCTGATATCCGTATGTCTCCTAGTTTGATTATCTTAATCTGTAGGGACTATGAGCAGTATCATTAATGCAATTTACACAGTTTAGTATATCTAAAAGGATGACTAAGTAATTAATTACATGTCCAGTTAGGGCATTTAAGTAAGGTGTAAATCAAAGCATCTCAAGAGTCTATTTCTTTTGTGTATGAAGGAAAAAATTAATTAATCCAGTAAGAAAATCAGAGCACCCTAAGGAGTAGGACTAAAATACGGAAGCTGTGAAGACTCCAAAAGGTCAAGAATACCAAAATCAGAAAAGAAGTTCAACATCATGCTAAGACAAAGCTATGAAAAATTTATGTAACCACAGAGCTTTACTAGGAACAGGATAAATAATGGTGCTATGGCTGCACAGGATTTTCTTTTCTGAATTGTTTATTGCGGTGGGGGGGAGTTGTTACTTGTTGTGTGTTCTTTTTTAGAGTTTTTTTTTTTCGCTGTTCAGCTTTCATGCTGAGTGCCAGATAGACGTCTCTCATATACCGTGTTTATTTATCTACAAAGAGGTTACAAAATGTACAACAGTCTGAATGCTGATTAAGATAGGTCTGTCTGCATATCTGAGTTAAGCTATGCCCTATCTATAATGGCCTAGCATTCAAAACTTAGATTTTGAATAATTATGATTTTTACAGGAAAAAAAGAGAAAGGGAAGTGCTATTCAAAACTGGAATTGGACTAACTCTCGTTAATATAGCTATCTATAGCTATTGTAAATGTATTTTATGAGCCATGTTGTAGTGTAACTTACCCTCTTTCATTTTGGAAATACCCCTTTATTTCTTTGACCCTTGCTCCTGGAATGGTGTACTGGCTTTATATGTTCTGCAGTGTCTCATTTTTATCAAAATCTCCAGACTGTCTTATCTCTCCTTCCTATCTCTTAACACCTTTATGTTTCTTTTCTTTTTATTTGCAGGTCTGTTATAATTCTTGATGATGGTACTATGACAGTTTATTTGTTTTTTAGCAGGTAACTTGTTTTTCAGATTGTATTTTGACATCCACTTTTCAATGGTTATTCAATGCTAAATGGAACCAAATAAAACTTGGTATAATTTGTGTTTCTGAGCATACTGTTGAATTGAAAAGAAATAATAATTTTAGACAATTGGATGAAAGTTTTGCTTTCAATTTATAAAGTCTTACCTAATAGAAGTGTAGCATTTGGGACATCAAATTTCAAAGCCTTATTTGTCATAGACCTCTTTTCTGAATTTCAATTAATCATTTATCTCTCTTTATCTCTGCCTGCAGACTGAATAAAATGATACTACCAACTATATAGTACTGCTGTGATGATACATGGAATATTGTGAAAGGTGAAATAGTTAGTTGCATCTAAAGGAAATAAAGTATGTAGAATTATGTATGAATGTACATTAATTACATGTATAATTAATTTCCACTTAATTTATCTGATTATGGCCTCTTCTTACTAGTAGATCTTGAATGCAAGTATTGTTGTTTTCAAGGCTTTAATGACTTTCTAAAACACAGCACTAGCATGTTACACAATTATTGAATAGCTTTAGGATGCAAAAGCTGCTGGTGATGCTGTGTAATTAATCAATTCTAACATATATAAGTAGTAAAATAAAAACTTTAAGCCCTATGTTGTTGTACGTTTCTTGTTTGTATATGATCAAGAAGATCCTAGAATCATAGAATGCTTTAGGTTGGAAAGGAACTTAAAGATCTAGTTCCAACCCCTTGCCATGAGCAGGGACACCTCCCAATAGACCAGACTACTCAAAGCCCCATGCAACCTGGGCTTGAACAATTCCAGGGATCGGGCATCCATAACTTCTCTGGGGAACCTGTTCCAGTGCCTCACCACCCTCAGAGTGAAAAATTTCTTACAATATCTAATCTAAATCTACCTTCTTGCAGTTTGAAGCCATTACATCTTGTCCTATCACTACCTGCCCTTGTAAAAAGTCTCTCTCCAGCTTTCTTGTAGGCCCCTTCAAATACTAGAAGGCTGCTATAAAGTCTCCCTGGAGCTTTCTCTTCTCCACACTGAACAACTCCAACTGTCTCAGCCTATCTTCATAGGAGAAGTCCTCCAACCCTCTGATCATCTTTGTGGCCCTCCTCTGGACTCGGTCCAACAGGTTTACACCTTTCTTGTGCTGAGGACTCCAAGATTAAGATTAATACCAGATCAAAATTCGTCTTACTCATTTGGTCCGCTTAGAAATCTAATGAAGTATCCTTTCTAATTTTGAATCTCTGAAATGAATTCACACAGAAATTAACTTCATTCATTAAAAAAGAAACTAACAAAGCGACACAAGCATAAACTCAGTATAGAGGAACTCACACTGGTGATAAAATTCTGATCAGAAATACAGAGTTTAGATTTTCAGGTTTAAACAACAGGTTTGTATATTGGCAGCAATAACTGCAAGCAGTTTCGATCAACAAAAGATACTAAGTGAATAAGTAAGTAAATAATCTTAGCACTGCAGGCAAATTGTGTTCACTTTATAAAAGTACAATCAATCATTGTATAGTAGCTCACCAGAAACTTCATATCACCTATTCCCAGCACGGTATGATTTGCTGATGTTAAACACCAAGCAAATCTATACTGAAAACGGCACTGCTTCTAAACTAATTCATATGGTCTGTGATACTAAATTTATATACATTAATCAGAATAAGTATATCAATAAATTCTAACAAATCTTCCATCTTAAAAAGCAAAACAAAAATGATGCAAAGCCGATGAGTCATTTGGATAACCCAGCTCATTTTATCAGTTCCATAATTTCACTGCAGTGTATTCAAACAGAGAAGACTTTAAAGATCAGAAAGGGTATCTGTCTCACCACGCTTGTCTTTTTCAGTTATACGGTAATCATATTTTCTTATTTTATCACTTGCTGCCCATAAAGAAACTAAAATATCTCTTGAAGTCTCTTGGATTCTCTATTTTAATCTCTTTCTAAGGAAATGTATTTATGTCTGTTAGAAACATATTGTTTCCATTTCTGAAGCCTTGTCTTGATTTCCTCGTGACCACTGATAAGAACTTATTTAATTTCAGCTGTCATTTTTTTCCTATGGTGCTTTAGAGAGAGAAAGGTCTCCTGTATTGATCTTCTTTATTTTTTTTAACTAATTTCTCTCTTCAATTCAGATAAGTGTTATTTTCTGAAGAGTTAAAAGTGGGCCAAATCCTATCTTTCTTTCTGAATACAACAAGTTTTGCTCTAACAGACATTTCACTGCTTTTAGTAGTATTCATCCAGAATAAGATCAAGACCAGTAGGTATAAGGGACCTCCACTGAATTTGGAGTGATTGGTGTCCTCAGCACCATAGCAAGCTCTCTGACAAGTGAAGAGACTGCGGGTGATAAAAGGGAAATAAGTGACTTATAGATGACTATCATTTGCATTCTGGGATGAAGAACTGATAGAGACGTTATCTTAGTGAAGAATTAAGTAAGAGCACTGCTGAGAGGACTTCATGAGACACTGCTGGCAACACATAGACACATCCACTCCCCCACCGCCCAGGTTCTGCCTGTCCTGGGTCCTGGAGATACCTGTGCTGGAGTCTCAGGTTGCTCTGGCTCAAATGAAAGGCTTCAGTGACATCTTAGCACTTCTTTAATTAACTAAAGCCTCTGTGGTCCAGCCTGGTTTTATTTTTCTGCCTCCCTCATACCTGTTTTTCATCTCTGTAGCTTAGCTCGCTTCCCCCTGTATTCTGTAACAGTGCACTTGTCCTCAGGAGTAGCTAGATCAGACTCGGTTAGAGGATCATCCTGGTTGTTATGTCCCAGAATAAATGGAAACTGCAAGGGGCCTCTTAAGAAACTCAACTGTTCCTGGCGTCTGGTGCTTAGAACAAGAAAGCAAAAGAAATTTTATTATTTTCCTAATAGATTGAATACAGCAGTTAAACGTGTTCTTTTGGTGATACTTTTATGGAAAGATATAACTTATGTGTATATCAGAAGCAGTCAGAAACTCTATTCTCACCACTCAAAAAAAAAAAAAAAAAAAGAGGAAGAAAAATTTTCCATTTAATTTTCAATGCAAAATTGAAATGAAAGAAAAGGAATCCATGGAAATGTGCAACAGGATTTGCTGACAAATATGTGTAAGAGTTACATCCTTGCCCCCAAACTCATGAACTCAGGTTTTAAATGGCAAGTACCTTTGATCTCGTAATTACATGTATGGGCTTTGCAAGTAATTTAAACGTCCGTGCTATTTATCATAGAATCGTAGAATCATAGAATCTTCGTGGTTGGAAAGGACCTTTGAGATCAAAAAACAAATCAAAAAACATTACAGGAGTATTATGCATCCTGTGACAGTAGAAAAATAAAATGGTAAAAGCTTATTCCAAATGTGCTAGAAAATCTAACATTTTTCAAAGTCTTATTACAAAGCTTATAAAGTTGAGTGTATTTTTTTGTCCTATTCTTTTTGAACTGCTGTTCAATGTTGTGAACATTTTTCAAAATCTTATTAAAAAGCTTATAAAATTCAATGTATTTTTCCTTCCTATTCTTTTTGAACTGTTGCTCAATGTTATGATTCCCATAATTATTTGCAACTTATTCAAAGGCATATATTCTCCTCAATTACAACTTGAACTGTAAAGTAGCTTTTTTTCTGTCATTTGAGTTGTGTTAATGTAGGAAAAGAAGTGACAATGTTCTCTTTCATCTATTCAAATAATTTTCATATTTGTACAGATACAGACAGTCTGGTGCAATGAGATGGCTTGCCTAATAAGACACATAAACATGTTTCAAAACTGGTCATAGGACCTTTGTTTTTCTGTTCATATTTTGTTCATTTTCTCTTTCCTCTGTACTAATTACATCAGAGTACTTAACTGGGAAAGACCTCCTGCTCCTTGAGTCATCTGCTGTGATAGATAACCCAGATAAGATACTATTTTGTGAACAAAATGGAGTTTATCACTAAAGTAAATTGGACTTTATCATTAAAGTTATTTTTGCATTCCTTCCTTCCTTCCTTCCTTCCTTCCTTCCTTCCTTCCTTCCTTCCTTCCTTCCTTCCTTCCCATTTATATCCTTCCACCACATCATTGTCACTGAGATACTGCTAATATATTTTCAATACTGTGTAATTTCTGTTTAATTTCTAGACTAAATCATAAGCTTTACAGATTTATTAAAAATAGGTGTTTTTTCCCCAATTTCTAATAATATTTTTTTTCTATCCCTGCCCATGGCAGGGGGGTGGAACTAGATTACCTTGAAGGTCCCTTCCAACCCAAACCTTTCTATGATTCTACCAAAATTGCCCTTTTATTCCTAGCATTTATTTCCCACATGATTAGAGCTCTTCATCATCATCTTTAATCTTTTTTACTTGCCAGAATTTCTTTCTTGCCCTTCTCCCCCTCCTCTCCTAGTGGGTCTGATGCATACCAGATTCATTTTCCAGTATTACATGAATCTGATTAATAACTGATCATGGCTTCAGAAGCACAATTGAGATTAAACCAACAGGAATCTACCTCTAAGATTGATTCATTAATTGCCAACAATATCCATCAAAGATAAGTCTCAATGGCCCAGCTCTAAGGATGTGGCCAGTATTTCTTTTTTTTTTTTTTTTTTTGCCTCTAAGAGGAACAGAGAATCCTTGAAAAATTAATATTCTCCTTGTTATCCTTTATGTGATAAAATAAGATAGAGCAAAAAAGTCAATCAACTCTATGAGACAGCAGAGTAAGGCTAAGCTATTGGCTATGGAAAGTGCTTTGAAATCTTCCACCAAGCCCTATCAACTGGTAGGTAGGGACCAATAACCACAAGAACTAAGCATACAGCACTTTTTACCAGTGTTAGGTCAATAAAAGTCATCTGTTTAAATTCATCTGGCCTCTGGTTATGGAGACAAAATAATCTAAAGCACTAGGAAAATTTGAAATGTTTCATTATTCTATGATAAAAACCTTTGAATTCATTAAGATTCTACCATCCATATCTCAAGAAGTCTCATTCTTAAAAAGTCTCTCTCAGAGTAAACTTTATGTTGTCTCGTTACTCGTGTGATTCTGGAGGAGTCCTTTTCAAGTACACCCCTTCCTTTGAGTGGAGCACTCTAAAGATAATGCATTATTTAAAACACATAGATAGATGTCTTATACTACTTGACGACCCCTAGTGCTATTGACTTTTAATATTATGTTACCTTACCCAGACTCACTGGCTTTTTCACATTTTCTTTTAATTTTGTTAGTCTTAGATGTATCTACTCGAATGTGTTTAGAAAATGAAACCAAAACAAAACTCTGAGATCCAGAGGCATTTATATGGCAGAAGTGTCAGCTGACTGAGCAGCTTATGAACAAATGGAAGAAAGTCCAGTGCAATAATCCTTAACACATCCATGTGGCATTCTACTGACATAAAAATTCCCACTGACTTCAATGGCACTTCAGTATGAAAGGTTGGGTTAATAACTACTACTTAGCCCAAGTAAAGGTTGTACTATGGAGTCCTCTGTTAGAAGACTAAAATATCAAGGGAAGTAAACAATCAACTGGCTGTCAAAAAGGGATGAACCTTTTACAGTTAGGGTATGGTTTGACATAAATTTCTTTAACCAGTTCCATTTCTGCTATTACCGCTGTCCTGGCACTTCCTGCTCCAGTTATTTCCACTGATACAGCTATCTGTGGGGAATGAGATTAGGGAATTGGCTCAATTTAAAAATACTTTTTGTTTCCCTTTTTTCTTCCTCTCCAAATTATTTTCATGAAGACCGGTTCCTTCACCTGGCAATTCTTCCCCCCCCTCCCCTAAATCCTATTGGCATAGTTGGTGGTACAGAGGGAAAGCTGTGTGGAGGGTTTGGAGGCTGCTTACCTCTTGAACTGTGTCCAAAAGAAATCCATGTCAAATCACAGCCTAATCTATAACCAAGGTGGGAAGAGCAGCTATCATTAATAAATACATAAATAAATAATTCATAAAATTCTGAGTTACTGAAATTAACTCTCTGGCTTTGGAATACGAAACACCTCACAGATATGATATACAGGGAAAAAAAATCAATATGTACTCCTTTTATACATTGTTACTTTGAACATCTTAACCAAATTAAAAGAAAAGTCTTAAAATCCATATAAAGACATTGTTTTTACACCTATTTCAGTGGTAAGAGTTCCTGAAAATAAAACTCTTAGAAGTTCCTATTAATTTAATTGGCCCTAAACATAAACTTACAAACTTGACTTTAATCATCCCTTTTTGAAAATTATGATTTATCTTAAAATTAAGCATATAGTTTGTTAATTTAGTCCTCTTTTTTTTTTTTTTTTTTTTTTTTTTTTTTTTGGTGTGCTTATTCTTTTACAGTACAAGGCCATGATAGATAAGGTAAGGTGCCCTATAAGGAAGTCTGGACATACAAGCTCTGATTGTAATTAAAAAAACAAACAAACAAACAAACAAACAAATGAACATAAAAACATCCAAAAAATCTGAGGATGATTATCTGCATATCTCACATTTTGGAAGATTGCAAGCCATCACAGATATCAACAAAATTTGATGCAATTGGTCTTTGAAAACTGGAATCCCAGAATTCCATGTTTACTGTGTACCTTTGTCAGCAAGTTTGTTTTACAAAATAAAAGCTGTTAAACTACATTTCAACCTGACAGAAAAAGTAGTCAGCTTAATGAATAGGTACTCTGTGATGTAGAGCAGATTTACATCTTTACTGTACATGACATGATTCTGAATTCACAACACGCTAAAAGTTTTTAAAAGTTACATTGTAGATGTTAAAATGCCCCAAATATAATTGGAAAGAAATCAAACAATGCTTTATGCAATAAACAATGAGTCCTTCATTTGAGTGCTAGGCTATTAAATGTCAAGAGGCAGCTTGCTTCAGAATTGTAGTCAGCTGGAAAATAAAATACTCCCATCACCCGGTTGCCTCTTATCGTTGGATCATTCAGTAAGGAGCTATTCACAAAATACACGTCTGGAAAAAGTGCAGCTTAAAAATAAATCTAAAATACATGAGTTATGAAGTACCTAATAAGAAAACACCACGCACAGGTGCTAAAATCAGGTATTATGTAAATGGATTGTGACTAAATGGATTTTGACTGAAGTTTTCTACTTAATCTTTTTAGCGAGGCACCAGAATATAGTAGTACTACTAGCATTGTATGTCGAAGCCTTTTAATGTTGATGTCCATTTGCCACTCTTATTTTCACTGTTGTCCAGGGCTTCCCAGTAACTAACTTCACCCTCAAAATGAAAATGAAATTACTATAAGAGAGAGGCTTTTCTCCTTCCACCTCTTTAGTAATAAAAACACCAATAATCCTGTTCCACAGCTAGCTGGCTCTTGTTAGAGTCACATAGCTGAACTGGAACAAAACACTCTTTTGTATTGAAGGTATGGAAATATTTTAAAGAAAAGCTTAGTTTGATCCATGAATAAATAAAGGACATACTTTTTTTTTCCTCTCTCCTTTGATTTTTTCTTTTACTAGGTCATTTGCTTCTACTTTCATGTAAGAGGTAGGTGTGCAGAAAGTAGGAATTTCTTTTTTCCAGAGGAAAAATAAGGCAAATCTTCTTTAGTGGAAGTACAACAAAAACAAACTGGAATGAAAAAGACAGCCATGTTAAGGAGATATGTTCTGTGGGCTTTGTTTCCAGTTTTTACTTTTCTTCTAATTAACACTTAGAAGAATACAACTCTCCAAATTCAAAACAAGAAAGTAAGTATGGAGGAAATATTGCAAACAAAGTCAGAGTACGAAAGTCAGTTTTAAGTCAAATACAGAGAATTTTAGTTATTTTCTCAAAAAAAAAATAAGGCTTCAGAAAGAGCTCAGCTTAAAAGTTTTCAATAGAGCAAAACCCATGATTTGACAGTCCAGTAAGTCTTACTAAAAGTTCAGATATGGGGAAAAGAAGAGCACACATTGTACATCCACATAAGAGGCCTTAATCCCCAGGTTTACCGATGATAAGCTCCCTTAGTTATGTATCTCACACAGGTGAGATACATCTCTAGTCCCATTATGTCAATGAAAATCAAATCAGGACAGTCAATAGATCTTAAAGAGCAATTTGGCTGAGCAAATATAGGTGTCTAATCTAAGGTGAGTACTTCTGTAGTTTCTGTTAGTAGCTCTATATTGACTGTCATTGGAGTGTGGACATATAGAGTAATTTACATTTAGATAGCAAAATATAAGTGTTTTAATTTGGAACTTAACTTCACTTAATCTGCCATGGAATGACAACAGTAAAACACTCATGGGAGAAATATATCATCATATACACATAAGACATTAAAATGTACAGTGAAATCAATTTTTCTAAAAAGAAAATCTATATCTTGAAAAAAGAAAGACGTCAGTACAACCACACGAACCTTCTGTTTACAGCGTTACAACCTCAATGATGCCACTAGTCTTTTCATTACATACTATAGGTCTAGGAGTAAACTTTTCCTCTTTTATACTAGTTGTGATCCAGGCTGCATAATTTTGGCATGTTAGTTATCACACCACTTTCCTCCTTCAGCTTCTATCTCTTTAATCTTTTCACAGATGATTATGCCCAAATTCATTTGGTGCCAACCCATTGTTAAGCACAGATCTATAGTTCTCCAGCATTTTGGTTGGAAAATGTTAAAGAGAAAGAAATGTGGGAGTGGGGTGTTGTCAAAGTTGAGAGTGGTTTTTTACAATTCTTGAGTTCCTTACAACCTCGTGGTATCCACTTGATATTACAAGCTCAAGAAGTGGGCCTGTGAGAACTTCATGAGGTTCAACAAGGCCAAGTCCTGCACCTGGGCTGGGGCAACCCCTGGTATCAACACAGGCTGGGGGGATGACAGGATTGAGAGCAGCCCTGACAAGAAGGTCTTGGGGGTACTGGTGAATGAAAAGCTGGACATGAGCCAGCAATGTGCACTCGCAGCTTGGAAAGCCAACCGTATCCTGGGCTGCACCAAAAGAAGTGTGGCCAGCAGATCAAGGGAGGTGATTCTCCTGCTCTACTCTGCTCTGGTGAGACCCAACCTGGAGTACTGAATCCAGTTTTGGAGTCCTCAGCACAGGAAAGACATGGACCTATTGGAGTTGGTCCAGAAGATGGCGCTGAAAACAATCAGAGGGATGGAACACCTCTCCTGTGAGGACAGGCTGAGAGAATTCAGCCTGGAGAAGAGAAGGCTCCAGGGAGACCTTATTGTGGCCTTTCAGTGCTTAAAGGGGCTTGTAAGAAAGATGGGGACAGACTTCTTAGTAGGGTATGTTGCAATAGGACATGTAGTAATGGTTTTAAACTAAAAGAGGGAAGATTTAGACTAGATGTAAGGAAGCAATTTTTTACCATGAGAGTGATGAAACACTGGAACACGTTGCCCAGAGAGGTGGCAGATACCCCACCCCTGGAAACATTCAAGGTGAGGTTGGATAGGGCTCTGAGCAACCTGATTTAGTTGAAGATGTCCCTGCTCGTTGCAGGGAGGTTGGACTATATGACCTTGAATGGTCCCTTCCAACCCAAACTATTGTATGATTCTATGATCCACAGCACTTAAAGTGCTTTGGGAACCCCAGAGTCTTCTGTCACAGAGCACACCTAAGAAATGGAGCCTGTGGGATCTTACCTAATTTAAGGGGTGTACTGAGGTATCTCCACACAGGTTGAAAGTCTTTCAGCTGCTTCTTCAAGGATAACATAGGGACAATTAATGAATAAATGTATAGTGACAGCATTTAACCACGCATATTCTTTCTCTGTGAGAATGCCATAGTTACTAGCTACAGAGGTAGTTTATCTATTCCTTCTCATGAAAATGGGTTTTAATTGTATGTGGAAGTTAAAGATTGTAGAATCATAGAATCATAGAAAGACAGACTACCAGGTTGGAAGGTACCTCAGGGATCATCTGGTCCAACCTTTCTTGGCAAAAACACGGTCTAAACAAGATGGCCCAGCATCCTGTCCAGCTGAGTCTTGGTTGTCCAATGTTTGGGAATCCACTGCTTCCCTGGGGAGATTATTCCAATGGCTGATTGTTCTCATTGTGAAAAAAATTCCTCTTGAGTCCAGTCAGAATCTCCCCAGGAATAACTTGTACCCATTACCCCTCATCTTTTCTATGTGACTCCTTGTAAACAGGGAGGCTCTGTCTTCTTCCTAGCCACCCTTTAAATACTGCAATATGGTGATAAGGTCTCTCCTAAGCTTTCTTTTCTCAATGCTGAACAAAACCAATTCTCTCAACCTTTCCCCAGATGGCAGGATTCCCAGTCTTTTGATCATCTGGAGGCTCTCCTCTGGATCCTCTCCAGCCTGTCCACAACTTTTTTGTATAGCAGGGACCAAAACTGAACACAGTATTCCAGGTGTGGCCTGACCAGCATTCAGTAGAGCGGGAATAATGACTCCTTTGTCTCTGCTGGTGATGCCTTTGTTGATGCAACCCTGCATCCTATTGACTTTCTTAGCCACTGCAGCCCACTTCATTCATATTGAGCTGCTTGTCCACCAGGACCCCTATGTCCTTTTCCACAGAGATGCTCCCCTGCCAGGTAGGTCCCAGCCTGTGCTGCACTCCTGGATTATATTTTCCCAGGTGCAAGGCCTTACCCTTGTCCTTGTTGAAGTTCATAAGGTTCTTGTTAGCCCACTCTTACAGCCTATCTAGGTCTTCCTGTAGGGTGCCTCTCCCTTCTAAAGTGTCCACTTCCCCAATCACTTTGATATCGTCAGCAAAATTCATCAGCATGTACTTGATCAGAGAATCATAGAATCATAGGGTTGGAAGGGACCTCTGGAGATCATCTCATCCAACCCCCCTGCCAGAGCAGGGTCACCTAGAGCACGTTGCACAGGAACGCGTCCAGGAGGGTTTTGAACGTCTCCAGAGACGGAGACTCCACCACCTCTCTGGGCAGCCTGTGCCAGTGCTCTGCCACCCTCAAAGTAAAGAAGTTCCTCCTCATGTTTAGGTGGAACTTCCTGTGCTCAAGTTTGTGCCCATTACCTCTTGTCCTGTTGCCGGGCACCACTGAAAAGAGCCTGGCCCCATCCTCCCGACACCCACCCTTTTAGTATTTGTAAGTGTTGATAAGGTCCCCCCTCAGCCGTCTTTTTTCCAGACTGAAGAGACCCAAGTCCCTCAGCCTTTCTTCATAAGGGAGATGTTCCAATCTCCTAATCATCTTCATAGCCCTTTGCTGTACCCTCTCCAGCAGTTCCCTGTCCTTCTTGAACTGGACGCAGCACTCCAGGTGCGGCCTCACCAAGGCAGAGGAGAGGGGGAGGATGACCTTTCTCGACCTGCTTGCCACACTCTTCTTGATGCACCCCGGGATGCCATTGGCCTTCTTGGCCACAACAACACATTGCTGGCTCATGGTCATTCTGTTGTCCACCAGGACTCCCACGTCTCTTTCCTTAGAGCTGCTCTCCAGCAGGTCAGCCCCCAACCTGTACTGGGGCATGGGGTTATTCCTCCCCAGGTGCAGCACCCTACACTTGCCCTTGTTGAATTTCATAAGGTTCCTCTCTGCCCAGATCTCCAACCTGTCCAGGTCTCTCTGTATGGCAGCACAGCCTTCTGGTGTGTCAGCCAGCACCCCAGCTTTGTGTCATCAGCAAACTTGCTAAGGGTGTACTCTATTCCTTCTTCCAGGTCATTGATGAATATATTGAAGAGGACTGGGCCCAGTACTGACCCCTGGGGAACACCACTCGTCACTGACCTCCAACTAGACTCTGTGCCCCTAATCATGACCCTCTGAGCTCTGTCTTTCAACCAGTTATCTATCCACCTTACTGTCCATTCATCTAACCCACACTTCCTAAGCTTCCCTATGAGGATATTGTGGGAGACTATGTCGAACACCTTGCTTAAGTCAAGGTAGACCAATTGGATCCCTGGATCCCATTATCCACATCACTTAGGAAGATATTAAGTAGTGTTGGGCCCAATATCGATCCCTGGGGGACCCCACTTGTGACAGGTTGCCAGTTTGAAAAGGAGCTATTTACCACCACCTTATGAGTGTGGTCTGTGAAACAGTTACCCTCCCACCACACAGACCACTTGTCTAGACCGTTTCTCTAGGAGGAGGCTGTGGGGGATCATATCAAAAGCCTTGGAGAAATCCAGGTAGTCAAAGTCCTTGGTAAATTCGTGCTGGCTTTTCCCAGTCACATGCTTCATTTGACTTGTGAGAGACCCCAGAAGGATTTGTTCCATAACTTTCCCAGGGAATGAAGTAAGACTGATGGGCCTACAATTTCCTGGATCCTCCTTTAAGCCCTTCTTGCAGATAGGGGTGACATTAGCCTTCTTCCAATACCCACGACTTCTCACAGATTATGGAGACCAACCTCACAACAACGTCAGCTAGTGACACCCTCAGGCAGATAGCATCAGGGCCCATCAATTTGTAGGGGTCAAGCTACTGTAATAGTTTGCATACCAACTCTTCCTTCACTGACAGTGAGTCTGTGTTTGCATCAACCTGGATTTTTGTTCACAAGGCCTGGGGCCCAGAAGTGCTGGTAAAGACAGAGGTGAAAAAGTGTTGGGAACCTCTGCCTTTTCAGCATTGTTGGTGAATTATTCTCCTCTCCTGTTTAACAGCAGGCCAATATTTTCTTTCTGTTTCTGCTTGTTGTTTATGTACCTGAAGAACTCTTTCTTGCAGTTTTTGTCATCTCTGGCCAATTTCAATTTGAGTTGAGCTTTTGCTTTTCTAACTGCCTTTCTGTGTGCCCTGGCAATGCCCTTGTAGTTCTCAATGGGTATTTGTCCTCTTTTCCACCTCTAGTATGCTTCTCTTCTGGTTTTGCTGATCTTCTGGAAAATATTTAAAGGAAACACCACATCAGAGTGCTCTGTAACCCAGTGCCAGGATATAGTTATGAAATAGAAAAAAGTGTGTTTTCAAAGCCTGCAAGATGACAGAATTAAACATAAGCTTCTGATAACACTGGTAAAGACTTTAATTTTTGAGCTAATGAGAAAAATATTAGGGACATTGCATATGGAAGACTTTATGTAATGAAAACACTAATTATGAATTATTAGAGTGGTAGAGGAACATTTCAGTTTTTAAACAGTATATGAAGAATGGGACAAATATTTGCAGAATTGTAGAATCACAGAATAGTTGAGGCTGGAAGACTCTGGAGTTCTTCTACCCCAAACTACCTGCTGAAAGCAGGGCCACCAAGTACAGGGGATTCAGGTACGTATCCAGCTGGCTTTTGAATATCTCCAATGGTGGAGATATGGACCCACAACCTCTTTGGACAAACCTGTTCCAGAGTACAATCACCCTTACAGTAAATTTTTTTTGCTTACAGTTAAGCAGAATTTCCTGTGTTTTCATTTGTTCTCATTGCCTCTTGTTCTGTCGCTGGGCACAAACGATAAGAATCTGGCACCATCTTCTTTACTGTCCCCCATCAAATGTTTATATACATTGATAAGAACCCTCCTCTGAGCCTTGTCTCTCCAGGCTAAACAGACTGTACTCCCTCAGCCTTTCCTTTTATGTTAGATACCCAAGACCCTTAATCAGCTTTGTTTCTCTTCTTTGGACTTGCTCCAGTATGTCCAAGTCTCTCTTGTACTGGGGAGCCCAGAACTGGACCCAGCACTCCAGATGTGTTTCACCAGGGCTGAGCAGAGGTGAAGTTTCGTCTTCCTTGACTGGCTGTCAATGGTCTGCCTAGTGCAATGTAGGAGGCTGTTGACCTTTTTTTCTTGCAAGTGCATGCTGCTGGCTTATGGTCAGCTTGTTGTCCATAAAAACCCACAGAGCTTTCTCTGTGAAGCTGATTTCAAGACAGTTTGCCCCCAGTGTGTACTTATGCACAGGATTATTCCTCCGTAGGTGCAGGACTGGACATTTCCCTTTCTGTTGAATTTCATGAGATTCCTGTTGGCCTATTTTCCAGCCTACCAAGCTTCCTCTGAAAGGCAGTACAACCATATGGTGTATCAGCCAGTTGTGCTAACGTTGCACCATCTGCAAACTTGCTAAGGGTGCGCTCTGTCCCATTATCCAGGTCATTAATGAAAAAACATTAACCTCAGTTTTATATCTGAAATTTATATATTTGGCATGTTTTACATATATTGTACACCTTTTCTTTGTTCACTTTGTTATTCATAAAACTAGTTTTACATAGCTCTTGAGACTGTGTTCCATTATTGACCAGGATTTGATAATTTTTAGATGTTATAAGCTTGGTGCCTTGGGTATTATCCTACGCCCACACTTTCAAAGCCTCTACTATCATCTTACACTTGTACTTTTCTACATTGCATTTTTATTCTAGGGTCATAAAAAATGAACTTGCTATTAAGATTTTTTAGTTACAGAAATTTATCAAAATTATTTTAACAAGAGGTGTAATAATTGCAGAAAATTCAGCTAGAGCTAGATTGATTAGGTAATATGCAACTGATGGTTAGAGAGTTGTTACAGCGAAACAAGCAAACCAAAGCTCTAGGCAGGTCAAGATCAGTCTGGACAATTTTTACTCCTGAGGCCCTGAAGAGTTAACTTAGACATTGTGTCCAGCAATACTATATTTACAGGCTTACATTAGTTCTATGTCAAATACTTCCAGATACTGGAAAGCTGCTATAAGGTCTCCCCAGGACTTTCTCTTCTCCAGGCTGAACAACTCCAACTCTCTCAGCCTGTCTTCATAGGAGAGGTGCTCCAGCCCTCTGATCATATTCTATTGGCCCTCCGCTGGACTCGCTCCAAGAGATCCATGTCCTTCTTGTTTTGGGGGCCCCAGAGCTGGATGTAGTACTCCAGGTGGGGTGTCACCAGGGTGGAGCAGAGAGGCACAGTCACCTCCCTTAACCTGCTGGCCATGGTTCTTTTGATGCAGCCCAAGATGCATCAACCTCTAAGAAACACTACTTGTCAGTGGTTGCCACTTGGACATCGAGCCATTGACTGCAACTCTGAGTGCGGCCATCCAGCCAATTCCATATCGACTGAGTGGTCCATTCATCAAATCCATGTCTCTCCAATTTAGAGACAGGGATATCATGTGGGACAGTGTCAAATGCTTTATATCAGTCCAATATTCAATATTGAAGATTGTTTTGACAGAGCCATGGATAACCTAGTTTCATGCCTCCTTTCAAGGGAAAGGTGAACATGTGGTCCCAGAGTTCCCTTTTAACCTGGACTTTTCTATGATTCTGTCATTTTTCTATGAAATTTCTTGTTTATATATTTCAAGTATATGCAGGTGATTTGTAATACACGGTTTGAGGAAACATCGGTATTAGAGCTGTATGACTGCAAGGAGCTTTACAGGTTCATAGAAATTCAAATTCAAAGTTTGATGGAAGAGATAAAAAAAGACACTTCTTCAAAAAAGCCATTAGAATCACTACATCCAAAGTCTACAGAGGTTAAGAAGCATCTTTCTGTGACTGCAATGGGCGTTGTTTGTACCTCTAAGTGTTCTAGCCTATTCTAGTATTCTAGGGGTTTTTCCTTCTTTTTTCTTCTTTTTTTTTTTTTTCTTTTTTTTCTTTTTTTTTCTCGTGGACGTCTTGGCTAAGAATGCCTAGCATTGTCCATATTCTGTCTGCACACTGGACTGGTATTTTTTTATTTCATACATAATTTGCAACCTGCTACTGTGATTCCAGAAAAGAAGGCATTAATCTTTATGGCTCTGGAAAAAAAAAAAAAAAAAAAAAAAAAAAGACAGACATGTATTGTTACAGAATTGAGGTACATTAGGTATATGCATTAATAACAGAAAATATATTGTACAAAAGAAGACTTTTATTCTAACTTTAATGAATAAATGTAGACATTTTAACATAATTTTGAAATTATATCTCCAAAAAGCAGAGAACATATCAATACAACTATTCATGAAAATATATTAGCAAGTGTGATTAGTTCTAATTTAATAGCCACTAACAAAAATGCCACAAGCCAAAGGATTTGAATTTGTAAGGAGCACTATGTTAGAAGAAATGGCAAGAGGGAAGGGAAATTCTTTTAAAACACTCTGCTTTAAAAACTGAAGACCAACAAAAGACTGTTCCTGTTTAGTAGAGATGTCTGTGAAGGCAAGGGTAGCTGGAGTCTCTGTCTAGCATGTTAGTCAAAAGACCATCCTTAGAAATAATAAGGTACTTTTTCAGTGTGCACAGCAGATTACCCATTCAATAGTTCAGTGCTATCATCAGTGTACAATTTATTAAGGAAATCCAAAATTTGGGATGCATGTTTAGGGGATCTGGATATATAATTTCCAAATACACTGAAGACCTTAAAATGGACAGATTTAGATTCACTTAATACACTTTTACTTGTCACAAATTTAGCAATGTATACCTATGTAGGCTTCATCAGTATTTAGGGGTGAGAGACAAGCACCTCTAATCATTCTGTGATATACATCCCAGACAGTTGTCTTAATTGACTATAGAGGCATCCTAAATACCTAACACTTTTAAAGGCTAATGTTAACTGAAATCAATCATGTTCTGAAGTTAAAATGGATATGTAAAATGGGAGAAAAAATGAAATGTTAGAAATAAATGGATTTGAGCCTGATCCAAAGTCACTAAAAAAATTAGAGTCTTTTTATTGGCTTCAAATTATTTCAATATATCTATTAAACATACCCACTTACAGAAAGGTGATGGTTCAGTGCTATTTTATTTTAAGATGTACCTCTGATAATTGAAGAGAGTAGGATGTTAGGTTCCTATTGCCTTCACATTGTACAGATTTTTGTAGAGAAAAAAAAAATCCATCTATCCGTCTTTTGTTATGAAAATTATCGTGTATTTTTTTCCCCTCACATTATAAAATAAAAAAAAATAATGCTGTTGACATTGGACAGTTTTCCATAAGACTGATCTCCTTAGTAAAATCTCTGCAGTGTTTGTAGTTAACATTGAATCAACCTTTAGTCCAGAGGATATACATGTATTTGAATAAAGACACAAAAATGTATCAGTGTTTATCATACCCATAGAAAATCAAGTAAAAAATGTGCAGATTTGGACTTTTGTTGTCCTCTTTAAGACATGACAAAAATACTAGAATTATCAAATATTACATTTAAATACAACTATCTATATTAGATTTGAATGATAGCTGTTAAAAGACCTAAAAATCCCTATGTTCATTATCTTTTGTTTTCATAAGATAAACATTTAAAAAGAAATCTGATACCAACTCAATTTTCTGTTTAAGAATAATAATAATAATTTGTAATGAGGAAACACTGAGGAATCTCTTTCTACTCTAGAGGATACTGCACAAATAACTCTTTATTCTTCTACTGTTTCCCACTGCAATACTGAGAGAAGAGATTGAAAACAATGACAGTAAAATTAGAACCAAATAACAGTCTGTCCTGCTTCCTATTAAATTATGCCTGATGCCTAATATGTGACCATGCAACTCCTACAAAACAGAAAGGACATCAGTTATAAAACTGTAATTTTTTTTTACAGGACACACCAGTGTAAAAACAAACAAACAAATTTGATGATTAATATGACACTGACAGTTAGGTCCCTCCATAGTTCCCCAGTCTGGTATTCTAAGTCCATAAGACTGCATTTTGTTGCTTGATTGTACTGTTTTATAGTGTACTTATGTGTGGAAATCAGGTCTCAGACATGGGTTACTTCAACTAGCAATAGATTGCAATACACGAATGAACAACTGTGTTGAATTTAAAATATTTTTCTATAGAATATTTGCTGTATAGTCTATTGCAGCTATGTTATTTTGGAAATGACATTTGCCATTTTTCACTTCTGCTTGATGGGATCATTTTTCTTTTAAATAGTTTTTATTTATACATACTCATTTGCAGTTTTACAAGTTGGTTTTGATAGTACTTTGGTTTTGCCAAAATGTCTTTAAACTTTCTTTACCCGTTATTTATTTTCTCTCCACTGAATTTCAAAGGACTTTATGGCTGTACATTAGAAACTTCCTGCTAGTTGTTATTTCAAAGATTTGACTGCCTTTCAGTCAGTTTTTAGTTCTTGAAGTATTCATATTAAAACCCCAATGCACAACATGTATCTTCATTTCTATAACAATTACTGTTTTCCAGCTCTTATTGTCTTTGGCAAAGAAATGTTTTGTAATCCCGAAAGAAGACTGTGTTTTTCAGCTGAGCTATAGCTCAGCTATTTGCAGCATTATTCCTTTCTCATTTTTCTTTGCAATGGGGGAACCTTTCTGGGGAACTATTTGACCTCTGAATTTGTCAGAGTTCCAGACGTGAGGTGCTATTAATGTTCACTGGGACTGAAAACAGATGGGACATCTATGTAGCAATAAATGTAAAAAAAAAAAAAAAAAAAAAAAAAAGAGTGTAATGACAAATCTAAAAGCATCTTTATAAATTTGAGAGATGAAGCAGTTGTGCAGTCTTCTCAAGGTGGGCTTGTGTTGGTGCATGCTAGTCTTTGACTTAAAAAAATAATAGTAAATGAAAATATAAAGCAGGCAGCAATACCTCCTAACCAAATAAACTCATCATTAAACCTCTAGAGGTCCTAGCTGTGTATGATTTCCAACTCAGATTTTCTGGATTCAGAAAACATTTCTTTAGTCATGCCTTAAAGACCTGCACCAGTAGCCTTCTTGGATTAGCACAGCTTGCATTGCAGATCATATCCTAAAGGGAATAGTGAATTCTTCTGGCATGAAGCAGGGATAATTAAACAACATGCAAAAGAGAATCCTTATGTTTTCTTCCACTCAGTCTTCCAGATTTTATTCTGAAGGGATTCTTTAATATAAAATATTTCTCTTAGGAATGAACGACTCTCACAGATATTGTGTTTTGTGTTCTGAGGATGATTTCTGCTGGTTTTTAAAGCAATGATATGCCTACGCCACAAAGACTGGTCTTGAATTTAGAGTCTGTTCAGATTTATGTTTGCAGTTTAGTTGTGAAAACTGAATCAGGATCCTGCTCCTACTTCAAGCAGAGTAAATTAAGACCAAGTGAACAGATTTAGATCCAGTGGAAAACTCAACCCCAATTTAAGCTGAATGTTATTATTTATATATACATAAACATACCCTTCATGTAGAACACAGCCTAAAAATATCCATAAGAGACCCTGTCAAAACTAAATGCTTTCACTCTGGGCAGAATTTTTGTTTTTGTTTTTGTTTTTTGTTTTTTTTTTTGAGAACTTCATCCTTTTTCCTCAGCACTACTGAGTGCAGTGCGATTTTCTCAAGTCTGTCTGAAAAAAAAAAAAAAGTGGTTTTTATCTTCATAGAATTATTGCAAACAGGGATTTATAAATATGTAACATTTCAGACTCAGGTTCTGTGGATTGGGTATGACTAATTATAGAGGTCTCATGGCATTATAGCTATTTCTTGATATGACTATTTCTGGGATGGATATTTGAGTGTACAAGTTTGTGAATTAACCATATCTATGTTCTCAAGTTTTAAAGAACAAGAAAGACTGTTCCCATCTGTGGGCCCACTGAAACAATGGCCCAGACGGTTTTGTTTGCCTAATTAATTTAGCAAAGAACACAGATGGACAGATCTTCAGAGAGAAACAAACCCCTGTCCTCTGTTTATGTGAGAGGAAGATTAAATAGGGCTATCAAGCGAGCTTCTTTTGTCCAGGAATTCCTCTCATTTTCCAAAGCACTGTTACTTTTTGCAAACTCAGATTTTTCAATGTAAGCACCCTAATGTGGAAAAAAAAAAAAAAAAAAAAAAAAGGAGTGGAAAGGGCTGTTAGAGATAACCTTGATAACAATGATATAGTTAATGTATCAGAGAAATTTGGGATCTGGGTGCTTAGATAGGTCAGTGAAATTAAGCAAATTTTCATTATACCTTTTCTTTCAAGCATTACATGAAATTGAAATTGTAACACATTGAAGACAGAGAATGATGATGGCACTAGGTAACATTTCCCAAGAGACTTGAGACAGGTTGGCTGAATACATTCCTCATTTTGGAACTGAAAACCAAACTGTGATATGAGAACAATTTTCTGGATGGGAGAGAGGTAAATGGTCTGGTACTGGACTGTTTATCTTCTAGATATTCATGCCAGCTGCTGGGGAACCAAGGTAACAGTTTCCTGATCTTCTCTGTCTCCAAGATACTACAACTGTTCTATTTATTACAGATACACATGCAATAATGATGTGTTTCATTTTCTAATAATGACATTTTCCTTGTTTCATATACAGAATCAGAATTCGCCTCACCTGGCTTTAACAACAAAGTTAAGAATCTAAGGGAATATTCCCCAAGGCTAACTGTAGCCTGGTGATTTTAATCTCCCTCCGATTCCTCTGTAATTGATGGAGACAATTAGGCATTTGTCCCAAGGGAGAGAGGTGGGGAGAGTTAATTAAAAGGGAGTTTGTAGTTAGTGATTTGAAAAATTCTGGCTGGGGATTCAAGTCGACTGATGTTAGTTCTAAGAGGAAAAGCTACCTATTTGAACTTAGTGCTTAATGTCACTGACCTATGGCAAAACTGTGGAGTAATATTGTAGGATAATGAATTTTGAAAAAATACAAATCAATCAATTAATCAATTAAAAACTGATGAAAGTGTTTTGTTTTACTTTATTTTATTTTATTTTATTTTATTTTATTTTATTTTATTTTATTTTATTATTTTATATTTTTTTCCCAGTATCCACAGTTTAGGGTCATTTTTTTTTAGAATAAAAAGAATTAATAAATATCCAGTCCTTACTGGGAACAGATCATCCAAGGAACTGAAGAACTTCATCTAGGGTGTGTTTATTTTATCATGGTTTCTGTAGTCAATTTTACATTATTTTTGTTGGATTATTTTCTTTTGTTTCTTGCTCCTCCTCTTCCTCTGTACTAAGGGAAATGCAATATAAGAAAACATGTCTTTGGAACACATTTTTGAGGGTTGGTTTGAAATCATGTGCACCTAGTTAATACTCTCACTTTCATTACTTCCCAGCAACTTTTCACTTTTCATTTTAAGACTTCCTTCCAGAATTAATCACAGGACTTTTACTTATAAAACCAAAAATATATTGCCAAATGACTGGTGGAAACACCAAGGAAAACTCTTTTAGCAAAGGAACTACGAAATAAAAATGACCCATGTGTTCATCATAATATCTATATTATTTGTCACAATAAGAGACATAATGGGTGAGACTTTATGAGAATATAAAAGAGGTAATATTGGATTATTGCCATTATTAAATCTACTCTGGCATTCTGCTTCCATAAGCAGCTGCCTGTACTTGATGCTTCAAATAACAGCTAAAGCCACCATGAAGCACCTGTCCATTATTTAATGTCATAATGAGAGAAGAAAAGTTCTTTCCTGACTCCCGCAGATTATCAATTTATGCCCTGAAGCATACGATTTTATTGTAATTATGTTAGCTTGCACAGTTGTAACTGTTATTAATGATTATAAAGTTGTAGCTTTGCCATGTAAATGTATTGGAGAAAGAAATAGGACAATGTAAAAGGTAACTAACCTTGACTTCACTAGGAGCTGTAGGAGCCCAGCAACCAGGTCATTTACTGAAGTGCTGAAAATACAGTTTTGGTACGAAGAACTAGATATCCAATGTGAGCAGGAGGAGAAAGGAGTCCACATTCTTAAGAGTCATTATAATTTTATGAATGGCGAGTAGGTCGTCTAAAGGTTTGCACAGAAAATGTGCAAGGGCTGACGTAGTTTCAAATTGCCAGAAGGTTTAGGTGATGGCAATCTAAATAAAGAGGGATGAACTGACTGGATATTTTAGCCAAAAAAACCCCAAACCTCTGCAGGTGTTTTTTTTGTTTGTTTTGGTTTGGTTTGTTTTTTTTTTTTATTTTTGGTTTGGGTTTTTTGGTGTGGTTTTTTTTTTGTTTGGGGGTTTTTTGGTTTTTTTTTTTTTTTTTGGTTTGTGTGTGTGGTGTTGGGTTTTTTTTTGCTTGTTTTTCTTTTTTCTAGCATTATGTTTACTTTAGTCATCATTTTTGATCAAGAGGAGAGGAAAAAGTACTCTGTTGCCTCTAAATATCATTCTGGAAGAAAAAGAGGTAGCGGTAAGCAGAAAAATTTTAGAAAATAAAGCTGAAAATGATATTGGAGCCTATGCAGAAAAGGACCCTTGAAACAGCTGAAAAAGGGCTAAAAGTAAATCCCCATCCAAAAGTGCCAACAAAATACAATCAGAGGGTGAATGGTGGTTTAGCATTATAATGGAAAAAGTTTTGGAGACTATTATAGATTTATGTAAGTATTTACTGAAACCTATATAGTTAAACAGATTTTCACCAGCAAAAGATTTTATCCATAAGCTACATCCTGAAAGGATTAAAAGAATAAAAGTGTTTAAACATTTTTTTCCCTTATTCTTTATATTCATATTTCCCAGCATGGTTCATTATTCTTATTTTCCATCCATTTCAATATGCAAATGTGCCACATTGCAAAGACTAAGCATATTATACAATTTAGGAGTTAAAGATTTTGCATTTAACATAGCGGAAAAAAAACCCAAACAACCATTGATTGTTAATAGGTGGAAATGTGTGATGCTCTATGTCTTTCCATTCTAAGTTACGTTAGCACAGCTACAATTTTCCTGCAGTGTAATTGTGACTAAGTGAATAAAATGTCAGTTGGGATAATTAAACAAGTGTAGCAAGATGGTGCCTAAAATTAAATGCAGAGCTATTCTAATGGCTGCATTAGAATATTTATGTTTGCTTCAGTCTTTGACTTGAACAGGTTTGAATAATACGAAAGAAATGCACTCTGTACTTTTTGTTCTTGGGTAGATGCTTCAGGAGAGGTCTACCAGTGCCTGCTTGGAGTAGGCATTTATGATTGAGGTAGCAAGTTTCTGAATATATGTCATTTCAAGGTCAGATGTTTTTCTTGGCAAGCTATCCTCTAGTCCTGCAAGAAGAACAAACATGGTTTTGTACCAAGGAAACAGAACCATCTTGTTTCTTCTCTGAGAATGCTGACCTTACTGTTCAAGACTATCAGTAAACAAGTAATGCAAAATTCTTTTCCACTATGTCTCCAGTAATTGAATATATGACACTGTACCCACATACGATACATTTTTCTTTTAAAATCAGTCTCTGTTACTACTGCTAAGTCTTAGTGGAATAACGATTTGTTTTGGCAATATATATGCAACACTGTTATGTCCATAAAATAACTAAGTTGCAGCTCATATCAATACATGGTCATAAATCAGATAGATATTGATATCAGAAAATTGCTATACACATATTGTACTATAGTACTCTATTATAGTGCAATACTATATATGCTATATACATACATGTTTCTGAGTTCTATTGCTGTGCAGAGACAATTATCAATAAATTTAGAATAAGAATGAATGTAACCAAATTATCACAATACTGTAGCAGTCACATCTGACCTTGCTTGGATGTCCCCCACCCCAAAAGTATTAGCAGAGATGTTGAAAGTTCAGGAGACTCTAAGGCTATTCTTGAAAGTGACTTTTTACGGATATAAAATTGTGCTGCACCCTAATGAAGAACCTATAACAGTATAGGCAGAGCTGTCTGTAAATTGTGTGGAAGATTACAAGGGACTCCAACAGAAAATAGATGGGTGATTAGTAACGTACTTGAAAAACTCATATACAGATTGACCACTCATATTTCATACTGTACTGCTGCCCATGTAAGAATTGCCATTAAAGGGATGTAGGGATGTAGCTTAGCATTCGCTCTACAGTTGTGTTGATTGTGTTTATCTAGTCAGGCTACTTTCCTTTAAAGACTGGCTGTTAAATATGAATGCAAAGGCTCACCACAATTTTATAAGAGATTTACTTCTGCCCATTCCTTTGCAGGAGAACATAGCAAAGATAAGACAAATGAGGGAGGGGAAGAAGAAATGTTTATGTCATCTTCCATTGCTATAACTCTGTCCATATTCATTCTACTCAGCATCCTACTTTTGTTGCTCTCCAAAAAGAGAAATGTTACTTTTTAATTTGGTTCAGGTTTTCCTGCTCTCCCACTGGAGAGCATCATATCATCATACAGTCCACATTTTCATAAGGAAGATCAAAAAATTAGAAGGTCTTTTTGGTAATTTCTGCCCTTCATTATTTTCTTCATTCTCAGTTACTGGGGTTAGTTAGAAATTTCAAGCATTAGAAAATGTGAATATCTAGGTAATTTTGCAGGATAAATTAAATCTTTTTATACTCTTTGCTTTCTGTATGTAGAGACCTGTTCCACACATTAGGGAAAAGCAGATTTATCAAAAGAATTTCACAAGCAGTGACATTTGCAGTGCAGCAAGATGCTTAGCTACTTTGGCTCACATGACACATTTCTACTGAGATGCTGAAATAATACAAGAATGTTATCAAATGCTGTGAAAAATCTCAACTCTCATCAGAAAGAACAATCTGCAGCAAAAGTTGAAACATTCTTGTGTAACGTCCTTGTATAAAGGTTCTTGTATAAGTTTCTTGTATAAACATACTAAATGCATGCCTAATGATCATTTTCGGTTGAAACGTGAGGAACCTTTCAGCAGTTGTCTCTTGGGCCTATTAGCTTTACATTACTAGCAGATGTCCCAAACAGTTAGCTAAAACATATTTGGAAGCAAGTCATGAACATTTGCCTCCCTATAGAAATCCAACACAGTATACCAAACACACTACACAAAAGAGACAAATGTATATATTCATGTATCTGACACTGATTGAGGTGATGTATACAATGCAGATTTTTGCTGCAAGTTATTAGCAACACATCATTTCAAAAGGAAAAGTTGTGCCTGCAAATGCTTTTTGAAATTACAGTTTAAAGAGGGTTCAGGATAAAACAGACATACAAAAATAATAGGAGTTATTTCACAAAATTTTGAACTTTATGTCCAATTAACTTCCAGATGTGTCATCACGGTTATTTCATTTAACTTTAGTCTACTATTTAATTTATGTAACTCCAGTATGACTGTGAGGGGAAGAAACTCTTGCAAATTTTTGGGTTGACTGGAAAAGGACAAGATCTATGGTTAGCACTCATTTGTGTCAGTGCAAACATTATTTATGCTAGCTAGAATTCTTAGGGTTTAGGTATAGAACATATAAAGTTATCTGCGTAATTTGAATAAAGAGAAATGTCGTACTTAATGTACCAAGGATAATGAATTCATTATAACCAAAACTTCAGCCATGCACCCTTTGCTACTTGAACGCATATGAAAAGTATATGGGCTACTGGGAGGAATTTTGAACTCTTACTTTCTTGGGACCACAGACTAATTAGTACCACGACTTTTCTCAGGGACTCCATTTGTTTGGTTGGGTTTTGGGTTTTTTTTTTGTTTTTTTTTTGTTTTTTTTTTTTCAGTGGAACAAAGGAATTAGTATTTTGCATCTGTTATCCAAATTATGTATTATAGAAGCTTTTCACAACAGTTACAAGTGACAGAAACGATACAAAAAATTTTAAAAAATCTGTTTTTACAACCAGCTTTAGGAATAAAACTAGTAAGATTCTGAGCAGACACTGAAAAGTCATTAAAAATATTGGATTTGTAAGAAGTAAAAAAATAAGGCTTTTTTGCCCCGCTGGCTTCAGTTTTCTGTAGAGCCTGGGGATAGTCTGCATAAATGTACTCCTCATTTCTATGACAACTAAGCACTGACAACATTTTATGACACTAACCATTCAGAAACATTCACTAATCATGAATGAGTAGTATCAGAGGGCAAATGGTATGGGAGAACAAGATAGAAGAGATACTTGTTTAGAAAACATTTACAGTATCAGTGGAGAATTCAAGGTCAAAAAAACCCCACCACACCAAGATGCTTGCTGTACAGCATTTGCTTACTACTCCTATCAATATACAGTTGAGTTAACGTTGCTACTGGGACTGGGGTTGGGTGTGGGGTTTTTTTTATTAATTTTATATTATTTTTTCGTTCCTTCCTTTTTCCCTTTTTTCTTAGGGTTTTCTTAGTTTTAAAACACACTCTGGCTTGTGTCTGGTGCCGCTGCTGATATTATTAGTTAATTTTAAGAGGAAGCTGAAACTTAAACCATATATTTCCTGCTGCCAGTGACACCTGACAAAATTGTTACAAAGCAATATAATATAGGAAACTGAGGGTCTTAATTTCTGGCTGCAAACACAATCTTTATTTGAAAAATATTATTCAAATAGGAACTGTAGGGGGTTTTGTGCCATGTTCACACATATTGGCAAATAATTTACATGTTGGAATAACACCTCTGAGACGAAAGAGTCTCCTCACACCAGAGATCACTCACCAATGAAGCCAGGGAGCCTTAGGTTTACTTGTGACTGCTGTTTGTAGAAACAATTAATCTATGAAAACCTAGTTTACTTCTCCAAAACCACATTCTCTTTGACACAATGTTTTTAGCCTTTGCTTGTATTCGATTTATTCAGATAAAATTAAATAGTGGCATGCTGCATGGAAATAATTTCATAAATTGCTTTTGAATTATTTGACGTTCTATTTGTTTGGGAGGTTTGTTTTTTGATTTTTAAAAAATAAGATTGTCATGCTTCCTGAGCATTATTTGTTTTTTTTCTTAATTTCATATACACTTTGTGGGAATATAATTTAGAGACAGCAGATTGGAATACTGTCAAACATGAATATTTCAGAACTGGAATAGTCATGGCATGGAGAGGGATAATACAGTTGGCCAGAACTCCAACTGCATCATGGGCTGCATCAAAAGAAGCGTGGCCAGCAGGTGGAAGGAATTGATTCAAGAAGACTGTGGCAAGCAGGCCGAGAGCAGGTCAAGGAAGGTAATCCTCCCTCTGTCCTCTACCTTGGGAACTGCTGGAGAGGGTACAGCAAAGGGCTACAAAGATGATTAGGGGACTGGAACATCTCTCTTATGAAGAAAGGCTGAAGGATTTGGGTCTCTTCAGTCTGGAAAAAAGATGGCTGAGGGGGGACCTTATCAACACTTACAAATACTAAAAGGGTGGGTGTCAGGAGGATGGGGCCAGGCTCTTTTCAGTGGTGCCCAGCGACAGGACAAGAGGTAATGGGCACAAACTTGAGCATAGGAAGTTCCACCTAAACATGAGGAGGAACTTCTTTACTTTGAGGGTGGCAGAGCACTGGCACAGGCTGCCCAGAGAGGTGGTGGAGTCTCCGTCTCTGGAGACGTTCAAAACCCTCCTGGACGCGTTCCTGTACAACGTGCTCTAGGTGAACCTGCTCTGGCAGGGGGGTTGGACAAGATGATCTCCAGAGGTCCCTTCCAACCCTACCATTCTGTGATTCTGTGTGATTCTGTGATTCTGCCTCTCTACTCTGCTCTGGTGAGACTGCACCTGAAGTATTGCATTCAGCTCTGGAGGCCCCAGCATAAGAAGGACACAGACCTGTTGGAACAAGTCCAGAGGAGAGCCACAAAGAAGATCAGAGGGCTGGAGCACTTCTCCTATGAAGACAGGCTTAGAGAGTAAGGATTGTTCAGCCTGGAGAAGAGAAGGCTTCAGGGAGACTTTATTTTGGTCTTTCAGTACTTAAGGGTGCCTACAGGTAAGATGGGGACAAACTTTTTAGCAGGGCCTGTTGTGATAGGACAAGAAGTAATGCTTTTAAACTAAAAGAGGGTAGATTTAGACTAGGAAGAATTTTTTTACCATGAGGCTGGTGAAACACTGGACTAGGTTGCCCAGAGAGGCGGTAGATGTGCCATCCCTGGAAAAATTCAAGCTCAGGTTGGACAGGGCTCTGAGTAACCTGATCTAGTTGAAGATATCCCTGATCATTGAAGGGGGAATTTGGACCAGATGACCTTGACAGGTCCCTTCCAACCCAGACTATCCTATGATTCACCTAGTGACCATGAGATGAAGCTTTTTCTGTTTGCCTCTTCTTCCGAGTGTTTAGATTTCATCATCTCAGGTTTTTTTCTGTGCAATCATCAAGAACATTTTACTATTAATTTAAGTGCATACTGAGATTCTATAATCATATTTTTGCCTGAGTCATATTTTAAAGAAAAAAGACACCAATCAACCGCAAGACATCATAAGTCTCATGCTTAAGAAAGAAGATCTGACAATCTGTAGGTCAGAGGTGTCAAACCAAATTAGAACCAGGAATAACACAACTAGTATTTTATGGTGTCAGTACTGAAACCAAACAGAAATAATCAAATGTGCAAAGCCGGGAGGCATTTGCATTCAAGTCCATCTCTGTCCCAGACCGAATAAGTTATTTTGGGTTTTCCTTTCAATATAGCAACGAGAATATCTATGGTGTGCTGTGACTGCAAGGTGGAAGAGCATCTTTTTTCTTACAGAAAATTATGTGGGGAAATAATGTAAAGGGCAGCCGAGACAGCAAAAATCATTAGAAGATAGTGATGGCTTTCATATAGTCAATTGACACCACACACTTTAGAGACATTTGGAATGACAGAGAAGTAGAAAATAATGCCCAGAGTAGTACATTCAGAAATAACCTATGACATATTTGTATATTAATTTTCATAGGGAAAAAACCAAATCAATTAAACTTTCTGAGTAGTTTATAGGAAAACTGAAATAAGATGAAACTGAACAATAAATTACAACTGCTATATTTAAAAATGTAAAAATTTTTTTGGAGTACTATGGTTTCCGGATTCTTACCTTCATAATGTCATGCAAATACTATGTCTTTGAAGCAAGGTCATCCATGGATGTATTGTTGAATGATTTTCCATTCTAAGATTCTTTTTGTTGGGCATTGAACTCTCGCTGAAAAACCATCAATATGGGGGGTTTTTTTATCATTTCAAGATTTCCCTACAGCAAGTAATCTGAGAGTAAGAATGTTGAGGCAGCTGGATAGTTTGACTCTGGACACAGAAGGATAGCCACGTTTGTAGTCCTCTGCAGGACTGGTACCATCCTGTGCAACTCAGAATGAGTATAGATCATTAACGTGTATTTAATTATTAAGCTGGAGTGTCACAGACTGGATAAAATAATTCACCTGACTGGAATACAAATATAATTCAGTATAGTTTTCTAGAAAAGAAAGGCAACTTCTGACATAAAGAACAAATTCTGACACTGAAACAGTAAATTGAGCTTTCTGAAAAGTTTGGGATAATGATTCAAGGGCAAAAGGAATAGGACTGGTAACATTATAGGAGTCTACATAGACCAGTAAACTTGGAAGATCATGGGATCATAGAATTGTCAGGGTTGGAAGGGACCTTAAAGATCATCTAGTTCCAACCCCCCTGCCATGGGCAGGGACACCTCCCACTAGATCAGGTTGCTCAGAGCCCCATCCAACCTGGCCTTAAAAACTTCCAGGGACGGGCCTTCCACCACCTCTCTGGGCAACCTGTTCCAGTGTCTCACCACCCTCACGGTGAAGAACTTCTTCCTAACGTCCAGTCTGAATCAACCCATCTCTAGTTTTAATCCATTCCCTCTAGTCCTACCATTACCCGACATCCTAGAGTCCCTCACCAGCTTTCTTGTAGGCCCCCTTAAGATACTGGTAGGCCACTATAAGGTCTCCTCGGAGCCTTCTTTTCTCCAGACTGAACAACCCCAACTCCCTCAGTCTGTCTTCATAGGACAGGTGCTCCAGGCCTCTGATCATCTTTGTGGCCCTTCTCTGGACACGTTCCAGCACGTTCATATATCTCTTGTAGTAGGGGCTCCAGAATTGGATGCAGTACTCCAGGTGGGGTCTCACGAGAGTGGATAAAGGGGGAGAATCATCTCCCTCGACCTGCTGGCTACGCTTCTCTTGATGCAGCCCAGGATATGATTGGCTTTCTGGGCTGATTAATTGTCTGAATCAGGCTTTTTGTGAGCAACCTCACATGACCGCAGATATACATAATAGAGACCATTGCATGTGAGCTGGTAAATCTAAGCTATCTCCCTGGGAATAGAAAACTTCTAGTACTCACTGTCTGCTGAAGTTTAGGATGTGCTGAATTACATCCATATCATTACATATACAAAAAAATATAGTCATAGTAGACATCTGCATGTGGTAAAATGAATTAATACTTCCCAAACTATAGTAACAGATCACTACTCTGACTTTTAACTGACGAAAAAAACAAGAAGGCATACAGAGAGTGGAAAAAGTTGGTTTACTAATAATGGGTCCACTATTATCAGAGTAGGAAACCATTGGCAAATAATACTAAGAAGGTCGACATGCTCTGTAATTTTTTTGTATAATTCTTTACTAAACTACCAGCTGCAACCTAGAAGTAAATATAATTAAAACCAATAAGAAAAGAATATTTCAGTCTTGAACAAATCAAGAATAGGCTAGAGGCTACTTATCTAAGTTAGGTGTTTTCATATTGTAAGACTGATGTTTTTCATTCTATGTAGTTTAAAAATTGACTAAGCACAAATAGTAGTTGTTTTAAGAATTTATGGATCAAAGATGAAAAAGGAAATTGTTATGCCACACTTTCAAAAAATGTGGAAAAGGAGGACCCATGGAATTACATATCTGTCAGCTTTACTTCAATTTCAAAATAGTGACTGGAACAAATAATATAGCAAACATGGAGCACCTGGAAATAAAAAAGAGGAGAGTAATAGCCAAAAAAGGTTTGTCCGGAACAAATCACCTCAATAGGATAATATGCCTTGTAGACAGAATAGAAGTAGTATAGTCATATAACTTGACTTTTAAAGTCTTTTGACACAGTGCATCATGGTAGTACTAAGAAAGCTGAGAAAACATGTTAGAATGAAAAAGCTTAAGGGTAGAATTCCGGCAAATCTGGCAAGGAAGTTGTGCCTGTGTTGTAGTCCTGAATTCACTGCCAAAATGATGGGGTTTTGCAGGAATCAATAAATATAACAAAGCACTAAAAATTCTGCCTAGGAATGAGTTGGATTTTTCTCACTGGATCTTCAAGAGTGGATTAAACAGTGTGTCACAAGTTCTAAATCTATATAGTCTGTATACAATAGAATAGAATGTCCTGCCGAAGGCAGGTGAAAAAGCTGAATAATGTCTTGAGATTCCTGCCAGGTCTTTGTTCCTTTGTGCATGCAGATTTATGTGAGAATACGTGGCCATTTTTTGACTTCTGGGGTTTATTTGTCTATTAATTTATGTGGTTAACAGTTTTAGCATCAGTGAGATTATTTGCAGTTAAGTGGATCCAGAATTACATTGCTGGAGTTTTTGTAAATGTGTTTAATTGTTGGTTAAAGAGAATGTGTGATTCAGTACTTGTAGGCAATTCCTATGTCAAAGGCAGAAGTAGATATTTAGTTATATGGATAGTTAATGACTCAGACATAAAATTAAGAAGCAGCAGTCTACTATTTCCATGAACAGTGTTATTTATAGACATCAGAGAGATGGACTTTTTTACAGAGAATTTGAAGATTTAATGCTGGATTGCATTGTGAGGAGCTTTTAGGATTACATGTATGTTGTACAGTATTTACTAAATTCAAAAGTAAGGTTTGAATTTTAACACTACAAAGAGTCTGAAGTCTAATTCTAGGGAAAGTTCAAATGATGCTCTGCCTCTAACTGCACCATATGGTCTAAATGCTGAGTATTTTATAAACATGCCTGAGACAGTTCTAAATTAGGTCATGGCTAAAACAGCAAAATAAAAGTCAAATTTGGGTCAAAAGGACCTGCTTGTCCTTTTTGTGTTACACAGAAATAATTCAATGCATAAATCATGTACATCTGCATAGATGTCTAATTTGTGAATCATGTTTTTGTCATTAAAATTTCATATGTTGAGTAAAGCCACAGTATTCCATCAGTATCAAGTTATGCTTTACACAGAGAAAAAAGTGTCCTACTTAGAAAAATATATTATGTAGGCGTAAGTATTAAATCCATAGTTAATAGGTCCTTAAGTTTTTTTGAGATCTTTCAGCTGAAGCTGGATTAAAATTCCCATGTTCTACAGTTCAGTGCCTAAATTCATTCTCTGCATCTGTTGTTATTACTTCTCGCTGGGTAATCGAATTTTCTGCAATATTGTATATTAATCCAGAATAGTCATATATTACATTATACATAGGTAATAGCTGCTAGCATTGTAAAACATGTTAATTTCTTTCCTCAGAGCCTCTTAATCTTTTGATGAACACTGCCAATATGATACAAAATTGATGGATCTCTGCAGCCCCAGAAACTTGGGACAATTGACTGCAGAGGACTCCGAACACCTCAAGAATATATCTCAGTTTCTTAAGGAAGCTTGTCTTAAAATGTTTTGGAGAGGCTTATCTTAAAGGTGATATTCAGCTCACCTAAAAGTTAGATTATCTAAAAGTTATATATCTAATGAAACCATATGCCTATGACTGATGGAAGGAGAGAGGTGCCACTTGGGGAGACTACCATTTTTTCCAAAATGCATTTCTAAAGCTGAGTCATTACAGACCATGGCACTACCCAGTGGGCCTGGCAGTGATGGTTCCCTAACACTCCCCTTAGGGAATGTATTGGCATACACAGATTTTTACATTTTTACATTTGCAGGGGAAGGGGAACCTAGACTGATCCTGGCGTGGCCAGGGAGTAGTGATGTGCTAATAAAATGCTATTCAATAAAACTGAGGCATACTTGTATATCTATAGTAAGCTGGTCTCTGTAGGTTCTCAGCTCTTTCCAGTGCCTGTAGATCCAGGCCTAAAGTAATCAGGTAATCATATAAGAAATACTTTTGGTTATTGAATGTTTTGTATTTTTTTCCACATCTTAAATATATTTCCCAATCTGTTCATATCCTAACAATTCACTGAGCTAAAACATTGAGGAAAATAAATGTATCAGGATATCATGCACTCAGTTTTGTTTCAGTTTTAATTTCACTGAAAATTCTTTATAAAGGTGGGAAAACATTGTATTTGTCATTTGCCTCAAACTGTATTAGCAAAAAATTAAGCCTTTGATGGCTTGGAAAGATGATCTGGAAGTTTCCCACGTTTTTGCAGTACATTAATGTTAAGCTGCTTTTGTTAGTTCTTGGAAAGTTGCTTTGTAAAGCAATGACTCATGAATCTTGACTGCACTCAGTGATTCCAGGATGAAGTCAATTCACCATTTATTTCACATTTATATCAAAATATAGTACCATTCAAACTGGTTAGAAGAGGCATGTCTATATTCTAGTTTGTAGGCAACCCTTTTCTTCAGAAATCTACAATAGTTTTAATACTAACACTTTTTTCTATGAGTAAATTAAAATCAGAATGATATTTTTTTTAAAAAGATTAAAATGTAATCTAACGACGTGATATATGTTAATGAATAAAGATAATTAAAATTGAGATATGATGAAAAATAATGCAAAACAAATATAGTACAAATATTTTTTCAGGTTATCTTTTAATACAAAAATGTTAACATTGCAAACATTTTCCATTTTTAACACTTTTTACTATTGTTTTTCAAGACATTCTTAGTGAAATTTTTGAGAACACTATCTGAAATTTCCTTATTAAAATTTTTGATTGCATTATTTTCAGCAAATAATTCATTACAATATTTTTGAGAAATAGACTAAAGGTTATGGAGAACAATGCAAAAAACTTTATATATCTTTCAAAAATAAAATGTAGATTTCAAATATTCTGCATATTCTTGCTACTTTCAATAAGTTCTTACCAAAACATAATTTATCAGACCTGTACACATTGGATCAAAATCCAATATTCTTTCTTGCCCCAGTATCTTGCCTCATAGCTAATGTAGTGGGGTGTGCAATGCATGCATTATCATCTATAACTGGTGTTCCTGAAGTTTTAAACATAAATTTCTGTGAATAAAGAGAGCAAAGTACATAAATGTACTTTGAACTGATTCATATCATCAGCAGATCTGTCCCAGAGTACAGAAAGGAATATGTGAGAGAGGCTAACCATTAGATTATGTGAGCAGACTGAATTTTTTTTAAAGAGTAAGAAAATAAGGTTTTCATAGTTTATGTGAAAAATTAATATACCTGGTGATTTGTGTGCAGTATAACTGTACTAAGACTGAATCTTTGTTTTGCCAAAGCATAGCTGAATATTTTTTTTTTCTGAAGACTACTTATAATACACCTTTATTGAAAATCACAGTATAATTTTGATTTTGGATGATCCCCCCAAATATTCTCTTCATATAAATTAAAAATAAATAAATAAATAAATCATCTGGTCCAACTTTTTATGGGAAAGGGAGCCTAGATGAGATTATCTGGCACCCTGTCCAATCGTGTCTTGAAAACCTCCAGTGATGGAGATTCTACTATGTCCCTGGGGAGGTTGTTCCAGTTATTGATTGTTTTCACTGTAAAAAAATTCTTCCTTATATCAAGGGTATATAAACTCCTGGTGCAACTTGTACCCATTGCCCCAGGTCTTCTCCATGTGGCTTCTTGTGAAGAGAAAATCCTCTTTGTAACTGTCCTTTAAGCACATGAATAGTCTTATGAACTCCCCCCTGATCCTTCTCCAGGGAGAAAAGACCTAACATTTTCAGTTGTTCCCCATACGGCAGGTTTTCCAGCCCTTTGATCATCTTCATGGCCCTCCTTCAAAGCCTTACCAGTCTGTCCACATGTTTTTGAATTGTGGGGACCAGAACTGGACACAGTTCTTCAGGTGTGGCCTGACAACTTCTGAGTAAAATGGGATGATCACATCTTTATCTCTGCTAGTAATGCTTTTGCAGATGCAGTCCAAGATCCATTGTAATTGCACTGCTGACTCATGTTCAGCTTGTTGTCCACCAGGACCCCCATGTCCCTTTCAGCAAAGCTTCACCCCAGCCACACAGATCCTAGCTTTGGTTATTCCTTCCCAGGTACAAGACCTTGTACTTGTCTTTGTTAAAAACTTCATACAGTTCTTGATAGCCTGCTCTTCAAGCCAGTCCAGGTCTCCCCGTAAGATGGCTCTCCCTTCTGAAATACCCACTGCACCACCCATTTTGGTGTCATCAGCAAACTTGGTGAGGGACAATAAGCCAGAATGCTTATTTTTCCCTTTTAAGTACACCAAAAAGTTCGTTGCTAAGCTAGGGTGGTCTCTTGTTCTGCCTTCTCCCTTTTCCTTTGTAGAGGATGGACTGGTTTTGTGCTGCCAGGAGGCTGTTCTTGAATAACTCCCAGCACTCACAAGCTCCTTTGCCCTTCTTGGATGCTTCCCATAGAATCCTTCACAGTTGGGCTCTGAATGTATTGAAGTTGGCTCTTATAAAATCCAAGTTCTTCTAAAATCCACTGGTCTTCAGTGTGCTCATCAGGATCTTAAACTGCACAATGTTATGATCACTGTATCCAAGGCTAGCACTGGTAGTTATGTTACCAAGTAAGCCTTCTCAGTTTGTGAGCAGTAAATCTAGCAATGCACTGTTCCAAGTCAGCATGTCCAGCATCTGTAGCAGGACGCAGTCCTCAATGCATTCTAGGAACCTGATAGACAACTTGTACACCACTGTGTTGTTTTCCCAACAATTGTCTGGGTAACTGAAGTTACAGATGAGGATCATGTTCTGCTGGTCCAAGACCTCCTTGAGCGGTCAAAGTTTCATTGGCCTTGTCATCCTGATTGGGAGGTTAGTAACAGATACCTATCATAAGATTCCCCTTAGTGACAATCCCTCTAATATTGATCCAAAGGTATTCGATAGAACTTTTGTGGTCTCCATACCTCACCTCCCTATGCTCAAATTTCTTTTGCATAATATGCAACTCCACCTCCTCTTCTTCCCTTTCCTATCTTTCTGAAAGAGTTTGTAGCCATCTGTTGTGGTCTTCCAGTCATGTAAGTTTTCCCACCAAGTTTCTGTGACATCATAACTCTCAGACTGGGCACAGAGCTCCAGTTCCTCCTGTTTGTTGCCCAGACTACATGCATCGGTATACATGCATTTGAGGCTGTATGTTGGGGATCATTCCTTACTACTATGGAAGGTGCATCTGCACAGAAGGAAATTCTCAAATGTCAGTTGAAAGGAGACGGTGCTTAGAAATGAAACATAAATGTCTACAAAAGGCCCCAGTTTGACTTGACCATCAGACAAAGGTTCAGGTGATGCATATGAAGTGGAGTGATACCAATTCTCTGATCAAGACCAAAAGACCCAGCTATGTTGAGGATCGACAGTGCACGTACTCATATAGCCTACTGTCAGACTTTCCTGAACCCTGTTCCAGAGGAGGACCAGGGTCAAGCCATCTGTGCTGCTCGTGTTTGTGTGAGCGCTGTGCATTTACGTAGGTGCTGGTAAAGCACTGTGCAGGCAGCCGTGTTCATGCAGGGGGTGTGTACATGTGGCAGGCTGTGTGTAGTAGGGTGTGCGTGTATTGTGTGTCTGTTCCTATTGGAGACCATGTGCTCAGCCTTGCTGCCGGCTGGACTCAGGGAACAGAGAGCCACAGCAGCCTCGCCTCTGCCAGGCTAGCCAATCCAGCAGGCTCTAGCATGGGATATATGAATCTTCAGATTGATCTCATGTGTAATACTGGTAAGAAAAAGGGGATTTTTCTACTGCAGGTGAACCTGATATGAAGTAGGGGTGGATGTGTCCTTGAGGAATGAATTAGTGGTCTGGTTGAGCTTTCTGTGTTACTTCCTGTTTACTTGTTTGCCTACTTGCTATTTTCATTCACTTAGAGGCAAAATAATTTATTTATTGCTGACTGGACACCACTTCAGAAAAATAAACATTTGAATGTAAGAAGTTTTAGTTTTCATTGGAGTCTTGTAACAGGAATATAGATTTTCAGCAATCAATCTTTTTTCCCTATTACACCCTAAAATACTCAGAATCACTAAACAGCGAAGATTACTGCTGGGATAAATACAGCACATCTTTATGTTTATCACAGAGGGCAATTCTGGGTGGCCAGACTACAACAATCAAATTGCTCCGATATGACTACATATTATCCATAGCAATTACAAAAACCAACCAACCAACCAAACAAAACCTGTTTGCTTTCAGGAGAGCTAAATAGATTAGGAAGCTTCTGAGAGGAATTCATACCTACCATCACCTACTCCATGAAAGAAAAAAGTATTTAGTTGGAACGTGGAGGATATAAACTCAAATCCTTTATTTGTCTGAGGAAACATGGGTTCATGTTGCACATAAACCTTCTCTAATGCCCATACTATATGGTATTTTGGGATTTCTCAGGCTTGATAGCATGGAACTGACTATAAATTGCACAAACTAAAAAGCAGAAAAAATTCTATGGAGGCTAATTGTATTTTGCTGTTTTATTTTTCAAGTCAGTTCCCTGTCCCAGTTCATTTTGTGAAGCTGTTCACACACTCGTGGGCATAGCACAAAGGTACCACAGAGGAGATATGAAAGTAAGGAATGGCTAACAACTAGATGAAATGGGGGTGCTTAAGTCATATTGAAGTGCTGAGGAATGAGATGTGTAACTACATTAAATCTAAATATTGAATCTGTAGCTACTGGTGTCAGTGGCTTTTTATTTAGCATTCTGGTTTTTGTTAATCATATTCTTGTTTTTTTTTTTTTTTTTTCACTAGTCCTAGACATAAAACAACAAGGACAGGGAATTAAAATAAGTTTTAAGGTGGCTAGAAGTTAGTATCTGCCACGGTCATTACAAGATCCTGTGAATTCAACCCTTCAAGGTTTTTAGTTGGATCAAATGAAAGGTCATAATGTTAGATTAGTCTAATGTCAAAAGATCCAGGTCGCTTTCAGTATTAATTCACTTTTTTGTGTGTGGTCAATGAACTATGATGTACAAATAAACATTGCAGAAAGTCTCACACATAACTGTACAGAACAGACTATTCATAAATGAATGAACAATGTTTGTAAGAAAGAAGATAGAGAATTCTTCTTACATTGGATTTAAGATTTAACTGAACATAGAAAAATCATAGTGTGTATCTGTTGTAATAGAATTAGGTCTTACCTATTCTGTAAATTGTCTGTGTTTGAGAATATTTAAATAAAACTAAATTTGCAATATGTTAGTGATGCAAATAATGACATGCACATTATACTATCCATATAAACAGAGTGAGTAAAATTGTATATATTAACCCCCACAATATTTTTGCTTGGAAGACAAGGTTTCAATGTATTTTAATTCCCATTCTAATTTTGACTCATATCTCTTTGATTAGCATGTCTGATTTCATCACACTGTGACTCAGTTTTCAGTTTCTCTAACTCCGTTTCCTGTCTTTAAAATTGTGAAGATAAAATATTGACCTATATATAATTTCTACTGTAATCTTCATGTACAAATTATGATAAGAAGTAGTATTATTTTAGTCAAAATAGGATTTCAGTTACCATGAACATTTCCCTGACAGCTCAAGGAAGGAAAGTTCTGTTATTATTTTTTACAATAGCTTTCAGGAAAGGAAAAGAGTAGTGCTTTGTGGAGGATACTGAGTCACTGTGTGAGATTTTACTTGAGGACTTTGTGAAAATTAGTCAGGAGTAATTAGTTGAGAAGATCTTATCTGGGGTTATCAACAGATGGTTACAGAAAAATGACATAAATGAATTTAAAAAAAAAAAAATAATATTGGGCTGCTCAATTCCAAAAGCGAAGCTCATTTTTATTAGTTTTGTAAGGTAGTCTTGTTCCCTTTTATGTCATATGTTGTTGTCTAGCTCTTACAAAAAGTTAAAATTCTTGTACAAGTTTTGTTCTATTTCCTCATACCAGTATTTTGTATGATTCAGTAAGGCAATTATTACATAAGTATGAAAGAATCTCTTTTTCCATAAATTTAAACTGTTCTGGAGTCAGCAAAATTATGTTTTATATTTCTCCTACTGTACTAAAAAATAGATAAAGCTATACCTTAAAATATGGCCTAGTTCCATTGACATTATAGTGATCTATATTAATAAATGCTATTTTTGCAGGAAATGTCTTCCTAATCCAAATTTATTTAAGAGATACACTGAATGGGGTGTCCTATTGTCCTGTGGGTGAGGAAGTTTCTCCCAAATATAAGAAAAAATGTCAATAATATGGAAAGGCAAGGCAAAAATAGCTGCAAATGTAGCCTCAAATTCTGTCTTAAAGTAGACAGCACCAGATGCCCTTCCCAGTGGTTTTATCCATGAGACCAGTCTTTCAAGATCTGCCAGAGACCTGGTTGTACCATGTCATGGTTTCTTCTTGGGCCTCATGCCTGAGTTCTCTTTGCTTGTCGATACATATAGTTAAGAATTGCAGGAATACTACTATATTAAGAAGGGAATATTGTAATTATGTCCTCTTTCCTGTGACTGTTTACAAGTTGCACAGGTCTGACTCATGACTTCCAGTACTTTTTCTCTTAGATTGTTATAATTTTATCTTTTTCCTTCTTGTTTGCCCTTACTTCTCTCTCTTTGTTGTCCTGTACCTCAAATCAGGACATTGACTATTCCACATATCATTTCCTGCCAGATATTTGTGTTTGGACTCCCAGCCCCTCTTCTGAGGACTTGGCTCCAAAACTATGATAAAGCTCTATCAGAATCCTTACAGAGTAAATCAACCAATTTTTCAGACACCTCATGCTGTCCAATCGCACAATCTTTTCATATTATCTGTAGTCTTTATTTTTGGTTATAAAATGGATGAGTGAAACTATTTCTAGTAAGAGGGGAATAAATATTTATTGTACAGTGCTTGTTTTTTTCAAGAAGTAATCAATTTATTCATGATAATTTGTGTTTGAGGGAATGAGGAAATTTTTAGGAGTCTGTTGTTATCTTTACCATTTACTGGGACTACAGTGCCGTCAGGAAGTGCCATCATGCTAACCATTGTACAAATGAATAGTAAAAAAAAAGTCACTGTCCAAAGTAGCCTGGAGTCTGACTCATTACCCAGGAAAAAGTGTTACACAGTACACGAGTAAACAGTCTTTCACAGTCAGAGGTGATGGTATTTGTTCCCTTATTTCTTTCTATATCTAACCGCAGCCTCGTTCCAAGCCTATCCATATATGCACCCACTTGTTGTTAACAGAATTTAATCTTATAACTTTAAATATTTATATTTATATGCAAGGTTCCATATATTTCCATATAGATGTTTATGAAAGTCATTTATACCTACAGTCCTCAAAGAGTGTTCATGATAGCATATTTAATAATTGAAGACAAAAGATCATAGCTCAGTTAGAAAGTATCACTAATCAAGCAATTCCTAGCCATCGGCAAGGTAGGAAGTAATGTAGCTTGATGCTGGAAGGACAGCCTCTGAAAATTAAACAGTCTCTCTGTGCTTGGTATTAAAAGTGCTATATAAACGAGTAAAATGTAATGCAATATAATTAGGACAAAGCTGAGGTCAAGCATCCTTTAAATTGAGATTAAGCATATTATTCATGACAGTGTAGACATCATTAGACATGTATAATGCCTATGAAGAGCAATCTGTGTAAGAGGATATCAGTAATTGAGCTTGAGATCACCAGCCAGACAATTCAGACTTCTCTTCTGATGCATAAGCTATATAAATCTTCAGAAACATTATTTTGTGCTAGAACTGGAAACATAAACCTATGCAATAGCAAGTCAGGGACACAAATCTCTATACTAACACAATAATACATTTGTTATTATTTTGCAATTGATAAATGACACACACAACGAACAGAAAAGCGGGAGGTAAAAGTTGGAAGATAAAGGAATAAAGGTAAGAAAGAAGAGGGTGGGAAGAAAGAAAATAAAGATGAATGCCTTTCCCAGATACTATAAAACCCAAGTCAACAATTTCAGGATGAAAGATGAGAGAAGGAAGTATAATGAGAATAAAGGTGAAAAAATATGGTAAAATTCAGTACAGTTAACTGATGCAAATTAGGCGGTCATGTTCTGTTGTAGTATTATCACCAGATGCTATGAAGGTTTAATATTTTATGTAAAATGATGAATATACCTTTGAGAATAAATGACATTTGAGATTTTTTGTCCAAAAGAAACTAGACTCAACCTTTTTTGACTATGATAGTGTCACTTTGCTCATAGGCAAGTTTTGTTGTAGAAGTCTTGTTAATTTGTTGACAGGGTGCTTACAAAGGTGCAAAGGAGCCTATACATGTTCATAAATAGATTTAAAAAAAAAAATAAAAATAATGGAAGGCATTGGAACCGCACAGGAATTAGTTAGATTTAAAATGACGGAAACAATACTAAAGTCTTCCTTTAATTTTCAACATGCATTTCATTGTTTTTTTCTTCTCTGTTCCCTTTCTGTGTCTGTTCTCTTAATTAACATCTAAGTGAATAATTGAAATTGAGTCAGTTTTCAAGTAGCTTTGGAAATACAAAGATGAGGTTGCCTGAAACATCATCATCACAATCTGATTGAAATCTAGTTGCATCTAACTCATGGATAAACATAAAAATGTATAACTATTTACTATTTATTTGTATAACTGTAAGCGTATTGCATCAGCTGGGTACAATATGATAGAGCACACAACAAAATGTATCGGGCAACGGATGCACTACAAAAACCTATATGGTTACATGACTCAGTTTACAAGAGCAGACAGATCAAGGAGGAGATATAGGGCTACTCTTGCAGAACTGTGGGTAAGCTATGTAGCAAACTGCTATTTCTCAGTGAAGACACTGGAAATAGGCATACAGCTCTACCACACAATACACAGGAAAAAAGGCAGAGCAACGGTAGTAGCATCTGCCATAAAAAATGAAATCTCTACATTTTATCTAATTACCCAACCAAACAGCCCTCTTAACAGCCAAGATGCATCTATAGAATCATAGAATCATAGAATTGTCTAGGTTGGAAGGGGCCTTTCAGATCAGCTAGTCCAACCATCAGCCTATCTCTGACAAAACCATCACTAAACCAACATCTCTAAGCATTATATCTACCTGTCTTTTAAATACCTCCAGGGATGGTGACTCAACCACTTCCCTTGGCAGCCTGTTCCAATGCCTAGTAACCCTTTCAGTGTAAAAATTTTTCCTAATATCCAGTCTAAACCTTTCCTGGTGCAACTTGAGGCCGTTTCCTCTTGTCCTATCACCTGTTACTTGGGAGAAGAGATCAACACCCACCTCTCTACAACCTCCTTTCAGGTAGTTGTAGAGGGTGACAAGGTCTCCCCTCAGCCTCCTTTTCTCCAGGCTAAACAATCCCAGCTCCCTCAGCTGCTCCTCATAAGATTTATTCTCCAGACTCCTCACCAGCTTTGTTGCCCTTCTCTGGACCCACGCCAGCATCTCAATGTCTTTCTTGTAGTGAGGGGCCCAAAACTGAACACAGTACTTGAGGTGGGGCCTCACCAGTGATGAGTACAGAGGGACAATCACTTCCCTAGTCCTACACACCACACTATTCCTGATACAGGTCAGGATGCTCTTGGTCTTCTTGGCCACCTGGGCACACTGCTGGCTCATATTCAGCTGGCTGTCAGCCAACACCCCAGGTCCTTTTCTGCCAGGCATCTCTCCAGCCACTCTTCTCCAAGCTGTAGTGCTGCATGGGGTTGTTGAGACCCAAGTGCAGGACCTGGTACTTGGCCTTGTTGAACCTCATACCACCAGCCTCAGCCCACCGATCCAGCCTGTCCAGATCCCTCTGCAAAACCGTCCTAACCTTGTGGGTTTTTTTTTGTTTGGGTTTTGTTGTTGTTGTTGTTTTTTGTTTGTTTGTTTGTTTCCCCCCCCCTAGAGATTACTATTCCTTTGTTGGACTGTTAACAACTGCAATATATACATATTAATAGATATATAGTATAGTGCTCCATTTATTAGGCAGAATACATACAAATATTTGATAGCATTTACAGACTGTATGAGGACATGTATATGTTTTTACAAAATGTTTTTAATGTAATATTTTTGCATGGTCACTGAGATAATTTCTAACGTATAAACTATTTTTTTAATCATTTAAATCTATCTATCTGTTATTTAAATCTATCATCCTAGATGCTGAATTTGATATTAATCAAAGGGATTTTTGAAAGATGAAAGAGATAGCACAATGTTTCATCCAAAACCAAAAGGAGAATCACCATAAATAAAAACAAACAAACAAACAAACAAAAAACCCAGAACAATGAGAACAAAGCCTGTAAAAATGGCATTTAAATTAATTAATTTAATCTAGCTCATGAGTATAAAAGCAATGAACCATAGATGAAAACATTTTATGGGTAAACAAAAAAAGAAAAGTACCAGCTGCCTTGTTGCATGACTTGAGCAAGTCAGATTAGACTGTGAGTCTTTATTACCAAATATCAATTCAGTGTCCTTCTAGATGCAAATTACTTTGTTCCTATTTCTGTGCAGTCGTACTTGTATTACACAGTCGCATAGAACACTTAAGAAAATCCATGTTAAATTAGAAGAATATGGTGATATGGGCATGAAACACACAGACTTAGGCACATGTATAATATATATACATCAGGTATGCACGTTATTATTTGTAAGCTCACTATTTTATTTAGGAGTAAACTGTCCTCTGTTATGTGTTAGCTAACAGACAGACATCAATATATGGTAGAGGACATCTTTAAAGCTTACTCTAACTTTCCTCATAGTATCTTGTTTATAGCTCTGTATCATTATTTAGATGCTTACGTTAAAAAGGAGATGCATTAATTATTGCACTGAGAGGAATGAAGTAACAGTGGGGTTTAACTAGTGTAAAAAGATTTGGTCTGTTCTGTAGACTGCAGTTTTTATATCTGACTATTGAACACAATGCTTACCCTGCATCTCTGAAATGCTTATCACTACTATTTAACACTCGTCAATCTACTCAAATCTTTAAAAAAAAAAAATACATACAATAATATTTAGCTCAGACATTTAAATTGTAACAAGTCTGAAAATGGAGGGATGTGGACAAAGAGGATATTAATAGCTTTATAACATAACTTGAGAAATATTTCTAATTACTTTATTCCGGCCATACCATTAGTGCTTTTATAGTTGCAATTCTTCCTGAATTTCCTTTATAGAATATTTCTTTGGGTTTTGATGTCTTGGCTATTCATCATTTCTTCTGGCTAAAATTTAATATGCAAATAAATTTATGTACAAAATGTCTATGCAGATGTAACTTTGCAGAACTTCTTTTAAAGGTTTATATATAATTTCTGTTTATAAGGACATGGGAATTAATTTTTAATGCCTTTCATATGGTTTTCAGTACTCCTCTGTCATTTCTTTGTTAAGAAAAAGGCAGTAGGGGGGCCATACATTCAAAAATGCAAGAAATTGTTTCTTTTCTTCGTGTATCAAGATGTAAATAAATTAAGCTGTTGAAAAATATGATATAAATATAGTGAAGAGGAATTGCAGCTAGCAACTCTAGGGCATAATTCTTCTACAGGATCTTTACCTATTTTCTGACAATTTTGACACACAGAAAGTCCCTTTCAAGTTATTCTGCAAGAATAAACATGACTGGTATATTTTATAGCTGACTTGTGTTGGTAGCCTGTTTTCTTAAGTATTTGAAAAAACTGCGGGAATCTGCTTCTCAAAGAGACTGAACATCAGGAGTTAATTAAACTCAGCAGATTCTTAAACTTCTTAAGAGAAACTAACATCACAAAGATAACAAAGACAAAAATGCTATTCAAGTATTGTGAGGCACAGATAATCTTGCTTCTGCCAATTAAAAATATTTGATCATTAAGTCAAATAAAAAGCAGTAGCTACATACCAAAGAATGTGAACTATGTAGTTTCAATGTTGCACTAATAAAGTCCACAAATTTGTAAAGCAGAATGAATGCTATATCAGCAGCATTCAAAATAATAATTCATATAATGTTTAAAATGAGAAATATTGACATTAATTCTTTCTTTGATTGACTTTTTTCCTCTGATCTTCAATATTTTTCAGTAGTTAGCACCTACAAATTGACTTCATTTGTATCTTACAAAACAGGGTGTAAATTGTTAGTACATTTTAAAGAAAAAAATGTTATCTTGGATAAATGGAATGGTCTGGATTTTTTATTATATATTTTAAATCTAATTTGTCAGTGAGGAAGGTTATTCTAAGACTTGTTTCTTCATCTGGTTCACGAAACAATCATGAACAGAAACAGAAAAAACTACTAAAGTGAGAACAACTAAGTGCAGACAGAAGAAAAACAACCCTAAAATATTACTTAATGTTTCAAGTCCCAAATACAGCCACCTTCAAGAACCCTGTCCTTAGTTTTAGTGTATGTAACACTGCTTATTTCAACTCCATAAAATTAAAAAAAAAATTCCAAGAAATCTATCAGAACCAATGGACAGGTTTTCTTTTTTGTAGTTGTCTGACAAGATGTGAAGGTTAATTAACCATATTCATAGCACCTGAAGAAGACCACCACCACTACTTGCGTTGTTCAGTTAAACAATCAAAACCAGCACAAGGTTATTTTTGCTGCCTTGTCTGAGTACAGAATTAGTGCCTGCAAGAGACGGTCCTGAAAACACTGTACAGGGAGTCCATGCTGAGCTTCTGTTGCAGCTACCACTAGCAAAGCTACAATGAGGGTCCACATTTCAACTGTACTATATATAGTAGCAACAACTACCATGAGCTGCAGGTTGTGCCTAATGCAGCAGATTGTGGTGTGGCTGGGACACAGTCTGCGACATGGGCTGCCCCTTGCAGATTGGAGACCTGCTCACCTCTGTGCTGCTTGTGCCCCTGGTGCTGCTCGAGTCCTCAGTGGCATGGCAGTTATGCCTCTTGGCCTAGGTACCTTCAGGATCACAGCTCTCAAACTACACATAATATGCAAAGTATATACAGTAATTACCAAATTCTGGTGCAAAGAATAGACTTAGAATTAATAAAGTATCCACAAGAATCAAAGAGAGGGGAAAAATGGTATGATGTAGGGAGGGAACAGACAAATGAGCTAATTTATCCCCTGGTAAACTGGTTTAATCCCAGAGAAAATCTTTTAACAGAAATTAATTGTTTCTGCTTTTATATTTTTTGCATAATCTGGCAAGTAATCATCAATATGTCCAGGATTACTAAAAAAGTAATGCTAGGTTTACTGATTAGGTACCCATCTGGTTTAAAGATAGCTGCAGTAGACGTTAATCTCTTCTGTTTTAATTGTTTCTATTTCCAATGTTGATTATTTTATATTAAATAATTAATTTTTATATGTACAGTGTCTTTGAAATATTGCATTTCTATTATTAGTGTTGTTATTGATAGACATGAAACATTTCTTTTGGAGGTCAGTACCTTAGAAATCCTAAACTGCAATTTTGAGTGTTTATAAGGAATGTAACTTTATTTTCCTGATTTGCTAGACTTCATCAAAATTTTTCAGACTATTTCAGTTTTAGCAAAGTGTAAATTAGAAGAATAGTTTCCTAGAAACAGCTCTAAATTACAAAAACAGATATTAACATACTATATTTATGTATAATATAATGTTAATATGTAACTAATTAACTAAACATATGGAATTCTTTTGTTAACAGATCCAGCATGGTATGTTTATTAATAAATTCCATTCCAGTAATACTCTTCTAGTAATTATTGTTCTATATCATTTAGTATTATTTTTATAATAATACACAAAGTTTGTTTATCTTAGTCTTTCCAAGTTAATATGAAGTGAAAAATTAGATTCTAAATTGATAGATTCTTGGATATTATGACTAAGATTGCCCTATTAGAGCAGAACAAATAGGGTCAATGGAGTTCCTGAGATTCACCTTATAGACTACTTCTATAAACATTTTCCTTGGTAATCCAGGTAATCAGCAAATATAAATTCTGTCATCTTAAAACAAAGTGTAAGTATGAAGACATTCTGTGCTCTGCGTGTAATGCAGTTCTGTGCTCTGCAGTTGATGTGTCTTGCAGGCTAATGATATTTTTCTATTACATTCTCGCTCCTTTTCTTTTTTTCTTTCTCAACCTTTCTCCTAGGGAAAAAAAAAAAAAGAATTTCAATTTTATCTTTTTTTTTAATTGAATTTTTCAGCTACCCACATTCTGTCCATTTTAGAGAACTCTGAACCAAGCATTCTTGAGATAAAAATAAAGACTGACTTTCTTATGTTTGCTTGACTCACATTTTATCTTTCACAGCAATGATTTGCCAATTAATTTCTGATGTGTAAACCTTTGTACTTTATGTGGAGGTGGAGGATAATGGAGGTTAGTAAGAATCAAAAACATAAGCCTGGAACTAGATCTCTTCAAAACTATGATGTAGAATTACTATTGACTCTGAATTGAACTAGTTGTTTGACTAATCAGCAAAACCTGTTGTGCATTTATGTTTACGTTGCAGCTCTCCAAATAAAGGGGACTTCAATATATAAAGAAAGGGTGAAAGAAAGATGGAGAGAAACTTTTTACCAAGGCCTCTAGTGACAGGATAACGGCCAATGGGTTTAAACTGAAAGAGGGTAGATTTAAATTTCATGTAAGGAAGACATTTTTTATGGTGAGGAGTGTGAGACGCCAGACCAGAATGCCCAGAGAAGTTGTGGATGCCCCATCATTGGAAATGTTCAAGGTCAGGTTGGATGGGGCTTTGAGCAACCTGGTCTAGTGAAAGACGTCCCTCCTCATTGCAGGAGGGTTTGACTAGATGATCTTTATAGGTCCCTTCCAGCCCAAACCATTATATGTTTCTGTGTTTCTATAATTCCATGTTTCTATGATTCTATGATTCTATTAAGAAATGAAAGCTACCATCATATTTTACCATGGGGGATGTTACCCCAACTTCCTCAGCAAACCTACTAGTCACTAGTCATTTCATTGTCTTACAATGGCACTGCTTTTGCCTGTAATATGATATTCACTTAATTTTATTCAGCTTTGTAGATTAAATTTTGAAAAATAATGAGACGTCCCTAAATAAGATGTCTTTCTCATTGAATCTATAAAATATTGGGAAAATCTGCCACCGTAGAAACCAAAAGCTACAAGGGACAAAAGCTCCCTCAGTGCCTTGGTCTGCAGTGACTCCCCACAGTTCCTCATGTATTCGATGGGAGAGAATATTTTCTACAGAAAAGATTTATAATGTACATCATTTGATTAAATAAAGGACCCGCAAAAGGGCTAAGAGTCTCACATGAGTGAGGAGCATGCTTGTATTAATGCACTGCAAAGAAAATATTTGGTATGAATGCACAGCACAACCTTTGCATCTGTGTTGGTCAACCACAGGAGATAGCTTATCTCTGAACTGAACGCATATGTTTTAATCTGGGTTATAACAAAGGGCTCGATACCAGAGCGAGACTTGTAAGGCAATCTTAATTAATGTTCTTAAATAAGATTAGAATTTTAGTTAATAAAGATATCATCTAAACAATCCAGCATTCCAGAAACCTAGCAAAAAGATGGAAACAGGTATGTCCAATATAAGAATTTAAAACATTTTGCAAATTTTTTTGAAACGCTCTTCATGTCAGCACAAATCTGAGAGTTTTACAATCATAGGTTTAATGTTTTATGACGCATGCAAAATATGATGGTTTTAGCAAGTCTGTGGTTGCTAGCTTAGTACAGTATTAGTAACAGTTATTACATCACCAACTCTCTGTGCCTGTAGTAGTAGCAGAAACAACAGTGTTTTTTGTCCTTACGATGTCATTGGAAAATAACTGTTTTCAGAGCAAAAATCCTGCAACAATCTTGCTCACACATCTATAGCCATAAGCAAAATTCAATCCTTAGTAACATCCTTAGTATTTTGTATCAGGTCGTACCACAAAACTGTAGCATGGAATGCTTTTCCAATGAAAATAAGTCCATAAGAGTTACAAAAATAAGTCTGGTTTTATTTATCTATCTCTGCTTTATTACTTAAGGGAAACAGCAAAAACAAACACTGGAGCAGGTTGCCCAGAGCAGTTGTGGACTCTCCATCCTTGGAAATATTTGAAACCCAGACTGACCAGCTCGCCTTAGCTGATCCTGCCTGCTCTCAGCATGGGAATGGACTAGATGATCTCCAGACCTGTCTTCCCACCTCGATGATTTTCCTAAGAGTGTATGACTGGTAATTCATTTGTTAAGCAAGCCAGTGAAATGGTATGATATATGTTTTTGCCAGATCATCAATGCAGTGTTTGAGATAATATAACCTTTGTGTACCTTTACCTTCCCTTCTTGTTTGCTATTGGTATTTCTATATGGAATAACAGCCATATGCTTGCATCCTACCACGTTTTTCTTGATCACCTTTATATTCCTTTACTTCTTTCCCTGGTTTAGGTTGCTAACCTTTAAGACTGTGTCTACTATTTTTACAAGCATCATACTAGTTAAATGTGTGCTATATTTTACAGGTGGAGAAGAAAGACAGAGAATTAATTTATCTCTTTTTTGGTTCAGCCTATTAATGCTAGGTCCTGACTGGAGGAGGCTTCACCTATCACAGCAGTGCTATGTTTGTGAAATTGGCGGGGTTAAGCAGTCCTATGGAAAGCAGACAGGGGAACCACACTGTACGTACTGCTCATGGTGCTTAGGGAGACTGTTCATCAGGAGTGCAATGGTCATAACCTGTGTTTCTGAAAGATGCCTATGTCTAGTTAACCTACATTTAGTGCTTGCTCAGACTCTAAACAGTCTGGAATTATAAACATAAAAAAAAAAAAAAATTAAAAGGGTTAATTTATAAGTAGAAAAGTACAAATACAAAAAATTACATTACTTTACAGTGTGTTTATATAAAATTATGTCAGGGTGATAAATAGGCTTCAGGAAACAGCTAGAAAAGTAATTCAAGTTCCAGGAACCCTGGTAATATTTTAACTGAAAGAAGTTTAAACAGTAACTTGATCATGATCTTTAGTTGCTTATAACAGAAAAGAAGATACCTTACCTCACTACAACACAGCAAAATCTGCTATCAAGCATCTGAAGCTAGAATAATTCAGGCTACCTATAAGGTAAACATTTTTAGCAGTGGAATGCCAGGGAGCAGTGAGGGCCAGCTGCTCCCAAAGGGATGGGAATCCAGGAGCCAAAGCTGACCATGCACAGTCTGCATCCTTGCTGATGGGGAACAGTCCTGCAAGGACTGAACACGGGGGCAGAGCTGAGGACAGGTACTAGAGTCCATTGACATGACAAGCGATCAACTGGGTCCGGACGCCCTCTAAGAACTCAGCTGGAAGCAAAAGGAGAAGGGATCAGGGATAGATGAGAATTAGACTAATTTTTAATGCAATAGTATGCAATTGCTTCAGTCTATAAACGGTAGTATCTTTTGTTTCCTGTCTTACTGATCATGCATTAGATAAATTCAAAAGCGTTTGTTGGTTTGTTGAAATGCAATCTTTGCACTGGAAAAACAATTTTCTCAGCCAAGTGAAGTTCCTTGGTAATTCAGATGAGATAATACAGACATTTCATATGTTTTCTTTGACTTTGAAAAAGAAAAAAAAAAAACCAATGCAGAAAAGAAAACAACCTTCTGACAACATCAAAAGGCATAGGGACATTATCATGCTTGGTTTTGCCCTAGCATTTGTTTTTCATAAACCTTTATTATGACATTGCAAATTTATAATACTTATTTATAATTACTTGTTGCATAAGAGACTCTATTAAGGTCTACAATTTATAGTGATCCTTCATGTTCATCTTCATTCTTTATTTTCTTTTTGTAATGAGTTTAGGATAATTAGAAAGAATGAGGGTGGGTGAGATATTCTTAGTCAATGCTTTTACTGATACATTCTAATGCAAGCTCCAAATAACTGTATTTTATTTAAAGAAAAATTTAATCAAAATCCAGATCATACTTGGTTCACATTGCATGTGAAATCAAATGTCTGTAATTCTCTATGCTTTAATTTCAAATATTCCTTCAATCTTGTTTTTTTAGGTATCCAAATGCAAATTTTTGCTAGTCAATGCTAATTTATGACCAACATATATGGTAGATTTATGTGTGTGTGTGTGATGTGTACATTTTTCCACCTACTCCTTAGTGTGTTTCCTTCACACTATCATCTCTATTCAGTATTTCTTTGTAATCTCCTCCCACCCACTCTATATGTTTTTTCCTTGTTCTATTCACTCTATCAGGAACACTTCAAGAATTTCTTCCAAATGCTAGGTGATCAGAATTCATACCTAAGCATAGGTCTTTTAAATGTGCCCATCAATGCTTTATCTGACAGGTTTCTGCTTAGCCTTCACATACCAATTCTGATTTTGATGTTGTCTTGATCTTTGATACTGTCTGGATTTTCTTGAAATGTTATGCTCATCTGTATCCATACAATCTCATTTATATATTTGGTTTTGACTGTGCTTCTGAAATGAATCTGTTACTGTCAATGTTATTGCTACATAAGGAACACATTAATGTTGAATTGGAATTCTCTTTTCCAGGGGTGTAACTGCAATCATTCCATGGATGTGTTTCAGAGGCCTTAATCAGATGCTCAGAACCTCAACTATTAAACAAGACACACAATGTGATGTCATATTTGATATCAAATAAGTGTTATGACTTCAAATCTCTGCTTATTGCCTGATTTGTGTGCCAGTCTGCAAGAATTTTCAGCTTGTCAGAACTTGTACTGCATAAGATGCTGAACTGCATGACATTTTCTATTATTTTTCAGCACAGTACATCCTGCTTGTATGCAGTCCCTTATTATAGAAATTTAAGGGTTGTTTGTCAATTATTTAAAGGACATATGTGTGAACCAAGAACAGGCTTAAAAGAAACAGTACTGTCTTCCAGTTTAACAGACCTGCTGCTTTACTGTCTAAAGAGCTTGTCTTGCTGAGGTCATAGGTTGCCTTCAGTTGCCTCCCTGATATCCCGCCTTCCTGTAAGGTCAGAAGCATGTCACTTAACTCTTCTGTGCTTCGTTGTCAGAGGAAAAAAAGAGACAGAGGAGACACTCACTGTAATACATGCCATAAGTTTTAAAACTCTCATGGAACTTCATAACAATTCTATGCTTTCTTTGTGATTAGATGCTACCTAGTAATCTAATGTGAATGTGAATGAAAAATTGGTACCTCTAGTGTCTTATTTGTCTTCTAGCCATTAGCTAGGTGTTTTTGTCAAGTAGACCAGCTTTATAGATCTAACTTACTATTTACATAATTCGTCAAGGAAGACTAGAAAGATATAGTTTTGGGAGAGACATACATGAAAGTGAACTGGAAATGAGGATAACTGGTTGGACAAGAGGCTGATATGACTTGGCCTCCCCTACTTCTAGTGGAGGTACATGTGAATGTACTTTACATTTGTTCTCTGTGTGATCAGCAGATCTGATATTTCTGGGAAGAGTCAGATTTAAATCCATGCACCAACCACTGCACAGTGGATGTGTAGAAATTCCATTGAGCATTTCTGGGAAACATTGGTTTTACTGTGATACCAGACAATGACTGCTTGGTTTAAAGACTAAATAAACTTTTTTTTTTTTTTTTTTTTTTGAGTTCTCTGGATTTATGTCAACATCTTGTAAGAATTTTGATTGTCACAGCATGATATGTGCATAAAATATATTCAAGAGGATTTCCAAGTTTTGCTCCAGTCATCACCAGAATTTCTGATATACGAAGCTTTACTGGGGACAGATGACCTCTTCTCGTCATCCTACTAGAAAATTTCATTGCAAGGCAGCTCTGCATATAGCAGAGAGAGATAAATGTAGCAAGGTACATTTAGAGAACATGTTTTTGCGAAAGGCATTTATCTAGTTAGGCAAGAGCTTATTGCAATTTTCAGTTTGCTTTTCTGTGATATTCTTTGCTCTACATCATTCAGGACATATTCTCTACCTCCACATTTTTTTTGACTGGAAAATGGCCAGTCAAAAATGTTTTGGGTGCCAAAGTATTTAATATTTGTGTCAGGATATATAGTAGTGATGACAGGTTAGAATAAAATGTGAGAGTGGTCATTACACTCTGATGTCAGGGGAAAACTAAGGAAGATGATTGAGTTAATACTGTAAGGTAGGACTAAGAACTTCCTGCATGACAAGTCCACAATCATAGCAATGGCACTCATTTATCTGGGATCTGTTTGGAACAAAAAGTGCTGTATTCTGCATATAATTTAAAATCATATACATTGCTTGTTATAAACGAAGATACATTTGGTTTCTTTTGGGAATAATGCAGCATAAACTAGCCTTAAACTAAAGTTGAGAATATATTGAGAACAACTGAATTCACAGAAAAAAAAGCTTGGTTTTTTGTCTATCTCTCTTTTTTTTTTTTTTTTTTTTTTTATCTGTGGAAGTACATGTATTACAGTATGCAATCATTCCTTTAAAACTTTCATAAATCTTGAAATAACATGCCGGTTTAATAGAACTTGCAGAAAAGTAGATTAATTACACAGTTGTCAGAAGTGTGCATTTAAAAGTTGACTTAATCCACTAATATTTGAAACTGTGAAGGATGTTTCCATCCAGCAAATATGCAGTATCAACAGTTTTGGAGAAGAGTGTTTCAAGCTGTAACTGGTTGGCACTGTGTAACATCAGCCTTTCACATAACATAAGGTCCAATTTCATCTGACTCCTATGAATAAGGCTCACAGGATATATCCCTTCCAGTAAACAAAGGGGCCAGGCCCTGTTTGCTTGTTAGAGAGCAAGTGACCCGGTCTAATTCACCTCCATATGGTTGTATTCTCTTCCACGGTAAAACAAGGTAAATTCATGCTGCCTACACTTTGGCCCGTTATTCTCCTGAGCCACACTCAGATATTTTGAGATCTGTCATGGGATAAATTATGCGAGTGAGAGCCCTAACAATTATACCATAAGAGTGGTTGTTCACCAGCCTTTGAGCTACTACAGCATCTCACTCTGTTTATTTCATTAGTATAAATGTCAGCTTGAAACTCCCTTTGAATCAAGGAACAAATTAGTAATGAAATATGTTTGACATGGTCCTTGTTATATACATCAGAAGAAGAAAATTCTGTTCTTCAGAACATGTAGCATAAAGGAAGCCAAAATCATCTTCCTGGATTGCAAACCAAATCTGTATTTTTTTTTTCCCCCAGAACACTCTGGACTTTCTCATCTTATTTTTCTTCCCTACTTACCTCTGTACTTCTCTTGCTGCCTTTTGCTTTACTCCCACATTCAGACATACCCATCTCCATTATTTTCAATATCACGTTCTACTGAAAACTTTTTTCTTCCATATACTTAGTTTTTGACCAGTTTCACACTCTGTTCCCTTTTTGTGTAGTTGCAGACATTGTTTCACCTATCCTTTTTTTACAAAGAAGCCTAATCACTTCTTAAATATATCTCCAGCAAATGATAGATTGCATATTCTCCGATTTCAAAGAGCCTTTTGATTGCTTACAACTCAGAGATACTCCTGCTGCTGGAAACCAAATTCTTTGTCATAATACACAGTTGAATGTAGGCATCTCCTATGCTTGATGTCTTTAAAAACTGCATTTCCTGCTGAGAGAAGTCACTCTTTTTACTATGAGTTTCTTTTATGTGATGAAGTTTGCTTAAAAGCATCCAAGCACTTCCCAGAAGCAAGTGTTTAAAGGCAGAATACAATAAAAAATGAGAATTTCAGCTAGCAACTTCCACTACTGAGAAAAAATAAAATAAATCTAGGCTGTGGGGCCACACATCCTAGAATACTAAAAAGACTTAATCAAGGCAAACCAACTGTAAATCAAGGCTGTAATTCTGCAGGAACATATAGAGAGACAGTAAAAAACAAACCAAAGCAACAAACAAATCATAAACAAAATATTGCCTTTTGTTTAAAAACCTGGCTCAGAGTAGCTATGCATAAAATTAGATTATTCATGAATGTTCACTAAAGTACTTTCTATAAATCTATAAGAGTTTTTTTCTTTAATAAAATTCAGAAAATCAAAATGTTATAATTGTTTCTACGACAGTAGAAAATTTTATCAACAGGCTTATCTACTTTAGATAATTCCTGTTGCAACAGTTGTATAAAGAATAAAGGATCGTCACTAAAGAGAATTTATTAACATCTCAGAAAATGTAAAAATCCTGTTTAGAGGAATCATTAAGGAATACAGTTAATGTGATGCAGCCCAGTGATCAAATGCCCAGGAGCAATTGTGATCTAAGGAACCTTGATCCACAAAATTCCACAGAGCAATATTTGACAAGTATTTGCAGGATATTTGGCAGTGTAATAGCCCTTTTAAAAAAACTTAGGTTGCTTGGGAAGATTATTTGGTAACCTGTAGCTGACACAATAATACATGCCTCCCCTTGTGGGTCCTATCATACGTCAGAAGGTGTGCAACTGATGAATCAAGGCATGTCAAATGCTTGCATCAAAAACGAGAGACGCAGCCCAAAATTAGGCATTTTCAACTAAAATTCAGGAAAAGAACATGAGTCCAGTGTTCTGAAAGGACAGTTTAAGACTATTTCCAAGGCCAAAATTTAGAACATTATTAGTCAAGCCTCTAAATTTATGAAAAGGCTTAAAAATAATGAATGAATGAATGAATGAATGAATGAATGAATGAATGAACGAACGAACGAATAAATGACTTGATGTATGACTTCTAGTTTTGGACCTTTGAGCTTATATGTGAATAATCATTTAAGACCTTTTCTGAAGCTAAGAGAATCGCACATCTATCTCGATTAGAGTAGAATAGAATAGAATAGAATAGAATAGAATAGAATAGAATAGAATAGAATAGAATAATTCCAGTTGGAAGGGACCTACAATGATCCAACTGCCTGATCAATTTAGGTCTGACCAAAAATTAAAACATGTTATTGAGGGCATTGTGTACATATCTCTTAAACACTGACAGGCATGAGGAATCAATCACCTCTCTAGAAAGCCTGTTCCAGTGTTTGACCACTCTCACAACAAACAAATGTTTCCTGACATCAAGTCTGAACCTCCCCTGATGAAGCTTTGAACCATTCCCACATGTACTGTCACTGGATCCCAGGGAGAAGAGATCAGCATCTTGTTCTCTACTTCCCCTCCTCAGGAAGCTGTAGAGAGCAATGAGATCACTTCTCAGCCTCCTTTTCTCCAAACTAGACAAGCCCGAAGTCCTTAGCCATTCCCACAGGACATGCCTTCCAGACCTTTCACCTGCTTTATTGCCCTCCTCTGGATGCATTCAGGTACTTTCTAAATATCCTTTCTACACACTGTTCAAACAACAGAAATGTAAGTTACTATAAGAAAGACAACATTGTTCTCTAAAGACTTGTTGGCCCAAATGAAAGAGCAACACAACACCCCTGTATAGCACATCCAGTACAAAAATATGTGCATATTCAGTCTTATTAATATTCACTGTATTATCTGTAGGAGGTCCTTTTGAGTCTAAAAATATTTTTTTTAGACAAAAATATGGAAATGAAACTGATTTTTCATAGAACATCTCTCTTAATGAATTTTCTGATTTGTCTAGAATACCAATATGTTTATAATTCTACCAACTGTTGTGGAATATTGAGTCTTAGACTCAACAAGCAAGAGATCTGAAGAAAGAAATTAGTGGATTTCCACTATATGGTTTCCCCATATAAACTCAATTCATTCCTCTTAAATCTTTCTGTTAAAAATGGGTTGATAGTGTTGTCTGTTTTGTCCCTATGTGGTGTAAGATCAATAAATTTGAAAGGTTGGATACTTATCTGTAGAATCAGAATTGCAGTTTCCTTTAAGTAGTTGACTGCAGTTTATCACCCACAATATTTCTCAGCCATATTCTGACTGGAAGTTACTTTTAGGAGACTATGTAGATGGTCTCGTACAACAACACTTTATCAACTGTATTGTAAAGAAAATAGAGGTTTTCATTGATGTATGGTCTTGGCATACGTAAATGACCGATTTATTTATTTTCTTTTTTGCATTAAAAAGAAGTTATAGAAATAGAACATATTTGTTAGGAACAGAGATTTACTGCAAGAATATTGTCTACCCTTTCAGCCTTTTCCAGATGTCGTTGATAACACCTCTTCCCTAGGACAGCAGCACTCCAGCAGTGCAGCAGCAGCAGCTGGTGGAACTTGGACACATTTGCTATCATTTGACATTCCCCTCCAAGAGGCATCCAGGTGCCTTTTTCCAACTGTTTGCTCTCTTATTCTTAACTTGCATAGACATTCTGGTACAAGTATTAAAAAGACATGAGCTTAAAAAAAAATAAAAAATTGAGGATTGGATATTCGCAGATTAAAAATAAGTGACATTTCACACATGCAAAACCTTAAAATTTTTGTTTTTAAACAGTAGCGAATATGTTTATTCTGACTTACTCTGTGTAGATACTGTTATTTAACATTATTATGCTTTGAAATAAAACTTAATTTTTAAGCTAGTAACTAATATTTCACACAGCAGTTACTAGCTACCTTTCTTCATTTGAACAAAACTATTTATATGATGATATTTTAACTCACTGAGAGAAAATGTGTGATAAGCATCAGAAAGTAAGTTTGGAAATGCAGAGATGCATTAACAATCCATTTTTAATGGAAATTCATATATTTATTTTATCAACAATGAAATATAATTTAAATTAATGTTTAAAGTTATCCAAGATCTAAGGAGTTAATGAAAGGTATATAAAACCTACATTTTTGTAGGGCAATCTAGTCATACTCCACGTCTATATGACAGTGATAAAGGTAAATTGTCACTTTAAAAATATATGAAAAACTTAGTTTGTTAACTTAATAAAGTTTAATTGAAGTATTACAACTAAGATTTTGTCAACATGTTTGAACATCAACATATATCATTTTTAGTTGAATGACAGTCTTATTCAGCATGTTTTCAAGTGTATAACTGGAGACAGTATTTGGATCAGAAATCCGATTATCTGTAAATTAGAATTCATGAATCAGCTTTTAATGTTACTACTTAGATAAAAGATGACATCTCATTATATTTTTGGCCCAACAAGGGGATTTCATAAGATAATCAGTTTTACTGAAATTTATCTTGTTCTGGCTGAAAACACGGTCCACACTTTAAAGGATCAGGCCTCCGTTCAGGGAAGGTGATTTATTTCTTGCTTAGAGTGAACAGTGATGTTTTCAGATACAACCATGTGTTAGATGCCAGTTGAAACGGCATTCAGCAAAACAGTTATTTAAATGTGTGTCTCATTTTTCCTGTAAGATGTAACTTCAGATCCACGTGTTCTGGTACTGTTATTTTGCTTTATAAATGTTCTGTCAGTCTGGGAGGTAACGGTATTTGTTACTTTCCAGGTAACGAATATTTGTCTTTTGTTATATACATAATTATTAAATTAATTAATTGAACTGCCCCTAATCTGTCTTTCTCGCTTTTTTTTTAATATTTTATGAAATAAATTCTTAATCTTGAGGGCCTCACAGAATGAATCCCAAGGGTGGAAAGGCTGCCAGACATGAAGCTAATGGGAAAGAAGTGTGAGAGGTAAAAAGGATAAGGCCAGTCATGGCACGGGATGATGAGCAGGTACCTGCCTGGTGGAACACTGGCACAGGGAATAGACCCTATCTGAGAACCAATATCTTACAATAAAGTAAGAAATACCAGAACTAGCTGACAAGCTTATAGTAGGCTTGATAAAGCAATTTGGAGCCCAACGTAGAGTATTTTGCTTCCATTACCCAAACTGGCTCACTTAAAGCTAACTCAGTTATCTGCATAGTATGACAACTGGTAAATATATTTCTAGGTATTTTTGTTTCACCACGGTCAATTCATTTTTAGGCATTTTTTGCCTTTGCTTCACTGTTTCTTTCTGAAACATTTATAGTGTTAATCATCAAATTTATGGACCTTTCACTTACTTTTTTTAAAATTACTTTGTCTGCCACCATCCTCCACGAGTGGTAGAGCAAGGATTACGTAAAACTGTCCCAGACATCCAAGAATCACAGATAAAAGCAGGGAATACTCAAAGATTAACTCTCTAGCATGAATTTTTAATGTAAACGAAATAGGATTGTAGCAGGTATTCCTGTTCTTGCACAAATTTATTAAGCTTAGTTGGTGTCTTGACTAAAATTTGTACATAATCATAACTGTCATAAAGGTATTTTGTATATATTAGAAAACCTTTAAAGATGTTAATGAAAATTTTCTTATGGTCATATTGTCTGTTAACACTTATAAACTTTAGAACATTCATTTATATTTTTTAACTCCTTCCAGTCATCCTCTGATGAATATCCATGCTTAAACTGTGTCTCTAAAATTAAATTGTATTTTTCAAACACACACCTATACTTACTGCTTTTTTGTGATATTTTCAGGAATATTACTTGCATTTCAGAAATACATGTACTCTTTTTTTTAGCCTATCCCTGGTTTTTGACATAACTATATAACATATATAATTATAAAACTATATTGTTAGTCCTAACTGAATTTTTCTTGTTATGTTTCATTACTGTAACTGTTTTTAACATAGCACATGTGAACAGTTGATTTTTACAATTTAAAAGGATATTCTACCTGATCTTTTTCTCATTATCTTATTGCTTAACTTTCTCTTTCAAGAACAATTTTAACTCCTTCACACAAATTTTTTAAAGGATTATTTTCTCACCGTTTTAATTTTTCAGTACAATACACTTAATTAAAAATAACACTAAGATAACCAAGATGAAATATTAAGCAAAGATGTCTTTTTGAATGTCCCCACTCATGCGGATCTTAAGCACCTATTTCTTTTCTTGGGATCTAAACCCTGGAATATTCACCTAAAGGTAGGGACTTAATTTAGATATTCTCATCCATCAAGAACAGTGGCACTGTCACCTACCTCTGCACAGTTATCTGATGATTATACTGGGATGCCGTAGTATTAATTTGCATGTCTTTACTCTAAAGTCAATTCCATGACATTCCTATATTTCTTGTGCTCAAAAGTAATGAAAATTAAATAGGAAAAGGGATGCAAAACACATAAACTGGAACAAAGGAAATCTCAGGCTCCTAGAATACAGAGATGACAGAACAGGATAGTGTCCATCTCTATGTTATTTTCTTTTTACAGCTGAATATGTTGAACATATTTTTAAGAGGAAGTTTTAGTATGTTTTTAAAAGGTTTTTTTTTTCCTTACCTTTTTTTCCATTGCTTTCCCCCATTCTCCCATCATGGGCTGATGTGTTTCCTTTCTACAGTTTTGGATGTTTGGAGAAACAAGAATTCGTAGCAAAGTGATTCTGTGGCATCTGTAAAGGTGAATACTTATTGAAAAGAGCAACAGGGAATATTCTACTCTCCTCTGGTTAATCTGCAGGCAAATGATCAAGTTTCTAGTCTTTGTAAAACAAGTTGTGGCAGTTTACAAGAAGTTATTGTCCTCTAGTTATAGATGTATGTGCTATATTCTTGAAACCTCTTTTTTTTTTTTTTTTTTTTTTTTTTTTTCCCCCCCAGTCTTGTCATAATCTTATAGACCTACCAAACTGGTTTCAAAACCACTGGTTTCAAAAATAGCTTTTGAAATTTCTCCAGAAGGATTCCTTGTCACTTTATTATATCAACGAATGTATTAAAAAAAAAAAAAAAAAACAAAACCCTAGGAAGTATACGATAGTCACTAAGTCAGACAAATTTGGGGTTAAGTGAAACTGCATGTGCTCCTCAGTGGGAACTTCTACCCCCCTCTTTTTTTTTTTTTTTTTTTTTTCAATGAGAATAATTATCTTTTAGAACAGCTAGTAGGGAGATTTCTCACAGTAGGTTCACCTTCCTTCCACCTTAGGGGACAGAGAGTAAGACATATAAAAAATGATGGTACAGTTGAGTTATGAAGACTGCCTGAATATTGGAAAATGGTATTTTCTCCTAAACTCTCTTTATGATTCTCCTTCATGAGACATCTGTCAGCTCTAAGGGACTTACCGCAGAAAAGGTCGGAGGCTCTAGATTGCTAGAAAAAGCATGTAATTCTGAGCAGAGACAAAATCTCAAGGCTCGTAGAAATATGCACTCACTGTTGACACAGTCAGAGAGATTTATCATACTCTCTGAAGAATTACTTTGGCTAAGATATGGGCAGGAAGATGTGGTGCTCAGAACCAAATGACTTTTTAGCAATGCTGACAGTTGAGTCCTCAGTAACAGTCACTTCTGGCCTTAGACACATAACAATAATGTGTCTCCTTTGTGGTTCTTTTGTAGTTTTCATTTCTGTTCTTGATAAAGTGAAGTTCATCACAGAAACCATGCCTGTCTTTTCACTCACTCTAGTGTATGGGAGTGGGGTTGGAGGGATGGATTTCACTGGACCAAATGCCACAATGCATGACAGACCCTCCATGGTGTGAATGTCAACATTTTTCTGGAATTCACAAAGATGGAAATTTTAGAAGGGAAAGAGGTGTTTGAAATCATGTATTGCAGAATAGACTGAAAATGAAACTAAAAAACAGATCAAACATCATATAAAACAGTAACCAAAGCAGTAATAAAAAGATAGCCATATACTAAAACTGCAGAACAATAAAGAACAATTAAGCATGTCTAGGCAATTTCAGTCTATGAGCTGTGGAGAGGAAAAGAAAACAACCAGTATCGATACTGAATACCACTCAATATCAATACACCTACTTTTATGGAGGAAGAAATTTATACACAGTAGATATAACTAATTTTCTGTAAAGGTAAGAATCTGTTATGCCATGGGTGAAAATGTCTCAATGGCAGGGAACAGCAGAAACAATTATTAAAGGAAAATAGTTACATTAAAATAGTCTGTTATAATCCAGGTGAAAACTTGAAAGAGCTTTCTGAACTGACTCTCCTACTGTCCTTTACTTTCTCTTACTCAGGTTCAGCAAGTTCTGTATGACAGAACGATAAAATGTGGTGTAATATAAAGAGGTAAAAGTGTCCTCGCTGTTTTGAAGCACATAACTGAAATCAACATATTGTCTTCTGTATGTTATACCTGTAACTCACATAACGCACTGAGTAACAAAGGTACTTTTATTGATAGTCTTTAACCGAAAGAAAAGAGTGATCTTTACAATGTAAAAGGGTATCAGATGTAATAAAACTTGTTCTTTTCTAGAGCAAAAGATGAAAAATAATGAAAAACATGATGGACGCTGAATGGTACCTCAATGGTAATGCTATATAATTGCTTTCCGTCCCTTCTATCAGCAGTGAACCTTCAAAACATTGATCAAAGATGATGACTAACACATAATGCTTGGGCTGCAGCATATTGTTAGAATTCCTCACCCTCATAATAATTGTAGCATGAGCCAGCATAGAGATGAATATTTTTTCTTAAATGGTTTTTCAATCCAGACAGATAGGATTAACAGAGTCTGACAGGAACGAGCTGTATTCGAACATCAATGTCAATAGATATATCGTGGGTAGTTGCCTGAAATGGATCAAAATGCTTTGAACATTTTACATTACTACACAACATAAAAGCATTACTCACTGTCAAATCCCTGCTCCACAAAGAAGCCATGCAAAGCCTCAATTGACAAATTGCAAACCGAAGCTATTTGAAATTAATTGTATTAGCTGATGACATAATGTGCTTATTACCTTACCTGCTGTGATTGAATATGATTTGTCATTAATGATGTTAAATTTGAATGGTGCTATTAAGTAAAAGTTAGTTAAGAATTTCCAAAAGTTTTGTAAAGATGCTGATTCATCGGAACTAAAACTACCATGGGAATGTGTGATATAGTTAATGAATTATGCATATGGAAACATATAAGAGAAATATGAATAAAGAGTAAAGATGGTGAGTTTTCATACTTGTTGATATTTTACATTTGTAAATATGAGTTTATGTTTTAACTAAAAGCATTAATACCCAAAAAAATCAGAATTAAAATAAAAACTGAGCTAAAATTTTTGGACAATAGGAAGTAATTCTTTGGGGGGTGACACCTTGCAAATTTTTAAACAATCTATTCAGATAATTTATGAAAAACAATTTCTGGTTATGGTTATTTAAAATTCACAATGATTTCTAATTCATTTACAGATCAGATTAGATTCATTTAAACTTGTGAAATGAATTTTTTTTTTTTTTCCTTCAGGTTCAATTATAAACAGCTAATTATAATGCAGTATGCTATTAAGAGATTCTCATTATAGTTCTGGGGAATGTTATTAATTCAATTTGTAATATAATATGGATATATGACCTGCAAGAAATTCAAACTCAAGTCAATAAATCATAGAATACGCCACAGAAATTATTTTCTAAAGCATCGAGAATGTACAGAGTATAAGGACTCTTCACTTTTTTTGATAAAGCAGTACATTGTGGGGGAAAAATATTTGAATAATACATAAAGACTGTCTTTTAGCATGAGAATGTTAGTTGCTTTCCAGAATTCAGAAAAATATTGGGAGGTTTTCAAGAAAGTAAATTTCAAGAAGCTTAACTAGAACCTAACAATTTTAATGAAGCAAATAAGGCTCACACTGAGCCCTAGAAAAAGAACTAGTCAAAAAAGACTACCCTCTGACTAATGGTTCCAGATAGTGACACATTATTTGCATGTACAAATATTCATAACGAGGAAAAATGGATACTCTTTTTCTAAAGAGTTCACAGGAGTTTAATTACTTGAGTTTAAATATAAACTTTTAATTTCTTTGCAGTGCGATTTTCCTGCAATTTTTTTTTTCAAAAAGAACTGAGAGAATTCTAGTACTACCTTTCCTAAAGTAAAGAATGAACAATATCCTCTCATTTTCTTCAATTAGTATTTTTCCTGAAAACTGGAATTTGACTACTTTATATGTAGTTTGAATTATTAATGTAATATTCTTTTCTCAGTGCTAAAGGGATAAAATGTTGATATGTGTTTGCCTCTGAAGCACTGGGTCAAAGGCAAAAACTCATTTTGGCACAGAGTCCTACAGATGTGTTCAAGAGTCTTCTACTTCATATCTGCATCAAGTCAGATAACAAACAACCCATTATGAAATGAGTTAGTTAAATTTGTAGTGCCTAGATATTTCTACCATAAAAAACAAGTTCACAGCATTGCTTATATTGTCAAGTAAAAGGGCAAGGAATCACTGACTCTAGCTTCTAGAGAGGGTCCTGTCCATAATGTTGATGTATATTGCCAAAGTGACACAGAGATCCTGCATCAGGTCCAGTCAATCAAAAAGCTAGGGACTACAAGTCTGATATTTTTAAGAATAATTACCTTATGTCACATTCAGTGTTATGAAGTGTGACACAGCTTTACTGTATTCACTGCATTCACATTACTTAAACTCAGTCCTGCTCTGAACACAGTGATTAATATAAAATGGAATTCTTCGTCTCACTCTACTTGAGGTTTTTCTGAATTGTTTGGCTGGCATCTATTATTCCTAATCTTTGACTAGGACTTCAGGATGCAAAATGTATTGTACACTTCCTAAGTTTTAAATAAACTATGACTTTGTATGTTATGCTGTTGGAAAACTACCTTTTCATGCTTCAGCTTTCAATAACAAAAAATTGTTAAAACAATTAAGTTAATAGATTTTCAGAATGTGCAGACCATTTCCTTTTTTTTTTCATTTTTGTTCCTATACTTTTTGCAGGATGATGGGATGACTAAGCATCCACTTACTGCTTTTATTTCTTTTTTTTTTCTTTTTTTTTTTTTTTTTTCTTTTTTTCCTGTTTGGTCAACTGTTCCTAAGGAGTTTATACTTCTGTACAGGATTTTGGACAAAGTAATATGTCAATCTTCTGTGACCCAGCTGCCCCATACCTGAAAATGCAGACACTGAACATGTTCTGATCAAATCTAGCTCTTCCAGCTATAACTCAGCCTGTTTATGTCAAACACACATGCCTGCTTTGCTCTCTAACCACATTCAGCATGTCTAACTCAGGAAGACCTAAGAAGCGTCTCAAGAGCCTGGTCTCAGACAAGGGTCCTGACATTTATGTCCTCTTTTTCCTCCACTTTCAGTCATGCAATGGCACAGAATGCAGTCAAGAATACAAGATAAATAAATCTGAAGTTTACTTATAGGTGATTTTCTTGGCAGCAAATGCTTTTTTATACAATAGCAGTGATAAAGTCCGAAGTTTTGTCTGAAAATTATGTGAGATCTAAGGCATGCCAAAACACAGGATATGAGTAACCTATGAAACAGTAGAAAAAGAGATTCAATGTGCCAAAAAGCATATTGTTGTATCAATGACAGACATTTTAGCTTTCCTTCATTTGCATGTGTTCCTAAGCAAATAAAGCTAACATTTCACTTCGGCTGAATCACGTGGACAAAGAGCAAAAAGCTGCTGCCCTTACTTCGGCCATCCACAAATATCTGTCTCAAAATAGTAGTGCCATTCACAGTAGTTAGTTAGGGGCATTTGTCAAGTGCAATTTTATCTCAAGGTACAGCAAAAATGGATGGCATGTTGTGCTGCTTGTGAAGGAAGCTGACTTGACTTGACTTGACCTGACTTGACTTGGAATGCTGTGTCATGGAAAGTCTTTTGCTTTAATTGGTAGCTCATAGGGTCTTATGAAAATTGCCTGAATTTACAAGAAATGTAACTTACCTGATCAAAGGAGAATGAAAAAGTGTGCAAAACTCATTCTAAGCTAACTGTGGACATTTTACTTGCCACCTGCGTACAAACTTCTTGTTTTGAAATTATTAATGGAGTTAGAAGTTTGTATCCCCTATCCACTATACTAACTGAGCTGGGCATAAACTACCTGCAAGATTTCCTTAGTCCTAGTCATACTTCCTAGTAGGAGTGAAATTCACCTACTGGAATAACTATAAATCCCTATGAAATTTGAAAATTTACAATCAATAGCACAAGTATATTGAGTAATACTAGACATATATGTATGTGAATTGCACATCTTTCTGCAGAATGAATGGACTGGATTTGATATGTTCATTGCAAAGTGATTTAGTGGTAAGTTCATTTCTCAAAAAAAAAAAAAAAAATGGATAGGGAAAAATAATAAATAAACACTGAAAATACTTGTAGTTATAGCTGAGTGGACCTGTTTGCTATTTGACAATAATGGTCAATTAAATCTAAAATTTTGGTAGGAATGTATTAGTTTTGAGGAAACTTGCTATTGGGAGATGTGTCATGGGTTCAGGGAAGAATCTTTGGCCAGAGCAGAAAACATCTGCATAAATTGTGTGATAAGTGCACTCATTTGGTTTTCCCCAAAGTAACAGGTATTCAGTTTGTTCCAACAATAAAATTACTTGTATGAGGTAGAATAGATCCAGCAGAAAGAAATCCAACCTGGAAACTTGCATTAGCACTGTCATGAAGGCATTTGGAGAATGGCAAAACAGTGAATGATGCCTAACTTTTTCATATCTAAGTGAGTACCACAAACAACAAGCTGTGACTATCAATGACTGCATGATAGTCTTTTTTTTCTCTTGTCTTTCATTAAAGGAACAAAAAAGATTTTAGGTCTTGGTTGTTTTCCTGATGTGACATAGGAAACATTTTTGCTATATGCCAATGTCCTGGTTTGAGGTAAACAGAACCAACTTTCTGTTCAATAATTTTACTTCTTAGCTAGGCCTCTTCTATCTCTCTGAAATTAAGAGCATATTGTGCCAAAACCGGTTCGTTCTCAAAGTGATAAGACCAATGTTTACAATTAGTGCCAAGGAATGGTACGTAGAGAGGCTCTTGCTTATACTTATTGCTATAACAACCAAAGTCAGCTAATTTCGTTATTTGCCCTGTTGGAAGGTCAGAAACAGAAAAGCATAGAGGGGTCACACCTGTGGAGAGGAGGGGACAGGACATCTGCCCCATGCTCAGTGTAAAAGCTCAGAGATCAAAGGGTCAGCTCTGTTTTCTTCAATGGCTGACATCTGAGGGGGACCCTGTCTGTTCATCTGCCTTTGATCCTGATCCGTGGGTTCCTGACTCCAGCTCTGGAGTTTACTTCCCACCCGTCACTGAGTCCAGTCTAGGACTTCCCCAGTGCCTGCTGGTGATGTCATCCTGGGAGCTTAATATGGTTTTGTATATACTGTATCTATTTCATTATTTCCTTTTTATTTTATTATTAATATTTCATTAGTTTAGTTTATTCTGAACTCGTAAATCTCTTTACCTCTTCTCCTCCTCTCCATGTGTGCACTCAAGATCTAGCTAAGAGAACAATAGAATAGAAGCTTACCTTAAAACTCCTTTATACTTGGGAAAGCACCTCTATAAATATTACATACTCAGCTCCGTTATTATTATCACCTATTGACTTTCAAATTAAAGGTAATCAATCATTCTGTGAAAATCAAAGATGACTTTTTTGTAAGTATCAGCCTTGCAAAACCCAAGCATATCAGTAACATGAATAGGAAGAGTAATCTAGCTGACATTTTTGATTACATGGTATGAAAAGCAATTCCGTGAAACAAATAGCAACAGCCCAAACACTCTAGTGTCTATTTTTTCTTGTATTGGGCTTCAACAGCATTATTTAAACCAAAGTGAATAATAGGTTGATTGCCAAACTAAAAGATCATAAAAGAAAATAAAAGGAAAAATAAAGAAATGGGTAAAACTGGTACTGAAGCAAATACCCCCCCTTTCTTTTCCTTTGAAAATGGAAAAAAAAGAAAGTATCCTCTTAAAATTAGCTCAATTCAATTTGAAATACTTAATTTCTCGTTCTTAAAATTTTTAAATACACTTCATTTATTTCAATTTGGGGAATTTCAATTCATTAGATAAATTCAGTTCAGGTAAATTTAGCAATGAAGACGACAGTTTGAAATGAAGACATGGCATGTTGCCTTTCAGAACAAGAAAAAGGCCATATACCTTCCATTATAGTACTGCTTTAACAAATTGTATGGATGCATGAATAGTTTAATACTTCCCAAAAGGGTATCTTTGTGCAAGTTAACTAATATGTTACTGCTATGGCTGAATACACTTGAACACAATTGGTAAAAAACAATTGGTAAAAAAAACCTGTCCTTCTGGAATAATCATGTTTTACACTAACTTTACACACTTAAGATGGCTGAAGGGAGGGAGTCAGAATAAGTATTCCAAAGACAAAACATCATTTTCATTTCCTGATAGTTAATTAGTTGTAAAAACCATGCTGGCCACCTTAGCTGCAACAGTATTTTCAAAGTCACATCCAATCTGTCATTCCCTTTCAGTACCTCTGTAAGTGGGTTCCAAGTCAGTCAAGATTTTTAGCCACAGCTTCCTTCCCCTTTTGTTTAACATTGGCACCCAAAAAACCCAAAAGAATTCTGAATTTTTAAAGGCTATGTGTTATTTGAACATAAAGTAGAACTTTTTTCTCTCTCTCTCTTTTCTTCCCCCGTCCCCCCCCCCCCCCCCCCCCCCCCCCCCCCCCATTAACGTAGAGAAACCCAGTGGGTTAGTGATATTAAACTTTTTGGTAAATGGCTCTCTCATTCCTTCGTCACAAGGTATGTGCTTCAGGTTTCACTGTCGGACCAGCAAGTTTTAGAGAATCCCTAGACTGAAACATCAGTCCCTCCAGTTCCCCAGCACAGGGATGTCTGCCTATGACTGTCTATGGGGTGAAAAGGAACTACCAGAATCAATGCCCTGTCAAACATGTGTGTGTCAGTCAGCAGAACTGAGAGCACAGCTAGTGTCAATGCTCTCCTGAACACCAGAGTAAATTACAGCATCTTTGAAGGAAAAAAACATCTCACGGAGTTGCCTGTTGAGAGGGTAGTTATTGCTTTTGTTTCAAGTTGGTTTTGTTTTTTTTTCTTTTTCTAATAAGATATATCGGTTTGCATTTTTCCAAGCTGAATTTCATTTATCTGCTCGTGTTTGTAGTGTCACTATTGTAGATTTCATTAGTAAGTCAATATTTGCCAACATGCATCGTACAGACAGATTTCATCGTAAGTAAAGTGTAAAACTGATAGCAATGCTCCAATGATACTATTGACAGCATGATTCACCACTGATATTGGTTGCTACTATATGCCCATCTGTATTCTACCTTTTTCATAATCTGGCATTAAAATTTAGACTACTTCAGGAAATTCATATATACTTTATTTATTCTCTCTCACAGAAAATTAATAAAAATACAATCAGATTCTCTGTTGCCAGCTTTGTTACCAGTAGTTTGATACCACTCTCAACAGCTCTCAGTCTCCATGTCCATTTGTACACAATGTTGAATCTTCTGAGGAGCAGCATTACACACTTCAAATATAATTGTCATACCATTTTTTTTACTTTAGCCATCCCTTTATTTATTGTAAGTATAGTTTGCTGTAATACTCTTCACTAAGAACATTTTTCAGATTGTAATTAATTCTGTTCCATCTGGAGGAAGGTTACCTATCCATCAAACAGATAGCAGTCTTAGTTCCTTGCAATTAGTTGCCCTATAGGCTTAGGTGGCTTTTCTGGCTATAGTGTTTGCTAACAATAGGTACACCTAATTTTTTTTATATTTCCTATTCTTTTCACCCAAGATATCCATTAAAGTTTCAATCATCTGTTGTTCAATCAAGTTTCTCATCTGTATTTTTTAACTGAAAATGCATTTTCTTCATGCACATACAATCAATCATTCACCATATGGGTTGCAAAGCCATATATGAAAAGGATCATATGTAGACAGTACCACTGTTGACAATAATAATCTTTCTTTCTTTCTTTCTTCTCTTAGAATAATACTACTGTCATGCTGGTTGGTTTTTTGGTGGTTTGTTTTTGGTTTTTTTTTTGTTTGTTTTTTGTTTGTTTGTTTGGGGTTTTTTTGTTTGTTTTTTTTTTTGTTTGTTTGTTTGTTTGTTTTTGTTGTTTTTGTTTTTTGGTTTTTTTGGTTTTGTTTTTTTTGTTTGTTTGTTTATTTAGGTTTTTTTGGTGTTTTTTTGTTGTTTTTTTTGTTGTGTTTTTTTTTTTTTTTACTTTCCAGAAATATGTTGGTGATAGCAAAGATACTTCTGCTTTTCTAGAGCTTTAGCAGTAACAAAACCCAATTGTGTTTTCGTAACACTTCTGAGAATCATTCTATTAATTTGTCTGTAGAAATGTCTGGACAAAGGTTTATTAGAATGCAGTGCAGACACTTTTGCTGTTGTGAACCTAGAAGCATTGTCGTCCTTTGAATTGTAGGTAGTAAAAAGTTGCAAATTATGTCCTTGTTGATGAAATGGTATATTTTTCTAAATGAACACTGTAAGTGCTATGCACATCTATGATGCTATATTAGTGCTATGAACAATGATGACTCATCTGCGAACTGGTGACTCAATTTTTTAAGATAGACTGGATGATTTCACTGATCTAGATTTTTATGTTTGGTTTGCTTCATCAGATATGACTAAAAAACCAATACTTCCTTTCCCCTCTCCATTGCACTGGCCATTCTTCTCACCTGGACTGTCTGTCATATTCAAGTTAAAAAATGAAAATACAGTGATGATGCATAGTTCATCTGCAATGAATTTAGATAACATAATGGTTGAAGCAGCACAGTTGTATTTATTTGCTCCTTTCTGTAAAGCTTCATTAGTAAATTGCATTGTCTGGATCGAGTTGAGAAAGAACTTAGGTCTGAGGGATGACATTTGCTATTAAAACATTAGATATCTTTTCTTTCCCAAATTTTCCCAATTTCCCTCTCCTTAATTATAAGAGAAGTGTTTACTAAATGCCTAAAAATGCCATTCCCAGCTATTAATAGCAACATTTGATAACGATAAACATCAGAACTTCTATTTTGGTAACTTTGATAGAAATAACCACATCACAGTTTAATACTTTTGATAAATGCATTTGTTAGCAAATACCTTTCTTAGAACAGTTCTTTTCTCAGTATTATATTATACTATACTCTGACAGATTCTCTCCCACACCTCCAAACTGCAGAACAAATAGGCAGAATTTTTGTAACATAATGCCTTAACAGTGTCAAAACACTTTATATTAGCATCTTCGACTATTGTATATTCTAAATGATATTACTGAAGTGAAACTTTTCTATCTTATCTATACAAAAAGTTTTGACCTTATCAAGCAAAAATGTTTTGTCAAGAGAAATTGTAATACTTTAACAGTATTTTGTTTCAAAATAATATTGACATTTCATATTTTGGTTCCAATTTATGATGCAAAAAATGTGCAATTTCATCCAGCTCCACTAAGATCTTGGCTTAATATTTGTTTTTTATAAATACACTTTCCTAAGTAATATTTTAATAAGCTCTTTGACATCTTTGATCCATGCTAATGACTTGTTTAACAGAAAACTCATAAATCACTTTCTCAACTTGCTAACATTCTCCCTTACCTACCTTTCTAATTTCAGTGGTTATGGAGAGAATTTAGTATTTACATTTTACACAAACTCTCTGTTTTATTAGGAAAAAATTACACACTAGCATCACTGTCACTGCCCTGTCTGAGCGATAGCTCAGGCTTTTCTTATAGTTGCAATTACTCACTTATTTGTCCTCCACAAGGAGTTTATAATGTCTCCACTTAAGCAGCCTCCTCAAAAGATGAAACCTACGTTCTTTTCCCTGGAGTTTCAGCTAATTCTCAGCTTTTTACTGTCCTACTATTCCGACATTATTTCAGTGTTAATTTCCAGTGATTTTTCTAAACTCACTCTCAAGCTCCTCAAAGCTGATTTTTAAATTCACTTCTTTCTTATACATATCTCGCTCTGCTTTTCACTACAAAGTTCCTCTGTCTCTTAGGAGTAAATCAGAGTAGTTAGTTAGCCTCTGTCCTATCTGGCTAATTGCTGCATCAACCTTGCAAATTTATGTGAAGAAAACAATAAAAAAGAGTCTTAAAAATGGTGGAACATAAAGCAAATAGGAAAAAAAAGAAACTCAACAAGTAATTTTTCACCTTCCATCCTCACTCAAACTCTCAACATACCTAATATTTCTTGCTGTGAATGACAGATGACCTTTTCGTCATTGCTAAAGGTGAACACATTTCATAAGTTATCTAAGGAAACAATGTTATGTATCATTATTAGTGAACAGTGGAATTCTGATTTGAAGTTTTAGTTAGTAACTGCTACTAATACAAATAAACAGAACAAATTTAAACCTGCACAATATAAAACATTTAGGCCTTTTTCTTTATTGCCTTATACTCTTACTCATTGTTTTACACCAACGTGACACAGTTTCAAAGTGATAGCAGGGATTTCCTGTTTAGTAGGACATCCAGTTAAAATAAAAATCACTGTGTAAGGAGCTAGACATGGAAGACTCTGGGACAATACTAGAACTGTGGGAAGTGCTGCCTGAGGATGCCTGCCACCCTCGTGCAAAGCACATCTACAGGGTGACTGTTCTACTTTGTATCAAAAGCCTTCACACAAAACCAGCCACACAAACTGTAGAAGACCTAGGTTAAATTTGTTTGCAGTGGGATTTGATTGTCATCTGCCCATTACTGGAGAGTTCTCCAACCATCAGGTTGGAGACCTAAGGAAAGGACTCCTGAAAGAAACACCTTCAAGACACCTAAGAAAAATTCATTAAACATTTCTTGTTAAAGGTCACACACCTTGACTGAAATAATAACCAAAAAAAAAAAAAACCTAAACAAACCCAACCAAATAAACAACAAAAGAAAAGAATCCAACTCAAAACAAAACCAAAAACCCCACAACTGGGTTAGACGGAGAAAGACAGAAACTGTATGAACTTCAACTTGTTATTTCAGCTAGAAGAAGGCAGAGAGAGGCTCCCATTGCTAATGACTGTGTCACTGTTCTGCATAAAGTAGAAAATATTCAGCTAATGAAACAGAAAGAATTACAATCAGTAATGCTCCCTAGTCTCTAGCTGCAATACTTTGAAGGGAGGTAAATGATACTGTTCACAGTCAAGTTTTCTGTATGGTTTTTATTTCCTTTCTGCTTAGGGAGGAGCTGCTATCAGCACTATGCCACAAAAACTGTGTATTCAGTATTAGCAGTAGAATTAAGTCCGTCTCCATATTTATTAGATTGACATGATGTAATAGGTGAATCTCATTTTCAGAGACCATAACCAATTATGCAGTGTGTAACAGCTAGTTTCCAGACCCAGAGATGAGAACCTTATTGGTGTCTTTATAGACAAAGCACAGTAATTACCTGGGAAAATCAGAACTAAACTTCCCTGAGATTTAGATATTGTACGTAGTATTTAGATAACATATGCCATGATTTTTTTTATTCTTTTCACTAATGAAGCCTGGAACTTGACCAAATTCATATGTGAAGATGGTTTGCAGGTGTCCTAAAATTTTCTGAAATTATTTCACTTTTATATTCGTGAAGATAGAATTTAGTTTCATGTCTTCCACCGGAAATACAATAATTGCCTATGAAACATATAGAAAATAAAGCTTCTCCAGTATTCATGCTGCTTTGATTAATTTTAATAAGCATTTTTAATAGTGTCCTGTAAAGACATCATTCAAATATGGTACAATTAAAGCCTTTTATTATTTATGTCTAAAGTTAGGTACAACTAATATTTAAAGGTGGAGTTGTGCGCTTTTTTTTTGTTCCCCCTATTATGCTAATAAATATATCCCTAGTGTATATATTTATTATAGTGTATATATTTATTATAGTGGAATTTTACAGGCAAATATTAAAAGATATGAAATCACTATTTAAGGTGGTCATCACTAAGAAGTGAATGAAATATATGATGTAGTAAAAAAAAGATATTGGGCACGTTCATAAACTTCCTTTGGTAGTGGCCATGGCTAGAGCAGAAAAAAGCTAAGTGTGTGCAATAGACTGTGATCATCAAGGGAGAATGATTTATCATTCTCAGTTGTGCTAATTTTATGTGAAAAGTAAATCACATGTACTCTTTGGAGGAAGTGCGATGTTATTTCTGAAGCATGAGACAAACTTAGGAGAGAGGAGTCTGCAAGCCGTGATGTGAAGCAGAGGCAGACAACCCGACTGACTGTTCTGGAAACCTGAAAGTGTAAAATGGGCAGTGGGAGAATTATTTACTTCAATTTGTCCTACCAAATTGCACTGTATTTTCTTTATTTAGAAACCATTATTTGTTCTAGCTTTTATTTGCTAATGTTCTTTTGAGCTTGAAAATCTCTTTGGTGTTTCGTATGGTATGGGTGAGATATCTAGCCCTAGCCCTGTCCCATGGACAGACTAACAGGGTATCAAGATGATAAATTTCTGGATCCTGTAGAAAATTTAAGATGACAAGGAGCTGGCCCCACCTGACCTGGGCCTAAGCTACTAAGACAAGAAAGGTAGAAACTACAGAAGTTGTGGAAGGAGGGTACCAGGAGCTGAATCTAAGCAAAAGATGCCAAAAAATAGTGAAACAGGTGCTGCTGTTACATCAAGGGGTTGATGTCTAAGGCCAAAAGTAAAAAGAAAGGATGTGAAGTCAGTAAAACTGGAGGAAATGGTGAAAAAGTTTAATGGATGAGAATTATTTATTCAGGAAGAGGAAACGGGAAAACACTGACTATAAGGTAAAGCAAAGCATGTGATCGGGGCTGTTTGGAGGTCCCTGGCAAGCAGCCCTGGCCTGGCCTGCACAGCCTGGAGCAGAACAAACCTGTTCTGATCATAACACAGGTGTCTGACTTCATTTGGCAGTCAGGGGACCTGGAGTTTTTCCCATAGTATTGGTGAGAGAGCACCACACTTCACACTCTTTTAATGAATTCAGGGAGAAACATTTACACCACCAGCTGAAATGCTTAACTCTAGACAACTATTTATGTAAAACAAAGACTCATCCTCCGGTCCCCTTTGCGTTGATAAAAAGTGAGCTTCTATGCATTATTCTCTGAGCTTCATGAGCACGTCACCCTTGCCCATCTCCACTGAGCCTTACTCCATTGTAGGTTTTTATTCAGTGAGTCACTTTCCACCCTTTGGGGATTAGTCAGTCACAGCCTGGGGTGATCAAACACAGGACTGCCTAACAAGCACTCCCGGACAGTACCAATGACCTTATTCACATAAGTTTTTATCACTTTTTCTGGTTCTTGACCCTCTTTTTACCACCCTTGTCCCCTCAGATAAAGAACCTGCCCTTATTTATTTTTTGACTTTCAGTCCCAGCATTGCTACATCCATACCCAGTTTGGTATTTTTGCTGTCACTACATGGGTGACAGTGTTGCACAGCATTACTGGCACAGTTACCCCTGCAGTGCTGGCCTCGGGCAAACATGCTCCCAGGAGGACCCAGCGCTCCCTGCAGGGATCTGTGAGGCTCAGCCCTTTCCTGTTGCTCCCTTTACACACCCTGTGAGATCTGCTCTTCTTCATGGCATCGTCATTAACCCCTGGCAGATTCTCAGGCTGCAGTTTGTCATGTCCATCCATTTCTCATGTCATGTCCTATAATTTCCCGCATCCTGTTCAGTTAACTTCAGCCCAGGGGAGGTCAGCAGTCTGGTCGCCTGCCTGCAACCCTGACAAACATTTAAAGAGTTATACTGGGTTGATCCCAGCCAGCAGCTAAGCACCCATGCAGCCACTCGCCCGCTCCCCCCTACTGCTGGACTAGGGAGTGAATAGGAAGACCAGAAGCAAGAAAACTCATGGGCTGAGATAAAGACAGTTTAATAAGTGAAGGAAAGAGGGACTGTGCCCCACCCATCTCAAAAAAAAAAAAAAAAAAAAAAAAAAATCCAAAAAAACCCAACAAAACTCACAACCAAAAAAACAACCAAAGAAGCCCAACAATAAAACCCTACAATACAAAAGAAGTGATGCAAAAGCAATAACTGAGTACCTCCCACAAGCAGATTGATGCACAGCCAGTCTCTGAACAACAACTATGCTGAAAGATCTCCCTCTCCCATTTTTTTCTTAGCTTCTTGCCCACTCCTGGCCTATTCACTTGGCGGAGGTCCAGAGTGAGAAATGGAGAAAGTCTTTACGCTGCAAGTAGTGCCCAGCACAACGAAAAAGTAGATGTGCTGTCAACACTGTTTTAGTCACAAATCCAAAACACAGCACCATACATGCTCCTATGAAGAAAATTAGCTGCATCCCAGCCAGACCCAGTATGAGAATGTTGTTTAAGCATAACATAAGCTACTGAGGTCATATAAGCACACAGGACAAATAATAAAATTAAGGTTGTGTTTCATTTTGCAAGCTTTTCTGAACTTGCTTGTAGAAAAGTTAGACTTAGGAGACGATTGAGCCTTTAGGAAAGGACTGTTTTGAAACCTATGTACTATGAAGTTCAGCAATGTTTTGAGGGTTATGTAAAACTAACCCGTTCAAAGGCTGTTGTCGGGCTGTCAGTATGAAGTTATGTTTTATGTTTTTTCTCTACAACTACAGAAGTGGGACTGAAATACTCTGACTCATATCAGAGAACTTTAAAAACAGTACTATTGTGTGCAATTCCTTATTTTAAAACAATTCTGTTTTAAAGCTGATGGGTTCACCTATAATGGTGATAGTATAGGAAAGTCAAGTGGGTGAAAGTAAAATCTCCAAATGTTCTCTAATTATTGGTACTACATCATTTTGTAGCACCTGAAAAGTTTTTAAGCTTACAACTCTTTGACATTACAGCTGCAATGAAAAAGGAAACTGGGTTCCTCTGAAGTCTGCTGTCACAGCTGCTTGGCTGCGGAAGTTCTGTGCAATATACCCTGATGCATACACCTATGTTTAGTTTGGCTCAAAGCAACATCTTTCACAACCAGCATTTAGTTCTCCGGTTTGTATAAAAGACTTCCAAGAGCTCTTTTCCTCTGTAACTCACAGCCATTATTCACTCGCAGCTTGGACCTTTTAATATATTACAGTAATGATAGTTCTCTGAATGCGTACAACTGAATCAGGCATCTTACAGCACACACTTCACTGCATTAATCATAAAGAATAATATGTTTCCATGCAGTGCTGTTTCAGAAGAAGGATATTTTGTCAAGGTTTAATCACTTGCCACTAAAGCCTGGACTATAAATTGACAGTGCTGTTCCACTGAAATGTTTCTGAGGTCTAAAGCACAGCCCCGTTTTATACGCTATCCTTGGAACAGTCTAATGATTTTGTACACTTTTTGCAAAGAAGGAAGATTGGACTTAAAAGGTGTCACATTTTCTGAAACAGTGTAGTAACTGTTTGAATCTGTTCCTACATAACATATTTAAGAAGAAGGCGGATTAACTAGGCTGATTGGAAAAACGTCAATGGCAATGCCTCCCCTATGGTCTGATCCTCTTGTGTATTCAACTTCACACTTTCCAGCTTAGTGATCAACATCAAATCACCATCCTTCTTGCTGTGTCAGTACTGTGGCATCAATACCTGTGTAGAAAAGTGAATTGTATTCTATTCTGGTCATATAATAATCAGGAGTGTTAACTAAGTTCTTGCTGGAATATTTATTGTTGGGAGATGCATTGGACAAAATTCAGCTTGACCTTCAGACTCCAGTTTACACTCATCAGACAGATTTTTTAAAGGCATCAGATGGATCTACTGCTTTACATAGGCCAAGTCTGAGCCTTTGCTTGTGATCTGTGCTTCACCCCATTTTGCTCACCTCACTTTCTGAGGCTGTGTGTCTGGCATCTTTAAACATTTCGGAAGGGATTTTTTAGATTTTTGACTGACTAGGTTCAGGACTGCAGGATCACTAAAATGTCTTAATGCCATTTCCATCCCTCCCTCCCTCCCTACTTTCACTTTATTTATTTATTTGTGCACTGAACCCAGCTCAACCAAAGCTTAGAATCTAGGCCTATATATATTGTAATCTGAACAGATTGGTTCTGAGAATCATTGTGAGGCCATAAGTATTGAAATCCACAATGTCATTTTTGTAGTTACTTTCAGAAAATGTCTGTACTTTAAGTTCAGAAACTCTTAGATACAATGAGCAAATACTTCTGAGGGGTTGTGCCAGATACAAATTTGTTGAGTATCTTTCAAGAAAAAGCAATATGTGAAACTATCAAGGTATGCAATATAGAATAAGATAACAGAATAGGTACTGACTAATGGAGAGCCTTATTAACATCTACTAGCACCTCAGTAATGATAATACCATCCTATGAATTAAAAAAAATATTTATGTACAAAAAAATAGAAATCAGTATCCTGCAATGTATTCTGATAACATGTCATTGAGCCAATAATAAAAGCATCATCCCATTTAATACCTTTTTGTTTGTTCTCTAAAGGAATTCAATAAAATATTACCTCATAACAACTATTCTGTATTTAAGGTTACCTTACTTTAGTTGAAATGCTTGTTCTCTCTTTCTGGTACTTGTTATAAAAAGAAATAACCATAAAATTTGATCATAAAGTTTAATCATAAATTAAATTAAAATATAGTTATATACCACACCTAACAGCTTGAAATGTCACCTCAAAAAATGACCATCACACATCTACTGTAGGAGAAAAAAAAAAAAAAAGGAAATGAAGAAATCATAGTCCCCAAAGAAGAATAAGTGACTACAATTCAGAATTCTCTTTCTGAATTAGAGAATTTAAAATTAAAATAGAAGTAATATGAATTAAAGTATCAGGATTCAGTACGATGGACTTTATGTCCCATGTGTACAAAATTATTAATTCAGTGGGTACAAAATGATAACAATTTTGGGTCTCTGTTTATTATCCTTATTTATGTTGAGACATAACATTTCAAACTGTCTTCCCACCCTCTTTGCTGCAGCAACTAATCTGGACAGAGCAAGGGCAGAGTTCGAATTTGCTTCATCACTGCATCCAGGAGGAAAGTGGGCAAAAGAAAAACTGGAACTGTGATTTTCCCCCTCTCTTTTCCTCAAAATCCCATGTGGTGTTCAGTGTTGCTGAGACAGCATTTGACATTGTTCAGAGCCAGTAGCAAATTGCTAACCTCTGGGATTAATGAGAGAACAGGAAGGAAATCATGCCTTTGTGACAGAATAATATCTTTTCTCTGTGCTTCTCGAGGCAATACAGCTATATGCTTCTTTTTAAAGAGGACTACAGAGAAAGAGAAATGCTACTTCAGAAGAAACAAAATGCTGGTTTTGTTCAGGCTTTTTCATTCTTCTTTTTTTGGTAGCAGATAAATTTGTTAAAGCCTTCAGTAATATTTGAATAGATTATGTAATGCACTGATAATTGTGCTGTAAACTTTTGAATCAATCAATCAGACTGATATTGGTGGTAATAACATTGCCACTAACACTACCATAGTAGTAAACCCTAATATAATGTCAACCTGGAAGGATAATGTTGATTATAAAGCAGATAAATCAGATTTTGCTTATGATTTGTATATGACTTGCACAAAATTTGGATAGACCTCCCAGTTCATAGTTATGCCCTATTGGCATCAGAAGAGACGTGCTTGCTTATGTGTTGTTGGGTAATGGAGTCCTCAGAAACAAAGTGATCAGCAAGCACTGCTTGCTAATGTGTTCAGCTTTAAATTGTTGCAGGACACGGTGATATACCATGTCTCTACCTGTTCCTTTCTATAAGTAGAACTTCAGTTATTTAAATCCGTGAACTACTACTCTAACTTATGGCTATCTGAAAGATTTCTCCTGTGGCCTTGTTTAAGCAGCAATGATTACTACAGCACGTAACTGATTTGACATGTCCGCCTGAGGCATGTATTACGACACAACAGCAAGCTCAATAGAAGTGCTCACATTTAACAAATCCCTCGTGCTACCTTTCACACTCACAGCTTGGAAGTGCCACCCATTGCAGATGTGAGTATCTTTTAGGAGGGTCACATAATAGGCCACTACCTTATTGCACATGGGATGAAGAAAGAAGGCCCACAATGTCTCAAGCCATTTTGGAATCTCTTTCTCAGTTTCAGTGTTCCAAGGAAAAATGAGCAGAATTTTCCATTGTCTAACAGTGTCCTTTATTGTTCTTCCATGTCATCTCGGATATTACCTAGTGTCATGACTGTTGTTTTATCTAGTCTACTCAGTATTCAAAACACTGTTGGTGAATGGGTTAAGAATCTGTCTGTGGTACCAAGACATCCCCTGCATCTAGAATGGTTTGTGGTAGGTACAGCAGACTGAGAAGGTCACATCTGCTAATAACTTATGTCTCTCATCTTCAGGTCCAAGGTGGCCATTGTACTTGGGAGCCTGGAGTAACTTAACACCTGATGATCACTGGAAAACCAGCTTCTGTTATAAGCAAATTCACTGCCTACTTCATTGTACTGAAGATATCTGAGGCCATCCTCCCAATCTTCCTTTCCTTGCTATCATCAGCAGAAGGTGGAAGAAGAGGGAAATGAGAGGAGCAGGAGATGTTGCCTGGCACAAGTCTTTAAACTGTGAATCATCTATTTATGGCATACATAGTCCTGTACACTATTCGCTGCAGAAATACTATGGATGCATTATTTTGAAAGAGCATAATTCACTCTCTGTAGAAACCTGTAAATCAGAGATACAGTAGTAGTTGTAATAATGCTTGTTGAATTACAAATTTTCCTTCATTCCCTCTCTTGCAGGAGCCCTTATCTAGCAGATGGTGAATAAAATGTCCTACCCGAAATCCTGGGAATGCTGAGGAAAGGCCCTTCCTCCAAATGTTATTCCTGAAACCGTTTGTGGCAGGAGGGAGAGGAATATGTGCCAGGTATCATCTTGCTGGAATATAGGATACCATTTTCAAGCTTGATCCCTTCGAAGATATGTGAAGAGGGCCAGACCACATGCATGATGGCCTAACCCTCTACACATATCTGATGACCAGTAGTCATAGTGCAGCACCATACAACCACAGAAATACAACTGCCTGAGCTAACTTCAGCCATAGACCATGAAGCACTGCACATTCCAAGACATTGCTTTGCAGTCTGCAGTGCTATGGTGCTCTTTGCTGTAACAGGTAGTCAGTGACAGAGGCTGCAATTCATTAACTCTGAGATACTGCTTCGTATAGGACAATCCCACCTCCATACTTCCTCCTTTGTGAGAACAGACCAGGGAAGAGAAGAGTGCAGTTGTTCTGGCAGATACCACCTGCCTTTAAGGGGATGGGGAATTAGGTCCTATTCTCATCCTATCAATGTAGATTTCCTGGTGTTTGCCACCATAGACCTTTAAACACAGATTATGTGATTTCCCTTTCCTGTTGGCCCTGTCCCCATACTGGCTGCCTACATAAGATATAGAATTAGTTTCATGGTATATGCCTGAAGTCAGCTCAGGTGGTTGCCCTGAGCATTTTCTGGGATCATATGAACTCAGTGAACTCAGTGGACTCAGCATAGTAGAAAGACTATTTTTTTATTCTGTTTTCCCTTGCTAGAATAAGAAGAAATCTGTAGCCAAACATATTTGAATGTTACTAAGTATGGTTCAAAAAGTGCAAGTGATGGCAAAAGGCTTGAATGAGCTTTTATTTTAGCCAGAACAGTTCACTCATCTCTAACAGAAATCCTTTCAAGTACTGATTAATACAAAAGACTAGGAAAGATATAATTTTAAGAAGCAAAGTACTATAGATTCATGTAGACAAAGAATTTTTTTCCTTCCCTTATTGTGCTTATGACTTCAATTAATTCTAAGAACTCAAACCAAGTACCTTGCATTTGGACTTTTCTTACATTATAATGGCTCTTGAACTTCTCTTTCTAATGTATGACAGAGCAGTGCTTTTAGTATGCAGTTACAGTAAATGGAGACATGCATTTAGCATTTTAAGCCTCTAGCAGGTCTTTCTTTTTACACAGCAGATCACCGACTGAATATTAATATCACACTTGGTAATTCAGAAACACATGGTGAATTTCCTTTGTCTGTAAATGTCTGTTTAACAAGTATTTAATATTCAGGCAAAGAGCTTGGATTCTATACCTACACTTACCCTTAGAGTCTGAATGACTTATTAACAAGGTGCAGTGGCATTCGATACCTTTACATCCATTTTTGAAGAATGTTGTAAGCTACTGCTATGAGATTTTCCATTATTTATAATCAGTGTTATATTTCAAAACAGTAAAACAGCTCATACATTTATATGATTCTCCTATTGAAACCTAAAACATATCAAAGAAAATAATTTCAGTTCTTGTTCTGCACTGGAATTACTATTTTTAAGTATTTCTGTATGTAGTTTTAGCAACTGCAAAGTTTTTACATTTACCTTTAAATTCAGTGATAGACTCTATTAACAAATAAATAGTTCTTGAAAGCTGGGCCATACTCACGATTGTGTTTTTATATTCTTCTCTCTTGTCCATTCTTGTCCTTCCTTTTTCTCTTCTTCCTTAAAATTACAAATGAAATTAAGGGGTGATATTTTCACTGGTTCAAATTAGAACAGTCACAGAGTTTGCAATTATGCTTATTAAAAATTTTTTCTCCTCTATTTAAAGAATTATTTCCAATAGTTTTGACTAGATTTGCCTTTTAGTCAAAGGCAATGGCCTTGCAATTTTAAGAATGTAATGGATGTAGTCCCTGATCACCATTGCTAATACAGTATTTCACTTAAGCCTGATCCTTCTGAAGTTGCCCACCCTCTTTCTTCTTCCTCCTTGTTTTCTCCTTGGCCTTTATTATAGTATCTTTCTTTCTTACCTCATGCATCTATCATGTAACTGAATTATATACTCATCTTCATTAAAAAAAAAAAAAAAAAAAAAAGAATAAAAGAGTAAGAGAAACATCATAGCAATTCCATTGCTGGTAATTCTTTCTGTTGTAAAAATAATCTTCTGCTTGATGTTTCTGGTCCATCAGGGTGAAAAACATTGCAGAGGTAGTTTATATCTTTTCCATGCTGTGTTTGTATGACCTGTTGTACAGTTACTTTTCATTGTTGGATGCCTATAAGCAGATTGGTGATGAGATTTAGGAGGGGAGTAACACATCAACTTTGCTGTGCTGGGTTTGTTTTCATTAGAGATTACTTACCAGAAACCATCATTAAATGGCTAGTCAATTGGCCAATGATACCTTTAGGTATAGAGAAGGAAGAATAAGGATGAATCTAGTAACTCTTGCTATATTTTAACTCTGAATATAGCTTGCTTGTGTAACTTACTGTTAACTTCAAAATGAGTGTGTGGTGTTGGCAGAATTATTGGACAGGTATAGTAAGAGAGTTCATTATATTAATGATTTGTTGTATTTACTGCTATTTAAAAAAAATCTGTATTTTTATCTCCTGTAAACTGACTTTGCATTTTGACAATATGTGGTTTTGCTCTTTTGTGCAAAATATTGCAATAAAGTAAAAAGATTTATTTAGAAAAAAGGGAAATTTTGTACCATATTATCTATGATGTCTTATATTTTTTGTGAACATTCAAAATTTGAGTACGTTTTTAAAAGGAGAAAGTTCATATGCATACATTTGCTTTAGTGAAGATCTTTGCTTCAGCGAAGATCTTTGCTTTATATGTTTGAAAGAGATTGGAAACCCTGCTGTTCTTTCTTAAACATTCTGATGAATGCTCCTCCTTGAGGGATGTATTCCATCTCTTTTCCAAAATGTGTATTACATTTTGATAAAGTTTTTAGTAAGCTTTTTCTGAAACTTCCATTTAGATGAGTGGGATTTAGAGTATAGAATAAGGAAAAAGGAAAAAGAAATAAGATAGAACTGAATGTAAGCTTACTCAACTTTAGTTACAATTTATGACAACAGAAATGCATTGAATATGATTTTAGTATCCTAAAAACCTCCCTCATGACAAAAATTGAACTGAAATCTACTTTTTCTTTAACCTATTTCACTTCAAAGTGAAATTCAAAGGGGTAAGTTCTTTCTATCAGGTTACTGTGCAAAGAAAAACCTATTTTTCTCTCAGAAATAACCATGACATAAGCAACCTTATAATAATTCAAAAAGTAGCAGACAGAAGCTACCTGGTATCCTGTAAGTGAACTGGATAATTTATCATTTCTACTATTGATGTCCAATTCAGTAAAAATAGACGGTATAAGAAAACTTTCCACATCTCTTTTATGTAGCTAAAAAGTATTACAGGGAAAACAATGCTTATGTGAGAATATACTGGACCAGTCTGGTTCTGATGTCTATATTTGCATATATGCATCCCGAAGAGCAGGGAGTCAGACAAGGGATGCAGGACACCTGCATGGTTGAGCAGGGAGCTTCTGAAAAAGCTTAAGATGAAGAAGGAAGTTTACAGTAAGTGGAAGAAGGGACTGACCACTTGGGAAGATTACAAGAATGGTGCCAGGGAGTGCAGGGATGAAACGAGGAAAGCCGAAGCCTCCTTGGAAATAAACCTGGCAAGGGATGTCAAGCTCAACAGGAAGGGCTTCTTCAAGTATATTGGAGGCAAAAGGAAGACCAGAGAAGTTGTGGGCCCACTGTTGAATGAGACAGGAGCCATGGTGACAGAGGATGAGGAGAAGGTGGAGTTACTGAATGCCTTATTTGCTTCAGTATTTACTGTTTGGCCCATCCCTCAGGAGTCCCAGACTTTGAAGAAAGTAACAGGGAAAGAGGAAGACTTCCCCTTGGTTGAGAAGAATCAGGTGAGAGATCAATTAGGTCAATTAGATATTCACAAGTCCATGGGCCCCGATGAGACACACCTGAGAGTGCTGAGGGAGTTGGCGGAAGTCATTGCTGGACTGCTCTCCATCATCTTTGAAAGGTCCTGGAGAACAGGTGAGGTGCCTGAGGACTGGAGGAAAGCCAATGTCACTCCAGTCTTCAAAAAGGCCAGGAAGGAGGACCCAGGAAACCACAGGCTGGTCAGCCTCAACTCCATCCCCGGAAGGATGATGGAACAGCTCATTCTGGGCACCATCTCAAGGCATGTGGAGGAAAAGAAAGCTATCAGAAGTACCCAACATGGATTCGCCAAGGGGAAATCATGTCTGACTAATCTGATAGCCTTCTATGATGGCATGACTGGATGGATAGATGAGGGGAGGGCGGTGGATGTTGTCTACCTTGACTTCAGCAAGGCTTTCGACATGGTCACCCACAACATCCTCATAGGGAAGCTTAGGAAGTGTGGGTTAGATGAATGGACAGTAAGGTGGATAGATAACTGGTTGAAAGACAGAGCTCAGAGGGTCATGATTAGGGTCACAGAGTCTAGTTAGAGGTCAGTGACGAGTGGTGTTCCCCAGGGGTCAGTACTGGGCCCAGTCCTCTTCAATATATTCATCAATGACCTGGAAGAAGGGATAAAGTGCACCCTCAGCAAGTTTGCTCATGACACAAAGCTGGGGGGGGGGGGTGGGGGGGTGGCTGACACACTGGAAGGCTGTGCTGCCATACAGAGAGACCTAGACAGGTTGGAGATCTGGGCAGAGAGGAACCTTATGAAATTCAACAAGGGCAAGTGTAGGGTGCTGCACCTGGGGAGGAATAACCCATGCACCAGTACAGGTTGGGGGCTGACCTGCTGGAGAGCAGCTCTAAGGAAAGAGATGTGGGAGTCCTGGTGGACAACAGAATGACCATGAGCCAGCAATGAGTTGTTGTGGCCAAGAAGGCCAATGGCATCCTGGGGTGCATCAAGAAGTGTGTGGCCAGCAGGTTGAGAAAGGTCATCCTCCCCCTCTACTCTGCCTTGGTGAGGCCGCACCTGGAGTACTGTGTCCAGTTCTGGGCTCCCAGGTTCAAGAAAGACAGGGAACTACTGGAGAGGGTACAGCAAAGGGCTACAAAGATGATTAGGGGACTGGAACATCTCTCTTATGAAGAAAAGCCGAGGGATTTGGGTCTCTTCAGTCTGGAAAAAAGACGACTGAGGGGGGACCTTATCAACACTTATAAATACTTAAAGGGTGGGTGTCAGGAGGATGGGGCCAGGCTCTTTTCAGTGATGCCCAGCGACAGGACAAGAGGTAATGGGCACAAACTTGAGCATAGGAAGTTCCACCTAAACATGAGGAGGAACTTCTTTACTTTGAGGGTGGCAGAGCACTGGCACAGGCTGCCCAGAGAGGTGGTGGAGTCTCCATCTCTGGAGACGTTCAAAACTCTCCTGGACACGTTCCTGTGCAACGTGCTCTAGGTGACCCTGCTCTGGCAGGGGGGTTGGACTAGATGATCTCCAGAGGTCCCTTCCAACCCTACCATTCTGTGATTCTCTGAGATTCTCTGATTCTGTGATTTGTCAAGATTTTTAATATTGTTGTAGATACTGAATACTGCAACATCAAGTATTTGCGTTGTTGAAACATTATTTCTAATACAAATATAAGAAATCAATCCATTTATTTTCTTGAACAGAAATTTATGCAGTAACCTTATCAGCTAATAGATATGTAGCAAGGAGACACCTTATTGTTAATTGTCAGTTTAATCTAGGAAAACAGCCCAAGGTTAAAGTTAGAAAAATCAAAACTAGAAATAGATAGATATTTGCAACCCTAATAGTAGTTAACAACTTGAATGCTAAGGGTGGTGCAGAAGAGCGAATGACTGTCTACATGGAACAGCCAGCCTATTTTAATACAGTGTACATCTTTGACTCCTTTTACTGTATAATGTAAAATGAGATTTCACACAGGTAACTTTTGAGCTGATGATCCTAATTGTTCGATTTACAATGATGTCTCATGCTTTCAGGTTCTTAGGCCATAGCTGGTTGTCAATGAGCTAGCAATGCTATTAGTATGTTGAAAGACAAAAAATGAGGACTTGGGGGATACCGTGACCTCTGCATGAAAGCTTCTATAGGGTGTTCTCCTGTAGACCTTTAGCTGCTCTTTGGCTGTGACAATTTCATCTCAGATTGCTTTTTTGCTTTTTTCCATCTTTCCCTGGCACAAAGAATGTAGAGTTTTATTTCATATATGAACCTTGATATATCTCACCATCCTTTTTTTTTCACCTGAAATTGCATTTCTCTCTGTAAGATCACTGAGGAACCAAAATTAAGTTAGAATGTAGCTGCCCCTTATTAAAATCTCTCAGTGGTGCCATGTAACCTACTTCGACCCCTTACAAGTTAGCAGGTAATATGCAGAGAAGTTCCATTACCTAGCATAGTTTTGTAAGTTCAGAGTGAGGCTATTCAAGAGTCTGTCTCCATAGAAATTAAAATACAGGGGCACAGTCAAAATATCAGTTCTTAAAAAAGTAAAGAAGGGCCCCCAAATGTATCAATTTTGGGGTCCCATCCTTCCTTCTTCAGATCGCAACGGAGAAGATGTTTAATTTCTGCTCATTAAGCCTATGCACTGTTTCAAGATACACTGTAAAACACTTTAGCCTCAGATTTGCCTTATCTGAATCTATCAGCAGAATATAAGCTCCTTACATTATACTACATCATAAATCAACAGAAGTGTTCATGAATGAATAGTATTAGCCTCTGTAATGGGAAATATTTATGCATTTAATATGTCCACTTCGGGGTTTTTTTGGAAATGCTAAGAGAAAAACTAAAGCTACTCACAATTCACTATAAGCTACAAAGCTATTTAAAGAAAGACACATCTAGTTATTATGCCAATATTGGTAGGGCTAATATAACTGTCAGCAATTCCACTGTAATTCATTGCCTTTCCTAAGATCTAGAACATGCTGTAAAATTATGTCTGTTTCAGAACTTAGCGCACTTCTATTTGAAGAAAAAAACTTCAGAAAGAAACATCTTAATTTTTGTATACCTATATACTTTTTAGGAGTTCATACTATTGCTGAGAGCAAGACAGTTTGGAACTGCCTGGAGAAGTTGTGGGTAGACTTCCAAAGCAAAGAATTTCTAATTAGAAGAGAAAACAAGCAGTTTTAGCTTTGCTGAAGCTAAGACAGCAGAGAGCAGATAGATTTATTTTTTTTCTCCCCCTTTAGGTATAATAAAATTGGACTTTTTTTTCCTAAAGGATCTTGTTTTCAGAAGTGGTATAGCATCTATTTTCATAATAGTACTTTATGGATTTGGGAAATATTTATAAGATTGGTTCCCTATGAAAAATGTTGAGTATTAAATATGTATATGAAAGGCAGCACACACTATAAACCGGAACCCATATTTCTTCCACTTACTTGTAGTAATCAATACTTCTGTATGTAGTCTATCCCCATATATTTGTTCTCTGTTTACTGTAACTCTCAAGTCAGATTGTAAACTTACTCTTGATATTGATTATAAAACAGGAACTATCTTCCAAATGAAAATAGTATGTGTGAGTATTTTTACCAAATACTGTGAATTGAACCTTGAACTAAATTAACTTATTTGGTCTGATTTGGCAGTGAAAAACACAGAGAAGCATAAGAGGGACCTTGCAGGGACAATACTTGTCCTCAGGGACCATCGAAAGTGTGATATATAAAACTTAAAATCATTATCAGAACACTTTCAAACCTTTTAGCTATTGACAGACTAGTTACAGGTTGATCATGAAAGTTATCAGTGATCTGTGCATCAAAACCACATTGATTGTCCTATGTAGCAGATCTGAGCAAAGCAGGTAAAACTACACATTTCATATGATTGTCTAGACTATTGATAGTGCAATGATATATTCAATAATTCATCAAAAAATATTAAGCAGATATTGACTTTTGATGAAATGAGCAGAGATATTTATTTTTTAATAAAATATAATTAAATCTTCATTAGCTGAGCATACAAAACCATTACCCTACATACAATAATTCTAAATATGGCATCATAGTGGTAAGTATCTCTTGAATTTATTTAAAAATATTAAAATTCAAATAATAATAAAAAGAAATTGTCAGAGAAAAGAAAATGAGAAAACTTAGAAAGCAAGCAAGTGGTGAAAGAATACCATGAGTGGTGATTTGACCTTGGTGGCTGACAGATGCCCACCCAGCCGCCTGCTCATTCTCCCTCTTCAACAGGACTGGTGGAGAAAAGAAGATTAATAACTTGTTATTGATATTGATATATTGATGAAAATAAGATAATAACTTGATATAATAACTTGTGGGTTAAGACAAAGACAGGAAGATTACTTACTGCCACAGACAAAACAGACTTGACTTGGGGAAAATTAATTTATTGCCAATTAAAAATAGAGTAGTATGATGCGAAAAAAAAGACAAAAACTAAAACATCTTCCCCCACTCATCTCTCTTTCACAATCTCAGCTTCACTTCTTCATTCTCAACTTCTCTGCCTCCTCCCCACTCCTGCCAAGTGCAAAGGGATGGGGAATGAGGGGTTAGGGTCAGTTTATAATAGCTCGTCTCTGCCACTTCTTCCTCCTCACAGTTCCTCTGATTCATCATGGGCTTTCCATGGGCTGCAGCTTCCTTCAGGACTTATTTGCCCATTCCAGCATGGAATCCTCCATGGGCGGCAGGGGAATATCTGTACCCTGGAGCACAGATGGGAATCAGGGTCCTGGAGCACCTCCTCCCCCTCCTCCCTTTCTGAACTGGGGGTTTGCAGGGTTTTTTCTGACAATATTTTTCTCTTTCTCCTCACTGCCTATGCAGCACATTCCCATAACACAAAAAAAAAAAAAAAAAAAAAGGAGGAATGCACTAATTTAAACATCTGCAGCAGCCCTGAGTTTGAAAAAGATTACTATCTGCTCTGGGGCCTAAGGCAAATTTGGACTACCCAGATGTGGTATGACTAAAAGCATCCATGATTTGGGTCATGCTCTGGACAGTAATTAGGAGTACTCTGATGAAATTAAGGTACCAGTTAATAATGTAAAAGACTCAAGAAGAATGTGATTTCTTGTACTGGAAAATGATCTTCCAAAGTAAGATCTGAAAGACAAACCACAATTGTCTGTTAAAAAACAAACTGGAAAAGATCTAAAGCAAATGGCGAGACGGGGGAACGTACATTGAGAAAGTGGTAGACTGGATGACCAAAAAGGCCTTCCCCATCTTTAACAGCTCTACTTTCATCACTGCTCGGTAGTGTTTTTGTTTTGTTTTACACCATTGCTGTAAATGTAAGTTCTGCTCCTCCTTATGCACTGCGTACTAGCTATAGAGCACAGACTTCCTACTCTCAGTACATAAATATCAGCAAGTCCATAGGTTTTTCTACAGAATTAGAATTTAGGTCTCTATCCTGCAGCATGAACTGAGCTTGATGCTTTCACAATCTACAGAAGAAATCAGAGACAGGCTGAACAAGGGTAAGTGCCTGTCTGCATAGAGAAAAATATTTGTAAAATTGGAATAGTAACTGGAAATCACGCAACTGGTTTCATCTACATCATATTCTTAGAGGTTGCTCAGTATGGTTGCTCAATATGGAGTGCCTATAAAATTACAAATTTACAGGAATTTGTTGTTACATCTAATAGGTTACTGGATTAGTTTATTTCAAGAAATGTTTCTTGTGTATTTTTGCCTTTTAAAGTGATTCCCTGCTAATGAAACAAACGTAATTCTACCAGTCTTGAAATAATTCCCACATCACAGCATTATGATTAGTTTCACTTTCACACCGAGTCTGCCAATTTTTTAAAACAGTCTTTTCATTAATAATACTGCCTAGTATGAGCTGCCAAAAACTATTTAACATGTGATATGAAAAATCTGGCATTACATAGGTGCTTAGTGAGAGCCACTATTATAAGATTTTTATATTTCCTCCAATGGCGTTGTCTGAAATGAACTCTGTGTATTCTTACTGTGTATCCTCTGGTAAAATAAAATTGTTATTTTTCATGATTCAATGTACACAGTTATGAAGTCAGAGTGATACAATTATTATTCTCTTAATCCTGTTTTTATGGGTGCTATTCACATACAGAGTCATTTGCTTGATTTCAGTGCCAACACCAGAAAATATATTAATTTTTTTATTCCTATTGAGCCTTATCCAGTATACCTTTTAATCACAAGGAGATTCACATTGTCATTTTCCTAGCCAATGTGTGTGTCCCTGTTTTTTATCCCTTTCCCCTTATCCTGATAGCTCTGCCAGATATTTACATCTGAATCTGTGTTCCTTCCTCTGATGCCAGCTTAGTGCTCCACAGCAGCTTACCTCTTTTTACTGCTGGACATCTTTCCTGATGACTCACTCCAGCCATATGACTTATTTGGTTACTCCTGCTCTCTCTTCTCTAAAATTAGATGGTGAGCTCTTCATTTCATGGACCATGTCTTTTTATCTGTCTCATAAAGCTTACATGGCATTTATGGGAGCAATGTAAATTAATAATAATAAACATTTTATACCCTACTAATACACGTTTAGGTATTTGAACTGTGAAATATTGCCTTCAGTCTAAGCAGATGTCAGTGTATGATTGTGTCAGGGCACAGAATGGGACGGGGTCTCCCTGGTGCTTGGGGGTGCAGGGGTTTCTCCTGGGGCAACAGGGCTGGGGCTGCAGCCAAAGCTGTGCCACTGTCCCAGGCAGAGATTTTTTTTTTTGTATGTCTCATGAAAATGTGAAAGTTAAGCCAGCTCTGGAAAGAAGGAAATAGATTTTACAATGATGGTCTCCCTTCTGGTTCTCAGAATAAATGAGCATGGGCAGACACACAAAACTACTTGCGGTTGGAACTTGCTTATTTAGACGTGCATACACATGACTGTGTTTAATTATGTTGCCCAGAATCAAAAATATAAGGCCTTACAAATCAGCAAATATAAGCAAGTATGTTTGGAATTTATTCCCACTCTTGCTATTACGTGTCTTATTCTCTATCAAATGGTGCTAAGCCACGCTGAGACACAAAGTACAATATCACCTTTAATTTCGCCTTTCTGGTCTTTCCTATAAATGCATTGAGCAAAGTAAATAATCTGTATTTACCCCAAAAAGTAGAGAGAGTACAACTAATGCGAGACTGGGAGTTTAATTGCTAAGTGCATTAATGACAATGAAAGGACTTATGGTCAAGTCAAGTAAGTCAAGTAAGGTGCTCATTTTTTCTAGGTCATGAATGACTAATATGAATTCACAGCACGTAAGGATTTGTTTCCTAGTGTCAAACTTTAATTATAATTTGAATTACAAAAATAAATTCTTTAGGTCTAGAAGGTATTTTGCATTTAGTCTTTGTGCCAATGCACGCATGCCCACAGACACACAGACGCAGACACTGGGAAAGCAGCAATTGTGGTGATGGGAGATGCTCCTCCTGATGCACAGTGCAGTATCTGCAATCAAGGCAGCTTTGCACTCCCACACAAATGATTACTCTCTGGGGAACCAGCATGTGCTACATGAGTGTGCATTGATGGTGTAGTGAACAGCAAAGGAACCTGTGTATTTTTAAATGTGCATGCAGACAAAGGAACATAAGTTTTGCTCTTGTTTAGTATGATTATGTTTGGTTGCATAAATGCACTTACCTGTGTACAAAAGATAGAAATTATCTCTAGATAAACCTTATACTAAAGCTAATCCACTTCATACTTAAAACCCAAGCTGAATTTGGGTGCAAGCAAAATTCTAAAGAGCAGACAGAACAAGATAGTGACATAGCTGAAGTTTAGATTCAAATTTGAAGTTCTCATCTAGACATCTTTTACAGTGAGGCAACCACCCTGTTTTTATTTGCCTTAATATACATCAGAATGTTATTCTGTCAGCATACTTACACTTGTGAAACTTCTGCCTTAAAGAATCCTGCTTTAATTTAGGGCTCAGTCTCATCTGCAACACCAAATACTCAGCATTTTCTTAGGTAATATATGGACATAAGAAATCAGGTGTCAGAGTCTGTGTAGTTTCTGCTCAGCAGAATTCCAGAGCTATCTCTCATAGGCAGGAAAGAGGAAAGGTTCTTGTGTGTGTGTGTGTGTGTGTAAGCAATCTCAGGTAAGCAATCTCAGGATTTTGTCCTGAGTGATATGTTAGTGGCTGGCTGAGTTTTAAGGCTTGAAGGATAGTTTGGACTGGTTTTATTGCTACATTCAAACTATTTCTGTCAAAATGCAAAATGTAACATCTTCTACCAGCTGAAGAATGCACTTTAAAACTTGTTAGTACGAGGATATCCATTAAGCTATTATTTTAACTTGAACCTTATTCATCACATTTTGCCATTCAGTGCCAGTAATATTCAGAAATTGGTGAAACTATTTAAAAGGCATCCCAAATAATTTCTTTTTATTACATTAAATCTCCAGGTTCTCTGATGTTGATTGCAAATATGTTATGTGGATGCCTCCTTGAAAATGTATGAGAAATAACTCCCAATTGTTCCATTTTAAATTGTAGAATATGAACAGATAACAAGGATGAGGTTTGATTGCCTGAACAGAGACATACAGATATTTTAACTCCCGGTACGTAAGGAACACTGCCTGAGCTCAAGCAGCCTGGCCCTAAGACCCGCAAGGAGGACAGGTCTTCTGTGATGCCTCCCAGGCATACAAAGATGCTGTGAATGTCTCAAATGTTACCTGCTGCCTCCATTTAAGGAAATCAATCCCACTCTAACTTTTAAATTTGTCACATAATTTTAGGTATTTGCAATGTAGGCACTAACATATAAGCAAGTCACGAGGCTCCATTTACAGTCAAAGGAAGAAACCTTACATAAGGATTCAAAGAACTTATTTCATATAGGCATTTTAGGATAAAATTCATTTTGCAGTGAGTACGTATTCTTCCTTCTTGGCTATATAATGGTACTGCAATAATCTGCTCAGTTGAGCACATAACACTGTCGATATCCACAGTGGATCAGAGGAGTCCCTTCCAAGTGTTGTTACACTGGGTCTTTGCATGTCTTAGCCACATAATAATCCACCCTCGATAGCTTTTCCCCATTTCAAAAAAATGAACACTGCTTGTCTTTGATTGTATTGGTATATCAACAGTTTTTTACCCCCTAAATCTGTTCAACTGAACCTGTTACGCGGACAAATGAGTCTTGCAAAAGAATGAAGGCTGAGATGATTTAAGGTTTGCAATAAAAATCTGATAATTCACATGGAGACATATTTATGTTGAGGAAACATCCCTTTGACGCCAAATAATAAGAATAAATTATTAGGAATCTTTAAGGAAAATACATAAGAAACTATCTTATGTAAGATTTTTCTTTATTATGACAGGAAAGAGTACTAATCTATTTCTCTATGAATAGCTGCTACAGAATTGAAGTTAAAAACCTTTTTGTCTTGAGCCTAAAAATGAAATAGATGTTGATGTTGGATGAAATTCTTATCTCATTTAATAACGAGATAACAGTTAGAGCTTTGCGACAGAGAGAAAAAAACAAAAGCAATCTTTGTAATTTTATAACATATGTGTAGCCTGCATTGTGACAATGGTAAAAATCTCATTCTAATGCTTCCAAAATGGTATGAATCCTCACCAGTCTAATGACATCAGTTATCCGTGGCTAAAGTGAATCGGGTGATGGCTTCACATAGGTATAGTTAATTAATTTGAACCCATATTTCTAATTAAAGGATAAGCCTGCAATTTATTTTGCCACAAGAAAGATATTAATGAATGTTCAAGCAAGTGTGAAATTTTTAATATTCACCAACTATTTGAATATTTACCAAATAGTTAAAATTCACCAGTTTATTAGAAGATTCATTGAAAAAAATAAAACAATCTGTGTGCCATTTAATTTTGTTCTTAATTACTGGTAATTCTTTATAAAAGAACCACTTCTAAGGGTTTAAATATTTAAAAGTGTACCTCTATTTCTAAAAAAAAAAAAAGAAATTATAGAAGTGTCACCATTTTATATCAGAGGACTTGCCCTGTGGTGTATTTAGAATCATAATTACAGACTTTAGTCATGAAAATAAGTTTAATATTTTATTGCTTACTGTTAGCCCAGCTTTGCCAATAAAGTTTAAAAGAAAGTTAATTGGAATCTGCTGCATTTTGTGCACCAAGTGCATCACTACACCTACTCACTGAGAACAATAACATCTCAGAAGTGTTCCCTAAAAGTACAGTCTAAATGAAATGGGTAACACAGTTATGGATATTAATGCAGAACATCAGTAGAAATAGTAATGATTATAATAAATAAGTAGAAAACAAATGAACTGAATTTTCAGAAGGCTAGATTTGCAAGTTTTGCTTTAAAAATTAGCACATTTTTTTTATGTTTTAGTAAGGCATACTTCTGTAAATCAAAGGAGTAACAGAGGCATTAAATCTCCAGCATCATTCATAGAAAATCATTTGATTAGACCAGAATCACATACTGTTTTCTTCCTTCAGGCAGAGCTGCCATTTTATTTTATTTTGCAACCTCCAAATATCATTAGATGTAAAAATAACCATTAATATTACCCCAAAGTGATGCAAATTTGCCTCCCACCTGCATCCAGAACTGAGCCAGTGGATGGCACTCATATTGGAAGAGGCATTCTCAAGAAGGTGTGGAGTTACCATTGAAGAAATCCCTACATAATAGGCGCATGGGAGCAGCATTTGGGATGGAAACAAATTCACCAGTCTTTAGCTTCCAAAAGGTAGGTTCCCAGGCTAAATTACTTGTCCAGGTTCCCTCAGCAGTAGTCTTTGCAGAGACAGAGTGCTCTATAAACACAATCATCCCATCAATCTTCCACTCCTATTACAGGATGATCTGCTCTTTAGACATGCCTGTTTATTACTGGTAATTATAAAAGGCACCTGGATTATCATCATAGTTGACTAAAATTAAATGAAATTACTCCTGATTTCACAGACTATCCAATAAAAAATGTGTAGTTCCTATATAGACAGTAAGGTATTTCAAACTAACTCAATATCAAGTGCTCCTCTATATCTCTATTTTTTTGTAAGTGGCAATGGTTGTTCCATTTTAGGGACTACTCCATTAAAACAGTTATTGAATAACAAAGGGACTAGGATCAATAGCGATAACTGAGGACTCTAAATGGCTTATTTCCAGGTTTTTGCCTTTTAAAATATTTTTGTTGCATCTTATACATTGCTTACATTAGGCTGTGTGATTAAAGCCCATCTCCAGACTCACAGAGGAGCACAGAAACTCAAATAATACCCTGAAGGGCTATTCCCAAGCCCATCACAGGAGCCATCAGCCCATCACAGGCTCATCTTCACAAGTCAGAGGAGCACAGGGGCACAATGGCAGGGGTGACCCTAACTCAAGGACTCCGAGAAAGGGACACTGTGTTTGGGCACCTCTGAGGGCAGTTCCAGGAGATCCTTAGCCCCAGTGACAGGTTGTGAAACCCATCACGATGATTCAGTGCCAGAGCACTTTTATGACAGAGGTGTGTGGCTGCCTCGGGGTATGAGACACATTATGGGATGCAGGGGAAGAGCTTCTTTGGAAATGCACAGAACTTATGTTTAGAAGTGAACCAAAAGGTGAGGAAAAGGATGGCTCTAGATGATTTGGGGAGGAACAAGTGTGGGAAAATACAGGATAAATGGCTAAAAAGGGTCAGTCATATACAAATAATTTCATGGTATGTATACTTGTGTGTCCATGAGCCATACCTGATCAGTGCAGTCTGTCCCATCTTCTCGTTGAATTCATTTGTAACTCCTTCCTAGGTGAGGAACTCTCTATTCTTTGTGCATGACTGTGTATGGAGGTGTAAGTGCAGAAACTTGAGCCAGGTCATGGGTCAGAGGTCCCATGTGTTTCCAGTGCCAGCAACTGGAGAGGCTGAAATGAGTGTATGTAAGCAGCAGCAACTGGAGTGTACCATGGATCATAGGGTCCCATGTGTCTGTGGTGCCAGGAACCAGAATGAGGGACACCTGTGTGCCAGCAGCTGGGCTGGGACCATAGCTTGGACGATCCATATGCCTGACTGCCAGTGAATGGGGAGACCTGACTGAGTGAAACCAAGTGCCCGTCCTTGGAGTAAGACCAAGGGTTGAAGGGATGCGGGTCTGTAGTGCCAGCACATGGACCAAGTGTGGATATGTGAGTGACTGTGTGAGTGCTACAGTGAAGGTCAATCTGGACTAGCCAGCAAATATGTGATGTGACCAGGGAGCCAGTTGAGAGGGTGTCTCTATAGGTGAGACCACGGGGAAGTTGGCTACCGGGGGACCAGAGAAGACTTGGCCAGCTGCTGGAGAGACTAGGGTTTGGGGTTAATTGGGAAACTTGTTTTTGTGTGTGTGTGTGTGTTTGTGTTTCTCTGTGTGAGAGTGGAGCTGTGGTCTGGGGGACTTGTATGTCCAGGTTCCAGCAACTAGGAAGACTGGGATTCAGGGGCAGCTACTGGGCAAACTGAGTGTCTGAGTCCAGCTGCTGAAGGGGCTTAAATTGTACCTATGTTTCTATGTATTCTGACTAGTGGACCTTCATCCTGCTCAGCAAGAGAGGGAAGGAGGATGAGGCTCTTGGTGCTGTGTGTGTTCATGTGAATGCTTTATGTTTCTGTTCATTATGTCTTTGGCCAGCCATGTGTTTATGTACGTATGTGGTATGTATGTGTGCTCTGTGTGCATGTGCCTTCTGGGAATACACCTTCAGCCTTGCTATTGATTGAACCTGGGAGGATGGAGCTGGGACAGTCAATGCCTCTCTTGGGCTATTGTTTTTTATTTATATTTTTTTTTCCTAAGAAATTACTTTTGAAATATTATTGAATGGTGAAAATTAACATGCAATAAATAATGCACTACATTATTAACATAGGTTTGTATGGCATGCAGGAGATGGGTATATGCTTAGGAAAGCCAATGCTTATCCATAAACTAGCATGTTCATGAATCTGCACAGGACAGGGTATGGTTTAGTGAACGTTTTGTTATATAAACTGATGAATGCAGTCTATATAACTGCTGAAACTGAGAAACAACTTACGGGACAATGTAACAAACATAGGTAGCATTAAGACTCATTCAGAAAATTGTGACTAAACTCAATGTCAAAGTCCTTATTTGGAAGAGATGGAAGAAGAAAACATGAAAATATTTGTACATCAGATTAGTCTCTTCCTAATAACTTTGGATGAACTGCATTCTCAATTGCATACAATTAACTAATGAACTTCTTAAAATCATGTATGTTTAAAAGAATAAAAAGAAGGGGACTGCACTGTTCCCTTCACAACTACTTTTCACAGAATCCTAGAGACTTACACAACATCAACTTTGTTAGCTCTGATCACGTTATGACCTTCAATACTCAAGGAAATAGGTGAGTGAAGCATTGCCTGTATAAGCAATAGTTAGTCCTCTACTTCTGACTGTGACACAAGATAGACATGATGGGCAATATATTACCTTGAAAACAGATTTCGTTATTCCATAGAGTATGGTAGGAACATGAACTATGTTTCAAAATTACCTTGAATGTACAAGCTGGATTTCAGCTACGGTGAAAGATTCAAGTATGTAGTGATTTATAACATATGACTCAGGTGTACTTGCACGTTTCTCAAGACACTCACTTTTATGCAGTCCACTTCTACAGTAATGTGGGTTTTTTTCTTTATATTAGACTTCTGAGTTCATTGCCATTGGTAATTACCTCAATACACTGAAGAAAATAAGCGTAGTCTTATGTAGATTTTAAGTGGCCACCAGCAACACTTATTTCATTTTCAAAATTGTATTCTCTGATGAATGCCCTCACCCCCCCCCCACCCCCACCCCCACCCCCCCCCCGTACTGATCTGCCACCTATTTTATTGGTCCATAAATTTCCAATTTGTATCTTTTACTTTCTTTTGGTCATTACCATTTCAATCCTTCAGCTAATTTTTTCCTGGAAATTCATGAAGTGAATTTCTTTGTTCTGTTTTTTTTTTTTTTTTTTTTTTTTTTTTGGTTTGTTTTTTTTTTGTTTTTTTTTTTTTGTTTTGTTTTGTTTTGTTTTTTTTTTCCCCCATGTCTTTGGTCAAAACTGGACAAACTGAACTGAGTTCTTTACTCAGTTTAAGAAATAAACATCTGGTTTTCTGTATAACACTTCCTAGTTTATTTTTTTAATGCTAAAAAAATGGTTGTAATATAATGGGATTCTGTTCTACTCAATTTTGCTTTTTCCTCTTCAAAAACTTCTTATAAAAGTTTGCACAAAATAAAACATTCACCTTGCTGATGTATAAGAAGTGAGTCTGGTGTGCTTTTGTGATTAATTTATTTTTTTATTTCTCCTGGGAATAATTTTAAATTTCTAGAAAATAAGGGAGGAAAATAAGGATCAACAAAATTCAGACACTGTAGTGATACAACTCCTAGTAAACCATTGTTTTGCTCCCAAAATTCCTTCTTGGAATGTGACTGTTTTCATTTATTTTCAAATTCTGTTGAATTCTGCCATCTCAAAATGTTACATCCATTAAAAGGTTGATAATTAGTCAGTCCGTATGCTTGAAGCCGAGTATTAGATTCATAGATGTGCATCAGGCACTTTCTATCAACATTTTGGCACCCAAGTAATAACAAGAGCCTTCACAATTTTACAGTAGAAGCTGACTCACATCAAATATCTTATTTTATTCCTATTAGTATGGCAAACGATTGTTTGTATCTTCTAGAGGAAAACAAACAACACTCCAACAGTGAGTATCGAATGAATATTTGAAAACAACAGACAGAAACATTGTTAATCTCTCCATTGGCATGTGATTTTGGACAGCTTATGATGTTCGAACAATTTAAAGGAGAACTCATTCGCCAGGTGAGCTTTCTAAGCTCTCTTGACTACAAACCAGCCTACCGTGCTTCTGGCAGATCAAATGGCCACTTGATGCTACTGTACTCATTGGTATTACTTTACATTTGGGACTGAATGATTCAGAAAGCTCATTTTTTAGAAAAGTTGCAGTCAAAGAATGAACATAAAAATAGCGAAGTAGAAGAGTCCTTCTGGTTTTGGGGTTGTTGCCTTTTTAAAATTTTCTTTTATTGATTCATTAATTGTAAAGCATAATTACCTTCCTAAAAAAGAACTGATCACATGGTGCAATCGCTCAGTCAGTTCACAGTGGTAATGTGTGTAGAAACACGATAATCACAATTAAAAACTTAAAAAAATTATTTTTTTTTCAATTTAAAATAGAAAATCCTACATTTCTTACTGCTGTCTGAATTTCAGACACACAGCCCCCTGACACTTTTTTCACTTGTAATGACTTTTAAACATGGTAAAATCACAAAATCCAATCAGTTCTATGAGATCATATGGGAGAGTTCATATCACACTGGTTTTAGGGTTATAGGTGTTTTGGGGAATAAGGGAAAAGATTTGTTAGGAGCAACTTAGATATCTCCATTGTATCGGTTTTGTACCTTTCCACACTTTTACCTGTATGGTAAAAAAAATCATACCAGAAATATAAAACAGAAAAATTTGTTCATTTAAGTCTGTATTGTGCCCAGTTGATGAACATAAGTATTTTATAGTATTTTACACTGCAAAAAGCTAGTTATCATAGCTGTGAAGTTTATTTTCTACACATTTGTTGTACCATGGTCTGAATTTATTCCACTTCTTATTCAAGTCTAAAAAATCAGTTAAGAATCACTTTTCTTCTATGCATTAGTTACTGCATGGCATTTTAATTCTGGAGTTCTCCTTTTGAATTTTTATTTTAAATTAATAGCTTTTTCAAAAATATGGTTAGCATTAGTCAATCATTTTCTTTCTAAGACTATATACAGTTTTGTGAAAACATTCCTACTCTTCTTTCTTCCTATGATATTGATACCAAATTTCATTCACAGCTTATATTCATAAAACTGTGTCTTACTGTACTTGTATGATAAGTCACAGATACCAGGCATTTTAAACATCATCAGATTTTGAAGAGTCACTCTGGATTTCATTTATAATAGCAAGAATAAAATACTCTGGAATTCTTCTACCCATGCAATACGCCTTATAGAACAGAATGAAGACCACGGTACATACATAACACTGGAAACTTTCTACTTAACCTACTGGAAAGATGTCCTTTTTTACTCCTCTAAAGGTCACAGAATCACAGAAACACAGAATGTTAGGGGTTGGAAGGGACGTTTGGAGATTATCTAGTCCTACCCCCCTGCTAAAGCAGGTTCACCTAGAGCAGGTTGCACCGGATCACATCCAGGCCGGTTTTGAATGTCTCCAGAGAAGGAGACTCCATGACTTTTCTGAGCAGCCTGTTCCAGTGCTCGGTCACTCTCAAAGTAAAGAAGTTTTTCCTCATGTTCAGATGGAATTTCCTGTGTTCCAATTTGTGCCCATTGCCCCTTGTCCTGTTTCTGGGCACCACTGAAAAGAGTCTGGCCGCATCCTCTAGACATCCACCCGTTAGATACTTATGGGCGTTGATGAGATCCCTTCTCAGTCTTCTCCAGGCTAAATAGACCCAGGTGTCTCAGCCTTTCCTCATAAGAGAGGTGTTCCAGTCCCCTAAACATCTTTGTAGCCCTCTGCTGGAGTCTCTCAAGAAGTTCCTTGTCTTTCTTCAACTGGGGAGTCCAGAACTGGACACAGTGCTCTAGATGCGGCCTCATCAGGGCAGAGTAGAGGGGGAGGATGACTTCCCTCAACCTGCTGGCCACGGTCCTTTTAATGCACAGCAGGATACCATTGGCCTTCTTAGCCACAAGAGCACGTTGCTGCCTCAACTTGTTGTCCGCCATAAAAAGAAAGAAGAAAGTTTTTAAAGAAAAAAAGCTTTCATCTGCCATAAATAAGCTAGATAGGGCAGGAAAAAAATATAAATTGATTACCTGCTTTCCTCCCACACACAAATAATCAGTTACTTGACATGGAATATTTTATTTTCTTTGCACTAGTCAGGTCTGGCAAATCAAACAAACCTTGAAGTCAATTGGTTTCAGTCTTCATCAGAAGTCTTTTTCATGAATTATAAATTATCTAACATACCAAACTTCACACCTCCTCAAGTTTACCTAACGTATCTATGGATTTATATATGTGCTACAGTTTACAAAAATTTACTTTTCATCCAATACCCAGGGCCTAGCAACTCTACTTGGACTACTTATCTAACAAACTACCTTTTCAATCTAATATCAGCTAACTATGGAGAGAAAATAAGAATGCATGGACTAGCCTTTGATCTGTTGCACTGGGAAACACTGTTGTGGATTCTTTTCATATTCAGTGAGTGTACTACAGAGAAGTCAATGCACGCTTACATTTCACTGAACGTTCCTCCATCACTGTCTGCTTGTTTAGGCCTTGATTTAAGAATAATACTCCCTTGTCTCTTGTGTGGCTATTAAAAATGAACAACAGTTAAGGTATTCTAAAATGTTGAATAACGTCATTTTAAAAGCTAGTTTTCAATTGAAAGATATCAGAATATTCCTACAATAAAGGATTTTGGTATATTAAGTTCTTAGCACTCTTTCTCGATCCTTTAGCTGTTTAATTATGTAACAGGAGATGGATCATCTTCCCAAGCAGCAGTCTAGGGTAACCTGCAGCCCTGTAGTTAGGTCAGGCTTCTGTGAGATAGTGGATGTGACTTTCATTTCATCAGGGAGTTATTGGAACCTGAATTCAGGTCCTGGGTGAGTGTTTAGATACTGGATATAAGGACACAGCAAAGAAAATAGTGCCAATTTTGCCATCTGTCTATTGTAAAATAAGGTCTTCTGCACCTGCTTCCAGAAAGGCATAAACTAAAATGAGAAAGGGATATTTCTCTAGCATACACTCTGAAGAAGAGCAAAATTCAAGATATGGCTCTGTCCTCAGCAATTTTTCTGGCTACTTCAGGCATCTTCCATTCAGTATGTGACTTTCTGGGAATTCAATTTTTCTAACTCATTTATGTGCTTTTGGGCCTGATGTGTGGAGCTGTTGTGTATAATTAAGGTAGTGAATTCCATTTAGGAGGCAAATATGTAAAGGTTTGGTGCAGAAAAGAGCAAAATAAGAGTGTTTAGATCTCTTTCCAGAATCCAGAAGACCTTGTCATGGTTAACTCCACCTAAAGGTCAGTTTCCTCGCTAGTTTACTGTACTTCAATTGGAAATTATGGCAATGCTTTCTCAGTTAATCAGGCTTCATAATTATTTGGTCACCTTTTGACATTGTCCTTCAATGAAATACTTAAATAATTTGGTTTTTTTCCTCTTTTATCACACACACACCCACCCACATACATCCCCCCTCCCCCCCCCCCCCAGTACAATAAATTGAGAATTTAATCAAAAAGCAGAGAATAGATTTGAACTGGGGTCAATTTAGTTTTACTGAAGGCGTATTTAATGAGGTTGCAGAAACCATATGATACTGCAGATTTCGGCCTTGGATGAGAAGATTTCTACTAGAAACACCATTTTAATCAGGAAAGAAACCAAACTTTGTCAGAAGAACAGAAAATAGTAAGTCATAGGATAAAGTGATAACAGAACATTTTAATCTATTATATAAAAACTTTCTGAATTTCTGTAAAATAGACTGTGTTAGTCTCAAGGATCTGTAAAACACCCTTTGCATATAGCTATTTAGTTTTCACCATAGACTAACTTCAAATGAATGATGTTATATAAATCTGATAATGGTATCAATCTACCAAATGATGAGCAATCACCTAGATTGAGGAATTTTTTGCAGTTTTACATCACACAGGTATAAATAAGAAAGGACCACAACTGTCAAGACATAAAACTAACTCAGTTGAAAAGAGACAGAAAAGAATTCAGAACTGACATATTTTCTCCCAGTGGAATAGAGACTGTGGCAGGATCAAGAGTCAACAGTCATTTATACCCAGTTGTACAGGATTTGCAACCAACACATATAGTGCAGAATGTGAGGAAGCAAGAGATGAATGTTTAGCAGATAGTCACTTGTAGTGAATGGGAATCCACACCAAAAAAATCTATTTTCTGACTGTTTATTTGTTATTTTTTCCTGCATGTATCACTTCTGATTATCTTTTTGAGCCCAGGGATTAAGTATTACCGAAATTAGTGCAGGCGAATTAGACTTATATTATTTAATAATTTATTAATAAGATGTCGGAAGGGAGTTTGATGTGCATTAGTTTAGGAACCTATTCCAAGAACATAAAGTACCACGGAAAAATAAAAAAAACCAACCAAACAAACAAGCAAGCAGATTTAAACACTGAACCAGTACATTTCTCACCAAACACTCTGTACTGAAATTTACCTCCCCAGTATTGCAAGTAACTGTATGTATACATACATACATACATACATACATATATATATGTATTTACATGCCAGTTTAGGAATTAGAGATCACTGTGATGGGAATGTTTAGAAGACTGACAGATCAGGCCAGTTTCTAATTAAACTTTACTAAATAAATTGCTTAGCTGCACACTTGGTGCTAATGTTTAGTTCTTACAAGTTACAGATCATCACTACCTGTACAAAACTCCTTAGTTTTGCAGTAACAAAACTCATAGTAGCACTCATATGATATTTTAGCTGTTATTATGCAACTCTCCACAGATGGTGCCATTCATTGAGCACTGATGACTGTGGTTGTTGGTGGCTCTTAGTCACTGAAGTCAAGGTGGTCATGCGTGGCAGCTCTTTGATGAGAAAAATGAGAACTGCAGCAGCATTGTATTCTGTCTGGCTTCTTAATGATTGGTTTTTTTACAACATTTGTCCCTTTCCTAAATATCCTCTTGATACCGCTTTTTCCTGGGTTTGTTTTTTTTTTTTGGCCTGGAACTCTCATTCCTGTTGTGCATTAGATAAGACACCAATCGACAGTACCTACCTTGTACATACCTCCTTTTTCTTTGCAATTTTGTTATTTTGCTGCCTCCTTTATGCAAAGACACATTGTTGTTAACCACTTTGGTGGTTGCATTGTTTGCATACATATGTAAAATGCTTGCATATTGTGTATTATTGTGCCATCACAGTACTGAAAATACTTATGTATGTGTTGTTATGCATGTTATATGTTATATGCCATTGATTCCAATAATTAAGTAAACTTATATTTGAATTTGAGACAAATTAATATTAATTATGTCCTTATGTACATTTATTTTTTCTAGGTGTCACACTACACTAACCTGATGATTTTTATAACAAAATAATTTCAGATCACAATGAGAAAAATTCTCTCTCCAATACCAGGACTCTAATTCAAATTATTTCACTGCAACTTCAGTATCTTACTGCTTACTTCTCTTACATAGAATGAATCCAAATGTTCTGTAGGAATATCTGACCAAAAATGGGCTGATGAAGTGTCAAAACCAGAGCTGAACAGGAAGATCCTCATTCAGAGGATTTTGACTATTATAGTGTTAGGTGAACTTAGGGCTTGCACTCATACTCAAAGCCCAACTTCCTTGGTATCCCTCTGGCTACTCTGCCTACAGTCTGGCATTTTCAGTAGGGAAGCTCAGAGATGAAGAGCTAACTCACACTCAGTCACCTCACTGATTGTCAGTAGGAAGCACAAGTGGCTCAATACATGGCAGACTCAAATCCAAAACTCTTCCTGAGGACCATCCATTCTAGTCACAGATTTGCAACTGATTTCCATTGTGGTTTTTGGTAGGTTGTTTGACTTGAGATCCTCTACTAAATACAATTATTTTAGTGTCTTTCTTGGCAATCAAGTTTGAGACAATTAGCATTGTCCAAAGATTTCTGTGATTATTATTTTGGATTTAACTGTTCTTTGTTTTCCTACCCAAATATTATGAAAGAGACTCAGGTAAACCACAGTGTCATTTGGAAAGACACAGAACCCAAACTTAATATGTACACAAAGAAAAAAATATAACTATTTTGTTAAATTCTCCAATTGCTTAATCACAGACATTCTAATTACATTAAATACCATTTTTGCCTAATTTTGGTGAATGTCTTCACTCATACTCAGCTCAAAATGTACTAAAAGATCACACATTCTTGACTTTTAAACTGAAAAAGTTGTACAACATTGAGAACAAAATATCAAAACCAATTGAGGACAAACAGTCGAGAAAAACACAGGAAGATAACTACATCTTTTGTAAGAATCATAAGCTTTGATTCTTGGAAACATTGCAAATGCATTTTTCTTATTTTCTGTACGCTCTGCGAGTATCCAGGCCAGCTAGTAATTATTCAAAAGAAGGCTTCTGTATTTCATTTCCAATTTCTTCAAGGCACTTATGCCATCGGTGCTCCAGTTCACAACTTCACCAAATTTTGTAGCCTTTCCAAAAGCTTGCAAACTATGGGCTTATGAGCATTATCATTCAAGATCAAATGACTATGGAACTTAAAATGAATTTCATCCTGTTGGTTTTATCCTGAAGTCTGCTAAAAAGAAGAAATGTCTTCCATAAATAATAATAATAAAAACCCCTCTCAAGTATATTCTGGTTTATATTTCTCCTTTCTTTCTACATTATTTTGGTTATGAAGTTAGGAAATCTAGTCCTGGTAAATTAATCGTATATGATATTTACACACACATATGATAAATCTAATGAGTCTCTCATTAACAATGGGATGTAATATTACATAAACAGGTAAATTGCATTACTGATCTGAGGTGAAATGTTTTGTGAAAAAAAAAAAAACCAAACAATACAAGTTTCCATGTAGAAATTTACACAAATGTTTGTTGAATAAATAGAAATGAACATAATTGAATCATAGAATCATAGAATGCTTTAGGTTGAAAGGAAACTTAAAGATCACGTAGTTCCAACCCCCCTGCCATGGTCAGGGACACCTCCCACTAGACCAGGTTGCTCAAAGAGGCATCCAACCTGGCCTTGAATATCTCCAGAGATGGGGCATCCACAGCTTCCCTGGGCAACCTGTTCCAGTGTCTCACTACCCTCATAGTGAAATTTTTTTTCCTGATATCTAATCTAAACCTACCCTCTTGCAGTTTGAAGCCGTTACCCCTCATCGTATCACTGCATGCCCTTGTAACAGGTCCCTCTCCAGCTTTCTTGTAGGCCCCCTTTAGGTACTGGAAGGCTGCTATAAGGTCTCCCTTGAGCCTTCACTTCTCCAGGGTGAACAACCCCAACTCTTTCAGCCTGTCTTCATAAGAGAGGTGCTCCAGCCTTCTAACCATTTTTGTGGGCCTTTCTCTGGACCCTCTCCAATAAGTCCGTTCATCAAATCCTTGTCTCTCCAATTTAGAGACAAGAATGTTGAGTGGGACAGTGTCAAATGCTTTGCAGAAAACCAGGCAGATGATGTCAGTTGCTCTTCCCTTATCCATCAACCCTGTAATGCCATCGTAGAATGTCACCAAAATTGTCAGGCATGATTTGCCCTTAGTGAAGCCATGTTGGTTGTCACCAATCACATCTGCCTTTTCCACATGCCTTAGCAGATCCAGGAGGACCTGCTCCACAGTCTTGCTGGTCACAGAGACTGACTGGCCTGTAATTGCCTGAGTCTTCCTTTTTTCCCTTTTTAAGAATCGGGGTTGTATCTCTGAATTCTATTTTGCAACATATAATGCAAAATAAATCCGTTCAACAAGAAAAATCTTCCTGTAATGAAAATGTGTTAAACTTCATTGTAGTAAGGTTGAAACAGACAATAAAAATGTTTGATTACAAATATGATTGTGTGTATACGCACAATCGCGCACACACACACACACATACATGTATCTATGTATATTTCATTACGTAAACTATCTTGGCCTACAGAGCATTCCAACTGACATGACTTGACCTTTTCGAGTACAGTAATGTTCTACTGGAGACTTTATCATTAATTCTAGTAAAAACTGTAGTTCAAAAAGGAATAGCTTTAGATGCCCTTTCAGAAGTACTTCTTTTATCAACATTAGCTGGAAAAGGAAACCGTTTTCCAGATACTCTTTGACTGCAGTTTTTCTTTCTACTTTGAATCATATTAAGAGAGGAAGATTGAATTCCCTTATGCCTATAATGGTGACTTGGACAAAAAAACTAGAAATGGAGATCGAAGAACTTCTTTAGATTTTTCTGACCTATACCATTGTTACTAGAGATTATACTGCTTCCAAACATTTCAAATGAACAGTGAAAAAAGATGTTTACTATATGATTTTAATTTTAGAGAAACAGCTGCCTTTATAAACTCTATAAGCAGGATGGAAACAATTCAAATAATTTGTCCAAATATTTATTCGGCAATTTTACGCTTTTTTTTTTTTTTTTTTTTTACTAGTAAATGACAAGCATTAGCATTATACTGCTGGTATGCCAAATTCCACTGTTCTCAGACTGAGGGTGAATGGAGAGTTTCCACGTCAATTTTATACAATTAGTTGAGACATTTATGAGTGCTGCATCTCAAGCTCAGATCACCAAACCTTCTCATATATTATTAGGAAGATTTTTAAAAAGAAGTTTTTTGTATAAGAATCCACATCAGGAAGTCTGATTTGTCAAATATTTTTTCTATCTTACTTCTACTTTCCACTTCCAGAACTCTGTTATGTATTTTGATTTGGAAATGCTCCACAGATAAGTTGCTGATGTGTGTTCACTGGGCTCTTATGCTATGGTCTGTTACCCATGATGCACCACAATCTGCCCTTTACCTGAATCCATGTCATATTTCATAATGAACTGAATGGCCAGGGCTACCTATGAAGAAGTACAGGAAGCAAAGATGTATTGACTTCAGTAACCTTTCTTTGAAGAGAAAAACAACTTTCGCATTTGAAATGAATTACTTTCATCTATCTATTTGCATGTGTTTCCAAGACTGTATGGTGATAGCAGAAAAATGATTAGAAAATAGCAATGTTGCACACACAGTAGCATTTGGATCAGAAGATACATACATTTGGAATATTAGATTCACCATGCAAAAACATTCCAGCCTTTAGGCTGGAGAGATAGGAGAGAGAGGTATTTTTATCTGATTTGTATTAGAATATAACTTATTATAATAATAATCAATCTAAATAATGTTATTTAGTGGTGTAGTACAGTAACTTACCTAGCCAAAGCAAAAGTATGAAAAAGATTTTCCTAATGAATATCTAGAGTGATGTCATTCTTGCATGTTTTTGAGATATCTCAAGAAAGTTTTGGGTATTTTTTTTCAGTAGCTTATACATGCCAACTTTGAGGATCAAATTCTATTCAAATGTTTAATTTTTTCCTTTATGAAAATTTAAGTTGATATTATTGCAAGAATTATTAGAATGACTCTTTAGATGATTCCTTTTATGTTGGATAAACTTCTGAAACTGTTGATTGTCTGCAGCCTCGCTAATCATTTGACTGACTTGTTTGTTGAACTTTTCTACTTTCGTTTTCCCCAGAAGGCCATCCTTTTTCTCTCACTCATTTTTTCCTGTTGACAGTCAAACCTGAGTCATATACCTGCTTCCTGTCAGTGATTGTTTTGTGAAATCCTGTAAAGTTTGGGTTAAACCAATGGGATTTGTGCTCCTAAATTAATTATGCACCAGTTTGCTAGATATCAAATACTTTGATAGATATCAAATACTTTGGCCATAAGATTAAAATCTGCTTAGTTGCTATATTTCTATAACTTTATTCAGTGGAAAGTAGATCATGTTACCTGTTACCTTGTTACCTTAGCAATACACAAAGGCATATGCAATATAAATAAATACATATACTGGGAAATGGATAACATAGAGGAAGTTATTTGACTTCCAACTATCATGAACATGACAAACTATGTATAACTTTACTATGTCCATATTTCAAGACATTTCTCTTCTCCATGACATGCAGAAGTCTAGCCAAGGCTTTTGACATAAAACATGATTCTTACTGTCACTTTACTTAATGTCCACCTTAATGAATCAATATCTAATTATTCCCAACAAGACTCCCTGTGGCATTCAGCCTTTCTGCAGCATGTCTCGATACCCTGCAGTTGGCTGATATCTTTAAATACCAAATATTCAAGGATTTCTCTGGATATGGTCATGTCAGGGATAGCTACCTCTGTGACATATATTTATTTCTTTCAATAATGACCGAAAAAAAGGAAGAAAAACATATTTTCTGTCATTTCATTGTTATTTAGGAAATACGTCTGCTTTATATCATCTAATTATATCAGCACATGTGGTAAACTGTAAATGTCACAGGCTGTTTTCTCACATGTAGTTTTTTTTTTCTATTATCAATTAGGTTTTCTGTTAGTCAGTTAGGAAAACACCTGTTTCAAACCTTTCTATTGAAAATAAAATAGTTTGATTTCTTTTAGGCACAGGAAATGTTGAATCCAGCTGTGTTACAGCCTAAGTATATATTCTCAGTTTGGACCTACTAGATTGAAGAAGTATGGAGAGGTGGGTAAAGAAGAAAGTAGTTGGCCCTGTGCAGTTTTCAGAGACAGATTTGTGAACCTTTCTCCTTTTGCTGGCAATATGACACCCTATTTTTTTTTTTTTTTTTTTTTTTTCCAGATAACAAACTATTGATTTCTGGAAGTGATGAGTTAGTGGCTGTTCCATGCATACAGATCAACACAACAGCAGTGGGTCCAAGCAGCAATTGATTTTCGTATCAACAGCGAATCTAATGTATCCTACATGTGTTAAACTTGGTGCACATGAGTTGAAACCTACTTATAATGATGGTGTCTGAAAAAAAGTACATGAACAATCACTTTCACGGAACAGCCTGACATATGGATCTCACACTCAGGCAACTGCTATCAAGAGCTCCTGAGGCAGACACCAAGCTGCAGACAGAATTTAAGACCCAGCTCTGTCTGCACAACTTCCTTATACAGATGCTAGGATATGAATATATTGATACAGTCATAAAAATCCAAGCAGGTTTAGAGAGTTTATTGGTCAACTAAATTACTGGAAATGTAGTGCAGAGACTGCCATAAATTACATAGGCATTGTTTGCTGGGGGAGTAAACAATACTTTGCTCTGGTGGAAAGGACTACTTGGAGATAAATAAAGGTTAATAGGATTTTGACATAGCAAAGACTGGTTGGCCTCTTTGAGGAAAGGAAGCACAAAGACATCAGGAAATTGTCTTGAGTGGCATCTTTCTCTGAAGGATAAAAGGAACAGGAAGGGAGGCTCCTATGTGTTGAGGTCTTATATACATACTTTCGAGATTTTTACCAAAGTTAGTAATCACTGTTTGTTACGAAAATGATCTTTACTATGTGAATATTTTTTCCACTGACACAACATAAATATATAAATTCCAAACAGTATTTACAACAATTTCAAAATTAAAAGCCAAAGCAAATTGATAATGGGCAGAGCAGACAATATCCAGGTATGCATGTAGTGTATCACTGAATGAGCATTATACAAAAAATATATTCATAAATCTTTTTACTCTTGTGCTCTGCAAGAGTTGTTTCTGCATTTTTTAACAACAGTTTGTATTTATACAGCACCTATCGACACTTTGAAGATGAAGACTTCTACTGCAGCCATGTAGTTGGGGGTGAACATTATGATGCAGTGAAAGCTGCAAAATGTTTCCATTGTAATGAACTATTCCACTTGTTCTTTGTATATCTCAGCTGAAATTTGGAACTCTTTAAGCTGTTCTTAATGCCAATATCATTAGGAAGTTGGGTTCCTTATCTCCTGATTTATCCAACATCAGCTTTCTTTTTGCCTTCCCAATCCTGGGGCAACAGAGGTAAGTTCTATAGAACTAGAAGCTCTGTGAACTCTTAATGCAGTAGGACGTTAATGGCATTTAGCTATTTACTTCAGTTAGCTAATCTGTGACTTCAAATAAATGTATTCCATAATTGTATTATAAAATCCCTTTTCCAGAGTGTAGTCTTTTGCACATGAAGTGTTCATGAAGAAAAGCTACCATCTAATTTGAAACATGCCCCTTGAATATAGCAGACAGAAAGGAAAGAGGGCAGATGACAGTGACTACAGTACTAGCATTTAGTTATGCTGATTAGCTATGTGTAAAATGCAATTGTTTTGAATAATTTGGGGTTTTTTTCATATTTATAAATAAATAACATCATAAGCCCAGCTCAGCTTGATTTATTATAAGAAGCTGATAGTTTTTATGTGGGCATTGCAGTGGAGGGAACACAGGCCAAGATGTGAGAATTCTTGGTGTAGGCAAACCTATTTCTGGCAGGTCATTCCACATATCAGGGTCTGCAGGAAAAAATCTTCACAAATGGGTGGTATCAAAGAACATCTACTGAAATATAATTTCTGGTTAAAGCTTACACTTACTGTGTACACTTACAAGTGTAAAAACTTGCTGATTTACCTGCTGTAAGTGATTGCCATCTTTTGGAAGTAGGGAAGACAGAACAAAAGGTTTGCACACAATGCCTCCTGTCTACCTCTGCCCTTCCAGGTAGGTATGCCATCTCCAAGTCAGCTCAGCTTAGTAGCCTTTCTGAGTAGCAACAAACTCTTAATGCCCGCAGGTTGGTAAGAAGATCTTCCATCATTTCAGAGATCTGCTTCAGCACTATGCGAGGACCCTCCTTTGCCTAACCACATTCTGCAGTCTCCAGAGTGCTCTCAGTTCTTGGTACCACTCCAAGGCAAGGACATACCTTCACACACTTTTCATGTACCTCTTAAAGGAGTATGAACACAATTGGAAGCACGTATAAATACAACCTTATCACAGTGATTGAGCAGAGATCCAAAACAATTCTGTAACACTTCAGATTGAATTTACATTTGAATATATTTACAGTGTTACTGCTGCAGGACTAATACTCAGTCCTGGATGTGCATGTGTATGAAGAGATGATCTGGCTACTTACATGTGTACATATCACAGGTTTATAGATTTTACGTTTATCTAATAAACATTCCATTGTTTCCCTCAGTGTTGTTTGATATCCCTTTTCATTTTTGTTCTTTAACCTAATAGTGAAATTAAAATAAATCCACCACGGTAAAAAAACAGATGCAAAATTTGACACTGTGAAAGTTCTGGTTAGAAAAATAATAGTGGTATGATACTAGCCTGAGAAAGATTAAAACTATGAGGTAAGTATTTCATGGCTATGCTCTGAATCAGAAAAAAAAAAAAAAAAAAACCCAAACCATGAATACTTCAGTATTCTGGTCATTTCTCATTTGCTTGTTTTGTGGTATGTATAATGATTTTATTTTTTTCTCCTCACACTTAAAAGTAATGTTAAATATTAACAATGGAATATTTCCAAAGGCAGGAAAGAAAAGAGCTGCCTCTGACAAATGCAAACTTCAGGTGAGATGCACAGAGACTAATTCAACATTTTCATCTGAGTAATGCCCCAAGAGAGTCAGAGCTAGACCTCTGTGCTCCCCACATAATCAGTGAGAAGCATCAGTCCCTTCCAAAGTGCAATTTGAAAAGATGAATATACTGTGAAAGGGCTGACCTAGCATTAATCAATAGGAAAGGCTAAGTGAAGGGTTATCTATATCAAATACTGTTGATTCAAATTTTGGAACTTAAAGGCTGGCTTCTTTGAAAGTTTATGGTGCTTTCAAGATGAATATGCTCATCCCCTTGGAACATAGTACTGAAGTAATTTTCTGCAAGTGCGTACATTGATCAGGACTTAAGTATGATTTCCAGAAGGTATCACTCCCACAGTACTCAACTGTCATTTAATGAAGACTTAGTTACAGGCCTGTCTCAGTTTGAAAGGAACCAAGCCATTTTTCTGGAGTGTTCCCTAAATAACAGATTACCAAGTAACTATTGAGAGTTCATTTATCATGGAGACAGAAGAAATATCTAGAAAGATGCTGAAATCTGTTAAAAAAATAAAAGAAAGGACAGACCTGAGCTCTGCTCCCAAGTTTTTTTCTGTATTTGTGCTTTTTTTTTTTTTCTTTTTTCTTTTTAGTCAGCATTTTATTGGAAAACATGAGACTGTCCCAAGAAGGAGAAATTCTGGTATAAGTCACTTCAGGTTGAAAAGGACAAGAGACCAGATTTCCCCATATCCTGGGTGATAACCATAATCCCCAGACTGTAATGCAACACGTTCCCTGGCAGGGGTGTTCTTACCCCCACAATGTCTTGGAACACAGATGAAGCTCTGCTTTATGCTAGGCTCAGTATTGTTGGTTTATGATAGAGAGAGCTCAGTGCTTTTGCATACAGACATGTACATGGAATAAAATGAAAACAATACAGTTTTAGCCCCTGGAACATAGATTTTCTTTATTACCTTGGATTTAGAATCCTAAAACTTGCCTATCTTCCAGGTTAGGCAAATAGTAATATCTCAGAGATGTCTCCCTTAAATCCTAGAGATCTAAATTGTGAGATCAGCTGTATGTATGGTGACTGATCTGGTTTGAGTGACACAGGACTAAAGTCTCTTCTAATGCTTGGGAAAACTGCACTTTTAGAAGACTTTAGTGTCTGAATTTGTGAAAATATTTACTTTATAGCCAGCTACGGTATGCAGGTCTCAAGTTCTCAGTGTTTTCCAGCTAACCAGGTGCAGGGATGAGGAGGAACGAGACCTGGGCACTTGACACAAGCTGACCAACATACCATGAACGTCACATTCAATATAAGTTTGAAAGTTTGCTGAGAAGTTCTCTATCTTCCCTGATAGTTGCCATCCTGAGAACTTTTTGCCCCAGTGCTGGACCTTTTAGGCCTTCCTTCTTCCCGAAGTCATAGCGCTCGCAGTGTCTGACATTTGCTGTCCATTTCTGTGAGTGCACAGCTTCCTACTGATAGAACTGGATGAGTATAATCCTTGCATATTTAACATTGGTATTGGGATTAATATTGGTTCTTTAGTATTATTAATGTTAATTATCTAGTCTTGTTCTATTAAATCTGTTTATATTTCAGCCCTTGGTTTCCCTGTTTTTTCCTGATTCCCCTTCCTGAGTGAGAGAATAATTGTCTAAATGACAATAAATTGTTGTGGCTTCCTCAAATCATAACACTGATACACCAGAGGGTTGTGCTACCATTCAGAGGGGCTGGAGAAATGGACCAATAGGAACCTCATGAAATTCAACAAAGGGAAAAATTAAAATCCTGCACCTGGGTAGGAATAAACCCATGCAGTGATAAACACTGTGGGATGTCTGCCTGGAAAGCAGCTTTGTAGACAAGAAACTTGAGGTCCTGGTAGATAACAAGGTGACCTTGAGCCAGCAATGTTCCCTTACAGCAAAGAAGGCTGACAGCCTTCTGGGCAGTTGCCAAGCAGGTTGAGGAAGGTCATCCTTCCCCTGTGCTCAGCCCTGGTGAGACACATCTGTAGTGCTGTGCCACTTCTGGACTCCCCAGTGCAAGAAAGATATGGACTTACTGGAGTCCATCCAGAGAAGGGCTACAAGACTGATTAAAGTACTTGAGTGGACAGGCTGAGATAAGTGGGACTCTTCAGCCTGCTTATTACTCATGTGTATAATCACCTGATGGGGGAACTGAAGATGTGGTAGGCAGACTCTTCTCACTAGTGCACAGTGACAGGAGAGACAATGAGAACAGATTAAAAAGTACGAATTTCAATCTGAATGTAAAAAAACACTTTTACTGTGAGATTGGTAAAACACTGGCAGAGGTTGCCCAGAGCGGTTGTGGAATTTCCATCTATGACGATATTCAAAACCTGTCCGAACATGGTCTGGGACAACATTCTAGTTGACCCTGCTTAGGCAGGTAGGTTGGACTAGGTAATCTCAGGAGGTCACTGCTAACACAAATGAGTCTGTGATTCCAAAGTTATTTTGTAATTCTACTGCCTATTCCGTTAAGGAGATAGTCAGTGATCTGCTTCTGCACCAAGACGTACATAAGTCTATTGGGCTGGATGGGATTCACCCAAGTGTACTCAGGGAGCTGGCTAGAGAGGTCACCAAGCCTCTCTCCGTCACTTATCAACAATCTTGGTCAACAGGGGAGGTACCAGAAGACTGGAGGGTGGCTAATGTGACGCCCATCGACAAGAAGGGTCGGAAGGAGGATCCAGGGAACTACAGGCCTATCAGCCTGACCTCGGTACCAGGAAAGATCATGGAGAGGATCATCTTGAGTGAGCTCTCACAGCAAGTGCAGGGCAGCCAAGGGATCAGGGCCAGCCAGCATGGGTTTAGGAAAGGGAGATCCTGCTTAACCAACCTGATCTCTTTCTATGACCATGTGACCTGCCTTCTGGATGCAGGGAAAGCTGTGGACATTGTCTATCTGGACTTTGGTAAGGCCTTTGACATCGTCCCCCACAGCATTCTCCTGGAGAAGCTGGCGAATCATGGCATAGACAAGTGTACTCTTCACTGGGTAAAAAACTGGCTGGACGGCCGTGCCCAGAGAGTTGTGATTAATGGGGTGAAATCTTCTTGGCAGCTGGTCACCAGTGGTGGCCCTCAGGGCTCAGTTTTGGGGCCAGTTTTGTTTAATATCTTTATCAATGATCTGGATGAGGGGATTGAGTGCACCCTCAGTAAGTTTGCAGACGACACCAAACCAGGTGGGAGTGTTGATCTGCCTGAGGGTAGGAAGGCTCTACAGAGGGACCTGGACAGGCTGGATCGATGGGCCAAGGCCAATGGTATGAGGTTTAATAAGGCTAAGTGCCGGGTCCTGCATTTCGGTCACAACAACCCCAAGCAACGCTACAGGCTTGGGGAGGAGTGGCTAGAAAGCTGCCCAGCAGAAAAAGACCTGGGGGTGCTGGTGGACAGGCAGCTTAACATGAGCCAACCGTGTGCCCAGGTGGCAAAGAAGGCCAACAGCATTCTGGCTTGTATCAGGAATAGCGTGGCCAGCGGGAACAGGGAAGTGATTGTGCCTCTGTACTCGGCACTGGGGAGGCCTCACCTTGAGTGCTGTGTTCAGTTCTGGGCCCCTCTGTACAAGAGGGACATTGAAGTGCTGGAGCGTGTCCAGAGGAGAGCTACCAAGCTGGTGAGGGGTCTGGAGACCAAGTCATATGAGGAGAGGCTGAGGGAACTGGGCATGTTTAGTTTGGAGAAGCGGAGGCTGAGGGGATACCTCATTGCCCTCTACAACTACCTGAAAGGAGGGTGTAGAGAGGTGGGTGTTGGCCTCTTCTCCCAGGTGAATAATGACAGGACCAGAGGAAACGGTCTGAAGCTGCAGCAGGGGAGGTTTAGATTAGATATTAGGAAGAATTACTTTACTGAAAGAGTGGTCAGGCACTGGAACAGGCTGCCCAGGGAGGTGGTTGAGTCACCATCCCTAGAGGTATTTAAGAAACGTGTAGATTGGGCACTTCAGGGCATGCTCTAGTGGTAGAGATTGTGCGGGTTTTTTGTGTGTGTATGGTTGGACCTGATGATCTCAAAAATCCCTTCCAACCATGAAGATTTTATGATTCTATGATTCTATGAACTGAATATTTTATGATTATCAGTAATTTAGTAAATCAGCACTGATTTCTGAATATATAAAAATTGAGACATTTTAAATAGTTTTCTGAAGAACATGTACCCACGTATACCACAGCTGAGACTAAATTTACATCTGATTCAGAGTACAGTGGCACTAACTAAACTCAGCTTCAGAATGTCCATTTAGTAAGCAATCTTAGTGTATTGACTTAATAAAAATCAGAATAAAAAACTTTGAATTTTCTTTGTGCATAGTGCAGTAATCTCTATTTGTTAAAAATAAACTTTTTTTCGACATTTCTTCCCAAATCACAAAGTAGCAATTCCTTTTGATTTAAATAGACATTCATTAAATAGGAAGAAGTACACATTATGGAAATGGTTTTTAGGGTTTATATAGGAAAAAATGATAAATGGAATTCTTAGGAAATGAACTTTATTACTGCTTTGAGATTCCTAAAGTTGGTACAAAAAATTCAATACGTAATTCTTTAACAAATTAAATGAAAAAAAAAAAAATCTATGATCTATGCACAGCTGTTTTTGTAGCCTCTGATTCATTTCTGATAAAGCTTATTCCCAATTAAAATCTTGAATAATTTTAAATGGTGGATAATACTGTGGTCAATATTTCTTGTTCATTTAAATAAATGATTCTTTTAAATTAGTGATCTGTGGTCCCTGGTATTTTATGTCTTTTTTGTCAGTGGTTTGTCATACATGACTAAGAAAAACAAGGTCATACATGCTCTTTGATAAGCAGAATTTAAAATTACTTAAGTTTTTTTCCACCTCTGTTGAAACCTATTGAGGAACCAGACTGAAAGCACTGGCTGAAATAACTGCTGTAGCAGTGTTTGCAATGTACCTGATACTGACATGCTGGCATGGTTCCAGTACAGCAGCTGAACACCTGGGTAAGTTTAAATGTGTGGATATTCCCTCCAGGAAGTGATTTTATTGTTTGTTGAAAAAAGGTCAGCATGTTTTCTAGTGATTTCTTTTACAACATAATGTTAGTTATTTGTTAGCAACTGTAAGATACAGTAGAGCATCTGTGATAAGAACAAGTATCTGCAGTACGCTGCTTGATTCCACTTTATGTGATAGATTAACATATGAGGTACCCTGCAGCTTGATATTTTCAGATCTTTGCACATGTACTGCTTTACCTGTACACGTTGCTTTGTGCAGAACTGAGAAAAGAGTTTTGTGCTTTATATGTTGGATGCCTTATATTTTGACTGGAAAGAATATTTAATCTTTTATTTCCTCATACTGCAGAAAGCAAAATAGTCTTCTTCAATCATACCCTTCCATATGTAAACAATACATATAAAATTCTATTCTTAATTTTGTTTTTATACAAGTAAATCTGCAGAATCTAGGAAGGTACAGAAGAATGGAAACTCAGGAAAAAAGAAGCGTTTCTTAATTGAAACCCTTCCAAATGCTGTTGAGTTAGTAGATTACAGAAGTTGCTAGTTATACTTCATGTTTGGGGATGTGTCTTTTTTTTTCCTTCCTTTTTCAAGATTTATTGAAAAGTTATCGAAAATTTATTTAGAGCACAGTGAACTAAAAAGATGTATCTAGTATGATGGAGGTCATGAAAGGGGCCTTCAAATCTTTGAGCAACACTGGAGTGCTAGAATAGAAGTTGTTAGATAATGCTGTTCCAGACTGATAAGCAGAGCAGTGACTGCTGATGTTTTTTTTGTTAAACAGCTCTAGACTGGCTTAATCTTATAATGGCCTAGAGGGTGTTTTGAACAGCAGGGGATGTACGCTGCAGCAGAAATCTCCATTATTAAAATTGTGTTTGGAATTCCAGCAATCCACATCAGTTTCATTAATCAATCTGTTTTCAAATAAAACAATAGTTGAATTAATTTACTGAATGCTTTCATGAGTTGAAATTTAGAAACAGATTGACATGAATTATTACTCTTATGATGGTTGTTCCTTTGTATTTTGATAGAAAGCAAAAGGCTAAGCCCAGATATGCTGAACACTGGAAAATGTATAGGATAAGGCAATTCCCCCCAAATACTTGCAACCTGTATTTGTATTCTCAAACGTAAAGAGGATTTAGCAAATAAACTCCAGTGAAAACTGGATTTCCAATAGCCAGGATATACAACCAGACAAATCAACATTTGAAGCTGAATTTGCAGAACAATTGTGGAAATGGAATTCTTAGAACTGAGAATTCACCAGATTGTCCAACTGCCTGATAAGCGTATTTATTTTTGTGGATGCAGTTGTAGTGATTTTCATGAGAGAAAACTAAGTTTAGCTTTTTAAAAGATATGCATTTAAATAATATTCAGATAATAATATTCTTCCTGGAAATGTGAGACATGGAGTGCTGTTGACACAGGTGTCTATTACTTTAGGCATCCAATATAGGGATGCTTCAAAGCATCAACTTAGTATATTTCAACTGTACAGGGATTCCTGCTCTTCAGTATTTCTGGAAAGAGAAGTGCAACTGGATGGGAATGAGCATGTGTAAGAGACACTGTGTGCACTGGCCAAGCAACTCATCTTGAATAAAAAGGAAGCCCTGGAGATGTGAGAAACACTAAAATGGATGAAAATCACAGTTATCCTAGTACTCTACTTCTCATCTGGGCTATGTTAAAACAGGATGCAGCTGAGTGTTTACAATTACTTTTGAATACTTCACACAATGAAAACAATAGCTTCCAGAGGGACATAGATTTCTGCTGAATTATTTGTGTATCATTGTGAGAGAAACAAAAGGAAAGTACGATACACAGAACAAATTCTAGTTCTGCCATAATGTTGAATAAAAGATCGTTTGTTCTTTTAGAAGAGGTCCCCCTCTGGCCTCACTCAAAAGAAAAAAAAAAAAAAAGAACAAAGCTTTCATTCAAAGCATTTGATTAAAAATATCACTTGAAAAAACAGGTCTAGAAATGAGAATGTTGCTATGAATACCACCCAGTAAAAGAGCATGGATAATCTTCTTTACATTATTTTCATTTCACTGCTGAATTATTAAACAGCAATTTTTCTACTGCTTTGAACTCTGAAATAGCATTTTCTGCAATACTTATGCTCTCTGGTACACTGCATCAATCAAATCTGGCTGCCACAGATTTCAAATAGCTTGTTGGAAAAACGTGGTGATTTAACACGCTGCCTGTACTGAACCACTTGACAAAGCCGTAAAGTAGTGAGAACATTTCTATTAAAAATAATTGTCCATTATTGGCTTCCTAATGGAGTTTTGGTTAATTGACAATTATTTACATGTGAAATATTAAGGCAGTTTAAACCAGTCCTTAACCCTCTCCTGTTCTTCATTTGCTTTAGAGTAAAGGCAAATAAAAACCTGTAAATGCAGCTATTGCTGGATCAAGGATTTCAGTGATGCTTCTTCTCAATAAGAAGAGGGAGCTAGAGCTAGTTGGAGACGTGATCAGTGCAGTTACACTGGCCTCAAGGTACCATCAATCAGGCTCAGATTTATCAAATGGCAGAGGATGTCCCCATCTTTCAGCCAGGGTAATATGAGCCCTTCTGAATCATATGACATACTTGAGGCATGTGGTTGACGTCCATGTCTCTGTAATCAACCTCCTCCTTCACAGGGGTAGAAAAAAATTCCCTTATAGGTAGGCTACTTGGTATTTCTTCACTGGAAGAAGTTTTGCTTCTTAATTCTGTATCATCATGGAGAAGTGACTGCTAAAAGGTTGAACGTAGTCCCCATTGTCCTACAATATAGTGAAAGAATGATTTATCATTCCCAGAGGGAATGGCTTTAAGTTGCAACAGGGTAGGTTTAGACTGGACATTAGGAAAAAAATTCTTCACAGAAAGAGTGGTCAGATACTGGAATAGGCTGCCCAGGGAGGTGGTGGAGTCACCGTCCCTGAATGTGTTTATGAATCGTTTAGATGTGGTGTTGGGGGATATGGTGTAGGGGAGAACTTTGTAGAGTGGGGTTGATGGTTGAACTCGATGATCCCAAGGGTCTTTTCCAACCTAATGATTCTATGATTCTATGATTCTACATACAAAGTAGCTTGGATTGGATGTTTTCTGTGAATCCCATTTAAAATAAGAACAAGAAAAGGACTCAGGGTTAGATATCTAGAAATTAGAAATCAAGTAAATAAAAAACCTCTGTGTTCAGAAGCATTGCAACCCAAATGAAAAATAACAGACTGACAGTAAATTTCTGTTGACAACCTACTAGGAACTGAAGCTGTTATATGGCTGTTTTCAGAGCATAACACTTGTGCCTGAGGTGAACCCAACAACAGGGCTGAGCATCTTGTGCATGCACTGTTATTTCAGCATACATGCTCTTTGAATCAGGTGAACTGGAAGCTGTGGGGAAAACAGTAAACTGGTCAGAAAAAAAAAGGGGTTGAGAGGGCTGCTGCGAGGCTGGCTAGCTGATATCTAACCTGCTGCCTGGGAACAAGATGGTGGCAGTGGGATCGGGAGCTTGGACAACCTTAAACCCACTCTGAGCCTGCGTGGGGATTGCAGGAGGGGATTGGGGGATGGTGGGAAAGGAGGTCAGATGGCTGCAGGCTGAGCAGGTGCCACTGAGGCCCCTGGCAATCAACGGCCGCAATCACTGTTTCGCCAGCAGGACATGTGATACCTCGGCTGGGCAGAAGGATACGCGACAGAGCTGCCAGATGAATGAGGCTTGGCAAGTCTGAAGGTGGGGATGGAAATCTGGAGCCTCCGGCCAAAGCGCGGAATTAGTCAGGTCCAGCCTGGATGCAGAACACTGCAAACAGTGCAGTTCATTCAATTTTCCTATGTGATTTTGGCTTTATAGCGATTTCATATGTGTGCATTGTTTTTTTTTCTTTTATGTGCTTTTTTATTTTCAAATAGATAAAACAATGATTTTAGCTAGCTGTGAAGGCAGTTTAAGTTAATGTTAGAAACATGTAGAAGAAAACACAACTGTAAATCCAAATATTCTTTTCTTTTTGCACAGGAAACAAACCTGCAATTTTTTTTATTAGAAAACCATACAGTTTTCCTATATAAGCATCCACATGAAGGAGTGAAAATGAGAGACTCAAATTTAAAAAAAAAAATTAAGTTTCTAATTGCTTGCTAATGTTAATGTGAGTTGGGTTAAACAGCACCTGAAAACAGATATCTAAGCTAAACCTTAGGCAGGTAGCTTTGGAAGTCTTGGCTTAAGAAGAGCATAACATATGCATTCATCCACTGTTAGTGATTCTGGCTTACTGTATTGGCTGGACACCGTGACAGATTCCTGCCTTGTCAGCACTTGAATTTTCAGGACACATTGCCAGAGATGTGGTTACACACAGTCAGGAAACAAAAAGACACTTGAACAGGACTTCATATCCTGTTTGTTCTATTTCATTCAAAACAAATTTTCAAACTTTTACTTGATTAATGATAATCAATCTGCTGGACTATTCTGTCTGACTGTACATTGCTCTGGCAACTGTATAAATATCAAGTTTTGCAGAACATTACAAGGGTTCTGGGTTTGATTCTCAAAGTTTAAATTTCATGTCCAGTGATTAATCAGTATTTTCATGAAGTTGTGATCTCTTATATTCACTCAGTATAGGAAGTTATCTGCAGAGATACATTTTATGTGCTCTCTTCAGACTTAAATTTTCAAAAATATAAAAAATATAGTCATTACTGTATTGTAAATTCAAGGGTAGAGACGTTCATTGAACAAGAATGGCCAGACTACTTTGAAATGCAGTGAGAGCTGTTGGACATAACACATTCCTTTCGTTTTTCATGAAAATGTATTAAATACTTTATGTAGTGATGCCAATTCACTATCCGTGGATTCCATTTGGTTTGCATTCCTGAACACTTTGCAAAAAAAGAAATTGTCTGAACTTTTCTTTAAAATTTAATATCCACACAGTGTCTGTGGTTCATTTCTACTTTATTAAGCTGTGGCTTCTCTAAGAGCTAGTATATGTAGGCTATTTGGGAGATCACATCTCATGTTAGCTACAGACTTTTCTGTGCATCAGGCAAATCAGTTAATCTACCCAATACTGTATTTTCCCTTTCTGTGAAATGGAGGTAACACTTTTCAATCCCAGACTTCACTTTACAAGAATAATTGTTAACAGCAAGGAACTCTATTACTATAATGTTGAGAGCACTGTAAGTAAATAGTTAGTGTGTATGAAGGGGTCAGGAAATTATGTCTTTTTGCAACAGACTGTTGTCTGTTGGGTAGCGGTCTCCTTGTGAACTACTTTAAATGCTGACAGTGTGTACTCCAGAGATGTACATGAGAATAATCTAAATGCGAATAGATTGAACTGCATAACTAAACATGTTGGAAGAAAATTTTTTAGTATCGCTAGGGTAGGGAAGTTAGCTAAGAACAAAACAAAGAAAACATAAGAAAAAAAAAAGGAGAATAATCTATGAAATAAAAAACCCTATAGATTTTGAGGACACGGTAGAAAGGAAAATTCATTGACTGTGATAAGCAAAAAAGTTTTTAATAAATAAATATGTTAAATAGCTCGAAGTAGAATGCAAGACTAGCAGAAATAAGCAAAGCAGGTGTTAGCCTTATTGAAATGGGCAAAGGCTCAAATTAATAATAAAAGAATCTTAATGCATGAAAATGTCAAAAAATTTTTAAAAAGAGGAAAAAAAAAAAGACCTGAAAGAGGATGAGAAAAGCTTAACAAAGAAATAAGAAAACATCTGGAACATGGATGTATCAAACTGCATAGTATTTGATAAATTTTAATTCACATTGCTACTGATATTCTGAGTCTTCTTATTTTGTGGATGAAGAAATATTTTTCTGAGCTTTAACAGTTTTCTAGAGTTTGGTTTGTTTTTTTTTTTTTTTTCTTACTTGAAAAAGAAGACTATATTTCTTTTTCTTAGTGAAAAAGCAACATTGTAAAAGATGCAGAGAAAGTCAGGAAAAATATTTTGAGCTACTTTCTTTTAATTTGAACCTTCCACAAGTTTAAAAATTTAAAAAGTAAAAATAATTACAATTTCAAAATAAAATGCAAATTCAAAATCAAGAGGTATTAAACAAGAAAAAAAAATCCATAAAAAATAATTCAAAATTTGAGATTTAAGAAAAACAAATATTTTCATACTAGTAGTACAATGTGTTTCCAGCTGACAATTTTCTGTTGATAAAATATATTGTCAAAAAATCCCTTGCCAGCTGAAAGAACTAGGTTTTGTGATGTTCTAGAAACACATTGCATATTTTCAAAAATGGCCTTTATCTCACTATATGTTTTGTACAGAATCCAGCCCAGCAACCTGATTAGTGCCTCTGGATGCTGCTGTAATAAGTTCTGAAAAGAAATTGTGAAGCAGTACCAGCTCCAGGAGCTTTTTCTTACTACACATCAATTTTTGTAACCAAACACATAGTCCATCTGTCTGCGAGAAACTTAAACAATAGCATATGTTCATAGGAAAGTGGCAAAGAAATTTGAATTTAAATGTAAACATAGAGATCAGAAACCAGAATTCTATGCTGTATATATTTAAGAGGCCTAATTTTTTTGTTTTAAAAGTTTCACTGTCTCATCTTCCTTTACCTTTCATTGAAAAGTTGTATAGGAAGTTTGCATACTTATGTGATCTGGTAATCATTTACAGGCTTCTGAAGCTTCATTTTGCGAAAATTAAGTTTGTTTACTCGGCATATGAAGAGGAGAAAAAGACAGAGGCAAAAGTAATTTGTGGAAGGGGTTAAAAAGAAGAGAGAATGGCAAATATCACATTATTTCTTTCTTGTTTCCATGAAGACAGCATTTTGGAGATGACTGGTATATCATTTCCTCTCAAATGAAAACCTTACTCAACATGTCATTTTGGCTGGGAAGAAAAATCGCTTTCTATATTTTGATATTATGATATATTCTCTTGAATACTCCCCTGAAAACTCACTCTCTTCTTCTTGTCATTGGAAAGTTTAATCAACTAATCCATTATATATATGAGAAAGGATGAAAGAATCACAGATTTTCTTTGTTTACATTTTGCTTTCACAGGTGGGTAATAAGTGCAGTCAAGGAGTTATTAATTGTTCGTTATTAGTTATTAGTTATCAGTGTGGCCAGGAGGACCAGGGAAATGACCATCCCCCTGGTGAGGCTGCACCTCGAGTGCTGTGTTCAGTTTTCTCACTGCAAGAAAGACATTGAGGTGCTGGAGCATGTCCAGGGAAGGGCAACAAAGCTGGTGAAGGGTTTGGAGCACAAGTCTTATGAGGAGCGGTTGAGGGAACTGGGGCTGTTTAGTCTGGAGAAAAGGAGGCTGAGGGGAGACTTTACCGCTCTCTACAACTACAAGAAAGGAGGTTGTAGCCAGGTGGTGTTGATCTCTTGTCCCAAGTAACAAGTGATAGGACGAGAGGAAATGGCCTCAGGTTCCACCAGGGGAGGATTGGATTGGATATTAGGGGAAATGGTTGAGTCACCACCCTTGGAGGTATTTAAAAGAGATGCAGATGTGGTGCTTAGGGAAGTGGTTTAGTGGTGGTGTTAGGTTCACAGTTGGACTCTATCATCTTATAGATCTTTTCCAACCTAAATGATTCTATGATTTTTTTGCCACCAGTAGAAGGAACAAACTTTGAAGACCCCTGCAGCACTCATGTATATAAGGGAGCTTGCTAGGATCCCAGCCTCATGACATTATCTGTGCCCATGCCAGGAGAGTTGGAATTAGATGATCTTTAAGGTCCCTTCCAACCCAACTCATTCTATGATTCTATCATTCTGTAGTGCAATTTCTTCAAGTAGAGTTCGCATTGCTGTGATGAATTGCTGTGAGCAGCAATCCTCATGGAGTTTACCTTGGTGGCAGTTCCTGCAAAAGCACCCCACTCCTTTTCCTTGCGTTTGTCACTACAGCTCCTTATCAAGAAGCATGCCAGGAAATAAAAATAATGAAAACTAGGAGGCATAATATATTCTTAATTGCTCACTACTAAGCAGACAGATTTTTTTTTGGCGTCATTTACAGTAATACTTTCCTGTTTGAGTACCATCTTTTCTGTCTCTCTAATAACTTCTACAACAAAAGTCAAGAAAGGCTGCGTGAGCTGTATATGGTGATCATTCATATTCACCTGCTTAAAACAGTGAAGTTCCTTTAGCAGTGACTTTAAAGAGACAGTAGGAAAAACTGCTGTAATACTCTACTGATCAAAGAGGCACTCTTTCCTCTAGAAACTGTACTTCTGAAATATTCATTTCTCTTTTCTCTGACATCCAGTGGGTTAAATCTGCTCTTGCTTTGAGATCCAGGCTTAAGACCTCTCAGACTCTGTCTCCAGACTCTTACTCTGTTTCTGTCTTTTTTCCTTCCTTTCTGAAAAGACTTCATGATTTAAAGTTACCATATGTTTTAAGTCAGCTATAGGTAAAGCTTAATGCATTTGAACATGGAAAATGGTTCAATAAAAGTGTTAAAGTAACCATCTGAGCATAAATTGAACACAATATAAACTTGCTATGCTAGGCTTTTAAAACAAATGTCTTAAAATCTCATATCTAAATCCTGACAATACCTTGTATCCTGCTGGTACCTGTTTCCTTTTTCTCTTCTGTAATTATATGTAAAAGTCCTACCCTTTTCTTTTTCATCCCTCCCTCCTTCCTTCCCCATGCTTTTTTTCCCTTCTCACCCTCCCTTTATTTCTTTCCTCTTCCTTTCTCCTTTCCCTTCCCCTCTTCCTCACAACCCCTTCCCCCTTACATCTTTTCCTGGTGGGCAAATATACACAGGTTTCACCTAGTTCTTTCAAAAGGCCTTCAATGGGAGTTCTCCCCAGCTTTGGGTGGTGTGGGTCATGGCAAACCCCTGTTCAGATAACTGGTTTACCATAGCTCTTTGGGTGATTTTGTACAAGTCACTTTATTGGGATGCAGTCACTAGAATTCCTTCAGAACCTTGGTGTTAATTCTGCAGTGATTTATTCACCAATTCATTCTCAGGGATACATAAAAGGCAAGAGAAAGCCCCAGTCTTGAACTGTGATTGGAGTTAGAGGTGAAATAAACAGTAGATTACTCAGAAGAGACAAAGACTGTTGGGGAATATATATATTTACTGTTTATCTGGAGAACTGCAGAATATAATGGTAGTAGCAGCAGGTCAAGTCACAGCTGTTTATTCAGCTTCCCACACGAGCTTTGCTGGCAGTGACCTGGTCTGGTTACATCATTCCTGATAATCAAACTCCTAGTTTAAAGCCAAGACAGGTATGTTGACAAAAGCCATAATGCACTGAGATAACCTCCTTCTGTCATAGTCCTTGAAATTGAATGATTGGACTTTTTTTTTCACAGATGGTAGTATAGAACATGTGCAAGTATTATCAGTCCTGAGTTTCTCAGCTTTTCTGTTTTGTATTGACAGTATCTATTTGTCAGTTTCTGTGTGAAGCAATAATGAGGAGAGGATGTACACTAACAGTAGAAACGTGGTTGATTCACACTTTGTAATTTTTATTTTTGCAAGTTATCTAAAACTTAGAGCTAGAAGTTACTATTTTTTAGTATTATTATTGTTATTAAATATGATTTATAATGCACTGAATCACTTTTCTTCTACTTTGCCCCTTCTTTTTTAAATGGGAAAATATTTTAGGGCTCACAAGTACAGCAATATTTTTGTCATTCTAACAGTCACATTTATATTCATTGTATTTACCTCTGTTCCCACCATCTCTTTTAGTGGGAACACTGCATTGTCTGCTGGATGGAAATAAAAGATAAGAAAATAACAAAACCTCTGAGTCAGGAATAAAACCAGTTATTTAGGGCTCAATATTTCAAGGGGATTGCTTGTGGCTCCACAGGAGCTTGTGTTTGACAAGTTTGAATTTTGCATTACAAAACATTTGCTAAGGGAAGAATGTTTTTCGGCTCTGTACTAGAGGAGAGAGAAATGCAATGGACCTTAAAAACACTGGCATAGCTCATTCTCACACTCGTATGGACACATCACAAATTTAATCTTGCACAATTCTCTCCCCAGCGCTTCATCTGCAGGAAGACAGGTTTTTCAGCAGTTGTTTTTTGTGAACCAGTCTAGAAATTTGTCTGGCAGAGTCTCAGATATATGTAGTGCAATGACTGAGTTACATGAGGGAATCTAGGAGAATTGCTGAGGTATCAACAATTTTAAGACCAAAGCGTTAAGACTTAAGAAATGCATATGATTGCTGTAGGAAAGACTTCTATGGATCCGTCTGGAGTAAGCTCTGGACATCATTTCCATCCACTCTCCCCATGTGGATTCACTTGTTCAGTGTCTCCTAGTGGCTGCTGGCCCTGCTAAGTATGCGCCAACACATCTAAGGCAAATTGAGGTAACAGATGTGGTGTTAGTGAGCAAAGGTAAATGGGAGCTATGATACAGTAAGTAGAGATATGTGGGATAAGAAGTGGAATAAGGACGTATGTGTGTCAGCCCAATGTACAGATAAGTGGCAGGAAATATGTAGGACAGAGGTCTATCATCACAAAGGAGGAGGCAATACGTGTTTTCTGCTTCCTCTGTGTGTCTAGGAGAGATACTGCTGGGGATGGCACCTAATGGATATTGAGTATTATACCCCTTTTCATTGCTGAAGCTGCAGAGGGGAATAACCGTTCTGACTGTCCTCAGGGGGATGTGATAGCTTAAATATGCTTGTGGGACATTCAGTTGTTCTATGAAAGGAAGTGATTCACCTGGATGGTCACCGGGTCTTTCAGTTAGCACCAGCTTGTGCAGTGCTTCCATTTGCTGGGCCAGTGATATCATTGTTGTCTCAATATTTTTAGTGTAACTGCATCTGGTCCTACCTTGATTATGTGTGTAACAAGACTTGTGAATCAAACCATGATATCTCTTTCAGTTGTTTTATAGCTATAGTTCTGTTCTGTGTGTTTATTTTAATTTTCATGCTGTCAGCTGGGAAGAAGAACACTTTATAGAATTATTGTTGGAGTTCTTTGCAGTTGTAGCAAATGATCTAATCTGTACTACATTCCACTATCTGTGAAATTGATTCTTTCTTTATACCTCTTCTTTTCTTTTCTTTTCTCTTTTTTTTTTTTTTTTTTTTTTTAAAATTCAATTTAACTAAAGGGTGCATCTTTGTATTCTTAGTAATTAAATAAAAATTGCATGATAACTCAAAACATGAAGTGGGGTCCTAACTCACTCAACCATTGTAAAATAAAGTTTACATGACTTTGTAAATCAATCACTTGATGCAGATGACTTTTTAAAAATCCAGCACTGTGTTGAAACAGGTTTATATGCCAGTCATTACAGCATGTTGCCATAAAAAACATGCTAAGACATAGTCAGTTGAAAAACGAAAGATGAAATTGTCATAACCAGCTTTTTTATTGGTGTTTGCACAGTCTTTAAATTAAGTTGTCTTAGTTACACATTCATTGCTTTGATAATATTTGTACAGACAAGCTTACTGAGTGGGGCAAATAAACATCTTTGACACAGCTCTTTGCTCCAGTGACATTTCACCTACCACGATATCTAATTCTTGATGCGCCTTCTCAAAATCTTGCCCACCAAATATCTTGATACCTATTGAATTTTATGGAAGTTTTTTAAACTTAAAAAAAAAGAAAAAATAACCCCTTAAGTAGCTGCATCTACATGGAAGTGTAGCTTGTGAATTTTTTGAGTTTATGCTGTCAAATTAAACTCTTCTTACTTAGCAATGTAAGTGGCTTTTTCAAGTGAACTAATCCCTCTGTGACTCAAAGCCAAGACTCATGGCACGTCAGTAAGCTTAAAAGTTTGAGTACTGCTATTTTTTAAGGTGAGTTAACAGGTTCATCTGCCAGTAAGCTTGAGACCATAAGTAAGAAAGCCAGCAATAAACATCTTGGCAAAATAATGGCATAAATTTAAATAAATGCAATTATGTGAGAATTAAGAACATCCTGCAACTATTGCAAAAAATGGGAAGGAATTACATTTTATTCTGGGCTTTGTTTCCTGTAACTTATTTCCTCAGCTCTGGTTTCCGCTGTTCATTACAGCTGTATATATGAAATATCTTCTTGGGCTGTTACAGTCAATTAAACAATTAAATGTTAAGACAAAGAAAAATGAAAATAATTCTTAGTTCTGAGCACAGGATTCTTCGCTGGAGAGTAGGGAAAAAAAAAGTTTCCAGTGTTTGAAGAGTATAAGATAGTATCTGTAGTTCTTGTTGCTGTTAATATGAAGGTAGTCAAAGAATATTTTTGAGATAACAGAGACAAACCGTATCTGTAAACACATCTCTGCTGGTTGCTTATCCTTTTTGTTCCTTACTAGTCCAACTCCCAAAACTAGTGCAGAAGGATCAGTACAACCTGACAAGAAGAAAGCAGGAAACTGAGGAGGGTGGCAATGAAGTCTGCAGACGCCCTTATGGTAAAAGACACTTTTCTCAGGAGCAAAAACTTGAGAGAGTTTGCTTTGTGTTTGAAACTTTTTCCTGTAGCTCCTCTTGAATATCCCACTGCAATACAGAACTTTGTGACTGCACTGAAAAAATTAATGGGTTTCCATTGGTTGCACAGCAAAAGCATTCAACTACAGGACTCTGTCCTTAATGTTTTTTTTTTATAAGGCTGCCAAAACCATGCAGGTATAAGGAGGCAGAAAAGGCAAAGTCACAATGTAGTGAAGAAAAAAAGTATTAAAAAATAATAATCTTTATTCTTTTGGGAAACAAAGCATCAGCAAGTTTAAATTACACTAATCTGCAGATATGAATTATCACATAGGCTTATTCAATATACTTACTGTTTAAAGAAATACTTTTACAGGAAGATGCTTTTCAAATGGGCAGTGTTTCCCAGTGATGTGGGCTTTAGTTGCAATACAAGTTCATCATTTCAGTAGTATAAATTTTAGTTTGGAAATCATAAAATCTGAATTATTATCCTGGTTTGCCATTGGTTTTCTGCACAACCCTGTAAAGGTTCTTGCCCCCCTCAGTACCTCAATTGCTAATAGAAAATTTTTCTATAATAAAGTTTTTCTTAAGACCAATGGAGGAAAAGCAAGAAGTATAAATGATAATGTATTAAATCCTACCGTTCTGCCAAAACCAAAACAGTTAAGTTTTGTCTGAATAATGCTTGGAAATAACAAACTCTATTTATGATGGCCATATCTGTCTCAGTCATAGAAATTATACCTTTGAAAAGTTCTACTGGACTTCACAAGAGTTCCCTTTACTGATCTATGTTCATCAGTAAGTGTTTGCTGAATTCAATTATTGAAGTCAAAACAGCTAAGCCAATTTATACCAGTTTCTGTTCTTAATATTTTAGCTATGAGATTTCACTTGCCCCCCAGCAGTTTTGATGACTAATACATCATTCCTGGGCTGAACAAATTATTTTTATGGCATATCTTTCTGGTTTATTTTTTTACATTATACACTTATTAAAACTCCTACTTCAAGTGGTAAATGCTAATATGGTTAAGCATATATACATATACTTCCACATATGCAGAATATTCTTTACTATTAGAGAACTCAGTCAGGCATTAAATATTTTTAAAGTGTTCTTTTGGAGTTTAAGAAATACATTTTGCATTTTTCTTTTGCAGTCTTTTCCCTCTGAAGCCTCAAATAAGACATTTCTATTAACATCTCTAGCAGACCTTGAGGCTAAAATTTCTAAACATTGCATTAGGGATGCAAGATCGTTTTTTGATGGATTTTACATGCTCTTCTCCAGTATTATATGTTAAACATTTGTGCAACAGAATTTATTTGCTAAATGAACTGCATGTAACAGAACATGTATGTTGAGTTGATATTAATATTCTTTGCAACATTATAATATTATTGTAACATACAAAAACCCCAACAAACAAACAAAAAAAGCAGCAGAATTTCCATTGTAGGATCTTGTTTCTGTTTTAACTATCTCATCATCCCACAGCACATCTGAAGCATCTGAGTACATGTGTCTTGAATGCAGAGGAACTGATTCAGCCTAAATTAACTCTGAGCTGAGATAATGTCCTCTTTAAGAGATTGCTAAAGTAGAAAGTTACCTGCAGAATGTGCCTGATCTGTTGTATTAAGGCAATTAGGTGACAAAAGATAGAATTTCTTCAGGTGATCATTTATTTGGCAGAGAAGTAGGAACAGTAGTGGTAGCAGAGATGAAAAAGGGTGTGCTGGATTCACTAGCCCACAGGGGCTACGCTTCTCTACTACAGAACAGGCAGTTATAGACTGCAGTGTAGGACTTTGTGTGTTTCATGTGATCTGTGACTTCTCCTGCTACTTAGATAGAAATCATTTTAACCAACATTCTCTGTGGTGCGATAGTGGGAAATGACATTTAAATTATATGTTTTTTTTTCTCAGGAACAGAAATGATTTTAGTATCCCAAATAAAATGTCCAGTAATCATGTTCACATTGAAATGGACCACATTGGCTATGAAGAATAATGAGATATAGCAGGATTTGAAATATGTGAATAATGTTTTGGACAAAACTGAGAATCAGTCTGAATTAAAGAAGATTGTCCATCTTCCAAATATTACTATCTTAAATTTTGACAGTTCTGTGGTTATTTTAGAGCTGATTTTGAATTCCAAGTTTGACTAGGTTTGTTCCACAGTTGGTAGCTGAAGTCACGGGTCAACATCTGTAGTGCAATTTCAGGATTTTCTGATATCTGCTTTTCAAGACACATTTGAGTTGGTCTGTAAGAAGTTCTGAACATACCTGAGATAAATCATAAATTGTTTAATAGTTAAAAACTCCCATCTATTTCCATTCTTGTTCTGTTGTCCATTTTCCCAGAGGAGGAAGCTGAAGTAATGAATTCAGTTGGAGAACAGCTAGACACTTATGGCTTGTGTGATAAATTCAGTTCATTTTCATGTAAACAAAAATCAATACTAGTTCTGTCTATAGTATTCTGGAAGAAAAAAAAAGAAAGATTTTTAATCAAGTTTCTGATAAAATGTGCATCATTAACTTACTAAAAACAACAAGAATGGAAATAAACTTATGTGCTCTGTTTATTATAGAGTTTAAAAAGGTTATGTATATTATTCTCGTTAGTCAATGACACTTGCATGCTTCACGGACGATATGCTGCAGTGTGTAACATTAAGTCTCATTATGAAAACAAATCAAGTACTTTACTAAAATCAATATGACTTTGTATTATCTATTATCATGAGAAGTGTTACTGCAGTAAGCTAAATAATAAAATGTAGGCTACTTCTGAATAAAATAATACCTCAAAAAGTCTACTTTAAGCTTTATTTCTTTTTTGAAAATGAAAAAAAAAAAAGTGCATATATAAAGTGTTGAAGTGAGAAGAGACATAAAGTACGTTTTGGCAAAGAAACTCCTAAGAAAAATATGGAAAATAAGTAAAGTAATGAGTAAATTAACTTTCATAGCAATAATAATTGACTCCCCAAATAATCATGTTCCTTTTAATAACTAAATAATACCAGCTTCCTACAAAAAAAAAAAAAAAAAAAGAAAGCAAAGGAGAAATTCAATATTGCAATCTTCAGCATATAGGTAGGCTTCATTCCACCCACCCTCAAACCTTGACAATGTCTACAGCTAAGGTGTTCTTCCTTTCCCTTTGGAATCAGTGGAGAGAAAAATACACACTTTTAGACTACATTTATCTGACATATTTTAGACATCTTTTTTAAAATGAAAAGAATTGTCTGTGTCCTCCATGGACTATGAAGATACCTTAGGCTGACTAACTTATTGTGATGCAGGCAGATATTTATGTTATAGAGAGTATGAAAGATGCCATTTTGTTTCTGAAATTCCATGGAATAAAAGCATGACAAGCAGCAAGTATAAAGAAATATATTTAAAATTAAACACCAACTGCAACTGCAACACTATGCATTACAGCACTTTAGGAATTATTCAAAGAAATTGGCATTTACACGAAATTTGCAAACTTGACTCTAAAGATCTGATAACCTAAGTGTAGGGAATGAAACAGCTGATGGAGAGGAACAGAGAAACAATGAGGCAATATCAGCCAGTTAGGCTGACACTAGACCTAGTGTATCAGCAGTTGTAATGTAGTGCAGTTTTGTAAAAATCACAGCTGTTCACACATTGGCCATATGTTAGCTCATCTGAGAATTAATTCTTTAACTAAGAAAGAGTGGGACACCAACAACATTCACTCCAAACTTCTTGTACAAAAGCAAGCAGATCTCACAAGAAACAAAATAAGTTTCTGGACTGTAAATTTTGATCAACTTTTGGTAGCTCTGTAGATCTGGCGAGTTAGGAACAGGGGTTGCCTTTCCCAGGAGAGTAGGAAAAAGAGGAAGATTGTTTTTCCTCTCTTCCCAAAGTCTTCAAACAGTGATACCATTATGCAAACAGCTTATCTATTGAGATATCCTTTGAGGCCATAGGTGCTGTGTATCTCTCTTCCCTAAGCAAACACCACCAGAGAATTGTTCTTTCTTACTTTGTGGGGACTAAGTCTTGTATATCAAAGTTTCATATCTCCTTTTCTAAATCAAAATGGTCTATCCTGAACAGAGTTGATAGGTCGAGCGGTTCCTGTAAAATGCCCTCTGTTGACAGTTTGATGAGTTATCCACATCTATTGCCTAACTGCATAATATAAAGTCCATGATCCAGGACCAGAGCAGAAATTATGTAGAGAGTCATGGTTATTTCCTTACTCTTTGCCACTTTGGCTGCTTATATGTTCATAGGCCAAGATAATTCTCTCATAATTTTCAACATACTGTATTTCCATATATCTTAGTTTGGTTCTTAGATAACAGTCTAGTCCCCTTTGAATGGAGTTTCATGACTAATGCTCAGAAAGCCCACATCTTCACATAACTTGTAGCAATGGAAGACTTTCCTGTGATTTGGTCAGACGAAAGAGACAGAAAAAGAAAAGAAGCCCAGATGTATGAGGATGTATGGTGATATCATTTTGTTTGAAATTCTGTCAGAAGGATTAGGTTATAAATCAACCTAATCATTTCTAATGACATTAATTTTCCAAGTCAAGGATTTGGAACCAACATTTGACCATCCCAGTTTGCAGATCCCAGAGAGGGAATAGGTAACATTCTGTAAAACAGAAAAATATTTCAGTTTTTCTGAAGTTATTGGGGGGTGGGTGGGTGGGTGGTGGGTATTTGCTTTCTTGGGGTTTTTTTGCTCTTTTTCATTGTTTGGGGTTCTTTTTTTTTGCTTACTGACTCATAATATTAAGGTACTTATTTATATTTCCAGGGAATCTTCAAGCTTGTCTTGGTTTTGGTGTGATTTCTACTGAAAGATAAAGATAGTTAATCACAGTTTTGTGTTATGTTTCATCGTTCTAACATGCGGGATCTATATCCCAAAGTCACAAATATATATGACAATACTAAGATCTCAATGGGTACCTGTCACTTTCTCTATGGACTTGCTCATGCAAAACTGTCTTTAATCATCTCTAAATGAAGAGAATAACAGAAACAATATATGCCAGTCCAGATCCCTTTGAAAGGCCAAGAACAAAATTGGATTTATCATTTGAAAGGCAATGAGAGCTTTAAAATTCAAATTAATAATGTGTGAAGTGAATCATTTTGGCAAAAATGTAACACTTGAAAATTTTTGCTCAGTTTAGGACACAAACAGCTTTGTTGGTTTAGAACAAGTATCTATATAAAGTCTGAAGAGGTATTTGAACTTTGTTAGCTGTATACTGAGAATAAATAATTTGAAACTGAAGTTTAAACTATAGAAAATTTCCTTGGCACACTTGCACTTAAATGAGGGTTTATAATTTACACAAAACAACTGCATTTTTAATAGGTAAGAGGCACATTAATCATTCAAGTGCTAGAGCATCCTTAGAAGAGTCACATTGCTATGCGTCAATGTAAGGACTATTTATAGGCACACTGATTGTTTTAATTTCAGGGTGAACATAAATTCTACCAATTTAACCAAGTATTTAATAATTTAGACAACCAGCCACCAATGAAAAATAATATGTTTTTATTTCCCTGACAAACAGGCTGACCTTTAAAATGAGAAACATTCTCTCTTTTATAGCTGCTGGATGAGGAGACTTTAGCATTTCATTCTGTCTCAAGCATTTTCATTTAATTCTTTTTCCTGCATTCTTCAAGAGTCCTGCTGTGTTCCTGCTACCCTGCATTTGACACAGACAACACATTATAATTCAACTCATATGTATCTTAAAAAGGTGTAGATAACAATCCTAAACTAATTATAATATGCTTAAAGTAACATATCAGTTTATAACTGTTACCACAGATCTGAAACAGGCAGTGAAGAGGACAGTTTTGTTGTAGACAGCTACATGTCAGTATCAAGGGATACTGAAATGTGTGCACTTAGAAGCACTCTTTTGGGATTGCAGATTGGGATTTGTTTTGGTTTTTTGTCTGCGTAGTACAAGTAACTCTTAGTTTATGTTTCCCATGGGGGAATTTAGGGGTGAGGTAACATCAGGAACAGAAGAACAGTAATCATTAACCAAAAAAAAAAAAAAAAAAAATCAAAAATTTTCTTCCTGAATGGGATGAGTATACTGGGTAGATTGTGATTTCTGTTCTAGGAAGAAAACACATGTGGCACACACACACATCCACACAATCACAGTCACTGTGCAGAACAAACTCACATCAGTCAAGGCTTCTGGTCCAGGTGTGACCAGTACCATAGACCCAAGGAAACAAGACATTTGCTGCAGCTGGTCAAGGTGCCTGAGATCCGGCTGGTGGTCTGCCTGGCTTTATACATAGTAGTTTCACACTGGGCTCAGCTTTTGGTATGGCTTTGAATTCCTTCCCCCAAAGAGGGGGAGGAACAAAAGAGGCTATTGTTTTCACTCTTTATATTTAATTTGGATGGTTACAAAACTTGCCAGTGGCCTTGCTGCTCACATTACACCCCAGGTTAACTAGGTTTTACCTTATTAATATTAGTTTCTGGAATCCTGCTGTAAATGTGTTATAAGTATGTAAAATTCTTAAGAGTGCCTCTCTGGTTCTTTCTCGTGAAAACCTAAAACACTACAGCAGAGCAGATGTACTCCAGAGCTTTTGACCAAATTTCCTCATAACTATTTCTGTGCTTTGTTTTGGGTTTTGGGTTTTTTTTTGTTTGTTTGTTTGTTTTCTTTTTGGTTTTGTTTGGCTTTGTTTGGTTTTTTCTTTTCCCCAGCAAATACCTGAACATATGAATGAGTTAGAACTGGGCAGATAGAGCCAAAATCTCACCAATCTGAGCACTGATTTTGGGTAGTCTTCATCCAAAGATATACGTTTTAAGTTAAGAACTATCCAAAACATGACACCGGATAACAGTCAATGTTTAAAATATGTTCACAAGTTCTTTTAGGTTGTCTGTTGTAACAAAATTCAAAGATATTCTGCAGTTCAAAGATGAAAATGAACATGCAAAGTACAATGTCATCAAGCTCTCTACTACATTCAGTTACTGGATGTGTCTTTGAACTAGCATGTCTGTAGTGAAAGACAGTGAAATTTCTCTCAGCTATGACATCAGTGCAATCAGTCTTTGCACCCTAAATTCCACCTCTGTGTTTAAAAGCAGAGTACAGCTTCTTTTGCTGTAAGAGTGAAGATAATGTTAGTGAAAAAAAAGTCAAATAAAGGCTTCTTCCCTTCACCCTTCCACCATTACTCTTTTTTTGTTGCTCTGGTTTTTATAATTCTGGGTGGGGTTGTTTGAGATTTACAGGCCTTTGAGTATGAGCTTTCTAATTCTATTTGTTTTAACTTAAATTTGAGCTTAGCTACTTGCAAGACTTCTTTGTGGACCAAAGCTGTCACATGCCAGTCTAGAATTCAGTTTTCTTCTATGGTAGGTTATTTTAAATATATTATTTTAATAATTATTTAAATGCCTTATTTTAATTATTATTATTTTATTATAATTTTAATTATTATTAAGGTCATTAATTGTAAGTTTCATTTATTTTCTTCCCAAAGGTAGTTTCAGTCTCATTTATTTTCATAAACATTAAACCAAATACACCCTTTGCAGTAAACCTAGAATTTCTGTTTTAGTAACCTAAAAAATACAAGATAATAATTTGCTTAAAAAAACCATGAAAAAAAGGAAATATGCAACATACATTAGGTCAGATTCTTACTATATACTTTAGAAATAACTTTACTGTAACAGTATCCAATCTACCCCCTTTGAAAGTCATCTGGTTTCTTGCCTGAAACTGGGAAGGAATCAGCTGATTCCTGTTAACATTTTAGACATTAGTAAGAAGGAAGTTGTGGAAAGAAGATGCAATTTTGCTATAGGATCTAAACCAGGTATGTTGTGTTGTATACCCACTTTCTGCCATAGACAGATAAAGAGGAAACCTTCCAGAGCCCTAGCCAGTGGTGTGATAGGGAAAGGGTTTGTGTTGACTTTTGTGCTTCTATTAATGAATCACAATCCAGGGAAAACACCTAAAAAAGATTCAGTTAAAGTGCTGAATTTTTTTAGAGCTTCTGTGAAAACTCAACATAGAGTTAATATATGGAAAGTATTTGTTCTCTTGTAGGTAATAATTACATCTTTAGTCATTGTTTCTGGCAAGCCTCATTAGTATGAAAATTGAAACTAATTTAAGATACAGGAAAATTGTTGCTTTAAATTGGTTTTATTAGTTGAATAAAACTACAAGTTTTGCAGTATTCTCAGTTGTTGAAACTTCTACTTTTTACTTCAGAAATGTATGCTTCAGAACATCACTGTTACAAATACTCTGTGATTGATGAGTAGATTGTGAAAGTACAACTAAAGTATCTCACCTAAATGTAAATTAAAACATTAACATTTAAAAAGAAATTAAGTATTGATAGTAAAAGTAGGTAAGAATTTCACATTGAAATGAAAATTTATTTTCTATGGAATGAAGATAATTTATAAAAACTGAATTTTCTTTTCTCCTTTTTCCTTTTAAACAGTTCAAGCCCAGCAGAAATTGTGCTGAATAAAATGTCTAATTATTTTCCTATCTGTGTCCTAGGAATAATGGTGAAGGTCTTAATTTATTTTAAAGTCAAACTTTTGTTTAAAAAAAGGAAGTACGCATGTCAGACGTTTTTTTTTCTGATATGAATTTGATAGGCTACATGATACTTGGTCTAAACACAGATTGAGATGGACTCAAATTTATTTTGAAATGTTTATTTTTAGGCATCTCAATTTAAAAAAAAAGACAAAAAAATCCTTTAAAGAGAAGAAAAAACATTTTCTGGACATATCCAATTGCCCCTCTCTACTGTTTGCTGCCGGCATCCGTCTGGTAATGCCAACATTTGGTTACTTGCTAACTACTGTTTTTAATTTGGCAGTGGCAATTGCAAAATTGCCTGTCTCTAGGCAGCAGGCTCAGATTGATGTATCCAGCCAACATCTCCAGATCAGTCATGCATTCTTCTTAGCCACCACCTCCCTTATTAGTGCAAATACATAACTCTTCTTTTGGAAGGGATGAAAAGATGTATGGAATACAGAGAAATTGTTTGAGCAGCCAGGGATCAGGTTAGGAAAGCTAAAGCCCTGATAGAGTTAAATCTGGCCGAAGACATCAAGGGCAACAAGAAAAACTTCTACAGGTACATCAGTGATGAAAGGAAGACTAGGGAAAATGTGGGCCCTCTCCAGAAGGAAATGGGGGACCTGGTTACCTGGGATATGGACAAGTCTGAGATACTCAATGTCGTTTTTGCCTTGGTCTTCACCAGCAAGTGCTCTAGCCACCCTGCCCAAGCCACAGAATGCAAAGGTAGGGACCAGGAGAATGAGGAACTGCCTGCTGTAGGGAAGATCAGGTTCGAGATCAGCTGAGGAACCTGAAGGTGCACAAGTCCATGGGACCTGATGACATACATCCATGAGTCCTGAGGGAACTGGTGAATGAAGTTGCCAAGACACTATGCATCATATTTGAGAAGTGGTGGCAGTCCGGTGAAGTTCCTGCTGACTGGAAAAGGTGAAACATAGCCTCCATTTTTAAAAAGGGAAAAAAGGAAGACTCAGGGAACTACAGGCCAGTCAGTCTCACCCCTGTGCCTGGATCATGGAGCAGGTCCTTCTGGAAACCATGCCAAGGCACATGGAAAATAAGGAGATGATTGGTGACAGCCAACATGGCTTCACAAAGTTCACAAAGATAAATTGTGTCTGACAAATTTGGTGGCCTTCTATAACAGTGTTACAGCATTAGGGAATAAGGGAAGAGCAAATGATATCATATACCTGGACTTGTGCAAGGCATTTGACTCTGTCCCACAGGACGTCCTTGTCTCTAAACTGGAGAGACGTGGTTTTGCTAGATGGACCACTTGGTGGATAAGGAGTTGGCTGGATGGTAGCACTCAAAGACTTGCAGTCAACAGCTCCATGTCCACGTGCAAACCAACAACAAGTGGTATTCCTCAGGAGTCGGTACTGGGACCAGTGCTGTTTAACACCTTTGTCAGCAACATGGACAATGGGATTGAGTGCACTCTCAGCAAGTTTGCTGACAACATCAAGCTGTGTGGAGCAGTCAACACTCTGGAGGGAAGGGATGCCATCCAGGGGGACCTGGACCTGAACAGACCTCATGAAGCCAAATGCAAGGTCCTGCACCTGGGTCATGGCAATCCCAGGCACAAATACAGGTTGGGTGGAGAATGGATTGAGAGCAGCCCTGAGGAGAAGGACTTGGGGTTGTTGGTGGATGACAAGCTCAACATGAGCCAGCAATGCATCCTTGCATACAGAAAGCCGACCACACCCTGGGCTGCATCAAAAGAAGCATGGCCAGCAGGGTCAGCGAGGTGATTCTGCCCTGATAGGAGCACCTCTTCTATGAAGACAGGCTGAGAGAGTTGGAATTGTTCAGCCTGGAGAAGAGAAGGCTCCAGGTACACCTTATAGCAGCCTTCCAGTACTTAAAGGGGGCCTACAGGATGAATGATGAGGGACTCTTTATCAGGGAGTGTAGTGATAGGACAAGGGGTAATGGGTTTAGGCTGAAAGAGGATAGATTTAGTTCAAATATTAGGAAGAAATTCTTTACTGTGAGGGTGGTGAGACACTGGAATAGGTTGCTCAGAGAAGCTGTGTATTCCCCATCCTTGGAACTGTTCAAGACCAGGCTGGATGGGGCTTTGAGCAACCTGGTCTAGTGGGAGGTGCCCCTGCCCATGGCAGGGGGGTTGGAACTAGGTGACCTTTAAGGTCCTTTCCAACTCTAACCATTCTATGATTCTATGATTCTATGACCTGCAATGTAGTGGTTTATTTAGTGATTATATGATACATTTTGAAAAGCTCATGGAGAGTCAAAGGAAAAAGTTTCATTATCGTAGCCATATCATATTTAAACAGATGTACATAAAAGGAAGAGTAAGGGAATAATTTCATCTTCTTATATTCTAACTTTGTGACTGTTAGGATAAGACAATGTTATTCTTTATACCCCCAAAAAAATTGGTTCACTGATTCTTAATTAAAAATGTGGTATCTTCATGCCATAGGCAGACACGATGACCAGCCAGATGTTCTCAACTTGGTATTTCAGAAGATGCCATCAAATATAGTCAGGAGTACATAGATATAATGGGAACAAAACATAAAACTGATGCAGAAAGTAAACTGAATATTAATGTCTTTGAATATATATGACAGCATAATAAGATGAATGAATGGAAATGGAGGACGAACAAATTCAGTTGAGAAATACACTGTATACTTATAACAAAGAGTACAATTAACCTTTGGGAAATGTACCTAGAGAGCTGGCGGATATTTCATTATGTGAAATTTTAAAACTGAAATTGGTTGAAGATTATTTATGTTCTTAAGTACCATACTATACCTGTATCAGAAATTAGGATCTCGGTGCAAGAATTAATGAATGTAATTATTTTGTCTGTTTTATGCAGTAGATCAGAATACAGGGTATATTTCTGTTTACTTCTGACTAAACATTTAGGTAGCTGATGATTATTTCATAAGTATCTCCAATTCCAGTTTTCTGAACTCCCTTTGCAAACTTTTTCACTTGAATTTGAGTCATTTGGATTCTATAGAAATATGTCAATATCCTGCAGCATCAAACATACCATGGTTTAAGTTGGACTTTTTAAAATAACATTCTTTTAATGAAGTAGATCTACACTTTTGTATAAACTCAGCCTAAGAAATCTAGCAGTCTTTTAGCGCATAGGATATTTGTCAAGGAATTGTATTGTTGGTGAGAGGGTTTTTGGTCCCAACCTGAGATTTTCTTCTGTTGCTTTTTTTAGTCTTAAGAACTTTCAAGGGCTTTGACTATTACACTGTCATACATGAGACTGTAAGAAGAACAGCTAGAAGACCATCATCTTCTGCTCAGTATTTTGAAAACCAAACCATGGAATAGCTGGTGTTTTACCATTGTCCAAGATCCTTTTCCAGAATATCATCTTTGATTCATTAGTTTTCTCTAAAATAAAAGAGAAATTCCACATGCCAACTTTAATTTTATTTTTCAAAATGCTGATCAAAACAAGAACTACTAAGATCCATTTGCGTATACCAAGTGAATGGTTTGGTTAATAGCTGGTTATATAAACCCAAACATCACTAAGTAGGAAGGCAAGAATTTCAAACAGAACTACTGGAGAATACTAATTGCAAGAATGACATATTGCAGGGATCAATAGTAGCAAGGTACAAGAAGAATGATAATGGAAAATATCAGTATAGAAAAATTACACCCTCTTTAAAGTCCATGCGGAGAGACAATTGTACTTGATGTCAGACAAATATTTCTGGCAGTCTTTCTATTTTGGGGGTGGGGCGAGGGGAGGAGATAAGACATGAAAACCAGCATACCTTTAACATCATCTGCATTGAAATGAATGCACTCGGCTTTTGCTAGTGTAATAATTTACTTGTTTGTTAAGTATTCCAAATATGTTGTTGTGCACATAAAAAAGGCATGACATTTTTAAGCAAATTATACTTACCAGCAAAGAGATAAAGAATTTGTTATGAGATAACATGTGTAATGTAATGCAGATTACATCTGAAAATGACAAGGAAATATTTTATTTAGCATTTATTTGTGTCTAGAATAGCAAACTGTAATTAGCATTGGATTCTTAAGACTAGTTTAGTGACTTTTATATTGATGCTGCTGGGTATGCTGGTCAGGACTGTTACAGGTCAGTAATTGCAGCATTATCAGGTAAACCAGCCTTTTCTCAGTGTAGCTGGAGCTGTACTAACCCATTGTAGTTGGACTCTTCCTAGACTTAGATTTACAAGAATGGCAATCTCTTGACAAAGATAAAAAGGAAAAGCTACTATACAAAAACACACAATAAATTCTTCCTAAATATTTCTGGAGAATGGAAGGAAATACATTTAAAGAGCTATGACAATATACAATGGCAATTGTGCTAACTGCAGAAAGGAAGTAATATTGCCAATGTGTTGCTTTCAAGAGCAGCAGTGCCAGCTTTTCAGCTACTCTCTTTAATTACATCTCAGGCTAATACAGGCAATATTTACACTTAACGAAAAGAAGTAACAAAAGTAGACAATATTATATACTAGTAATTCCTAACTATAAGGCTAAAAGCCTTTGTTGTTTTCAACAGGAAAAAAATGAAATTTTTCATCACTTCAGGTTTAGAATGTGGTTTGAATATATATTCAGGCTTGCTTTTACGTTCAAGTGTATGTTTCTTTTTTCATGGGTAGTTATATGCTGGTATTTATATTTTTTGTATTTATTTGCCTCAGGACCAGGCTAAGGCTCAGGAATTCAAAAAGATGAACAGAATATTTTCATTGTCATTTAATCCCATAGGTGCTTTAGCATTTTTGGCTGAAGGATCTAGAAGAAACTTTGGTTTACTAGAATTCTAATTAGCACTTCTAAAAGTCTTGATTTTGCAATGTATTCTAAGGAAAACCTTCATTTAAAATATTGTTTAATAGTTGCTATGGTGATTTCAGGACGTAAAATATAATAAACTACTGGTTCCAGGAATAAACTTCTGGAATGTGTTTAGTGTTTTTATGAGTGTTACAGTTCAAGATGCTCAAGTTATGAAGAAATGTAGCCCAAAGACTGATCACCTTTCAAAGTGTATAGAATAATAGAAATCAAAGCTCTATCTGCTGCTTAATGGTTTTCCACAATCAAGTGAAAGGCCATAGCACCACTTTTTGCAACCTTCTAATTTCTAAATCACACAACATCTATTTGGTTTTGCTTTTTTTGTTTTGTTTCCTCTAAATATTCCTTGATGGCCCTATGTATTCAAGTGAGAACACTGACATTCTGTACTGTTTATGAATGGAGCTGGTAATTGCTACTTGTGTCTATGGTTGTCAAATATTTTCTATAACTATACCCTGAAATGTGACTGAATAGCTGACCAAATATAAGTGGTTTTTCAAAACCAGGCCCTAGCTTTTGCAAGAAATTGTATCATAACTCAATAATACCACATTTATAAAGATCGTCTCAAAAAAAGTTACATTTTTTTTCCCCCCACTCCTATAGTCTGTTTTAGAACCCAAACTATTCATACAACTACATGTAGCTTTGCCAGGCTCTAGCCATTTGGCTGATGTTTTACATGATGAATGTTTCCCTCAGACCAACTATTTTTCGAGAAGTTTCAGCTAAAATAGTTCAGCTGTTTCCAGGAAAGGCTAGTGAAATATATATTGCTTTACCCATCCATATTCATAAGATGTAATTCTGATTACATCTTTCCTACTTCTGGATTGAAAGCATGAAATCATTCAGATCATCCTATCCACCATTAGTAAACACTATTTTGCTGAGGAATTTTGAAGTGAAGTATCAAGGTGCTAAAAGATTACCATTCCATAAAAAAACAGTAAAACCAAACAATACTCTTATCTCTCCTCTCCTCTCCTCTCCTCTCCTCTCCTCTCCTCTCCTCTCCTCTCCTCTCCTCTCCTCTCCTCTCCTCCTTTCTTATCTTGTCTTTTCTTTTTTATTTTTCTCTAGCCAAACAGACTAAGGGTTGACCTCTTCTATTAATCAAGACCCAGCTTGTTTCAGAGAAATATGTCAAGCATAAGCAGATTGTACCTAGACTAGGAAAAATTTAAGGTCAGCTTTTGTTAAAAAAAAAAAAAAAAAAAGTCAATCAACTCATAGACAATGGCATAGGGAACTAACAGCACTGCAGAATTTGGTTGCCTTCTTTCAAGAGGATAATAGCAGAGCTGCTCTAGAAATTATTTTGAGCACTTTTATTTTTCTGTTATCTTTTCTTTTTCCCTCTACTTTGAACTGAAAAAAACAAAAACCTGTGTAAACTGTGTGTTGAATTAGGAACTCCATCACACAGTGTTCAGTGACTGGAGTTTGAACCAGAACCAACTCAGCCATTCTGTTTAAAGGGGATTTTTGTGGGTTTTGTTTTGTTTGTTTGTATTTTGGTTTGGTTTGGTTTGGTTTGGTGTGGTTTTTTCAGTCGTTTGTTATTGAACAGTTTTCTCAGCATTTTTTCCAGTAGAAATCACATAGCTGGATAGAAACTATTTTCTGGGTATTTTTTTGTATGCAGTTAAACACACAAAACAAAACAAATAGCCTTATTTGAGGACCAATACACAGCTAGTTCTGATTACATATTTCTCCTGTATGACACATCTATTTAGATTTACTTTACTATCCCATTGTCACAAGGCCTTACTACCTACTCACATTCCATGTGTTGTCTACCAGGACCCTCAGGCCTCCTTTATGCAAAGCTTCCTAACCAGTGGTTCCCCAGAGGGTACTGTCACATGGGTTTGTATTGCCCAGTTCTTATCATTTTTATTTGCAAGAATTTATGAATGTTTTGCAAGCAATGAATTTATGAATGTGTTGCAATATCACTGTAAGAAGCAGCCTTGCCCTCCAGCATATCATATGTTACTCAGTTTGGTATCAGCTATGAGTTTTCAAAAGGTGCCTTCTGTCCCAACACCTAGGTCATCATCGAAGAAGTTAAACAACATCAGCACCCTGAACAATGCCAATGAGTACTGGACATCAGCTGATCTGCTGCCAATCACAGTCTTTTCAGCTAAGATGTACAGTCAACTTTTCACACACCCTTCTTCGTTCTCCTATTAAAACCATGACTCTATAGTTCGATTGCAAGGATATTCTGAAAACCCAGATGGAAAGTCTTGCTAACTGGAAGATAAATAACATCCACAGTACTTCCCTCTTCCATTGAGGCAGTTGTCTCATCAGAAAAGGCAAAGCACCTGATTAGTACTGGGGATGTAATTTACTAGAAGGGTACACTGAACTCACAAATGTGAGTTCAAGACAACGTAAGGAACTTGCTCCAAAAAAGATAAAGGAATCCATATAACTAAGCTTAAAAGTACTGTACAAAAAACATTCAGATGGAACTCCTCAGATTAATTTAAAAAAACGTAGGTAGTACCTGAAAGAAATATATAAATAACATATTTTTATAAATTTCACAGAAATAAAAGATTCTTAATACTCATTTTTTTTTTGTGAAGTTTAGAATGCCAGACAAAGATAATTTTTATTAGCTAATATTTCTAATCTAAATACCACTTGAGCAAAGTGTTAAATTGTGAGGCAGTATCTCCTTGAATTCTCAATTGGGAATCTCAGTGTGGCTTCATTGCCAGAAGAATTTAATGATAGAGACCTTCTTTTATTTTATAATCACTGACATATAGTTGAATTCTTAGAAATATGGCAAACTCGTACTTAATTTATCACTCTGTCTCTGATGTGGCAAGAGTTATGGAATTTACGTCATAAGTGAGATGTAAGGATAAGATTCAAGTTTGTCCTATAATTACATTGTTATTCAGTATGAGAACATCATGGATATCAGACTGCATGCACACACAGTGCACTTAAGTTTTTGATTTCCTGGGTGGTCTAGGAACTCCCCACCTTGTCTCTGAATAGATGAGACAATGAACTGATTTGGACAAGGGACTCACCTTAGACAAGGTAATTACCTGAACTCCCAGCTACCCTCACAGCAAAGCCTTTGACTATTCTTGCAGGTGAGTAACAGCCATTGTGTGTACATTTGATGTGTTGATTAGCCTCCTGGGTGGAGAATTTATCAGTTGCAGGAATTATTGCTCCTGCAGGCTCTTATCTGTGATAATTTTCTTTTATTCTCCTTCTTTTGACATCTATATCTCTTTTGCCTCACTTTTTCTAGAAGGCTTATAAGATCTATAATGCCTCCTAAAATTTAGAGATTTCTTAAAATATCTGTAAACATCTATCACTATTATCAACAGTTTACAGTGATAGTAATATTAATCAACATAAAAACTACTACATTGTGAAATAAGGAATGCATTTAATTTTGCACCCATGTTTAATTTTATAGGCCATTCTCTAGTGTTGTTTTGGCTAGTATAAATTAACATTTTCGGTGGTGGCGCAGTATTTGGGGCATTCTACCACAGATTACATACAGAAGGTTATAGGGACATGACTGGACTTGGTTTGGCTATTCATTGTCCAATGTTATCCTAACAAGTTTCCTACCTTTCATAAACACTCTATTGTTTGACTCCAGATCATGCAACACCGTTATGTACATTCTGTGAAAATATTCTTTACTTCAGACTTCTTGAACTGAGAGGATTTCATCTGAATGTTAGAGTGGTATTTCTCATGACACAGTAGTGGCCCAGGTCAAAAGACTATTGTAGTTTGGATGCCACTCACCTCAGGGGCAGACAGCTGCCCCAACCCCTGCTTCATTTTGTAGGAGAGGCATAAACAGCAGTTGCAGCCCCTTAACTTCTGGAGGGCAAGACTTTTGGTTACTAATATGATGTTTTAGAAAAACCTTGTTTTTCAGGGGATTGCAGTAAAAGACACCATCAAATCCATACCTTTCCAGTTTAGAGAGAAGGATGTTGTGGGGGACCGTGTCAAGTGCCTTACAGAAGACCAGGTAGAGGACATCCATAGCTCTTCCCTTGTTTACTGATGTAGTCACTTTGTCATAGAAGGCCACTAAGTTAGTCAGGCAGGACTCGCCCTTGGTGAAGCCATGCTGGCTGTCTCGAAAGACCTCCTTGTCCTCCATGAGTCTTAGCATAGCGTCTAGGAGGATCTGTTCCATGATCTTCCCAGACACAGAGGTGAGGCTGACACGTCAGCAGTAGACCTTTGTTCCTTATATGACAAAATGATGTATGTTGCTCTGATTTCTTCTTTCTCTATGAGTTGTTGCACTATATTACTATGAGTCAGGTGTGTTGAGCTTTTAACCTGCATTTGGTTGAGAATCTCAATTTTTAGTTATTCTTCAAAAATACTAGATAAAAGCTTCAGGAATGTTTTGAATGAAGTGTTATATAAATGTGAGATCATTCCTATTCTTTTTTTAAGAATGTTAGAAATGATAAGAAATAGTAATTTCCTCTCTGCATTTCATTACTAATTTACTTATGTGACTATACCTTTGTAAAAATTATTAAGTACTGACCGATTTTAAAACCAATATTAAAATCAGGGGTGCTGGTAGTTTGCTTGTTATATCAATTTCTTTTGATCTTCCCTGAGTCCATTGTTGAATGTTGTCAAAATTCAGTGTTATTTTTCTAACGTAAAAATATCATTGTGCAAAATAATGTTTTTCTACCAAACTAAAACATGAAGTTTCTCAGGTTTTGTGAAAAGGCCTATGTGACTTATATGCCTTATTTACTGAGAGATCAATCTGAAGTGTTCTTGATGACAGCTTAAATTAACTGAAATGGAACTGTTCCTTACAACAATTGGCCTCAAGACGGCTCAGAGGGTTTGTGTTTTTTTTTTTCAGTTTCTGACTGGGTTGTTAAGTTGGTAGAAAATGGAGAAAAGTACAGTAAAATTCTAAATGGCTTCTGAAAGCCAGTGACTTGAAAATGATACTACAAATACCAAATACTACTGTGATCAAAATTTTTTGACCTGTTGTGTTCTCGAGGGCAAGTCTTCTGAAGACAAACATTCAAAGTTGAAAGCAGTTGTTAATGGGTCTGTCCCTTTACCTAAATTATAGCTGTAGCAAATTCAGAAATAAAGATATATGGTTTCCCCATGTTCATCAATAATTTCATGAGCATACAATTTTTATATCTATAGTCATTGCCTAGCAGTTAAACATTCATTCAAGAGAGATTTTATGCATTCTGCGAACAGACCTGCAACTGCTAGTGATTCTGCTGTTAGCCAAGGTATTTAGAATGGAAGATGTTTACCTCACTTAGCATCTCTTACATAGTAGTAAGCTCAATCTTCTATATCACTCAGATAAGATTCCCATATCAAGATTATAAATAGTGACTAATTATTTTAGATGCCTCTATTTTCAGATGGGCACCTGCAGTAAATCCTTCCCTCCCTTCTCCCCCCACCTTTATTTTTTTTCTTGTTTTTCAGGAACTGCTGAGCAATCTTTCTGTGAAGGCCAAGAGAGAGATTCAGAGCTTCAGATCGGAGTCTGGAAATTTGCTAGTAAATTCTCAGGATGCTAGTTAAAAAGAGTTATAACTAATTTCAGTGTTAAAAAAAAGTGAGAGAAAGAAATCTTAAGATTGTGTAGGGAATCAACAGTTTAACACATAGAATAAAAAGGAAGTTAAAATAAAAAGTACAATTAAAGGAGAAAAAAATATAATGCAAACTAGACAGTAAATTTCGGACCTACTGATATCTTTGAGAAAAATATAGGTAAACTAGTGCAGGCAGAGAGTGGGATTAAACTTTAAGAAATGAGTGATTGTGATTATCTTGAATTTCAGTATTCAGATGGGAATTACCATGGTGTATATCAATGGTGAAGGAGTAGCTGGATCCCAATATTGTTCTGGCTACGAATGAGAAAACCAACACTGAGACATTTTTAATCCAGGAAGAGAAAAGGAGACAGCTCTGCTATCAAGTATAAATATAAATTAATATTCCTCATACTTTGATAATTATTACAGGGAGAATGAAAGAAAAATAACAATAAAAAAGTTGAGGGATTAGTGATTTATTTTCTTTTTTAATGATAAAACTATATTTTTTAAAATATTACTGAAAAATTTCTCTAATTTAGTTTTGCATGAATGGCAATTTCTTACAAAGTTTCTTGTTTTCAAAAAGTTTCCCAAATGTGACTCAATTCCCATGCTCAAAAAATTTTGGGAAATAAAATGTTCCATCTCCACCTGTATTCTCACTGGGTCATTTGTCCACTTTGAGAGGAGAAAAAACTAAACAAGCAGGTAAAAAACTTCGTTAAAACAAACATTTTTAGTCATAGTGTGTAAAGAGTTTTACCACTGCCCTTTCTATTTAGTAATTTTTTAACATATTGCAAAGTGTTTACATAGTCCAGTCCAAACTCTCAGGGACTTATCTAAGCCATGGGACATGGAAGGAAACCAAGATATTCAAGGAGAAAATAGCTTAGAGAAGTGTCTGATTATTATCCAGCCTTTTCCTTCTAAGGACTTTGGGCATTTATAGTTGAAAAGGGAAAAAAAAAATATTTTGCTACATTTGATCTCCCATCTCACAAAAATTCCATAGGAAAAGAAAAAATACAAGTAAAACTATTTCAGCAGGTGAAAATGTAGTAATTTTCTTCTAGAACTGGGGTCAGTTTGTCCACAGAAACTATTTTTAACCTCAAAGAGTTGAACTGCTGCAGAGAGAAAGAATCTGTTATTTAAGGAAGTGATTCAGAATCCAAAACGTGTGTGAGTGCTTTGAGTTTTTCTCTGAGGGAATATCTCTCTTAGGGGTATAGAAAACCTTGGAAGACTTATCTCCCTAAACTAAATTTAGTTTTTTATTTCTTCTTTTATTTCTTGGGAATGTTCTTAATATCAACAAAAGTATGAGTTATTGATTAAACTTCCATCATTATCAGTATATTCCAATACCTGTCATAGAATCATAGAATCATAGGGTTGGAAGGGACCTCTGGAGATCATCTAGTCCAACCCCCCTGCCAGAGCAGCGTCACCTAGAGCAGGTTGCACAGGAACGCGTCCAGGAGGGTTTTGAATGTCCCCAGAGATGGAGACTCCACCACCTCTCTGGGCAGCCTGTGCCAGTGCTCTGCCACCCTCAAAGTAAAGAAGTTCCTCCTCATGTTTAGGTGGAACTTCCTATGCTCAAGTTTGTGCCCATTACTTCTTGTCCTGTCGCTGGGCACCACTCAAAAGAGCCTGGCCCCATCCTCCTGACACCCACCCTTTAAGTATTTATAAGCATTGATAAGTTCCCCCCTCAGCCATCTTTTTTCCAGACTGAAGAGACCCAAGTCCCTCAGCCTTTCTTCATAAGAGAGATGTTCCAGTCCCCTAATCATCTTTGTAGCCCTTTGCTGTACCCTCTCCAGCAGTTCCCTGTCCTTCTTGAACCTGGGAGCCCAGAACTGGACACAGCACTCCAGGTGCGGCCTCACCAAGGCAGAGTAGAGGGGGAGGATGACCTTTCTTGACATGCTTGCCACACACTTCTTGATGCACCCCGGGATGCCGTTGGCGTTCTGTCCTCCAATTTTTGTTGCTCTGAGAAATAATTTACTGAGAACATTATCTTTTGAGGCACTAGGGGTTCAGTTTAGTGCAGCAAATCAGATAAACATAAACATAAACCTTATTTTAAGTATTTAAGTCAGCACTACTTATACACAAGGATTAGCACAATATTGAATTGTGCATCATGCACTTCCTTGAATTAAGGGGGAAGCATTTAGAACCTCTTAGAAAGGAGTCTTGTAAAATGATAACAAAGGAATATACATATTTAAGTGTTTACTTGAGAAATAAACTGTTGCTGCAACAAGGAACTCAATTTTGGACTGACTTGATTATCATCTTGTTCAATAAAACCTTAAAATTTGTTATAAATGTAAGAAGCAAGTACAATTTCACATGCTATAGCACTTATCATCCAGATGACATATAAAAAATCCCAGATATGAGCCACAACTCTTTGAAATAATGTACATGTTTGTGATCATCAGTTTTAATCTGGTTTGATAAAGTCAAGTCCATATATTATGTGTTTTAGCTGGATAATAATTTTTAAATTTGGGAAAAATCTTTTCTTATGTGTATGACTTTATTATTAAATCGTTCATATTATCCTGTGTAAATATCTGAAGGCAGAGAGCAGTGACAGTAACTTCAGATCTACAGTATTAATTTAATCACACACAGACTGAGAACAACGTATTAAACACCCTATGGTAGATGAAAATTTACTGAATTGAATTTTGTTGTTCACTTTGCACAAAATTCGCGTTCAGTGCAGTGACAGCTGATACCTTATAAAATCTATTCCAAAAGGTATTACGTAGAGGAATTGAAGGACTTTCCACTTCTTCTGAGATTCTATTGAAAACAGCAAGAATAAGACTAATTGTTTGTCCAAACCATAATAATTTTTTATTTTTTTAAAAAATGGTATTTCAGGTAGAAAAGGAAAGTGAAGGTACAATTTGGAGTTTGGGTAGTGGAAAGAGCAGAATTTGTAGAAGGCATTGGAAAGCTTTTTTCACAGTCCTCTGGAAATTCATGTGTCTTTTGTAAGTTTGCAAAGATAATCACTGGTAAACTGAGATTCATAGAATCAAAGAATTACGGAATCATAGAAAAGACAAGTTTGGAAGGGACTTCAAAAGTTTATCTGTTCAAACCTTTTGTGGGAAAGGGAGCCTAGATGAGATTATCTAACACCTTGTCCAATTGCACCTTGAAAACCTCCAGTGATGGGAACTCCACCATGTCCCCTGGGGAGATTGTTCCACTGAATGATTGTTCTTACATAAAAAGTTTATTTCTTATGTAGAGGTGAAACCTCTCCCAGTGCATCTTTAGCTGCTGCCCCTTGTCTTCTCCATGTAACTCCTGGGGAAGAGAGAGCCTCCATCATCTTTGTAGCTGCTCTTTAAGTACTGGAATACTGTGAATAGGTGTGCCCTGAGCCTTCTCTTCCCAAGGGAGAAAAGACCTAACATTTTTAGTTTTTTCTCATAGGGCACACTCTCCAGCCATTCAATCACCTTTGTGCTCTTCCTTTGGACCCTCTCTAGTCTGGTCATGCCTTTCTCAAATTTCATCAGCCAGATGTTTAAATGTCCTACAATGAAATTACTACTCAACTTGAATACGTTGAATTTATCTAACCAATTTCTCTAACCCATTCTGTTTAAATCATATTGAGGTCTTCTCCTTCTGCCACTGATAAAATTTGTCATAACTGCTTCAGTTCATTTAACTTTTTAAATCAAAAATTATGTGAGAAATGAGTTCGTATCGTTGGCATCAACTGTCAATATCTTTCCTTCTCCACTGAGTGGAACATCAGCCCAATTCTAGCTTTCTCTCCTGATACTAATTGGCTTCTGGTTATTGTTGCATCTTTGTGGCTCATTTGATTTTGTCTCTCAGAGCGTATAGTAAACATTTTCATTCATCTTTTTGATCTTTGCAATTGAGTTGCATACTGAGGTCATCTTTTGGCCTGAGTGCTCTTTTATGATACTTCCAAAATACCTTTGAGATTTGTTTGCTTAGACTGATACATTATTACAATTTGCAAATAAATTAACTAAGTTTATTGAAGTTTATAGTCTGATTTTTTTTTAATTATTATTTTGATAATACTTCTGTATTAGAATTTAGTATTTCTGTACTAAGTTCCATGAAATCTCTCATTTCATTGTCACCATGGTCCAAGTCACCATTCACTCTGAAATTCTCAACCGTGTTGTCCCAGTTGGTACATTTACTTTGTAGAAACAAAGTTTCCACCTAGTTATCCTAACTACAGTGAAGATCAAAAAGTATTCCAAAAGTCCATTTCCAAAGCTTGCTGGACAGTCTTTTCTCAGTATAGACTTAGGTAAATTTTTTTCTCTACCCATCTCCCTCTGCCTTCAACAACTTCTGCCTTCAAGTTTAGAACTCTTAAAGCTGGACATTGTACAGTAGTTTGGCTGACTGCTTTTTGTAGAGAGATTTGATATATGACATACTAGATGTTTGGAATAAGGTGTATGTTATATTTCCGTCAAAGTTGTCAGATCTCATCCCTGAGATGTATGGGCCTGTAATATTCAGGGCATGCCAACTAAAGATTGAAATGCCTAGACAGTCAGGCCGGAAAATTGGAAAGTTTTATATTCCAGGATAGCTTATCCTTGGTCTAACAGCAGTATAATCACTTTCATAGGTGCTAACAAAGTTGAGACTTTTACAAATGTATTTAAAATGGAAGGTCATTTGTACTTTAAATTTTTTACATTTTTTCACCTATGTCAGCTGGTCTGAGTAAGGATATTTATTCTATATTTATATATTACCTGTTAAGTTTGGGTTTTTTAATTATTACTGTTAGTACTATTATTATTAGTCCATTAATTATTAATTTGGTGTTACGTATAAGTGAAAAAATTGATGTATGTAAATATGCATTTTATCCTAACATCATTTTGGTTAGCTCAGACTTCTGTTGTGTACATTTTTCTTGAGCAGCAATGAACACGGTCATAGTAACAGCAAACACTAAGAAGCAAAAAGGGAAAGAATATGAGAGGAAAAACACTTAACTGTATCCTAAGAGATTGTAAGACTTCAGGCTGACCTTCACTGTAGCTGTTAGGAATCTGCAGATATTATCTCTCATCATATACCATACTAACCACCACCAACAACAATAATGTGTTCTTGATTAAGATCTGAATAAAATTGCGAATAGAATGTTGCTGCCAAGGGAATAGAAAAAGCTGCCAGCAAAGCTGGGACAAATATATTTCCTATGGAGAGAAAAGCCAGTTTCTCAGGGCCAGCTGATCTATGTGCCAGACAAACCGTTCACAAAAATAGGTTCAGCTTTTCCTTGCTTCTGAATTTCCTGGCTTAGAGATGGGTACTGGGTTCCTGGTGTATTATCCTATGTCTAAGTGTTCCCAAACCAAATGGTTATTCTGGCAGTGGGGTGTGACCTCATTTGACAGTGTATTTGCCACGCATATTTGTCTGTTGTCATGTATCCTGTGCCTTGATAGAGTATTTGGTAAAGCAGCTAAAACTGAGGCAGAATTTCTTTTTATAGCTGAAGGAGGCAAATCAGTTGTATTGGGAAACTGAATCTAGCACAGAGATTGTGACTTAATTCCCTTTCCATATGGAAAGACACAGGTAACTTATGACAAGGCAGACCTTCCATTGCTCAATATTCCTTCTCACAAAAGGCCAAGAAAAAGGACTTCACTGAGAGGTGAGAGATCCAAATTCAAATCTCTATTACAGATTAATTCTTACATAAAAATGAAGCTGCAGAAACAACTGGACTTCTTGGTATATCAGTTTGAGATCTGCTGGGCTGGTGGGTACTCTTTGCTCCTTAATCTTTCTTTTTTTTTCCCTCGTGAAAAAGGATAACTGTCTCTGCTTTATTCTAAGTGACATAAAACCAAATTGCAATACTTCAGAATTGTTCATGAAACAGGATTCTTATCCTCTGATCAACTGGGTAGGTTTCTCAAGTTGGTCGTTACATTTGTTAGACTCCTGGTTTTCTCATCATATTTTAGTAAAGATCTATTTTCTACATTATTTTCCTAGGATGAAAATAATAAGAAATTTAAACAAAGAAAATCAAGAAAAGGGCATGGACTTCTCCCTGGCAAATTGGCACTAATTTTTTTCAAGAAGGCTTGACAAGAGGCATTCTTTACGACAGTAACCAGTGCCAAGTTCTATCTGTTCTCAGGCCCATGGATGCAGTAAGAGGTAAATTTTGGCAAGCAGACAAATAGAAATTAAAGTAGCAGCAGAAAAAATTCCTTTCTTAGACCCTTATCACTTCCAACTGGCAAGGAGTTGTAGTCCTAATGAGAAAAGAGAATTTAAAAGTAACGAAGGTTCTTGGTTTCAGTTGTTTATTTTAAAAAGGTCTCATTCTGCAGAGTGCTTGTTTTCAGTTCCAAGTTTTAACAAGAACTTTATGTGTCACTGTCGGGCCAGTATCATTATTTAAAAAGATAAACTTTAAAAGGTATTAACTTTATTTAGGAAGATTATCTCAGTTCCTAAATTATCTCTATTCATAAATCTTTATATTAAGATAGGTAACAAGAAGAAGGGAAATAAGCATGCTTCATACCCACTCTTCTCTATCTTTAAAGGAAAATAAGTATTTGCTTTTGTGGATATGTTAATATATTGACAGTAATAAAAGCTATCATATAATTAATATAGTGCACTAAAATTAGAAAAGGAACTTATTTCAACAGTAAAAATATTTGTTTTGATTTGAACAGCTCTATTTAAAGATTGTTGACATTTTGTCTTCCTTGATATGGAAATTAGCTAAAATTTCAAAATGAAAAGATTTTGGTGTTTTGTTTTGTTTTGGCTCATTTCCCGCTGTCTTTAACCAGTTGATCTTTTATAAATCTTACCATTTCATTGACAGCATACTGAAAAACAAACTCAAAAAGACAACAGAGGATATGATTTTTAAAATAATTTCTCACTTTTATTACTTTATGTTAACTTAAATGGATGCTGTCTGTCTTGGCTTTACCAAGGCTTTTGTCACTACCGCCCAATAGCATCCTCATAGACCTACTGACGCAATACAGACTAGGTAAATGAACAGTATGGTGAAATGAAAACTGGATAAACTGCTGGACTCAAAGGGTTGTGATCAGCAGCATAAAGTCCAGCTGGAAGCCAGACACTAGTGGGGTATATCAGAGATCAGTACCGGGGCCAGAACTGACCCCCATGATGTGACCAAGTGGATCCTTAGCAAGTTTGCAGATAGGACAAAAACTAGGAGGAGTGCTCTACTTATAAATGTAAGTAAAGGATAACATGTACACCAACTATTCCAAACACCAACTATTCATAAAAAAGCACAGACTTCTTTTATTGGATCTGCCATGAGCTAATTAATACTAAGAAAGGTATATTTCAGGGAAAAAAAAAAAAAAAAAGGTTCTTGTCTCTCCAGCAGATCTAGCATTATGAGTAAATATATAGCATATGTGACTGTAGAGAGGATCATGACATGACTGTAAATTCGATTTCAGAGTTCGTGCCAAAGAACTGGATCAAATAACTTCATATCAGAATGGACCCTATTCTGATATGCAAGCTCCTGTAGAGCAAAGCCTTCTGGCTGCTCAGACATCTGTAGATGGGTTTAAAGAGGCTGTAGAGAGTTGTGAAGAAACTCTTGCTGTGTCTATGCTTTTGAAATGGGGATTGCAAATGGATGGGGATTTGTTGAGCGGTAGACGAGGAAAACAATGACTATTTTTAAAACACTATGTTTAGATATTGCTTGAGATTTCTTGTTATTGTGGAGTACGTGGATATGTGTGAATGATTACCAAATACTTTGTGTTTGTTTTTTCCCCTTTACCAAATATTTCCAAGTCTTTGGTTCCTAAAGCTTCTCAAATGCAAGTAAGAGAGACCAAAACAAATTGAGTGCAACTTAGGTTATACTTCAATTTTATGAATAAAATTAAATAATCACAGTCCTGACCAATAGACTCCTATCTTTTTTTTTGCTTATGTGCTACAGTGCAACTCTTACTGTTGCCATTTGCAGCTACTTGCATGTGTATGTAATAGGTAGAAGAAAACTTGTTAGTTTTGGTATGTTTCGTACATAGTGGGAAGGAGAGAGGAAGGAAACATTAACAACAAAATAATTTTTATTTCCCAAAAGTCACACCTATGGTAGGGTTTTGTTTCAGTCTTATGCCTTTGGGGTACATACATATGCAAGTGAAAGACAAAATGTTTTATTTTCAGTTTTTCATTTAAGTGTTACAGAGGCTTACTAATTAAAATGGTAATTCTCTGCCACTAAAATAAGTTAATTACAAAAACTTGTTTGCGTAGACTGATGAGCAAGCTAAAAAAAGTTACTTTTCAGAAACAAGCTGCTGCCAACATTCTCCTGGTAGATTGAAAGTTCACCAGAAAAGCTGGTCTCTGAATTTCTCTGATCAGAATCCAGAACACATCATGCTTAATTCCTAAGCCAAAAAACTAAAAAAATATAATTTTTTAATGTCACCTTTTAAAAAATACTTACATATATATCTTAAAGTATTTAAATGTGTAGAATAATAGATTAACACCTACTGGCATCTTTAAAAATACTCTACCTCCTACTAAAAATTAGAATTAAGTATTATACTAATAGGCAATATATAAGATTATGAACAAAAGGGAAAGTAACTTATATTTGCATCAGTCTTGCTATCTAAATATCTTGCCAATACACCATTAGTTGTTGGGGTTTTTTTTCTTATATTTTCAATAATTTCTTTCTTACACTAAATGAACATATGTAACCTAAATGAATATATGTATTCTTCAGTTCTTAATCTGGAAATTCAGTTGTATTAGAAACCCTTGGTAAGCATTATAAAGCTAATAAATATTTCATTGCACTTAGTGGATTTCTTAGTGGATGAGATTATTCCATTTAAAGCAAAGAAATTCTGAAAAACTTTCAGTATCTGAATGCAATTGTATATGCTAGAATTAATCATACATGTGAAACCAAGTTTAATACTCATACTTAGTTTACTGAATTTAGGCAACCATATAGGCAGACAATTTCGATAGCTAGACTGCTGAATATCCTTCTTGAACAAATATTTATTTATTTTCACTGAATAATGAAAATTAATACTGAATTGTCTTTTTGCTCCTATCAGAAATGTTGTGAAAGGTACAATGTTAACAGAATTAATAACCCAACATTTTCCTGCTGTTTTTTTCTAGAATCACAAATTTATCTTGAACAATAGCTGGTTAGAATAAAGAAAATCATAGATATCATTACCTCTATAATGTTTATGTATTAGATTTCAGAATTCTATGTCAACACAAAAGTTCAGTTTCTGAGTCAATACTTCAGTATTTGTGCTGATTACCTGCAGTCCCCGGGAAGATGTTTTTATTGGAAAAAGGAAAAAATCTTTGGGGATTTCTTTTTATCTGTCTTGGGAACATGGAAGATTTTAGTGATGTATTTTTATTCCTAATTAATTCCTAATAGAAAACTGAGTTGAAAAGGTGTTAAATGATTTTCCAAACCCATATACAGCTTATGTTTCATAGTTACAGGCAAGAGATGAAGTGGAAAAACCTGTCACATACTATGAACACTATTGAGAAATCATTCCTATACCTAGTTGAGTGTTTCTCACGTGCTCTAATTTGGAATAAGAGGATAAAACTTGTGTATCTTTCTCTGGGTTACCAGGAGACATTATTTTGTTGGAAAGTTTATTCCTCTCTTCCATAGCATCTTCAAGGCCTCTTGGGCTTTTTACCTAAGATATGCTCTGCTACTGCAAGGCCATTGGGCTTTGTAAATGTGTACTCTGGACTCTCCCTGTAGCATTCTGGGATTCTTGATATTTTTTGGTCTAGGCTTAAAATCTGGCTTAAACAGTTTATTGGAATCAGTATCACAATGTCGCTGTGGAGAATAAAACTAATTGGATACTTCCAGATATAAACTGGATGACTAAATTTATGCTAAACTTGACTTGATAGTCTGAGTTTCTCCTTTTCTTACACTGTAAAGACAAAAAATAATTATCAAAGCTGAAAAAGTTTGGTCCTACAGGAAGTTAAGTTAAAACAGTTTTTAATTTATTTTTTTTTTTTTTAATTGAAATGTGCAAATCCTTTTCAGGAAAAGGAAAGAGCTCATAACATTATGAATTTATTCTGAGTCTTACTGTTCTATTGTGTGGATGCATGTGTGTGTGTATATAGATGGAAGTGTATCTATCTGCATTTAGAGCATTTATATTGAATCTTTAACTCCTGTCTGCGTAAAAGACAAGAATTTCTGTGCACGGCTTAGACACACTATGAATATGGGGATTATATCAATGAGACCACTGTAGTATATGGCCGATTTCAATCTTCTGGCAGATAGATGAGCACGTTTTAATATTATACATACTAAAAGGGAAGAGTTCTTACAATACTACAACAAAAATGACTGTTTGCAAACAAATGACTAACCTCTTACACAGTGTAAAAATTGTAGGATGAGGTATGTATCCATCTGCATGTGTACATAAAATTGTGGTTGCCTCTGTATATTCCAGGGCTGCATTTGCCTTCTTGCAGAAAGAGAAAAGGATAAGCTCTGTTTTAGCATGCAAACCCCTGTAACTGTGTTTGTATACATGTGGTGCATGGCACATAATGCCATCCATTACAGTTTCCTATTGTGAAAGACAAATTTGTAAAAAAATTCAACAGTTAACTCTCGTTAATGATCATATTCAAATCTGAATGGGGATCAATGTGAGAGAGAATGATAGCAGCAGTTACTTACATATCTGTCCCAGACTGAGCTGTTAGAAATGTTCTGGGAAGGGAAGGGCAAAAGACTATGGTGACACCTTGCTGCTTCATACCTCAGAATTTTTGGACTCCCTTGTAATCCAGGTCTGCAAAGACCCCAATCCTGCTATATAAAATCCCTCACAGTCTCAGGACCATAGCAGAGGACCAAGCCTCCAACTCTTACAAGTCTTCAATCTCCATAAGACTTCTGGACCCCAGAGATCTCAGTCCGCTACTTACACCAGGTCTTGTCATTTTGTCTGCTCCTTCCACATTGTTAGCTGTCATCCTCCCACTATCTGCCTTCCACCTTTCCCATAGCTGTTTCCACATCTAAACCTTGCATGTGTTCCCTACAAACCAAATCAATCTTTTCTGTGGCAGGGATTAAAACAGTAAAATAAAATACTTTAAAAAGTAAATACTTTAAAAAAGTAATATTTTAAAAAGTAAAATGAAATGAAATGAAATGAAATGAAATAAATAAAATAAAATAAAATAAAATAAAATAAAATAAAATAAAATAAAATAAAAATAGTCTTAGCACAGACCGCAGTCATTGAAATAAAAAATTCTAGTGGGGTAGGGCTCTGGGACAAAAGATAGTGACTGAGTTTCTAAAGAGACAGGATCATTAGGGACACCCTTGATTTAATACATACTGTAATAGGCAGCCTCATAGAGCATCCTCATAGTAAAATGAGAGCTCTTCTAAAGCAAGATTTTTCAGAAAGCCACTTCCACCCACTCAGATGTCCCTTTGGAGTGATCAAATAAATTAGCTGGCCATATTATTACCGAAAATCGGTGTTTTAATAGCTTTATGGAACATTTTAAGTTATCTGATAAAATTACCTCTTTTCAACTCCCAATGCAACTTTTTGCAGGTATGTTTTCAGAGCAAAAGCACAATATAAGTTTGTGCTTACAAAAGTTACCAAGTGATTTTAGCTATAGTTATAATGATCTAATGATCTAAAAACTATCTAAAAGTTATAATGATCTAAATGTGTCATCACAATCACTATGAAGGTTTTTAACCCAAAATATTTCACTGCTGAGATTTTCAGAAGCACTTCACAAACTGAATCAGAATATCTGAAGGAATAAGGAACTGTAGAATGAAACTAGAAAGGAAAGCTAAGGAGAGGAGATGTCCAAGAATTCACACATGAGTTTAGTCATCCAAGAAAATATACAAGAACTGTATCTTAAAGCTGTAAAAACCTCCTTTGTACTGAGGGATTAAGGGTGCTTTTAAAATCAATTACTACAACAGAGTTGTGGGTGTGGTGACGAACGGTGATAAGTTACATCTTAAGCCAATATCTTGCTTTTCAAAGTGATCACATAAATTCACCTAAACACTGTGGAAACAGATACCTTGCACAGTAGCGAGAGCTTTCAAAAGAACTTGTAAGCTGTAGAAATTTGGTTCTGGTAAAACTAAGACTGATGCTGCTGTGTAAGTCTTTCAAAACACTTAGAGGCAGACATCTAGAGCAACTACTAGCTGTTTCTTGTATTTGTTGGCAGATATAGGTCATTGCGGAAATATTATACAGACAAACTGGTGACAAATAACACTGAAACCTGAAACCATTTGACTGAGAGCTTATATCAGTAGTGGGTGGAGGACACTGAGATTGTGGAAGGGGACTTGCTATCCCTCTGCTAACTGATGACTGCTTGTTCATAAATTCATTAATTGCTCAGAAATATATTTTCCTTGTATTTCCAATGTATGGATCAACCAGCATTTTTTCACTTCATTTGTAGCTTCTCAAAGTATTTTAGAGTTTCCAAGGGAGAGAGACTTGTTAATGAATGGGACGTGGGAGAGCCACATTTCCTTCTCTGGTGGTTAAGAATCTGATCCAAAGCCTATTTTGCGTGGGATGTTGGACCATTGACTTCAACACCCTTTAGAGCTGACTGAATTCTTTTTTTTTACTCCAGTCATCATCTACTCATTTTGTATTAGAACGCTTTTAAAAAAAAAAATCCTGCCTTATTCACTTCAAGGTCAAGCTGTTTAGAGACCTTGTTTTATCAAGGCATATAGTCTCATTGTTTGTCTGTAGAGTGTCTGAAACAACAAATAGAGAACTCTAACAGTTGCAACAGTCAGTTAAAAAAGCTTTTTTATTTGGCTGAAGATTTCAGTTAATGCAGTGTCATAAATCAGAGTCTCTTGCCAAAGGACAAAATTCTATTGTACTACATTTACCTGACAGCCTGCGTCTGTGTAAATGCTTGTAAAATATCTGAGGTTGTGACGTTACTATTGTTGGTTAATTTTCATTACAGCATTATTTAGATGTTCCAACTACAGAAGCTCTATTATACCAGGAACAACACAAACAAGCAAGAACGCAGTGTCTTTGTTCAGAACAGTGTATAGTTGACTAAGATAAGATGAACAAAAGGTGAAAAATCAAGTGTACAGAGAAAAACCTAAGCAAAACAATTTGCAGAGCAGTGTAATGCGAAAGTCAGAAATAAAGCCTTATCTGCCAGAATGTATCCCATTTCATTCAATATTTTTGTTTTCAGGCCAAATATTATTAAGTATGTTACTGTAAACTTTCATTATGTTCAAACTAGTGATAATAACAATGGATTTATTTTTTTTTTTAAATTTCAGCAAAACAGCAATAATTTTTAAGTTACTCAGATGCAAAAAATGCTTTTCCTTTTACTGTAGAAACTTCCATTCAGATAACTGAAAAATATTGTAGCAAGAAATTTTAACTTGGCTGATTTTGTGAGTCTCCTTAAGAAGACAGTCTTCAGATCCATAAGATTAATCCAGACATTTTCAAGACATCATGAGAAACATTTAATGTTGCCAATTTCCCACATGTGCAATAAGATCTTTAATCATGCTTTCTAGTTTGAGACGCAGTTCTGGATTGCAGAGCTTAGAACTGTAAAAATTTGGACTCTACCAGCTTTCTTCTTACTTTTGGCTGGTTATTAAAAAAGTTCAGCTCAAAAAGGAACCTGATTGAATCCTCCTGACACCAGTTTCAGAGTTGATATGCAACCCTAGTCAGGTATTCTAAACATCTCAAAATCTCTTGTTCATCCAACAGGACACATTTTTTGAAAGTCTGTCTTGGGGTGTCTCAGATCAAATATGAGTCATAAGGTACTCTGTTATGTATTGTCCACTTTCACTACAAAAGTCTATCAGTCTGAATTTGGTATGAGCATAAACTTCCTTGTCTATATTTGGCATGATTACCAGTATAAAATTTACCAAGAAATTTTGTCTAGTACAGCACTAAGTAGTGTCAGACATAATTATCTGTGTGTCTGTGTAGTAAAATTCCTCAAACTATTATTCAGGAGGCTGAAAGTTAAAGGAAATGTTGTACAAGAAACTGACCACTTTCAAAAAAGCCTTTTCTCAGTTTCATGGAGTCATAGAAAAACATAGGTTGAAAGGAATCTCTGAAAGCCATCTAGTCCGAACCTCTGCTCAGAGCAAGGCTAAGTCAAAAGGGGGTTGCACATGGCCTTGGACAGTCAAGTTTTGTGTATCACCAAAGAGTGGGATCCCAGAGCCTCACTAGATAACCTGCTACAGGCTTTACCAGCTTCACAGTGAAGATTTTTTCCTAACTAGAATATCTGTTTTGGCAACTTCTGCCATTGGGTTTTGTCCTTTCATGGCATACCTCCAAGAAGGGGCTGATTAGAGTGGGTCCAGAGGAGGACCATGAAAATGATCAGAGAGATGGAACAACTCTCCTATGAAGACAGGTTGAGAGAGTCAGGGTTGTTCAGCCTGGAGAAGAGAAGGCTCCAGGGACACCTTGTTGTGGTCTTTCGATACTTAAAGGGGACTTATAAGAAAGATGGAAGAAGACTTTTTACCATGGCCTGTAGTGACAGGATGAGGGACAATGGTTTTAAACTAAAAGAGGGCAGATTTAAATTGGACATAAGGCAGAAATTTTTCACAATAAAGCTACTGAGACACTGAAACTAGTTGTCTAGAGAAGCTGTGAATGACCCTTCATCATTGGAAGTGTTCAAAGTCAGGTTGGATGGTGCTTTGAGCAACCTAACCCAGTGGAAGTTGTATCTGCCCATGGCAGGGGAGATTGGACTAGGTGATCTTTAAAGGTCCCTTCTACCCAAACCATTCCATGATTCTATATTATGTCCACTATAGGCACCATTAGATAGCTGTCTGCAGGAAGATGCCACCTTAGCTGCCTTCTTCAGGTTAAGAATAATGCCTACTTTCTCCAGTCTTTTTGAAGATTTTTAGTTTCCACTGTATTTCACACCGCTCCTTCTCGTGGCTTCTCTATTTCTATGATATCATTTTGAAAATAAATGACCAGAACTTCTCAGGACATGCTCGGAGTCACCTTGCACACCATTTGAATGCTAAAATATTTACTGTAATTTGAATTCACTGTGTGATCTACATTATTTTTATTTACTATTTGAAAAATTTTAGGCTTTTCCACCTTAGATTATTTTCTTCTGTTGGGTGTTTTTAAGCATCTGATTATTAAACTGTGCTTTTTCACTTTGTCAATTCCTATAGTCTATTTTCTGAACTTTGAATCTGATGAACCATTTTTTTTTTTCATCACTCAGTATTTCACTGTCCTTTATAATATTGGCTGTTCCCAGTTTGAGGCATATTTACTTCATATTCCTCCTTTCCGTTAATTTTTCTTGGCCAGTGTCATCCTTTTTGCCATTCTGATGAGAATATAAAGGCCTGCATTAAGAAAAATGTAATGATTCTAGATTTGCATAGCAGAATCTGTCGCCCTTCATCATAATATTTACTTATGGCTGCATCCTAATTATCATCTGATCTTAAAGCACAACGGTATGCTTTCAGAGTCTGATTCATTTTGTTCCTTTCCTAATTACTAACATCTGATCCAATACTGTTGCCCATTACAAATTCAATTAATATAATCAGTCACCTTTGAAAATGCCAATAATAGCTGAAAATGTTGCACACCACATAAGACATTTGAAACTTTGCGACCTTCCTAGTGTTTGATTTATGTCATTTTACAATCCTTGAATTTTAATTCGTGTGTTACGTTACCTCAAACATAGACTTTTAGATTAAGCCCAATGGAAGGTTATATCCTTTTACAATTTAAATGTGTATTATCTTTATATTTAAATTTGAAAGACGCTAACCGGTATTTCAAGTGTTGTTTAGAGAGTGCTTATTTTAATACCTTGAGGTGATTGTTCCTAAATCTGTTTATGTGAATAATGTGACCATAGTTAATGTTGTATATTTTATAAATCAAAGCAATAGCTACCCATGATAATATCAGATCTGGTTTGGGCTTCAGATGACTTGGTGCCTGAGACAGATTTAAGCTTATTATGTGCCTCTCCCTGATAATCTAGAAATTAAACTAGTGTCTCTACAGTTGGTGATTCACTTTAGGGTTTTTTTCAGGACTAACAATAGAACAGTAAATTTTTTTAATATAGAGTGAAGCCTGAGATAGGAAATGATTCTGTCCAAGTAGACACATGATGAAAAAGCAAGAACAGGTCTGAACAGAATTTTCACAGAAATTTTTTTTTTTTTTAATCACATTTTCTTGGCTGCATTTCGAGGCTCATTTTCTTTGCATTCACCATCAGTACTGTGAATTTGCTCTTATCTGTAGACCTGTTTACTGTGTTAGACTTCCATTACACCTCCTATTTTAAAACCTCTTTTAGAAAAGAAAGACGGCACATGTCAAGCTTAGTGAGACTAGCCTTGTTTCACTATCAAGTACAAAATGAATTCATAAGAACAAGACAACACAAAACCAAAGTCTACATACAATAAGTGTGCTCCCACCACCCAGGCTGAATTTGAAAAATTACTTGGGAGACCTTTTCAATCAATCCAAACAATCAAAACCCTATTAACCTCTAGTGTTTGTCCTTCCTGTGGCTGGCTTTTGTTAATCAGAAATATTTCTGTTGAGCCATTGCTTCTTCTTATTTTTGCAGAGATTTAATCAAAAGAGTTTAATCAAAAGTTAAAACTGGGCAAATACTTACGAGTAATGCGAATCATGGTCAGTAATGAGTGACTCATGCATTTCCACTATTAATTAGAAATTTCAGTAGGACAAAGTAGATGTTTCTGATTGTACACAAGCAGAAACTAATAGTGGTGAGCACTTATAGACATATTAAAAAAGCATGAATTTGAATTTGGAAGAAGAGTTAAGTCTATGGCAAACCAGAGTGGTAAATGAAACTCCCCATCTCACGTCCTTGTGCTCATCAAAAGCATGACTGAAAAATTGGTCTGAGAGGATATTAACTACTTGGAAAGATGAGAAAGAAAAGAAGGGAAACAACACTGAATACTTGTGACAGATCTGAGGACAGTAACTTGTTAAGGTAGACAGGCAGTAACCATTCACTCTGCACTGTTAAGTGAAAAGGAGTGTTCAAGTTGGCTTAGATGTATAAGACTTCAGAAGGGTAAAGTCATGGGCACCACAAAGGATCATTAGTTGCTATTGCCATGCTAGCAAAGGTGATATAGCCAAAGAATCTCAGACAGGATGTGCGACCTCACCTTGGCAACTTTAGGCAGTGGCAAAAGAAGGTAGCTGCAGCATTCTCTGATTCTTCTTTGTGGGTTGAGGTAGCTTTGTGGGTTGATGCACATAAATCTAACTTGAACTGAATGTTTCTTAACTCCACTTTGTAAACTGTATCATCATCAACATTGACAATATCACAGAAAAAAAATGCAGTCAACTTAAAGAATTAAGCGTGGCATATCATATTATTTTCAAGCCATTCTTCCAATAGAACATCATGTTGCAGCAATTGACTAGAAATGCCCTTCTTGCACAGAGTTCTTGCAGTTATTACGGAAACCAAGAGAACTTGAAAATATATAAGCTTGCTCCTAGTGTAAAAAGACTGATGTACTGCCAGTCTTTTATTATACTGAAATAGTACGTGTCAGGAAAGGATAAAAATCCACAGTGACAAACCATTACCAGAAAAAAAAAAAAAAAAAAAAAAAAAAGGAAGAAAGAAAAACGTATTAAAATTCTGGATGATTATAAACTGAATTTTAAACTGGATTTTAAAAAAAAGACAAAAAATCATTTTCACAGGACCAGATGTATAGGTTACTTCATTCTTGGCCCTCTAGATTCTAGTTGTATTCTACAACACAGGTTACGTTCTTCAGAAAATCATCGTACGAATTTCAATGCAGATTCAACAACGTAATTTACATGTTGCAAAAACAGTGTGTCCTTCTGTCCCAGCTTTACTCCTGGGAGGGCCTGGACATCAGCAGAAAGCTGCTCTGTAGGTTCCACCTGAACTTGCAAAAGTGTGATTTTTTCCTGGGATGTGTGATGTGTCGACGGGCTTTCTATGCTACAGAAGAACATCAGCATGAGGGGGTGGAGTGTGTGCATAACATCACCTGATTCTTGCTAGTGTTACTCACCACAGGTGCATCAGGAAAATTTTTCATGTGAGAAGGTGATAATTTCTAATTTGAACTAATTACATAACAAATCTTTGCCTAAATTACTATCTCCCATTCCTTACACACTCTAATTTCCACTTTAGCTGTAAAATAACTTTTTATTCTCCAAACTCTGTTACTCTCACCAAATGTACCAACATATAAGGATTCTACTGTATCTTTTTAAGGCTTATGAAATGATACAAAAATAGTAATGTGCAAAGGCAATGAAAGATTGAAAGTACTCCTCCTAAACAATGGACATGAGAGAAAAAATGTAAGATACTGTTTCCTAATCTTATTTATAATTGAATGTTCACCTTTTTGGAAGTTGTGGATGCCCCATCCCTGGAGGTGTTCAAGGACAGGCTGGATGGGGCTTTGAGTAGCCTGGTCTAGTGGGAGGTGCCTCTTCCCATGTCAGGGAAGTTGGAACAATAGGATCCTTAAGGTCCCTTCCAACTCTAACCATTCTATGATTCTATAGAAAGCCATATTATACATTGACTTCTGTTCTTCATTCACTGGATGAATTGTTGCATGGATTGTATACTCCTGTCAGGTTGTAAAAACAAAGTCTTGTGTGTTGACAGGGATATGGATTTCTTTCAGCTCCCTTTTCACCTGATGAGAGAAAAACTGTTTTGGGAATATTTCTCATTCAATATGCAGAAACTGCCTTCTCAAAACAGCAATATTGTACCTACCTGTGAAAAGCAAAGTGAAAATTGTAATCTGTGCTGACTGTAATTGCTTACAGCAAATACATCCTCAGAAATGGCAGGGCAACTTGAAACCTCCAGTATAATTGCTGCCTAATTCAATTATTGACCTGCTTTGGAGTTGAAGAAGACAGAATGTCCTCCTTGGCTAAAATGTTACATTGCAGGAACTCTCCAATCCCTGCAATGAAGGGATTGGAGAACACAGTTGGAAAACATTACATACATTAAATAAATAATCGTTCTCTGGAAGACACCTTCCAAAGGAAATCTTACACGGCCTCCACCACCCAGCTTTAACTTGAAAGTTATGGTATAGTACTATAGTTCTATTGTTTACTACCAGTTGGCTAAATGCAGAATTTAAATACTAATTCAGAGTTATTTTTTTTCAGGAAAGTACAATAAACTGGATATTTTAGACAAAACCACTGGAAAAGTGATAAACCTTCTGAGTACTATACTACCATGGCTAACTTTTTAAATCACTCTGTAGCTTATCTTGGTGCAATTTTGGGAAGAATGTATACTTGTAGAGGTACCATTATTAAAGAATAACTTTCTTCTCTTTGGTAACAGACTCTAACAAAGTACAACTAAATTCTATTCAGTAGCTGCTGTGAATATGTTGACTTCTTTGATTTTTAGGAATATATTGAATAAAAACACGAAAACTGTAGAACGAGGATCACTTTGGATGATATTCCAGTATTGCTTTATATAGACTGGTCAATCGTTATCTTAAGCGTAGTCAGGCTTTTTTTGGTCCTATCATGTTGAAAGACTGTTTCAGAATGATGCTGATTAGAAATCTCTTCTCTTTATTTTCTACCTAAAGGTACTCGTTGCCAGTTTGCATATATTTTTGGTTGTGGCAACACAGACCTGTAGCTTATTACTTGCCTAGATATCAGTTAATTATTGGCCAGCTAAATAAATGAACCTGTGATGAAATTCATTCATTTATTAAATGATTTTTTAAGTAGCAAGGAGACTGTTCAGATGACCCAACTAACGTTACTAGCATAGCACTAATAATTCAGTGCTTTTAGCAGAAAGAGGAACATATGAAATATAAAGCATAAATTCCAGTTTTTCACCAGTATTCTTGACTTTTCCTGTCATGTCACTGGACAGAGTTCAGCAGATCTGTCTCTTACCAAAAGAATGTTTTAGATTTAATCTTGTTTAGAGACTGCTTCTAGGAAAAAAAAATCTGCGTTTAACTTTTTTTTTTTTTTTTTTCCCCCAGAGACTGACACTACAGTTTTCCTTTTCTGCTCTTTTATTTGGAGTTACTTTGAACAAATATTTACTGGTCTAGATGCCATTGAAGATAATATATCCAGTCCTTTTATCAAGGCTAGCATTTGAAAGCCCTATCCAATTAACTTAATCAAAGTTCAATCAAATTTCATTAGACTTTGGCACTCTTGTGCCTGTATCAAGGACACACCAAAAGATATATTTGGAAAAAGTTTGATCAAGAGGTCTAAGTATAAATGTATCAGTATACCACATATATTTTCATGAAATCTGATATTTTAAAAAAAGTTTTTCTGATCTTGGTTTAGCTTATGTTTTCTGTTACATATTTCTTAATCCCATTAACTGTGTTACCACCATTTGCTACTAAGTCTCTATCAATTTATGCGGGTATAGGTGAAAACTGTGTCCAAATGTGAAAATGTGATGTGCTTTGCTATACAAATCCTACAAAGCTTTCACCAAGTGTTTCAATTGCAATTTCTTGTTTCTGTCTAGATGTCTATCATACACAATACGCTACAATAATTTCTGGCAAATATTTTCATGGTGAGTTCATCACACAAAGATTTCCCCCCCCCCCCAGTAAAAATGCTCAGAATACATTTCCTTGAACTGTGACAAATAAAAATGAAGAGTGCTTGTGGCTTTATGAGAGTGTCTGTGATTGATAGTCATATGAGTCTTCTTGTGGCAGAGTATGTCTAAGTAACCCTACTGACCCTACAAACAGAATGACTTATTTGATGTTGCTAGAAGTTTTAATGAGATTTTTTCTTTTTTCCTTTTTTTTTTATTTTTTTTTTTCCAGATGAGACAGTACAAGGAACTTTTAGTTGAAAATTTAGTAAAGCTATGCCAAGAAGCAATAGTCAATCTTCATTTCAGTTATTATATCTAAAAATTAGTCTCCAATCTGGCTACATAATACAGTGCTATTTTTTTTTTTAATCTCTAAATTATATGTGAGTTAAAAGCTTATAAAAGAAAATTTTAAGAATTGAACTATAATAAAATACATATTTACAACACCTAAATTATTTTATTGTCTGTAAAATATTTAAAGAAAAAGAACCTGATCTCCATTTCTACTCTTCCTCTGATACATAGTACTATGGAGTTATTTAGCTAGGTGGCATGCTGTGGGAAAAAGGCCAGTCCAGAAATTACCACACCTGGTAATGAAATTTGCATCTAGGTCCTTCTTTGGCACAGACTTCCACTGTAACCCAGTGAGAACTTTCACAAATGTCTGAATAGAAAAAGATTCAAAACCTCGTTCATTTGACCTTCGCATAGTTCAAATACAAATCAGTATCTTGCCAAAAATTCAATGACTGAAACAGAAATGGAGTTCTTGCTTGATGACTTCTCATTCTTTGCATTTATCAGCACTTTGTACTGCCTCCCATTTTCCTGTTTATTCAATATTTCCATTAAATTCAACACTGATAGAGATGACCTATACATTATTATTCCGGACTACACTGTTACAAGTCCACTTAAAGTCCACTCTGCTATTACAGAGTCCAAGGGATAGCATTAATATCCCTGCTTTAACACAGGAAAGTAATCTATAATACTTCTGATTTCAAAGGATACCAGCTGGCTTATAATAGGCGTTTCATGGGGTTTATGTCACCCTGCCCAATGTGCTTCTCATCACTCCATCATCATAATTAGCTTTTCAATTAGCAGTTTTGTGTTTGTACAAGATTAGCAGCAGATGAATCATATTCACTTGCTCATGACGGCAACCTTTGCAATGACTATTGCTGTTAAATAACACAAATATAAACAGAGAAAGAGGCTTTAGCAAACAAAAATTATAATTTCTACATTCCCACTCAAGTTCCAGGTAAAGTGATCTTTCATGTTCACATTAAATCTATATATGTTGAACAGTGACCTCAGAAAAAGGTTTGTATATCCATACCAAATTAATTTTCTATGTTAATTAAAACCAGTACATAAATAGAAATTACCTAAGTTTAAAATGGTAGAATATAAAATAGTCTGAATCAAAATCTCTAAATTCTTTAGCTTATAGACTTGAATTATTATTATCAAGAATATAGGTATCATATTCTAAATGAAAATGTTAGCCAAACAATAATGAATAGCCAAATAGTAAACAAATTGATATAAGTAATTTTAATTAAACTTTACTCTTCCTTCTCTATGAAGTTTACTTTTATTAGGTATGTACCAATTAGAACCAGAGACAGTATATCATTCTTGGATGTGGCTACCTAACAAATGTAAATGAGAAGCAGATAATACAGACTTTTAGTAATTATGATCTTGCTGGGCACACAGTTTTTCCTTGATGAACTCTATGGGAGTTTTAAGAGAATTTTAAATGGGAGCTGAATCATGACCTTTTTTTTGGATAAATCTAACAATAAGAGATTAGCAAACTGTCCAGATCTCTACCTTGTAAGTCTCTCTTTTCCCAACTATCATCTCATGCATAAAAGTCAAAACTGTTCTTGAGTATCTGTTAGTGTTTACTCAAGACTTTCTTAATTTTGAGTGAAGGCTGATGTATGAACAGGGAAGCTGTCATAACTATGTATGTAAGTATTGTTCTGTGCATGAAAATAATTCAGAAAAAAAAGTATTCTAATAATGAAAGCGTGCACTCACAGATTTATTTCAGTAGTCAGATCCTGCCTGTGATTGATCTTGGATATCCTTGCCAGGAAAAAAAAAAATATGTCTGCGCCTCTGGTCCAGGACCTCAGTGCTGTACTCATATGGCAGTCTGCAGTGTACTATAGAGATGCTAAGGTTAAAGATAAATCAACTAAATCAACTAACTTTTTTTTTTTTTTTTTTTTTTAAACTTCAGTCATATTTGGTTTTGCTGCTGTTTTCAGTTCTCTCCTACTGCACGGATGCATCCAGAATACTTCTTATACTGAGCTAACTTGTTTACAGTTATTTCAAGTATGCTTAACTTAAAGTGCATAGTGTTGCCTATATTTATCCTATTAACTTTAAGATCCTTAATGAGAATTTTCAGCTGAGGAGAATGACTAGAGAGTGTACAGAGCTGGTGCTGAAGATGTAAACTTAGGAAGTCAAATCTACCTGACAAAGTTAGGAGGAAGGGAAATAAGGGATAAGGCTAACAAAGATCTTCATGTACAATTCATCTGCAATCTCAACGTCCTATTCTCTGTTTTCAGTTTTTCCTACCGATCCTCTGTAGTATATTTTCTGCCTGATTCACTCTCCTGAAAATGTTCTTATTAGCTGTATGTGCTTTTCTTGGTAAAAATCTAGCACACGTTCAGATGTGGTAAAAGAGCAGTTCACTGTGGTTACAGAAAAAAAGAACTACCTTCCTTTTTGAATGCAGAATTTTGCACTGCAAGATGTTGCTTATTTTGCTTGTATATGTATAGGTAGAGAACTGTGTTTCTTAAAGGAAAATATTGAATAAAGAGTATAAAGTAAACATTTTCAGGTAAGAAAGTCAAACACACTCCTTGATGCATTTGCTTTTCCCCCCATTCTCTTAGATTATTCCCTTTCCCTTCCACATTTTCATGAGTTTTTCAGAATATTTTCTCACTTGGTTATTTTCTATATTTGCAAGGGGAAAACTTTCCTAAACATTGCATGAGGTGGATTGATGAGAATGATCAGAATATCAGCTTGATATTTTGAAAACATATTTATCAATTGAAATTCCAAGACCATTTTGATTCCAAAAAGACTATATGTTAGAAAACACCAGATTGCGATTTTGTCAAATGCTGTCCTTCTCTATTAATTCTTTTGCGTGAGAAAAGAGCATTTGCCAGCAAGGAGGTATTGAAACCATTGATAAAATGTGTTTCTTAGGGCTCAAATTTTAGGTGATGTTTTGGTGACTCTTGTACAACTGACCCTGACATTGTAATTCCAAAAGGGAGTGCAGTGAACAGAGCAAAAATGAATTTAAATACATCTATCTGCATCTACATTCTCATTTTGCACATAACATCTCTGTACACGTTCCAGCATTATTAACATGGGGCTGTTCTCTTTTTTTCTTTTTTCTTTTTTCTCTTTTGTACAGTAAAATGCTCAAAGGAGTATATTCTCTATTGGTGGTGATGTATTGGGGTTCTGGTGGACGAAAAGCTGGACGTGAGCAGGCAATGTATGCATGCTCGCAGCCCAGAAAACCAACCTACCCTGGGCTGCATCAAAATAAGTGTGGCCAGCAGGTCGAGGGAAGTAATTCTGCCCCTCTACTCTGCTCTTGTGAGACCCCACCTGGAGTACTGCCTCCAGCTCTGGGGCACCAAACATAAGAAGGACGTAGACGTGTTGGGAGTGGGTCCAGAGGAGGGTCACAAAGATGATCAGAGGGCTGGAGCACTTCTCCTTTGAGGACAGGCTGAGTTGGTTTTGTTCAGCCTGGAGAAGAGAAGGATCTAGGGGCACCTTATTGTGGCTTTCTAGTACTTAAAGGGGGATTATAAGAAAGAAGGGGACAATATTTTTAGCAGTTGCAATAGGACGAGGGTAATGGTTTTAAACTAACAGAAGGTAGATTTAGATTAGGTATAACATGGAAATTTTTTACCATGAGGGTAGTGAAACACTGGAACAGGTTGCCCAGAGAGGTGGTAGATGCGTCATCCCTGGAAACATTCAAGGTCGGGTTGGACAGGGCTCTGAGCAACCTGATCTAGTTGAAGATGTCCCTGCTCACTGCAGGGGGGTTGGACTGGATGACCTTGACAGGTCCCTTCAACCCCAAACTATTCTGTGATTCTATGATCTTCATTTTATCAATGTCAAAAGATTTTCTTGAACATTAAACAAAATCAGATCATATATTTTTAAGTCTCTGTGTTAAAAAGCTTTAAACAGCTTTCAGTATTTCTTAGTTCAAATTTCTGAAGCTGCATATTCTCATGTTGTTTAGTGAAAAATCTTTTTCACTGCAAATACTTGAGAAGCATTCACTGTTCATCCTTGCAATCTCTATGGTTGTTTATGAATCCTGTGCTTGTGACCTTGGAGACCCTCTTGGAGGTTTCTATCATTCCCCTTGCAAAATATTGCAAGGAATTACAGTCCTATAGGACTAAGATGGCTTGTGACACTCATGTCAGGGGTGATTTAGTGAAAGTTTGAAACATGCTGACATAAATATGCTTTCTTTAATAAGATAAAATAAAATCATTTTTCTGCCATTATAAAACATGTTTTTTCTTACCGTACCTGCTTAATTCTGAACTGTTACAGGATTTCAAGGAATTTAGGGTTGAACACTCTTCAAATCATTTCAGGTAACTTCAAGAAACTGACAATGTTTTGTGAATTCCAGACATAGTTAGTAAAAATTTGTCTATGTGGGAGGGAACACCTACACTGAAAAAATGAAGCAAGTTTAGAGGATATCTACAAATCCTTCACATTACTCCATGCATCATGAAGAAAAAATTATGATGATGCTAAATGAACATTTCAGTCACTCTTTTCACAGCGTGAATCTTTGAGGCAAGAGCTAGAGTTTTAGCACCTACCGGTTTCTTAGTAATGGATTTATTATTTCATCCTATGAGTAAGGTAATTCTTAATGGATATACTTTAAAATAAAATATTTCCATTAGTCACTACTAACATCCTAAATTCTCATTAACATTCAATGCACTGTGAACATACGGTGCACAACCACTGGACAAAACAGTGAAAAAGGAATAAATATTTCTTAATGTCTAAGGGTGTGTCTACAATATGTTTAGATCAAGAATGGGGGAAAAAAAAAAAAAAAAATCTCCTTATTGTTCCCAGTCATTGGATTTCAGATTGCATCACGCTGCAGGCTTGGAGCTCATAAACTAGATTCCTCTTAGATGAAACTAAGCCAGAAGCACACCTAACACATTCTTGGCATTAATGAACATTTATCTCTTAGGATCAGACAAGAGCTAATCTGAAGAACCCTCTTGGAAAGCAGATGTTGAATACTGGATCTCCAGCACCATCTGTTTTGCTCTATAGATCTTTTTCTCAAGGGCTGAACTAAATTCTAATATAGACATATCCTAAGATTTTTGTTTTCTTCTCCCTTTTTTCCTTTGGCCCAATCCCTTAACATCTGTTTCCATCATTCCACATATTAGATAGAGGAACAGTCTCTGTGTTACAGAACTTATAAACTGTATTCGTGCATAAAGTAATTTTTGGGCTCACTGATGGTGAAGAGACCATGTGTGCTATTTGGATTATTTAGCAGCTTGGATGCAGCTCAGACTACTAAGGTGGCTAGTCAATCAACCCATGTATTCCTGCTGGTCGTTCAACCAGGGTATACAAAAGTCCTTTTTGATGAACCAAACAGTCAATATTCTTCCCAGCTGGCTGGATTATCAACATACTGAAACTATTTTAAGGAGAGTTAGCAACAGTTGAAAGCTGCATCTGTACTCTTTTCCAATAATGCTATTATTAAACTCATGTCACTGTTACTGTTTCCACAACTTTTCCTGTTTGTGTTAATGTAGGAAAAAGAAGAGGACAAGATGTATCACAGGAGTTAGATGGAAAGATGTCTCGTATGGTAAGCAACACCAGTAGTAGCCAAGTTGCTCATGTGAATATGTATTAATTCCTTAGGCTTTTTGTTATGTTGGTCTCTTTTTGCATTTCTCTCATGTTTTGTTTTGTAGAAGGGTTGTCTTTTTTTGGTTTTGAGTTGTTGTTTGTGGGCTTTTTTTTTTTGTTTTTCCTGATGCAAAATGAAACTGCATTCAAAACTTTGACTTTTGGTGTGGAATAAAATTTTTGCTTTTGAGAAAGTCTATTCACAGGTACTAAAGAAATACTGTTTATTATGTAGTAATACTTATGGTTGTGTGATACTAACCAGTATTTAATAATAATAATAATAATAATGATGATTTTTATGCCACCTGTCTAAGAAAGAATCGTTAAGCAGTAAATGTCCATCACATCTTGACAATTGTCTTATAGTTTCATTGAAGATTATGAGAAAGACAGTGAAATATATTTAACAGGTGCTGAGAACTCATTGCTATATTCACTGATTTTAAAAGTACACATTAAAAAGCTACTGTATTTGAACTCCTGCGCAGTGTAGGTGTAAAGATTTGTGACATCCCCAGACAGTTTGTCAGTTTGCAGTTCACTCCATATGATTAGATATAATAAAATGTTGCCCTTTTTTTGAAGACACTGGAGGGGATTATTTAGCATATTAATGACTTCCTCTAATATGTCCATCAGCATGGAAAAAGGGAGTAAATAAGTTTGAACCAAAGGAAGGAGAAGAAAAGCAGAAAATAAGTATTTTATTTTTTGAAGCATTGGACAATACTTAGAAGTGTGTGTACTGCAAACCACTGTGCTGTACATTGTAAACTATAGACAAACTCCAGTTGTATACCCTGAATACAAAGACAGGGAACCCAGCTGGTTCCTGTTGGCCAATTCAAACTCTTCTTAGTCGGAGGTTAGCTGGTGTCTCTGCATTTTCATTTATGCAAAGTATTAAGAGCATCCGATTGGCCTTTTCACCAGTATACATCTAAGGTTTTGTAGAAAAGCATTCCTGATATCATTGCTGATGTGCTCAGTGGGTTTCAGGAAGTGATGCAGAAGAGCCTAAGGGCACTGGAAGCCTTGTTGTTACACCTCTTCCAGATCTTCCTGCATAGCCGGATCTGTCTACTTTAAGTGCAAGGACAAGGATAAGGGAAAGATACGAACATAATGATACCGCTATATTATTTAGTCTATAAAGACAGATGGATTTGCAGTTGTATCAGATGCATAAAAAAGGTAGGCACCAGGTAAAAGACCTTTGGAGAATTTCACTGCACACTTTTGTCTGATACTTAATGGTAACTACTTTTTTGCCATAGTTGGTATACTCCATGAATGTCAGCACTGCTTTCTGTTATACTTTCATGGAAAGGTGTAATGTAGCTGACTTCCTACTATTCACCTTATTCTGTGATCTTCCGTAGCAGACATTTAGCTCATAGTGTTCTAGATTTCTGTGTTATCTAGGTGAACTGCAATGGAAAACAACTGCAAATTTTCTGTCTGAAACTAGGTATAACATTCTATGTCCTGATACACAGATAAAAGTCTCTTTTTCTCCATTTTCTCCCTTTATCTTTGTATTCACATTTCTTCTGCACCACAAAAGGTGATTTTGAAAATGAACCAACCAACTAAACAAACAAAAACTGTTGTGTTGCTTTTTTTTATTTTATCTTTAAAAATACTGATATTTCCCCAGATTGAATTTTGCAGCCAAACAACATAAAGATTTACGCTGATATCACTTCTATTAGTTCATTCACTGATTGATGAAATCCTGAAGTATCAAGAAAATAACTACATTTGGAGGCTACGGTTCCCATTGCAAAGAAAACTCTGAAATTTCATGTAGAAATTTAAATAAAAATTTATTCATGGATCCAGTTGCTGAAATCTCTACTGAATTGACTACATTGGTTTAGTTTCATTTACGCTGAATAAACAATAAACAAATAGCTGAAGAAAAAATCTCTCTAAGCAAATCTTTCAGCGTAGATAATAGTCACGGGCAAGATAAGAAGAGGTCTGCACAAAAGACATCAAAGGGACTATTGAAAAGGAAGAAGGAAGAATAAGTCTCTCAGAAGATAAAATTCTGTGAGGTGAATGAAAATTCTCCAATTTTAAAATCTTTCTTCTTGAATTTTTTTTTTTTTTTTTTTTTTTTTTTTTTTTTTTTTAGTTTAATCTCTTTACTACCTAGTGTTGTTAAAACAGATTTACAAAGTGAATAACAGCACCATCAGAGCTCAGCTGGATCATCTAGGAATGACTGAAGACTTGGCTGTAGCCTGTAGTGCCCTAGTGGTGACAGAATTATGAAATTTCCCCCAGTACAGGAAATTGAATGCAGCATAATTTGTGAAGGCTGCACACAGAAGGAAAGGCAGCTTCAGACCTGTGGCTGAATATCAAACAAGAGCATCATTCCTGGAGAATGGGAGTTCTTGTGGCAATGCACCAGTGAGCAGGAAGGAGAAGAAATTGATGTTTACCAACAGTGATGATAGAAACAAGGTGTAAAATGCAGGGACCAGTTTTGAAATATCAATTAATCTTCTGGTCCTATTAACTGGTAATGTTACATCTGCTCATAACATGACATATTAATACTATATTCAAGCTAAATTTTTCCTCATCTTATGTTTAGGAGACAGTGACACTCTGCCATCATCAATTACCAAATACTACGGAACTATTCAGCACATGAAAGTCCATGTGACAAATTATTTGACAACTTAAGCCTAAAAATTTGGAGATTATGATTTTTCTAGTAACTTTTCTGCTGCTGCTTCAACCATGTGAAGCTTACTGAGAATATTTTACTCCCCAGATGCATATTGGAGGACATTTCCAGCCCTTTAAGTTTCACTTGCTCTTCTTCACACCATAGAGCAGAGTGAAGCATATTAGCTAGTGTTCATGATAAAAAGCCTAATTTAGAATTCACAGCATTCGCTTGCAATATGTTTGATGCTTTAGTCAGGATAGAGGTGTCTAGAGATTAAATCTACAGCTGTTGGAACATTTTTGAATACTGGGTGAAAACAAGTTATTAAGTACAGCTTGAAAGTAGAATTAAACCTCTGAAGTGTAAGGTTTTCTTACTGTGGCAATCTAAGTTTGCATACAAAACAAGTCAGGTAATAATTTAATTATTAAGATCTTCACCCAGTTCTGCATCAGTATACCTGTGCAACTGCCCAGGGTTCCACTGGCTTCATGGTTGCATGAGTTTAGCTGAGGGTAATTTTGGAGTCAAAGGACTTCTTTTTTGTTTGTTTGTTTGTTTTAAGATTTATTTTGTGCTCCGTTACTTAAATCTTCTCTTGGCTTTGTGTCCACCAGGATGCAGAATGCCTGTAGTAGACACAGATGAAAAGATAGACTGTCCTAGGAGTTCTAGGAGCAGAATTTTTCCCTTAAATAATTGACTGCTTTGAGTTTCAGAATTTTTCCTTGCTTCTTTTTCACATGGAGACTCCCTCTGTCAAGAAAGGATGTCTTGGAACATCTTTTCAAAAACATGTTTTTCTTGCACTTTAATGCTTACACATACAAAGTAAAGGAGAGCCAAGCTGATATTACTCAAAATTGTTTCAGGTTTTTACTTTCTGATAAAATATGTAGGAGATGGTCATACATGCCTAAGAGGTAACTTGCTTTTTCAAGCTGTGAATAATACCATCAAAAGTTCATACTTGTCTTACATCATTAGATATTGACATTTTTTGTTTTGCCTTTAATATCTCCTATAAAACTCTGAAAACAAGATTAAAAAAGAACAAACTAGTGTATCTTCTTTATAGGGAGCATTCATTACTTCTCATCTAAAAAAAAATAAAGTGGTGCAAAATGTCACTCTCAAATCTCAACTAAATAATTCTTTGACATTCATTATAGACTGCTGAAAGTATAATGAACATGAATATATTTTAATTTGATGACAGATTTGCTATTTTCTCTTTTACTATGCTTTGATTAAATACTCGAGTTGCAACAGCCTTACAAAGTAATTTTTCAACTTTACCCAGAGTGCCATCTAATGGTACTGTTCTCTCAAATTAAAAAAGAAAAAAAGTGTGGGTCATATTGAAGATTTTATTTTAAGATATAGACGAATTACATCACTGTATGTTGGAATGCAGCCATCTATTTGTTCAGCTAGTAGAGCAGAGTAGAGCTGAAATGATCCAATATTTATATTGTTTTCTCATTGGATTAATTCATCATCAACATAAATTATGCTATTTTAGTGAAACAATAAGACTATAATATTTAGGAAGGGATGAAAATGAAATAAGAATGCAGTAAGATAATTAGGATAATCACATTGTCTGTTCCCTTCCCTCTTCCCTTCCCTCTTCCCTTCCCTCTTCCCTTCCCTCTTCCCTTCCCTCTTCCCTTCCCTCTTCCCTTCCCTCTTCCCTTCCCTCTTCCCTTCCCTCTTCCCTTCCCTCTTCCCTTCCCTCTTCCCTTCCCTCTTCCCTTCCCTCTTCCCTTCCCTCTTCCCTTCCCTCTTCCCTTCCCTTCCCTCCCCTCCCCCCCCCCTCCCCTCCCCTCCCCTCCCCTTCTCCCTTCCCTCCCCTCCCCTCCCCTTCCCCCTTCCCTCCCCTCCCCTTCTCCCTTCCCTCCCCTTCTCCCTTCCCTCCCCTTCCCTTCCCTCCCCTTCCCTTCCCTCCCCTTCCCTTCCCTCCCCTTCCCTCCCCTCCCCTTCCCTCCCCTTCCCTTCCCCCTTCCCTTCCCCCTTCCCTTCCCCCTTCCCTTCCCCCTTCCCTTCCCCCTTCCCTTCCCCCTTCCCTTCCCCCTTCCCTTCCCCCTTCCCTTCCCTCTTCTCTCCCCTATCATTTTCTGCAATTCTGAATGTTACTTGACTCTAATGCAGCAAAGTGTGTAATATTAAGCACAAACTTAAATTTCAGCTCCCAGGAGCCACAGAATAATTTTAGAATTTAAACTTTCCTGACTTTGTTCTGTGAAACACCTTGCATATACGTGTCACCCTAAAACCCTTCTGTTAATGATGACACATGGCTCCAGCTCATGCGTACAACAAATATCTAATGAATTACTTCAATTTCACACAGGTTCTCTTGGTTTGACTTCCAATCTTTTGTTAGGGCCTGCACTGACTGTAAATCTTACATATACTAATGTCCATGGTAACATGTCAGGCGCACTTGACTGTGAGACAAAATTTAGCTTGAAAAGCCTTATACTGTATAACACCTTGGCCCATTATACCCCATTTACTTTTATTGCAGTCAGGGAGACCTGAATTCATCTCACAACTGATGCTGCCTTCAAAATAAAAATGCACTGCTAATAATGCACTTTATAGTGGTCCCCAGATAATGGTTTAAAAATTGAATTGAATTTTTATCACATTCAATTTTATTCTTCTCAATATAAGAAGTACATTGTTGAGATTGAAAAGGTACAGCAGAGGGCAAACAAAATGATTCAGATTCTGAAAGTCTGAATTATAAAGAAAGATTTGCCTGTATAGTTTAGAAAATAGAAGTCTAAGCAAAGACCCTGTAGACAGGGAAATAAGATTTTTAAAAGAAAGGAACATGCTAATGCTAACTTACATGAAGTGTTTAATAAAAAAAAAAAAAAAAAAAAATTAAAAAGAGAGTAACTGGCCTGAATGACAGAAGATAGTAAAGAAATGATGTAATCCACAAATTGTACCAAATGCTTACACCCATCTAGTAAAATAAATTGTCAGTGAAGTAACAGACATCCAGAAAGAATAAAAATGGAAAGATAGTTTGTTGAAGGAGTAATACAGAAATATACTAAGCTGTTGCATACCAAGTTGTCATGAAGATGATCACCTAGGTGCCACAGGAGCTGGACAACAAATTGTGTATATGTGGTAACCATAAGCTCCTTTGACTAGCTTCTCATGTCTTTCAGAGGTACTTGGAAAGCAAAATAAAAGATGAATAGTTTGAATGTGAATTATTAACTGAAGTCCAAATGTGAGTGTAAATTTCTATTTGTTACCTGTGTGTATATTTGAACACATTTCATCCCATGAAAGCGTTCCCATTCATTTTATTATCAGGGTATTGAACTGGAATACCCTATGCTCCCCACATCTCTTTTTTTCAAAAATCAGTATATCACTTTGAGTCTCAGTAGCTTTCGTTTTCTCTCTCTTTTTGATATAAAGATAAAACCACTACAAACCATAAAAGTTTTGTGTTGTCTTTGCCCACAGCTGCACTCACAAAATGGAAAGTACTTTTCAAATTCAACACAGAAATTTTAGGATAAAAGGCTTGACAGCTGTCAAGCTGATGGCTGGAATTTTTTCCTTAGGGTATACTGTACCAGGACCAAAAAATTCCAGCTCTCCTGTAAGAGCAAAATACCCTAAGCTTTATTTTGGACTGTTCTTCAGACTGATGATTTCCTACAGGAAAAGAGAAATTTTACAGCTTTTGGACTGCATATCTAAAACTGCAAACTATGATAGATAAGGCCATGTTTTGAACTTACTGTATCCATTCAAACCCATTAGTTTCACTAGGATTTTCTCAGTGGAAGAAAATACAATCTGACATAAAATATCAAATTAACAATATGGAGTCTCAAATACTACTTCTCATTCTCTTAGCATATACAATTAAGGTTTTACAAAGGAAAAACAGAAATAATAAGAATTAGATGCAATTATTTACCAATGGATACTTTTGTGAAATGGTGATTTTATGAGACTATTTCGTGAGAAATATATCCTTGCTGCATCAGACTGCGGTATGATTTTTCAACTTCACATTGAAGTGTGACAAGATCTTGAATAAAGATTGTAACTTATTCCAGAAATTTATGGGTAGTTTTCCTGGACTACTGCTTGTTATTTTACTGATTTTTTTTTTCTTTGAAATAGCTCCTAGAGAAGACTCTGCCAGTTACCTTACCTTGATATCTGCTGAATTTTTCATATATATTATCTTTCTAAAGGAGTCATCACAAAGACCTGTGATAGTGCTAGCTAACTCTTTATATACAGTTCACTGCAAAAAATCTGCTAATTCCAATGCACAGATGGCCGCTAATTTTTCCCTCACAAAAGTAAGGAATAAAAGACAAATATAACTCTTTTTTTTCTTAAGAGGATGTTAAAGCTTATCTTTTAAGGATGGCTGATCCCAATTTGACACTATTTTTCATCTGCTGTCCACTGTTTGCCATTTACTTTAACAGTAGTTAGTTCTTTGAGCACAGGTGGGAAGCAAAGTGGAAAATGTGCTGCAGTAAGGAAAGGTTGTAAAAGAATTTCCATGTCTATGCTCTTTGTGTGTGTTTTACATCTCTGTTCTCTTTCTTGCATTTTCCACACAAGTATATGGCTGAATGTTGTTACACTCGTGGTCAGAATGTCTATTATCAAACAAACAAATATCTAATTTATTGGGATCTTTTGAATAGCATAATGCTTGCTTAGGGAATTGAATCTCTGTGACAGGATGGTTGGTCACAGTCCAGAGGGTGATAGGAGTCCTTGTTGCAAGAGTCCTTGCAACGACATCCAGCTGGATTGGAATGGGGCTCCTCGAACCACTGATCTGCTCAGTTCTTATATCCAGCTGGGCCATGGTCCCACATGACCACCTCAACACGTACATGATTCATTTCTATTAATTGTATTAAAGTATGTACAAAACATCTCTAAACTGTCTCATCTGTTTGCCTATCAGTCTGACCTCAGTGCCTGGGGAAGGCTATGGAGCAGATCATCTTGAGTGCCATCACACAGCACATACAGAATAACCTGACAATCAGGCTCAGACAGCATGGTTTTATGAAAGACAAGTCCTGCTTGACTAACCTTATCTCCTGTGTCAGTGTGACCCACTTGGTGGATGAGGGAAAGGCTGTGGATATTGTCTATCTAGAAATTAGTAAAGCCTTTCCCACAGCATTCTTCTGGAGAAACTGCTCATGGCTTGAATAGGTGTTCTCTTTGTTGGGCAAAAAACTGGCTGGAAGGACAGGCCCAAAGAGTTGTGGTGAAAAGAGTTAAATCCAGTCCATGGCTGGTCACAAGTGATGTTCCCCAGGGCTCACTACTGGGGTGAGTTCTACTTAATATCTTTATCAACAATGTGGATGAGGGGATCAAGTGTATCCTCAGTAAGTTTGTAGATGACATCAAGTTGTGTGTAAGTGTTGATCTCTGCGTGGGTAGGAAGGCTCTAGAGAGGGATCTGGACATGCTGTATTGATGGGCTGAGACCCATGGTATGAGGTTCAACAAGGCCAAGTGCTAGGTCCTGCACTTGGGTCACAACAACCCCATGCAGTGCTACAGGCTTGGAGAAGAGTGGCTGGAGAGCTGCCTGGTGGAAAAGGACCTAGGGGTGTTGGCAGAAATCTGGTTGAATATGAGACGGCAGTGTGCCCAGGTGGCCAAGAAGGTGAATAGTGCACTGCCTTGTATCAGAAATAATGTGGCCAGCAGGACCAGGGGAGTGATTGTCCCCCACACTTGACATTGGTGAGGCCTCACCTCGAATACTGTATTCAGTTTTGGACCCCTCACTACAAGAAAGACATTGAGGTGCTGGAGTGTCTCCAAAGAAGGGCAATGAAGCTGGTGAAGGGTCTAGAGCACAAGTCTTATGAGGAGCGATTGAGGGAACGGAGCCTGTTTAGCCTGCAGATAATGAGGCTGAGGGGAGACCTTATCACTCTCTACAACTACCTGAAAGGAGGCTGTAGCAAGGTGGGGGTCGGTCTCTTCTCCCAAGTAACAGGCGATAGGACAAGAGGAAATGACCTCAACTTGCACCAGGGGAGGTTTAGGAAGAATATTAGGAAAGAATTCTTCACTGAAAGGGTTATCAAGCATTGGAACAGGCCGCCAAGGGAAGTGGTTGAGTCACCATCCCTGGAGGTATTTAAAAGATGGGTAGATGTGGCGCTTAGGTTTAGTGGTGGACTTGGTAGTGTTAGGTTAAGGGTTGGACTCGATGATGTTAAAGGTCTTTTCCAACCTAAATGATTCTGGGACTCTAAAAGATCGTCTTATGTGAACATTTTTGCTTCTGCAAGAACAATTTCTACTAACTATTTACAAGATTCTTATCTATGTACAGTTTTCATCAGTTTTACAGCAGGAATGCCCTGTGGAAGTCTCTGGCCACATTCTCCACTGAGGGAGTAAATCAACACATGGAACACACAAATAGTGCCTGTTGATCCGAGTGCAGCAGAAGCTCTCTGGGCAGTCCCTGGGACTGTGAATCTCACACTGTTGCAGGTGACTCCTTTGTCCCAGGTGAGTTTGTTCATTCTTCTATGCAAAGTAGGGAGCTCCTAGATCATCTAGGGAATTAAGAAATAAGTGCACTGGGCACAACTATGTGCCTGCACATAGGCAGAACCCTGATACCCTGATACACCACATCTACAGCTTAAATTCTGTAGGTTTTGTTACAAGACTTTCCAGTAAGAGAAGGACGACTTCTTCAGTGTAAACAGTTTGAAACTTGAGACTTAATTCAATGGTGAAGTTTCCATGAAAAATAATTTTCCCTTTCTGTATAACAGAAAAAGAGATATTTGTAATTTTATACAGTAACAGAGAAGATTAACAGTGATGAGATGCATTTCTGGAAAATCTATTCTACTATTATCTGCACAGGAGTAAAAGGAAGGATTTCTATGTGTGTCTTCTCCTTTGAACATATATAATTTGAGCGTTCTTTCCTTTAACAGCAAACAACAGAGGTGCTTGGCTACCAATCCCATTAATAATAAGTTTCAGAAAGCATCAAATAAGCTTCAAGGATACTAGTATGTACATGTATTTATTCATCTGAGGTTACAAAAATAGGTGTGCACAGAAATAAATAAATTAATAAATTTAAAAAGGATCAAAAGGCTAGAAAATCTAATACATTTTATGCTTGCAGGCTGACTTACACAATGCCATAAGCAGCTTTATTTCATATTTTGTAGTTCCACTAAATTATGCTATGCTGTAAATACATACTTAAGGGACTCAGAAGTGAAAAAAGAATTCATCATAAGTATGTTGAAATCAAAGCTGGAAATGTAATTGATTCCCAGATTTCATTTGAGTTCAGAAAGATAGACATATAAAGTGCTCAAAGCTTTGAGCTGTGGAGTCAGGGCCTGAGATGAAAATTGTGACCTGTGTGTAACTGTGAACTCTGTTGTGGTGATTGCCTCAAAATAAGCGTATGCTGTGCTTGTAAACACCAGCATAATGCTTATTCTTACATGCTCTACTGTAAAGTTGGTGATCTCCATTCTATGAATTCTCCACACTTTTAAAATGTAAATTTAAGAACATATCCAATAAGAAAAATGTGAATATGCTGTTCTGGCTGAATGAGCAACAGAAAGTTCTATCATAAATTATTTGGGTTATTGAATGCAGTGGGTCAAATTATCCATGGCGTCATAATTTTGGTTTGATACACTAACATTGCACCAACCATATGCTTTGTCATATGTGTTTATCTAGTCAATCAGTACAATATTATCCCATTTGTATCTTCTTATAGATGTTACATTGGAGGCAAACCCACGTCTTCAGAGATTATCAAATTTATAGTAGACTGAAGAACAAAATATGAACATCATTCTCCACTGTAACGTGCTAAAGATGCAAGGGACTGGGGGATCATATTTTCATCAAAGCAATAAGATCTAGCATCCAGTTATCACTGTCATCCATTTCAGTCTTTAACTTTGAATGTATTAGACTTCTCTCCAAATGTTGTTTATTTTTCCTGTCCTATTACAGAATCATAGAATCACAGAACGATGGGGGTTGGAAGGGACCTCTGGAGATCATCTAGTCCAACCCCCCTGCCAGAGCAGCGTCACCTAGAGCAGCTTGCACAGGAATGCATCCAGGCGGGTTTTGAATGTCTCCAGAGATGGAGACTCCACCACCTCTCTGGGCAGCCTGTTCCAGTGCTCTGCCACCCTCAAAGTAAAGAAGTTCCTCCTCATGTTTAGGTGGAACTTCCTATGCTCAAGTTTGTACCCGTTACCTCTTGTCCTGTCGCTGGGCACCACTGAAAAGAGCCTGGCCCCATCCTCCCGACACCCACCCTTTAAGTATTTGTAAGTGTTGATAAGGTCCCCCCTCAGTCGTCTTTTTTCCAGACTGAAGAGACCCAAGTCCCTCAGCCTTTCTTCATAAGAGAGATGTTCCAGTCCCCTAATCATCTTTGTAGCCCTTTGCTGTACCCTCTCCAGCAGTTCCCTGTCCTTCTTGAACCTGGGAGCCCAGAACTGGACACAGCACTCCAGGTGTGGCCTCACCAAGGCAGAGTAGAGGGGGAGGATGACCTTTCTCGACCTGCTTGCCACACTCTTCTTGATGCACCCCAGGATGCCGTTGGCCTTCTTGGCCACAACAACTCATTGCTGGCTCATGGTCATTCTGTTGTCCACCAGGACTCCCACATCTCTTTCCACAGAGCTGCTCTCCAGCAGGTCAGCTCCCAGCCTGTACTGGGGCATGGGGTTATTCCTCCCCAGGTGCAGCACCCTACATTTGCCCTTGTTGAATTTCATAAGGTTCCTCTCTGCCCAACTCTCCAACCTGTCCAGGTCTCTCTGTATGGCAGCACAGCCTTCCAGTGTGTCAGCCACCCCCCCCCACCCCCCCCCAGCTTTGTGTCATGAGCAAACTTGCTGAGGGTGTACTCTATTCCTTCTTCCAGGTCATTGATGAATATATTGAAGAGGACTGGGCCCAGTACTGACCCCTGGGGAACACCACTCGTCACTGACCTCTAACTAGACTCTGTGACCCTAATCATGACGCTCTGAGCTCTGTCTTTCAACCAGTTATCTATCCACCTTACTGTCCATTCATCTAACCCACACTTCCTAAGCTTCCCTATGAGGATGTTGTGGGAGACCATGTCGAAAGCCTTGCTGAAGTCAAGGTAGACAACATCCACCACCCTCCCCTCATCTATCCATCCAGTCATGCCATCATAGAAGGCTATCAGATTAGTCAGACATGATTTCCCCTTGGTGAATCCATGTTGAGTACTTCTGATAGCTTTCTTTTCCTCCACATGCCTTGAGATGGTGCCCAGAACGAGCTGTTCCATCATCTTTCCAGGGATGGAGTTGAGGCTGACCGGCCTGTGGTTTCCTGGGTCCTCCTTCTTGGCCTTTTTGAAGACTGGAGTGACATTGGCTTTCCTCCAGTCCTCAGGCACCTCGCCTGTTCTCCAGGACCTTTCAAAGAGGAGGGAGACGGGCCCAGCAATGACTTTTGCTAGCTCACTCAGCAGTCTCGGATGCATCCCACTGGGACCCATGGCCTTGTGGATATCCAGTTTACTTAATTGATCTCTAACTTGATCCTTGCTAATTTATTTAGTCTTATTTTATATATATATATATTTATATATATATAAAATATATATATATATATTATTTATTCTTATTGATAATTGATTTATTCTAATGTCTTTATTTCTAATCTAATTTTTGATTTATCCTTTCTACAAAGATGCACACTGATATAAAAGATGAAACCCCTGCTACGTATTTTAACAAACTTTTTGATGTTGATCACTACACTTGTTTATCTCTCACAGTATGGTTACAACATATATGACAGCAGCTGAAGAACTAAATAAGAGCACATTAAAAAATTATGTTGGAGGATGTAAGATGATGATTCTGTGAACATAATGTATTGATTCCCAGATGCACTCATACATCTATTGCATACTCTAGTTGTACATCTTTCTAGTTTGTGCATTTAGAATTATTAAGTAGGTAAGAGTGAGCATTTTTCTTGCAGATGCTATCAAAGACAATTTTGTTCACTGGATTTTGCTTTTTTGCCCTGCACATGAATATCCTGAAAATAGGGTAGAACATCAGTTAAGATCTTTGGTACATAGTTTGCCTGACTTTTTGGTACACATATTTTCTTATTGACATTCTTTTTCCATGTTTTATTCTCCACAGTGACCCTCCCATATTGATTCAATTCCCAAATCTTCTTCCATTGTTTACACAATGTTCTTTGAACATTCTTATTTAACTGTCCGCCTTACACAGCATGATTTTTCCCATATCTTTAAAAAAAAAAAAACCTTCACGTGCTACTGCTATCAGAACCTTTTTGTCTGCTTATCTGTCCAGTTCATATCAGTTCAGAATCAGTTCAGACTTCCTCTTTATGTTTGTTACTACCTTACTTCTACCTGTCTCACTGATAATATCTTTTAATCATTTACAGGTTGAATCAAAAGGCAGGTATTTTTTATTCATTAGACTAGGCCTAATGTTCTTATCCTTTGTAGGTGGATGATTTTTCTTTCCTTACCTTAGATATTTAATTGTCATCTCATACTAATCCTCCATCCTCACTCAGAATAATGCTCTGCATCTGAGATACCTAACACAGTGTGAAATGTGAGTTGCGTGATTTTTTAGTATCTTTCTGAAAATGTTTTTTACTAAACTGACCAAATGCCCAATTACATGAGCATTTGGAAACATGTTCTGGTATCCTTTAATTGAATAGCATCTTACTCCTCAAGATGTCCAGCTTCATGCAAGTAAAGTACGCATGGAGAATATATCCAGTAACTGCAAATAAGGGAAACAGAATATGGCCTCAGTAGACCATGCTGCCAATCATCAAAGAAAATATTTGATAAATATTTGTTTGAGTAGCTAAAAACTGTAAATAATGAAAAGGAGTGATAATGTAATTTACATTTGCAGATGGATCTTAAAAAAACTAAAGATTTTTTTCTCATAAAGTAGTTGGACATCTGTGTTTAATGCCAAGAACATTCATCTTGTTGCAGTTGTCTCTGTAAAACTGATTTGCATTTTATTATTATTAATTCATGAATGGGTAAAATCTTTCACTGTTCATTCGTATAACTATCCTATCAAAATTAGTGTTCTTCTACCTGTTTTACATTACCATAGCCCAAGTGATTTAAATGCTAAATTAGCCAGTTATGTCTAAAGAGGCTGCTATCACCAATAAAGTGAGACATATGTGGTGCAGTGCTTGCAATACTAACTAAAAGCCTTAAAAAAGGTGATTATTCCTATGATGAGAGAGGTAAGTATAATTTCTGAGAAAACCCTGCCGTTTTCAAGTTGAGATTTAACAAAAAAATAATTCATCATCTAAATCAGGAATAAGCCCTCAAAACAGAACACATAACTGATTTTAGCTGTGCATAAACTTTCTGTCGGCCTCCTTCAGACAGATATATGTCATACTGTGTCCTCACAAAGGCAAAATTACCATTGAGTTCACTGGGGATTTGTACTGATGAAGGGCTTTAGATTTCTGTCTATTTATTGTTTATTATAGTAGTTTAAACTGCAAGATAGAGGTAGAGCATATTTTTATTTCTGTCACAGTACTTCTAGGGATGCCATCTAAAGCTGTAATGAACTGGTCCATTCCCTTCCCCTGTGAGCTTCTCTTTCTTGCCCCTCCTCCCAAACAAGGGAACAAAACCCTAAAGCCCCTAACTCAGCCCTTCTCCCTCCCAGAAGGATCCAAACAAAAAGTTCATTATAGCTTCTGGATTTGACTGGCTTATGTGCTCGTTTGTAAAATGTACTGCTGACAGTCTTAATTTTCAACTCATTATCAGTTCTACACAGCCCAGCATGTTGAAAAACACTAAGCATTTTGTAAAAAAAATCCTTTTTCTTCTTAAGGAGGAATCATAATTATACATTCTTACAGTGTAAAGGGCTCTGTAACCACTCCATCCCTGGTATAACATTGATACAGTAGGTTTAATAAATCAGGTTTATAGCTTATTCTGAAATGACAATACTTGGGCTGTGTTATATTTTCAGCTGTATACGTGTGATGCAGAGTTCTGTTCTGTACCTCAGTGTTTGACAGTTATAACATAGAAATAAGGCTTAGATAACAATGGCACTTAAACCATGTGCTACTTGTTTTAAAATGTGTTGGCATCACAGCATTAAAATCATCAGTCTCTGGTAAGATGCCTCACAGCAGTACATTGTCTTCCGTTGTCTTAAGTGTGCAAGATTAATAATTCTGCATTCTGTTTAGTGCTACGAAGCAGGTTAAGATAAAGTGTAAACATTTTACTTGGCTTCAGTTACTGCAAAAACTACTTTGAAAACAAACAGTTTGTGGCTGGGACTGTGTCACAGTCCTGGATTGCACAGGTAGCACCTGTGGCAGTGCAAACCCATTGAGAGACCAGTCTAGGGACCAAGCTGAAGTGCAACTATCCTTACAGTTGTGACCTGCCATCGGTGACTAAGCTAAAGACTAAGAGTAGTGTGAAATCTGTGAACATTTGCAAGGCACACTATGAGAGAGACTGCCTATTGCCCTTCATTTATGGAGATCTATGGTTGTTCTCTTTACTAAATAAGACTCATTATGGACTCGGAAATAAACTGTACCAGGTAAACCCCTTCCCAAGAAAAAAAATGGATTTCTTGCTTCTCGTAACAAATTTAGGGGTTTTACCTTTTCTTGGAGGAATACAACAGCACACTGTCTAGTCATTTAATTATTATCCACTAATTCAAATATGTAATTTTAGGCACCTAACTCTAAATTTATTTACTCACTTGAAGTCATATGTATTTACAAAAATCTGCAACAGCAGGTTACACTTCCTCCTCATTCTGCACAAAACCCAGAATAGGTGGTATTAATCCCATTGTCAAACACACAAGCTATCCCTGTTCACAAGGCCAATCTGATGATGAATATGTTATAAAAGTTGAAATGGTGTTTTCTATAAAAGGGATATCAGCAGTACTGTGCTCTCCACACTGCTGTGACAATATGTCTCAATCCTGACATTGCTCGGTGATGGAGCACTGAAACTCCTCTCACACATGGTGTTAAATCCATTCTCATTAGACAGACAGTGGGAACTTTAGCAAGATTTTACATTGTTACAGACTTTTACTGCTCATAGCTCACTGACTACACATAGGCTGCCAAGCATTAGCAGTGTTTAATGTTGCCCTGACACAGTTTCAAATAAAACATGTTTATTATCATAAGCAGAAAACAGGATGTACAGAAGGTAGAATCCAGGTGCCAGGTATTAAACAGTGCTTTGTCACCTTACAAGAAAATGTCAGAAACAATGTTTTTCTTGAGATTAAAAACCTGTTCAAGAAGAAAAATCTTGGTGGTGCTCACTAAGGACTTTCAGATTGTACACATTATTTAGACGCTTCTTTGCTACCTGCAATTGCCTGTTTTGAAATGGTAAGTGGTTTAGTGTGTTCTAATCCCTCCCTATTCCTTTTCAATTTATTTCCCCAGAGAGTATGGGTTAGGCACAGCAGCTGGCTGTCACTGTGACTTGCTTTTTACTCAGGTGTGCAGCTGAGCTGAATAAGGAACAAGGAGAAAAATTCAGCAAAGTTGTACAAAGTCAGTCAGTGCCATGGCTGATACTGGAATATGGAATCATCTTGACTCCCAGCCTAAATGCTGCAGGAGTTCCCTGCTTTTAACTAAGTACTGTACATTTTGGAAACTTTCTTGCTATTCTGTTACATTTTACTTAAGCAATTTGTTAGAAAAAAGTGGCGGTAGTCATGAGGAAACAAAAAAAAAAAAAAAAAAAAAAAAGATACCCCACACTGTGAGCTAGTTGTTTTGAGTTACTGTATACAGCAATTTCTATATTTTTGTACACATGACTCTGCTTATTGTTTCAATTCAATATTCAAGATTTGTGAATTATTTGGAAAACAGTAAAATGGGTCTAACATGGGAATGAAAGCATAGAATAAGGGATAGAATTAAGCATATTTTTAAATGTTTTCTCTCATTTAATAGTGATATATTTTAATATATTTTAATTAATGTGGTTGAAATAATATGATTTTTTAAAATTCCAGCCATACGTCTGATGAAAGCTCATGTTCAAATAAGGACAAACGGGTCCATTCTTCTTGGCCCCAAGGGATATGCTGATATTTCTTTACAATGCATGAAAGTGTATGGTTATTCTACCTCTTGCTTTACTTCTCTAAAACTGTCTATGCTATCTACTGTGGCTTTGATGTTATTTGCATGATTTATGCTTTCTCCTTAAGATTTTTGTTTGTTTGTTTTAAATAAAACCTGTTTAGTTTCAGAAATGTAGGTAACATCTGCTCCAGGTAATATAATGCTATTCAGAGACATTTAAATGAGTTATTAATGAATTAGTTTCATAACTATATATGCTAAAGCTGAGTCAGTGCAGTGCTTTACTTCAATGGAGTAATCAGTAATCTTGCTGAGAAACCAGGCATAGGGCTTGAGAGACAGGAGACAGGAGACCTGTTCATCCAGGATATGGAGAAGGCTGAGGTGCTGAATGACTTTTTTGCCTTGGTCTTCACCGGCAAAGGCTCCAACCTCACCACCCAAGTTGCAGGATGCAAAGGCAGCGTCTATGAGAATGAAGAACCGCCCACTGTAGGAGAAGATCAGGTTCGGGACCATCTGAGGAACCTGAAGATGCCTAAGTCCATGGGACCGGATGAAATCCATACACAGGGATTTGCTGGATGGACCACTTGGTGGATAAGGTGGAAGTGTTCAAGGCCAGGTTGGATGAGGCTTTGAGCAGGCTGGTCTAGTGGGAGGTGTCCCTGCCCAGGGCAGGGGGGGTTTGACTGGATGATCTTTAAGGTCCCTTCCAACCTGAACGATTCTGTGATTCCATGAAACTAAACCTGAAGGTATGATTGTGGGCAATTATTGAAGAAGAACAGAGGTTCTGAAGATAGATTATGAGAAAGCTCCACAGAGAAAGTCATTCAACTTGTAAAGACAGCAGATTTATTTAAGGAAAGACTCAAACAATTGTTACTACTGCAGCAGTATATGTAGGTTTAGGCAAAAGAAAACCAGAGAAAGGACAAAGAACATGAGCTTTCTGGTCCGGTGTCTACGGTGTAAGAGTAGATATAACAGACTGAGAAAAAGCGATAGTCTAATCGCTGACCTCCCCATTAATATGGGAAGTCTCCCTGAAGTCTTCTCCAGGCTGAACAAGCCCCAATCCCTCAGCCTTTCCTCACAGGGTGAGAGCTGTATTATCACCATCTCACTGCCTCTCTGCTGAATTTGCTACAGTCTTTCCCATACAGTAGGTGCAGAACTGTATGAAGTATTCCAGACTTGGTCTAATGCTGAGTAGAGGGGCATAATCTACCAGGATTGCACCTGTCAATACAGCCCAGGATGCACTGGCCACCTTCGCTCTCAGGGCACGCTGCTGACTCATGCTCCTCCTGCTGCCTGCCAAGACCCCCAGGTCATTTCAGCAGAGATGCTCTCCAGCCAATTAGCAAACTTTGTTGCAAGGGCTTGGTTTTTTTCAGGTGCAGGACTTGCTGTTTGTCTTTGTTGAATTTCATGAGATTCCTGTTGGTCTGTTTCTCCAGGTTCCTCTGGATGGAAGCCCTGCCGTGGATCGTATTGAATGGTCCCCCCACTTTGTTGTCATTTTCAAAACTGATGAGAGTGCCTCCTACTGGACATTGATAATGATGTCAAACAAGACATGGTCCAGGATAGGCTCTTGTGTTATCCTATATGTTACCTACCTTGAGGCAGAATATGACCCACTAACCATTAACTTCTGAGCCTGAACATGCAACCAGTTATTTACCCATCTAGTTGTCAACCTATCCAGATCATAATGACTCAACTTGGATTCAGAATATTGAATATTGTGGGAAAGAGTTTTGAAAGCCTTACTGATCGAAGTAGATAACATCCAATGCTCTCCCTCCATCTGCAGACTTGGTTATTTTATCATAAAAGGTAGTCAGGTTGGTCAAGTATGATTTAACCTTTAGAAATCCAAGCTAACTACTCCAGCCATCTTCTTCATATGGTCATGAATTTATTCCATTACTTGCTCTATGATTTCCACAGGGAGCAAACTGAGGCTGACTGGCCTGTTATTTCCTAGATTGTTATTTTGGCCTTTTTTGAAGATGGGTGCAATATTTGCATTTCTCCAGTCATTAAGAATTCTCCTTCTGTCTCCATGACCTGTCAAAGATGAGAGCAGCCAGGTCTCCCTGCATCACTGGATGCAGCCTGTTGATTTCCAGGTACTTACATAGGTTGAGCTCTCTCAAGTAATCCCTGACTCAGCCCTTATCCACTGTTGGTACTTCTCAATGTTGAACCCTTTCTCTGATCACAGGGACCTTAGAGCCCCTGTTGGTGAAGACTGAGGCAAAGAAGGTATTTTGTGACCTCAGCCGTATCTGTGTCCACTGTCACTAAGTCATCTGCAGTCCAGGTGTTGCCCGAATAGATTCAGAGCTCCAGTGGAGAAGAGATTATAGCCTGTGAAGAGCATATCGAGAGATGCTTAATCAACACATATTGCAAAGACCGCTCAAATGCCATATTTGCAGATAGGCTATCAGATTGGTGACTAATTCAGTTATACCTCTAATCCAAGCAATGTTGCAAAATAGCAATGTTAATTTGAATAAAATGGAGGAAAAATGTTTGTGATGTCTCATAGCGACTCTAATAGTGAGGACAGTGGGCAAATATAAGATGTCCAGTAAGAAACACACACAAGAATGTTTTACTCTGAGATATAGTTGCTGGGCAACAAAGCAATGAAATATATAGATATGACCAGAGGAAAATTTGAAGGTATCCTCAGAATCGTAAAGGAAGGAAAACACTCATTAGGGACTGCAGACAGAATTACAGCAAAATGTAAAGTAACCACATGCATAATGGCATATCCAAAATGAAGATTTTTATCATGCAAAAGGAACTGAAAAACCTGCAAAAAATAAAATACTTCATTGTCCCTACTACACCTAGCACAGATGAAAACAGAAATTTAGTGCTGTGAGAAAATATTCATATTAATTCATACAAAACTCCACAACAAAGCAATGAAAAGAATTACTAATCTTTGCCAGCTATTGAGGACACTATATGATTTACCAGATTAAACTGCTGACTGTATGTATTTTTACATGCAAAGTATCAGCGTCACTGTAAGAGCCTGGCAATGGTTCACATGCCTCTTGGCAAGTATTGTTGGGTACAAAGGGCTTTGGGTATTAACAAAGCCTGCAAGTCATTACTAACATAAAGTAAACTCGGCTTTGAAGGGAAGTACAAGCATCTTCATTATAATAGACTATATTTTACTTAAAGAAATTCAAGAAGAGGCAATCCATAACAATGTTGTGGAGAGGCAACTGTATTAAGCAGCTTTTCAGGAAGCATTTTAGGTCAAAGTGAAGCTGAAAAAAACTACTGCCTTCTTTTGATTCCGAAAAACTCTCTTAAGATACCAGAGTCAGAGAGCCATCACAAATATATCCAGGCTGTAGGCTATGAGAGGAGGCCAGCAATTTACTTTACAAAAATCAGTCAAAGACCCGAGAATATTCAAGTAACAAAAAAAAGATGTAGCACAGGAATAATTGGAAATCAGGAACCAATATTTAATGAAGTAATGAAATACATATGTGAGTCACTGATCCTGAAGTACTATAATCCAGTGCAGTAGTTCACAATGTAATCATGATATACTGCCTTTTAAGGTCTTTGAAGAGCAGTATTTAGAAAAATAGATATGATAGCATTTTCTTGATACAAGCAAAGACAGACAACAGTCAGAAAAGTAGCTCCTGGTTGCATTCTTCAAAATAGAGTAATTCTACTTTCCTCACCTTTGCGCACCTGAGATTTGTGCAGGCAGATCACAGGTCATTAAAAAGCATCATGAAGAAACCACAGCCGAGTGCACGCAAGTGTGTACAGCAGATGTTACCGGGACTTGAGTGTTGTGATGTGAGAATAAGTTGCTACTCTGGAAAGCTACTCATGTTTCAGATATGCTGTGCAATGTGTGCTTTCCTGAATGTAGGAGAAATGACACGGCTCTGTCAAAAAGAAGATAAAGTCTGTTAATACATGCAAAAAAGATCAGCTAAGGAATGGAAATGAAAACAAAACAGAAAATGTAATTATGGCAGTACATAAATCTATGATGTCACTTGAACATTGTTCATAGTTCTGGTCAAACCTCCTCAAGAACATGAAACAATAGTGGAAGCAAATAATGTTCTTGGGTAGACTATAAGAGATCAGAGGCATAGAAGACCAAATAAGATTTTAAACTTGAAAAAATGTGTTGGATAAAAAATCATGAATGATATGCATATGCAAGTAGGGAACTATTCGATTTCTTATAAAAAATAAAGGAAGTGAATAGAGTTATCAAATATAAGTTTTAAGGAAAATGAGTATTTTTTTTCAAGTCATGCAAGGTACCTTTGTGAAACTTATTCCTACATGTTCTGGATAACAAATAGATCAAGAGTTTGAATAAGAGAAACAGCCTTTTACTGAAAGTGAATTCTCATTTACTGCCTTCTGGAAACTTTTAGCCTAGGATGGACTCATTTTCATACTCTTACCAAATTTCTTCCATTCAGTTTTTGCTACTAATCACTTTTAGCCACTTTAGATGTAACTGGCTCTCCTTACTATACATACAGTGACTGTAAGATCTAAGTACTCCAAAACAGCCTAAATTCAGATACAACAGATAGTGCATTAATTTTATTTTAGGGTTGATTAAACTGAAAGAAACAAATGCCGTAGGAACTTACCCCTATTATCATATGAAAAATAAACTGCATGTAAATAGCATAGGTGGGACCTCAGCTGGTCAGAAACTTGACCTGAAACTGCCCCTAAATAAGCATAACAAAAGATATCAGTTTTCTAATCTCTAAAGCTAGTAATGGAATATAAAAAAATAAACTACTATTATGGCGCTGTTAAAAAATAGAGACAATTCCAATGTCCAGAGTGACATGAACTTTTCTTCAAAGTATGCTCTACCAAAAAACACAGTATGGTGTAAAGTTTTTTCCCATTTGCATCTTCACAGATATCAATCGACTCAAAAATCAATCTTACTGTTGTGTGTACAAGTTTCTGAACCAGGGATAGCTATATGAACAAGAAGAGGATGCAGAAATTTATTTTACATGACTATTGTTGCTAGGGAGAGTGCTCCACTGGGATACCTCACTAAGCTTGTTTGTCTCATTCTGCCTGGAATTTTCAAAGCGACAGCTCGGCAACATAGTGGAAACTCAGAGTGATTCAGGTTTTTCTGTTTATTTTTCCCTCATCTTTAATTCTGTAAATGTGGAATTTCTAAACAACAGGTCAAATCCTCAGGGGACAGTAAGTAGTTCTGAGTTTTTTGAAACATACGGAGCTACAGCAATTTGACAGCCCAAGGTTGGTAGCCTGCTAGTGCCTACAGAGAACTAAAAAGTCCCAGTGAACTCAGAAGCAGTCAATTACTTTTAGGGCCTGATCCTGCTAAATTCATTCTCATGAACAAATTGAGGAAAATTAGAATCAGTCCCAAAAAGTATTCATCATTTTTCTTCTTCCTGATTTTCTTACCTTTGATGTTTTAGATTCTGCTCTTGATCCTTTTTTCCTCTCTCTCTTTTATTTATTTATTTATTTATTTTCCACAGAATTACAGAATTGTTCGGGTTGGAAGGGACCTTAAAGATCATCCAGTCAAACCCCCCCTGCCCTGGGCAGGGACACCTCCCACTAGACCAGCCTGCTCAAAGCCTCATCCAGCCTGGCCTTGAACACTTCCAGGGATGGGGCATCCACAACTTCCCTGGGCAACCTGTTCCAGTGTCTCACCACCCTCACAGTAAAGAATTTCTTCCTGATATCCAGTCTAAATCTACCCTCCCTCAACTTGAGGCCGTTACCCCATGTCCTATCATTACACTCCCCAATAAAGAGTCCCTCCCCATCCTTCCTGTAGGTCCCCGTTAGGTACTGGAAGGTTGCTATAAGGTCTCCTCGGAGCCTTCTCTTCTCCAAGCTGAAGAACCCCAACTCTCTCAGCCTGTCCTCATAGCATAGGTGCTCCAGCCCTCTCATCATCCTCGTGGCCCTCCATTGGACCCACTCCAACAGGTCCATGTTTTTCTTGTGGTGAGGACTCCAGATCTGGAGGCAGTACTCCAGGTGGGGTCTCATGAGAGCAGAGTAGAGGGGCAGAATCACCTCCCTCAACCTGCTGGCCATGCTTGTTTTGATGCAACCCAGGATGCGGTTGGCTTTCTGGGCTGCAAGTGCACATTGCCGGCTCATGTTGCGCTTCTCATCCACCAGCACCCCCAAGTCCTTCTCCTCAGGGTTGCTCTGAAGCCATTCTCCACCCAACCTGTATTTGTGCCTGGGATTGCCATGACCCAGGTGCAGGACCTTGCACTTGGCCTGGCTGAACTTCATGAGGTTCCTACAGGCCCACCTCTCAAGCCTTTCCAGGTCCTTCTGGATGGCATCCCTTCCTTCCATTGTGTCAACCGTGCCACACAGCTTGGTGTCATCGGCAAACTTGCTGAGGGGGCACTCGATCTCACTGTCCATGTTACTGACAAAGATGTTAAACAGCACTGGTCCCAGTACTGACCCCTGAGGAGTGCCACTTGTCACTGGTTTCCATGTGGACATTGAGCCATTGACTGCAACCCTTTGAGTGCGGCCATCTAGCTAGTTCCTTATCCACCGAGTGGTCCATCCAGCAAATCCCTGCTTTTCCAATTTAGAGACCAGGATGTCATGTGGGACAGTGTCAAACGCTTTGCATAAGTCCAGGTAGATGAATTTTCAGTATTCCTTTCTGTCTCCCATCCAGCTATATAATTAGAAGTAGTTTAATGTTATCAAAACACAATGTGGGAAACTATACAAAACAATCTACGTATTTTAAAACTGGATGTGTGTCGTGGTTTGGCCTCAGATGGCAACAAAGAACCACGTGTCACTCGCCCAGCGCTTCCCGGTACGGGAAGGATCAAAAGAAAAGGCAAAACTCTTGGGTTGAGACAAAGGCAGTTTAACAGAACAGCAAAGGGAATAAGAAAACAACAACAATAACACCGACAGAGAAATATACAAACGCGATTACGGAACCGCCGCTCCCTGCCACTCCCCGCCGGTCCGGCCCCGGGACGCGCCAGCCCGCTCCAAACCCGACTGCTCGCCCCCTCCCTCCTTTTAATCTCAGGGTGGGCGCGGCTCACATGGCATGGAAGACTTACCCCTGTCCCTGCCGGAACCAGGACATTATCCACCCCTTATTCCATACCATTTTTGCCACGCCCAGATCTTACATTTTTCGGAACATGTGACTGGTGTACCCAGCATAGCTCATGGTCCGAAGATGCAGATCTTGAGGAAGTTGCTGGGCATCAGCTCTGATCCCATCACCACTGTGCTTTACTCAATTCTTCATCAAAGTCCATCTGTCCTTAACTTGGGTGATTCTTACTGCAGTACGGCCAATAGCAATTACAGTAACAAGGACATACAGTGACAATGTTGCACACGATTTGATTCATTGGCTATTCTCCCCCAAAATCAAGTCCCCATGAGGTACACATCGGACTTCCCCATCCTGCCGCATTACCCACCAAGTGCACCCAGGTCCTTGGGCAAAAGCAATCCCACGGATGGGTTTGCCTTTGCCTGAGGCAGGACTAACCCAGACTGTCTTCCCCAACATATTCTTCATGTGCACTACGGGGACCTTATCCCCTTCTACAGTACGTGGAAGTTTTGACTGGGCAGGGCCAGCCCGATTGGTAGATCCCCTGGTATTAACTAGCCAGGTAGCCTTTGCTAAATGTGCATCCCAATGTTTTAAGGTCCCACCACCCATTGCTCTCAGTGTAGTTTTTAACAGTCCATTGTACCGTTCTATCTTCCCAGAGGCTGGTGCATGATAGGGGATGTGATATACCCACTCAATACCATGCTCTTTGGCCCAGGTGTCTATGAGGCTGTTTCGGAAATGAGTTCCATTGTCCGACTCAATTCTCTCTGGGGTACCATGTCGCCACAGGACTTGCTTTTCAAGGCCCAGGATAGTATTCCGGGCAGTGGCATGGGGCACAGGGTATGTTTCCAGCCATCCAGTGGTTGCTTCCACCATTGTGAGCACATAGCGCTTGCCTTGACGGGTTCGTGGCAGTGTGATATAATCAATCTGCCAGGCCTCCCCATATTTATATTTCAACCATCGTCCTCCATACCAAAGAGGCTTCAAACGCTTGGCTTGCTTGATTGCAACGCATGTCTCACATTCATGGATGACCTGTGCAATAGTGTCCATGGTCAAGTCCACCCCTCGGTCACGAGCCCATCTATATGTCGCATCTCTTCCTTGGTGGCCTGAGGTCTCATGGGCCCACCGAGCTATGAATAGTTCACCCTTACGTTGCCAATCCAGATCCACTTGAGCCACTTCAATCCTGGCAGCCTGATCCACCTGCTGGTTGTTCTGATGTTCCTCCGTGGCCCGATTCTTCGGTACGTGGGCATCTACATGGCGTACTTTCACAACCAGATTCTCTATCCGGGCAGCAATATCTTGCCATAGTTCAGCAGCCCAGATGGGTTTGCCTCTGCGCTGCCAGTTGCCCTGCTTCCACTGCTGTAACCATCCCCACAGAGCATTTGCCACCATCCATGAGTCAGTGTAGAGATAAAGTACTGGCCATCTTTCTCGCTCAGTGATGTCCAAAGCCAGCTGAATGGCTTTCACCTCTGCAAACTGGCTCGATTCACCTTGTCCTTCACTGGCTTCTGCAACTTGTCGTGTAGGACTCCACACAGCAGCCTTCCACTTCCGATGCTTTCCCACAATCCGGCAGGACCCATCAGTGAACAGGGCATATTGCTTCTCATTTTCTGGTAGTTTATTATATGGTGGGGCCTCTTCCGCACGCGTCACCTCCTCCTCTGGTGACATTCCAAAATCCTTGCCTTCTGGCCAGTCCATGATCACTTCCAGAATTCCTGGGCGACTGGGGTTTCCCATTCGAGTTCGCTGTGTGATCAGTGCAATCCACTTACTCCATGTAGCATCAGTTGCATGATGTGTGGTGGGGACCCTTTCTTTGAACATCCAACCCAGCACCGGCAGTCGAGGTGCTAAGAGGAGCTGCGCTTCTGTACCAACCACCTCCGAAGCAGCTCGAACCCCTTCATATGCTGCCAAGATCTCCTTTTCTGTTGGAGTGTAGCGCGCTTCGGATCCTCTGTATCCCCGACTCCAAAACCCTAGGGGTCGACCTCGGGTCTCCCCTGGTGCCTTCTGCCAGAGGCTCCAGGTAGGGCCATTCTCCCCAGCTGCGGTGTAGAGCACATTTTTCACATCTTGTCCTGCCCGGACTGGCCCCAGGGCCACTGCATGGACTATTTCCTGTTTGATTTGTTCAAAAGCTTGTCGTTGCTCAGGACCCCATTTAAAATCGTTCTTCTTCCGGGTTACTTGATACAGAGGGCTTACAATCAGACTGTAATCTGGGATATGCATCCTCCAAAAACCCACAATGCCTAAGAAAGCTTGTGTTTCCTTTTTGCTAGTTGGTGGAGACATAGCTGCTATTTTGTTGATCACATCCATTGGGATTTGGCGGCGTCCATCTTGCCATTTTATTCCTAAGAACTGGATCTCCTGTGCAGGTCCCTTGACCTTACTTCGTTTTATGGCAAAACCAGCTTTCAGAAGGATTCGGACTATTTTATCCCCTTTCTCAAAAACTTCTTCGGCTGTGTTTCCCCATACAATGATGTCATCAATGTACTGCAGATGTTCTGGAGCTTCACCCTGTTCCAGTGCAGTCTGGATCAGTCCATGGCAAATGGTGGGGCTGTGTTTCCACCCCTGGGGCAGTCGATTCCAGGTGTACTGGATGCCCCTCCAAGTGAAAGCAAACTGTGGCCTGCACTCTGCTGCCAAAGGGATTGAGAAAAATGCATTCGCTATATCAATCGTGGCATACCACTTGGCTGCCTTAGACTCCAGTTCATACTGGAGTTCTAGCATATCCAGCACAGCAGCGCTCAGTGGTGGCGTGACTTCATTCAGGCCACGATAGTCTACAGTTAGCCTCCACTCTCCATTGGATTTTCGCACCGGCCATATAGGACTGTTAAAAGGCGAGCGAGTCTTACTGATCACTCCTTGAACCTCTAGTTGACGAATCAGCTTATGGATGGGAATCAGAGAGTCTCGGTTAGTGCGATATTGCCGCCGATGCACCGTTGTGGTAGCAATCGGCACCTGCTGTTCTTCGACCCTCAACAACCCCACAACAGAAGAATCCTCCGAGAGACCAGGCAAGGTGGACAACTGTTTAACTTCCTCCGTCTCCAAGGCAGCTATGCCAAAGGCCCATCGATACCCCTTTGGGTCCTTAAAATACCCTCTCCTGAGGTAATCTATACCAAGGATGCATGGAGCATCTGGGCCAGTCACAATGGGATGCTTTTGCCACTCATTCCCAGTTAGGCTCACTTCAGCCTCCAGTACAGTCAGCTCTTGGGATCCCCCTGTGACCCCAGAAATACAAATGGGTTCTGCCCCTCTATAGCTTGATGGTATCAGAGTACACTGTGCTCCTGTGTCCACTAGAGCCTTATACTCCTGTGGGTCTGATGTGCCAGGCCATCGAATCCACACTGTCCAATAAACCCGGTTGTCCCTTTCCTCCACCTGGCTGGAGGCAGGGCCCCTCTAATACTGGTCATGGTATCCGGTACTCACTTCTTGCAGAAATGACTTGGAGGTTCCTTCAAGAGGATCAGAAGCAAGATCAGGCCTTATGGTCTGTCTGGGGAACTGCCCACTGGAAACTGGGGCGGCACTTTTCCTGGAGGGATCTCCTTTTGTGGTTGTCCTTCCTTGCAACTCCTGTACCCGTGCCCGCAGGATCCAAGTAGGTTGTCCATCCCACTTCCTCATGTCCTCTCCATGGTCTCGCAGGTAGAACCACAGGGTGCCTTGTGGTGTGTACCCTTTGTACTCTCTCTCTTGAGTGGGGAAATGTCTGCTTCTAATAGCTGAGATGCTGGCCCGTACAGGTGGGGAGTAGGACATATTCTCTTCAAGTTGCTGGACCTTCCGTGACAGTTTCTCCACAGCTGAGACAAGGGGGGAAGAGAGGCTTTCTTCATATCGCCGGAGCCGGCCAGCCACCTCATCCACCGTTGGTCCTTCTTCACCTTTCCATTCCATTACTGCCAGTGAGTTGGCATATGACGATGGTGCACTCCGTACAAACTTCCGCCACATGGGCCTTGTGCAGTGCACCTCATCAGGGTCTGTGGGCAAGTCTGTGTTGTCCAAGTCATAATAAATCATCTCCCGCACGGCTAATTCTCTCAGGTACTGGATACCTCTTTCCATGGTGGTCCATTTGCTTGGTTGGCATACAACATCTTCACTGAAGGGGTACCTCTCCCTCACGCCTGACAGGAGTCGCTTCCAGAGGCTGAGGGCTTGGGTCTTTTTTCCAATTGCCTTGTCAATGCCGCCTTCCCTAGACAGGGATCCCAACTGCCTGGCTTCCCTACCCTCTAATTCCAGGCTACTGGCCCCATTATCCCAACACCGAAGCAGCCAGGTGACAATGTGCTCGCCTGAAAGTCGGCTAAAATCTTTTCGCATATCCCGCAGCTCACTCAGGGATAGGGATCGGGTAATTATCTCTGGTTCTGCCTCTTCCTCCTGTCCTTGTGATGGCCCTGGTTCATCGTCATCTCTTACTATGCGAACTGATTTCTTTGTGTACTTCTTCTTCTGTATGGGGGCAACGGATACTGGCACGGATTGGTTCCCTGGTTCAGCAGCAGTGGCTGTCACCGGGGCTGGAGTAGCTGCAGTGGCTGCCACAGGGGTTGCAGTAGCCGCAGTGCACGTCGCAGGGGTCGCGGTAGCCGCAGTGCCCGTCGCAGGGGTCGCGGTAGCCGCAGTGCCCGTTGCAGCAGCACTTGCCACAGGGGCCACAGCAACCGCAGCGCCTGCCGCAGGGGCCGCAGCGCCTGCTAGTCTGGTCTCTGTCTCTTTCTTCTGAGGGTGCTGCATAGCACTGAGCAGTGCCTGGTAGACACTAGCCAGGGCCCAGCACAGTGCGGTGAGTTGTGCCTCTCTAGAATAGCCACAGCATTTTCCCTTCAGATATTCTACTACTCTATCAGGGTCCTGTAATTGTTCAGGGGTGAAGTCCCAGACCATTGGAGGTGAGAAGTTCTCTAAGTACCTGCCCATGTTCTCCCACCTGCCATGCCACCCCTGACTGTCCAGCCTTGGAGCAGATCTCTGGGCGGTAGTCTTAAATAATTGTTTAACCCTAAACGAGACCTGGAACATATTCAGCAAACATAACACTAGGAACATGCTGGTTTGAGCATCCCAAGGATATTCAAAATTCTCAAAAGCTGTCATACCTGACTCAAAGGAGAAAAGGGAGGCAAAAGAGCTGGGGAAAGTGTCTCCCCCTGTTTCCCCCATAGACTGGGTGTAATTATTAATGAATTCTGAGAGGTGGTGCCCAATGTACGGACAGGACAGCAATACCACATAAACACCCCAAAATAACCGTCTAACAAGTGATGTTATCATATCATAAGCCGATATTGCACAGGACAGTAAAATGATAATCCTCATCCCCCTCCCAGAAGTAACAAATATCATCACAGGGAGTGCATAAAACACATAAGAGTTTACATAACACAGCCATGAGAACAAACTAAGCAACATAGTGACTGGTGACTATTTACCTAACCAATTCGTTTTTTCAAGCTCTAGTTGGATTCTGTTCTTGTCTCAACCCTTCGAGCCCCACGTTGGGTGCCAAAAAGGACTGTCGTGGTTTGGCCTCAGATGGCAACAAAGAACCACGTGTCACTCGCCCAGCGCTTCCCGGTATGGGAAGGATCAAAAGAAAAGGCAAAACTCTTGGGTTGAGACAAAGGCAGTTTAACAGAACAGCAAAGGGAACAAGAAAACAACAACAATAACACCGACAGAGAAATATACAAACGCGATTACGGAACCGCCGCTCCCTGCCACTCCCCGCCGGTCCGGCCCCGGGACGCACCAGCCCGCTCCGAACCCGACTGCTCGCCCCCTCCCTCCTTTTAATCTCAGGGTGGGCGCGGCTCACATGGCATGGAATACTTACCCCTGTCCCTGCCGGAACCAGGACAATGTGTTATTCCGATAATTGTAAAGTGCTAGAGTGTACGACTACATCTGTTGAGACATTCTTTCCAATTCACAGGACCTCAAAGTCCTACACAGTTTCTATGGAGGATAACAATCACGCAGAGCATCCAGCCTGTTTCATGCTTTGTCCTGTTTGGTGCTTTACTTATTTTTTAATTTCACTGATTTCTCTGCATAGTTGAGTTGTAACTTGCATTGCAAAATGGTGAAGCAGAAGTGTCTGTGGAGAAAGAAAACCATGAAGGAGTGTGGAAACAGAGAATATAGTTCCTTGAAAAAGCATGAAATAACTCAGATCCCTAAAAGGATTTGATCCAAACAACCTTGTGTGATGCTGAGCTCCTTCATTCCAAGTAAAAGCCTGATTTCCTGAAGCATTTTCTGCATTTGTCAGAGTATTTCAAGAAGAGGTGCTCCCTCACAGGTGCAAGTGTTTTAAAGTGTGCACTGTTTAACCTGTTTCTTAAATTCAGTTGCTCTCCCTGAATTTCTTCTGGTTTCTTCAGTTAAATGTAACTTGATTTGCCACCCTTCATATTGGCATTAAATTTCAGTATTAATATTATATGTTGTAACATCCTTGATGAGATGCGTAAAAGTCTAACTTTTATGGGCTTTCTTATTCCTAAATGAACCCATTAGATCTATAAACTTAAAATACTGAGATGAGATGAGAGATCTATGATATAAATTTTCCAAAAATGTAACTTGAGGAGCTGATCACTGTAAATAAGTGTCTTAGACCCTTTTGGAATCCTTTTACTCTTTTTCAAATCAACTGTTGATTTTACAGCCATTGATATATATGTAGAACTTGCAAATACCAAGGGATTTTTCATCCTAAAAAATGCCTTCCCATTTGACTCAGACCTTAAAAGATTCTCTGAATCCCTTAGAATAGGGTTACAGCTGGACTACAGATTTTTTCCTAATCTCTTTTTATTTCCAGTAGTAACACTTTCTTTAAAAATAAATAAATAAATAAATAAAGAAATAAATAAATAAATAAATAAATAAATAATACTGAGTCTAATTCTAGCTGTAGAAAATCACAGAAAACAGGTTATTTTGCTATTTTCCCTAGGCCAGTGTCATAATAACTTTTTTCTTTTTTAAAAAAAAAAAAAAAAAAAAAAAGGTTTTGTTTGTGATATTCTCCAGGAGCCAGAATGGCATTAATATGTCAAACACTGAGTTTTTTCAAGGATCAAAGAATGAATTCAAATGGCTTCAGTGTGTAAAGTGCCCTCAGCTAATGGAGAGGTCTTTGTGTTAGCGAAAAGTGCAGATGTTCTGACATGAAGAGGTATGATGACTCCATTCATACCATTACACCTCCATTATAAAAGATTTTTCAAGTTCTTTTATTGCATTCTACAGTGGTGTGATCTTTCAGGCATTTCCCTCTAGAATCTGATAAAAAAATATGGTTTCTTGCTCTCAGTATTGAAATACGTAGATAGCACAGAAGAATTATACTGAACTTAATTTTAAATAAATGTAACTATACCACTTGTAAGTAAATCCAACAAGAATATTTAGCTGGTAACCTAGTAAGCACTTAATTTTAAATAAATGTAACTATACCACTTGTAAGTAAATCCAACAAGAATATTTAGCTGGTAACCTAGTAAGCACCTCCTGTGTAATTGGGACAGAGGCCAGGAAGAGAAAACAGGCTAAACTATTTCATTACTGAACAACAGATAAATACAAGGTGTTATCTAACAGCTATCAGACACCTCATATACCATGGCATTTCCCATGCTTCTTTCTCAAAAACCTTGTCCCTTAATGAAGAAAAAATGAGAATTTTCCTCCCTGATTTTCTGACTCTTAGACCACAGCAGTGACAGCAGTGAAAAGAAAGTATCGGTCAAAGGAAGAAAAGAAAGCAGGAAGAAAAGAAACATCTCTTACACTTTTAATATCCTAAACCCCAGGTTTTGGGACAGATTTGTTAATCTGTCTTCTGTTAAACAAGTTGAGAGCTGCTACTGACTGTTTCCTTCCCTAGTCCTTAAAGTCTCCTCTGGTTGAGTACTTTTAATTTAGGAAATGACAAGTCCATGTTGTCCAGATTTCTAATTCCTGATGAAATAATTATATGCTTTGGCATTTGCTTACACTTACCTCACTTTGAGAGGCCACCAGAGCCTTTGGGCACAGACACACACTGTTGTGTTCCTGTTGTGCTCTGTAGTTTCACTAACACAGAAGTTGCAGACGCCATGAGTAAGAGCTACTACATGACATATGGAAAACTATGGGGTGAAGAAGATGAAAGTGTCAAAGATGAAGAGATTCGTTACACAGTCTTTCCATACTAGTTACAAAAAGCAAATTTAATACAACAGAGTAAAGCAAAAAAAAAAAAAACTGGTCAAAAGCAGAAGCACAGAGCTACAATTTCCTAATTGCATTTGCATGTTTTTTCCTGCTGTGCCATTTCACTGATTACTTGTAATTTTTGTTTTGCTTGTAGTAAAAGAAACACAGCATTGTGGTCTTTCATCCAACTTCCATTAAGTGGAATTTAACAATGTTTTATAAATCCAGTAGGTGAAGAAGATCTCCTTTGTATTAGGAATATGACTGTTAAGCTGTTGTTATTACTTAAAAGGAGATTTTTTTGCAGATTCTCTAGGATTTTTTAACGATTCAGAAATATTTGTGATATCTATTTTGTGTGTTGGAGAGAACAAGAAAGTGTTTTCTAGCTGATTGAAATGATAAAACAAATTTAAGCAAATCAGGATTAAGTCAGTCTCATTATAATGTTAATTTCAAAGTCAGATTAATATTTTAGATTTTTGAGCTATTTTTGTTTAGAAAGATCCTCTTCCCTTACCAGGCTATCACCAAGGCAAAATTTCCTTGAAGATATGTCTGAAAGATATTTTTTTTTCCTAGCTTATAGCAGACGGATTTGCAGGATGGAGGGGAGGAAAGGGAATATATAACTGACTGCAGCAGCAAGAAATTCTTATCAATGGAGAAAGCAGCATTTTGAAGAAAGGGTACAGATTCTTATTTGTACAATACATATTAAAAATAATTTTGAGGAAGGACATAGCATACTATTTCTTCTTTTTAAATAACCGAAATAAAGTTGTTGTGGGATTTTGGTTTGTTTGGGTTTTTTGACTTGAGGGTTTTTTGGTTGTTTTTTTTGTTTGTTTGTTTGTTTGTTTGTTTTTTTCCCTTGAGCAGGTAACTAATATTCTGGAGCTTACAGGTTGTTTCCATTGGTAGGAGAAATTACTGATAGACCTTAGTTTTTTTGGGTTCAGTCCTGTTGATTTTCATGATCAAGTCAATGCCCTTATCAAGCCAAAGGAAACCATTTGCTCCTTCTCAGTTTTCTAGCCAGCCTTTTCAGTCTGTAAAAGCACTTGTCCACAGCTGTTTTGCCTCCCACTAATCTTCCATTTCTTCTGACTCCCTGTTGCATTTGGTGTCCTTTCATATACAAGCACACATCATTGGACGGATAGAATACAAGTAATACATTTCCCATATATTTTATACAGCTCCAGGGAACTTATTCCGAATTTTTCTCAGATGTTTTATTGAACTCCTCTTTGGAACAGTGACTTCAATGTTTTTTCAGCCACTTTCAACGTCTATGTTGTTTTAAATGCTTCCTCTGTTTAATCAGGCTGACAAGTGGATCCACTGATATCGGTGAGATAAGTCGTTGCCCATTTAACAAAGGCAAGAGGACAAGCAGCTTTCAGCTTTCTCCAGCATTACCACTGTCAGATTCTACTACTATAAAACAACATGTAGGCACTGGGGCTATGCACATTAGTACTGCTCAAGGAGGTACAACATGCATGCTTCTCAGGACAGAAGGATAGAGCCTTGGGCTCCTTCCTTGTCATTGACGTCGGGAGTGAGTGTCTTGCAGTTGTATACAAGGAACTATATTTCAGTGAAACATGGTACAAACATAATTGAAATGTGGGAAGAAGAGAGGGAGAAAGGGAATATTTACTGTCTTCTAACATTTCTTCATGAGCAAAGCAAATCTGCCTTCCAGCTTTTTGTGTCTAAGAAGTCTGGAAGGATTTTTGTCTTTACTGTAGGTACAACTAGCTGCATAAAAGATTAATGTGATTCTTCCACAGCTGAAAAGCACAATTAATATTGATAAACAACATTAAAATAACATATGCTGGTGGAGCAATATTTTAAGTTGATAATATATCATAGTATGTCCACAGTCTGAAGTTATCTTGCAGATGACTGGATGACCATGGCTTATGCTTTAAACACAGAACTGGATACAAATGTCCAGAGCTCAGAGGCATTTCTTTCTGGAGTCTGACATGGTGTATCTATGCCATTTTGCATCGAGTGTCCATGCTAATGTTTTGGCAGTGGGAATACTTCAAGGCTGGCCTCTGTGAGAAGGAACCAAGGGCTGACCATGCTGGACGCAGCTAGGTGCAGCCAGTTCCAGCCATCTCTGCAACACATCCACCACAGGACAAAGCTGAGCCCATCAGTGAAAAAACAGGGCAAGACCCTGCACAGAAATGTGAGAGGAATGAGGGGAAAAAAAACATGAGAAACAGCCCTGCAGAGACCAAGGTCAGAGTAGTAGGAGGGGTGGAGGTGCTCCAGGTGCCAGAGCAGAGGTTCCCCTGAAGCTTGTGGAGGAGACCACGGTGGAGCAGCTATCTCCCTGCAGACCATAGAGAGGACCACACCAGAGCAGGAGTATATTTTCTGAAAGAAGCTGCAGCTCATGAAGAGCCCATGCTGGAGCAGGTTCCCCTGACAGGAACTGCGGCTGGTGGAGTGCCCACCCAGATCAGGTTTACCCTGAAGGATTGCAGCCTGTGAAGAAGACCCAGGAAGGAGTGATTCTTGAAGGGTGGCAGCCCATGGAAAAGACCCCTGTAGCAGCAGGGGAAAAGTGTAAGGAGGAAGGAACAGCAGAGGGGAACTCACAGACTGACTGCAACGCCCTACTCCCCATCCCCATTACACTGCTCAGGGTGTGGGGACGTGGAAGAGTCAGGAAGGAAGGAGTGAATTTGAGACTGGGAAAAGGTCGAGTGGGAGGAAGGTATTTCAGTTTTTGTCTTTGTTTCTCAATATCCAAATCTATTTTAACTGACAATGAATTAAATTAATTTTCCCCAAGTCAAATCTTTTTTGCCCATGATGGTAATTGGTAAGTGTCTTTATCTCAACCCAAGAGCATTTTCATCTTATTTTCTCCCCTGTCCTGTTGAGAAGGGGGGTGAGAGAGAAGCTGGGTGGGTGTCTGGCAGCCAGTCAAGGTCAACCCACCTTGCTTGAAAGCTAAATATCTAAGCCCTTGCTAGTCACTCGAGGCTTCATTTTGTAATCAGTGGACAGAAATAGGCACCTTTAGAAGGAAATGCATCTGACCTGTCTAAGGACGAGCTGAAGTGAATGTTACCTTGATTAGAAAGAGACATGGGAGTGACTAGATTAGGCTTAGATGTCAAGCTTTTAGACATCTAGATTTCTATCCGTGTTTCATTCTTTTAGGTTCTGGGTACCAACTTTGATGTGCTGTCAGAGAATATAAAGTCTTTAGACTTCAGGCTTTACTAGCTTTGTGTCCTTTAATAAACATTAAGAAAAGAATAGCTACTTTTCTTCCTTTCATAATTCAGGTTTGGAAAAGTGTTAAGGATTATATTGTGTTATATATCTCTTTTGTCTGTATGGGCATTACTACACTCTCCTTATTGATCCTAGTAATACCATTCTTTTCATCACTATCCAAAGAAAATAAGATTTTTGACCCCTTTTTTTTAAAAAAAAAAAGTGAATTGTTTTATTCTTTTGGCTGTTGATCAACACTGTTATCATACAATAATTGACTGGTGACAAGAATTTCATTTCTCAGTGGTGTCTAATGTAATCTGTAAATTATATTACTGAGTCTTACTCATTGCATCTGACACACTTTGCATTTTGACTGGCTGGCCATACAGCCTCTCTTTTGAGATTTAGATTGCCAGAAATGTAACAGAGAACAAGAATGGCTTCCTGCCAATCAAATTATAGAACACTGAAAAGGTCAGAGTTACACAGTATATTACTGTCTTTCAGAAATTGTACTGGGTATTAAAATTCTCTGATGTCTCATTTCACTGACAAAGATTGTAATGAGAACAGGAAACAGCACAGGATGGATCAGGCTTTGTGACCACAATTTTTATGAGGATGAGAAATGGGAAAAATACCACCAAAAAAACAACCCACTGTCATTATATCTAGACTTCTAACATACAGGGTTCTTCAATTAGGAAAGTCCAAAGAAAAATTCCTTAGATCAGGACTGTCCAGGCAGCTCTGGGTTAGAGACAGAGTATATGTAATTCTTTCTCAGTAGTAGAATGTGAAATAAATTGTGAAAGAAATAAATGGTAGGTAAATTGCACCAGACAGTTTCCTGCTGTAATTTACTGTGAGCTCTGCAAAATTCTGAGTAGATATTCTAGCTACCACTTCAGGGTAGAGTGAAATCAGAGCTCAAAACCCCTTCTGCACTGGGTGAACTCCTGGATGAATAGCAAAGTAGCATGTGTCAGGAAAGCTGATATCCCTGGACTCAGGGATCCTTGGTGAAATCAGTCATTAAGTCCATTAGTATTTTACCATTTGGGGCTTGATCCAAATGTCCTGTAGCTTGTGTCTCAATTATCACACACGAATGGTACCACAGCTTGGTATTCTAACTCCAGAGTGTTTTATCACCTCTTTCCCCTACTGAAAGTGGCTACATAAAGGAACAGATAAGTTGCTTTTAATTTCTTTTGGGTCATATGTTTGTGTCTATGTTATGGGAAAGTTTGTCTCCACCATCTCTTTCTCATCTCAGATAAGTTGGAGTAACTGTGAAAAAGTAATAGAGGCTTAGGTTGCCTTTCCTCACAGACATCTTTTTCTGTAGTAAAAAATTACTTAGCTGGAACAAATAGTCTAGGGTTAAGATATGACCATAACAGTAACAAAAGGAAAAGATGGAGAGAAAAAAAATAAAGAGCAGTAACATAAAAGATCAGGACAAATGTTACCAGAAAGGCTAAGCAGAGAGTATGAACCCTGAGGAATTAAGTATCACAACTTACTTTCCTTGGGGAAAGTAATTCTTCAGAGTAGATATCCTGTATCAGAAAATACGTTTTCAAAAGGAAGTAGCAGTTATATTGAGGCTTTTATGAAACTTGTTTCCTTTCATTATTGTAATGTAAGTTCTGCAGAAATACAATTCTACAATGTCATCCTTCATCTGGTATCTCACTGTATTGTGAATACATTTTAGTAATATCTTCATGTAAGCAAAAATGTACCAAATGAACCAGCACAGAATTGTCCCTAGATCCACCAAAGTGCAGTGAATGCCATAATACAGCATAGACAAACACCCATATATCTAAAGTTCTATGGCAGAGATTGGGAGACCTAGGTCCAATTTCTATTTTTTTTTTTCTTGAAATTTCACATATTTGTGTGAAATTCAGTTTCTAAGTGGAGAATGCAATGGTTTTGGTAGCTTTTACTGGTACTGCAGTGGCAAGTGTTCATGTTTTTCAGTGCCACAGGAGTTACTGTGATGGCAGTCATGGATTTGCCTATATTTGAAGCTGTTGATAACTGCCATGAAAGTCTGTACTACTTCCTGCAGTATGCACATTAATGGTAGAGTCTGGGATTTCTTTACTGTTCCTAATAATTTGATAGCAAATACAACATCTTAAAGAATTAATAAAAAATACATTTCTCCTTTCTGACCCCCCACATCCCCAGTGTATGCCCTTTGAACCATTGGTAACATTGAGCTAGAACTGACACTTTCAGATGGACATAAAAAAATAAACATTTTTTGGGGAGAATAACGCAGTATTTGGCCTAATTTTGTTTTTGGAACTAATTTCATTAAATGAACATAAAATTTTGTGCAACTGATTTGAGTTTTTAGACCAGATCCTTTAAGTTCACTACTTCAATAAATAAATAATGTGATTACATTTTAAACTAAACTGACAAGTTCTAACAAGTTGCAAATTTTATAATCTATTTTCACTATGCTAACGTTCATTGCCATTAAAACTGACATTACTCCCATCCCTGACAGAGTAGTTTTAAAATTAATTTTATTCCATTACTGCTAAACTTTTCAATGTTTAGTGCAGAAAGATTGATGGCAATACATAGACAAAACATTGGCCACAGAGAGTAGTTTCCACTGCAAAATAATATTTCTTAAACTTTTCTGTTTCATTAATTCACGTCCTGACTCTCTGTTTTAGAAAATTTATTTCAACACACCTAAATTATAGAGGCATCCATACATTTGTTTTTTAGAATAGCTTGAGAAGAGTTGATTAAATATAAAACCAGTTGTCAGTACTAGACAATATTTCCCTCAGTTTTCAGTAGTAAAAAGGAGATACAAAGGAAACTAAATATTCTTTTACGTGACTCCTTCTCTAAACCATGAACAAAGCTTATGCCACTATGTGAATTCTGAGTGTGTAGGGAAGGTGTTGCATACAACTCTTGCAAAAATATACATCATCATTAAAATGGGACATAATTCTATCTATCAGGCAGGGTACGGTTTGCAGTAGGATTTGATAGCAGTGAAAACCATAGTCTGTTGTATGCATGTGAGCCAAACTATTAATGCATTTTATAATGGTCCATGTTTGGATTCTTTTAGTCCTCATCCAGGGAACCAAAATTTTGGATATTAGATTTGGTAGTTATCCACTATCTATAGCTGACCTGATGTCTCCTAATGAGCTTTTCATATGAATGGTTTCTTTAGATCACTGTAGAACATGCTAGTGCTTGACAGGCAATCAGCCTTTGACAGATAAAATGGGAAGGGTGGAAGAAAAGGTATTAATGGTACCATCACATACTGAACTTAATGGATGACTTCCCGAAAATAATTTTTGTTTCCTCACTTGGCTGTAGCTAGGGGGTACGAAGAATTTTTTGTGCTCTTTCATAGCACCTTTAAAGCTGTAGGTGGAAGATACTGAAAGACCAAAACCTGTTCAGTGGGGGAGCACCAAAATATTACGTAGCTGGAGCTCATGCCAGAAAGGAAAGTCTGAGAGAACTGGCTTTATTCATTTTCAAGAAAGGTAGGCTAGTGGAGATGTATTGCTGTCTCCAACTATATTAATGAGAGGTCATAGAGAAGAGATAGACTTTTTTTTAAAATATAAAATAAAATGATAGTAAGCAACAGGAACAAGTTGCAACAAGTTCTAATTAGGTATTAGGGGAAAAAAATTGTGATGAGAATGGTAAAACACTGGAATACGTCATCCATAGAGGATGCAGAACCTCAGTCTTTCAAGACATTCAAAACCAAACTGTACAAGGCTCTGAGCAACCTGATGTAAGTTGATTCTGCTTTACCTGGGGGCTTGAAGAGAGATGAGATCCAGCGGCCTTTTCCAATCTGTATTATTCTATGGTATTATAGTTTCTCGCCTAATTTGCAGGCAGTGTTGCAACCTTTACTTGTCAGTGGAAAAACAGAATTTATTTCTCAGCTCGTCAGACTCAAGAATATGACCATTCCTATTTCTCAAAGTCAGAGAAAGCCAGTAGTGATCTGTAGTGATCATTATTTGCATCAGAGTATAGAAAAAAAAGATTGCTGTGGAAAGTGAAAAAGCATGAACTCATACAAAGCTTGGAAAAAAATCTACACTTATTGGATGAGATTCATGAAAAATGTTACACAGGTATGTGTTTTGCCTTCCTTATCATAGGCTGTGCTACTTAGGTTGTGCTATTTATTGTTCTTGACACAATCATTAGGAAAAGAAGAGAGAAACCAGTTATAATGTTCTGTATAATCTGGAAGTGATTGGTACAAACTATGCAACTCTTTGACCTTTCTAAGGTTCTGACAGTCAATTTGATAGCCTTTCTCAAGTCTCCTTCTTCAGAGCATCAATCACCTCTGAAAAGCAGAAGAAAAAAAAAAAAGAGGCTGCTACACAGATGAATAAAAAATGTAGGCACAGACTTGGCTCTGACTGCTTGGATTTATTATATGACTGCTAGAAGCTTGCACGATTGATTGCTCATTTAACAACATTAAGTCCTGTCTTGGAACTGCACTAATGGCTCTGATCTACACTTAAAATTAAAACCCTGTTGTCACAAATCCTGTGAGAGAACGCTTGGTGGATTGCTTGAAATAGATACTCATAATTTGCATGGGTTGTTCTGTACAAGGCAGTAAGTCTGCATTTTAACGCTTGCAGTGTAAATCTAATGCATTTAAAAAATAAAAAAAAAATAAAAAAAACCCCAACAAACCCAACCCAAGCAACACTATTTTACAAATTGGTTTGTAATGGGTCATTAGGAGCAGGTGCTGGTCTCTAAATTCTGCTGAGGCAAATCTGTGAATCCTGTGACAGATCAAATATCATAGATTATAATGCTGGAAGGGATACCAAATGTGACCTACAGGAAAAGCTAGAATTAGCATTCTCAATTTATAGGGTAAACTAGAGAAACAACGAATCTACCTTTTAATATTGTCTCTGATGCACAGTTAGAACTCTCTGTAAGCTAGGCTAGTAGCCAATTATCTCACAATGTAAATAAAAAGCCTTATTACTGGACTGAATTTGCTTAGCTTCGATTTCTAGACACTGTAAATTGTTAAACTTCTGTGGGCAGTGCATATTACTTAGTTTTATGTTTATATGCAGAGATTTATAGTGGGATTCATCTCAACTAAATTTACAGGTGAGATTCAGTTTGAGATGAAGAACCTTAAATTTATGTGTGCATATGCAAGGGTCTGTAAAAAATCCTGGTTTTAGACAATGGAGTCAACAACTCTTGGAGGTCTATGCCACTGAACAGCCAATAGGTTGAGGAAAATTGTTCTCCAGGCTCTTTTGAATGTGCTGTACAGATCTCCATCAGCAACAACAGGATCTTAGACATTCACTGTAAAGGTACTCACCTGCTTTAGGTATCTTAACTCTTGCTTGAATCACAGTTTTGCAGAAAATCTTGCACTGAACACTGGCAATCCAAATAATTTGCCAAAATCTGAAAAAATGCTATGTCTACCATACTTCCTAAAACATGTCCAATAAGGACATGTAAACACCTAAAAAAGAGCAGTAAGATGGGAAAGTATTTCCACAGTCAATAAGTGTCAGTCAATAAAGTCCTCTGGCTGTACAGAATATACCAAAAATATTTAATCTTTTTTTTTGGTGGTCTATAGTGTACGTCAAAACCCATTTTCTAAGGGAAAGACAGTTCAAGTTTCAAACACACAGAAATTATGGCATCTTAAAAGCACCGTAGAACTCATCCAGAAAGTACTCAAGTATCTGTTTAAGTTTAAGCACTTTAGTATTTCCTTTAAAGTCAATGTGCCAATTTGAGTGCTGAAAGTTAAGCAGATGGTTAAGTTCTCTGCTGGAATAGGGTCATCGCTTGTACTTCAGAGCATATGTGGACTCATGATAAAATGGACTAAAAATTAAATGACTGTAATTAAACTTCTGTTTATATGTTGTCTCCTGCTTTTGTTTAATTTACCTTTGTACTTTTCAGATCTCGAGGGCTGCCCATAGCATCTGGTCCACCGTCTGCATCTTGTATAGAGAACTGAAATATGCCTGCTAATAAGCTTCCACATATTAACTGATTAACACATAGAAGTTCAGGAACCTTTTAAAAGAGGCACAAAATAGCTGTGAATTTCAAAACTAACACTGATGTATGACCTTAAACTCTAATCATGTTGCATTCAGTCTCCTAAATATTTTTATGAGCGTACCTTTTACTTCCCTGATTGAGGAAATGAAGTTGGGGTCGGAGGAACTACAAGGTCAGGAAAGAAAAGGAGAAAGATTTGTTTGTTTACTGGTTTAATTAAAAAAGGATTATTTTATTTTTCTTCCTGAAGGTTGTGATGCAATCAGACTGCATTTATGAGAGGAAAGAACTGGTGTCAAGGTCCTGCTTTTTTGCAACCTGTGTTATAAATATGGATGAAGGCCAGGCTGTGCTTACACGAGAAAGCGTGCCAAGGATAGAGGCAGAACTGATTCTCTTCCCTCCATTCGTTCTTGAGGTAGACAAAACAAAAATTTAACATTTCTTTCAGTAGTTGCCATATATGAAAAAGGAGACAAGAAACTGCTCATGTCACCCTGACTAAACAATTTTCTGCAGATTTAAATGAAGGTAGATGATTGAAACAGGAAGTGATGGGGATTTTCAAATGACCTAACTTTCTGGTACTCTTTCTATACTTTTGACTTTCTAATTCTGCCTTGAATTAATTTAAATGTATTTACAATGAAGTGTAACTTAATGAAGTGTTTCTGACCAGGATGGAAAAAAAGTAAAAAAGCCACTAGTTTGAAAATGATGGATGTCAACAAAGAGAAATTTTTAATGTTCATATTTAACATTGCATGAGCCTGAATATTTCCACCTGGGTTTATTCATCTCATTTACATCAATGACAGTAGATGCATATTTGAATGAGTTTAATAAAAACCTTGTTTCATTACTGCACCACTTTTCTGTTACACTCATGCTGAGAAATGTCAGTAAGTAATTGGAGCATGTACTGGGGGATGTATACCAGGAATGCATTTTAGGCTCATATAATGAAATATGATTTCTCCTACATGCCAGAGGTACTCACAGAGCAGAAACAAGCAATATGTAATGCTGTGTCAGAGCTTCAGAGCAAAGTATTACTATCAACATACTTTGTTTTCCAGTATGTTAACTCTTCTTAAGGTTGTACCACTGGTGCATTCCATCCATATGTGACTTCAACACTAGAAACAAAATCTCTCCTTTTGACTTCTTTTCTTACAGCCACTTGAATTTATTACCTACTAAGATGATCTTAAATCTTATTTAAGAAATACCGTCCTTGATACTGATGAAGGGAAACATCTTGTGGATAAGCGCTCGTGTATTTCAACCCTTCCGTTGTCTTTTAATTCATGGTGAACTAGCAGAGAATGTAAATGTTATGCTGAACTAGGATTCACAGGCAGCAGTAGAGATTAGAAATTCTTATCATGAATTTATCATAATCAATAATTGTTGGAAATATATCTCAGGCAAAGAGGATTTTCAATTAATTATTGCTTTTTTAAGTACTGAAATTGATAGAATGTCTTTTAATGGTTCAAAACAAGCAAAGAAAAGAGGAAATTGGCAACTGATTGATTTCTATGCCTTCCCATATTAGGACTCCCAGCCCATATTCAGAAGCAGTTGTTCTTTTTTTTTTTTTTTTTTTTTTAATTTAGGTCTATAAACCCTAGAGACCATAATGTTTCAAATCCACCAGTGGCTCTGTGAGACGAATCTTTGAATGTATTTATCTTTTTTTTCGTTTTTTACTTTTCAATTATTAAAAAAAAAAAAAAAAAAAGAACCAATCCTCTATTTGACTAAAATGAAATCTGTTTCCATCACTGAGTTGGCCATTAACCTAACCATAGAAAATGTACTTTTCCATCACTGGTTTTTGAAGGTTTCAATTTGAAGTTCCTATTGGAGTAAGTAACTGTCCATACTACAGGCTTTGCTTTCTTTTCCTCCCTACGTAAATATTTAAATATTATGGACCAAATTAATCTCTCTATCAGGAGGAATTGAGAGAGAATGACTTCTCAAAAGCGCAATAGCCAGATGCACAATACTCTTCAGAGAAATGCAATGCATTGCTTTCAATTCCTTCAGGCATAAGAGAAAAGCAAAAATTTTCCACAACCTAGATATGGATGCAAACCATTGTGCTGATGCACCAAGAGGAAACCACGGTGTTCTTACTATGTTTTTTTTTTCTAGATTATGAAACTACTTTCCTGCTACCACCATTTGCATGGAAACAACTATTTCCTAGAAAGAAAGAAAGAAAAGAAGAAATCATTATCTGCAGTTACATAATGTAACTATTTAAAATTGGCAGAAATCTTTTGATAAATATTAATGTTTTTAATGTTGAAAATTATTAATATTTTAATATCGTGATTCTAAATCTGCAGAAAATTTAAAATTGGATTAAGCAGGAGAGAAGATGAGAACACAAAAAAGAAATAATCTAGAGTTGAGAATTCTGGTTTTTGAGTTTTTCTGGCAGCAGGAATCATGATCAGGTGAACAAAAAAGAAAATGATGCAACTTCAGTTTTTATTATCTACTACTGAATCATTGGAGATGGAAAGTTGACTCATGTACACCCAAGGCTTTCATGAATATGAAAACAGATAAAACAGAGTAATTTATTAATCACTATTCTAGGGTCATGGTTAAAGTCCAGCTTGGATAGCCCCATATGGCCTCTTTCTGACCCTCTCACTATCATCAGATAGATTTTTCTGTTCTCATTTCCTGTCCCACATTGCAGTTTAAAATTATTATATTTTGTGGGTTCGTTTTTTTTGTTGTTGTTGCTCTTTTTGTTTTTGTTTGTTTGTTTGATTTGTGGTTGTTTTTTCCTTTTTTTAATAGGGCATATAAGAGCCTGAGAAAGTTATTTCTTTTCTGCTGGATTTTTTTTTTTTTTTTTTTTTTTGGGGGGCAGGGTGGAAGATGCTGAATATAATTATCCATTGAGGGGAAAAAAAAAAAAGGTGTCCCTAAATTGAATGTAACGAATTAGAAGTTAATGATATTTCTCCTAAATTTCTGATCTGAGGACTGACTGACATTAGGTGTGAAATAGGTCCTAAGCATCTCATAAGTCATGAAAAAACAGGATCCTTTTTTCATTAGTACTTTGGGATTTGTTCTGGGGTTTTTTTTGGTGGTGGTGGGGTTTTTTACACCTTTACAATGGATTATATACTATAATCTAACATATAATCTAATATATAGAGTGAGACTATAAGAACAACTGAAATAAAGAAATTACTACTAAGCCTGGTAATTAGGAAATGAATATAAATCAGAATTATTTTAACTGAAAGGATAATAAGAGATATAAAACATTCTTACAGAATCTAGACTACACTTATTTCTGATACATACAACTTAACTGTAAGAATTTGAGTCTTCTGTTCCAGATGAATTAGAATGATTTGGATATTTTTACTCATTTATTTAAAACAAACAAACAAACAAAAAAAGGTGTGTTTTTTTCCTGAAAGAGTTAAAAAAGTTAAAAGAACTTTAAGACAAGAAGCAAATGCTCAAGATCGCAATCATTGAGAGAACAAAAAAATTAGGAATAAATTAGAAAAGAATGATTAAAGAGGGTAAAACTTCTGTTCTTTAGAGAAGTATGTGGAGAATAATCTTTAATTCCCTTCCAAATGTGTTGTGATGATAGAACTTAATACCGTGAAATATAAGCAGGAAATTGCTTGACGACTGATTCATTTGAGTGTTGCAGAATGAAGTCCAGTGATACAGTCAACCTGATTGTAGTGGAGGTCAACACATATGTTGTCTTCTTGATTTATTATGTAATTACAACCTTGTTCAGCTGCCAAATAAATCACTATGAGTCATTTGGCTGATTGCAATTGGAGTAGGATAGGAAAATAAATCATTTGATTTTTTAGATGTACCTTTCCAAATCTAATGGCACATTATTTCTGAAATTATGGCGGAGGGCCTGGGCAAACCAAAACCAAACAGAAACCAAAACCAAACAGAAACAATAAACTGCAGCCTATATGATATCTCAAGGAGTAGTGTAATTAATTGTCTGAATCATAGTTTAAAAAGTCTTCTTTTTTTATTACCTTGTCATGTTTCTGCACTTTATATCAACTTAGATCAGTTATACAACAATACAAACATTTCCCTATGAGCTCTTAGTACACAGATAGCAGTAACAGACACAGGAAGAAGCCAACAAATATAGTAAATTTTACAATGGCCTTTTAAAGTTGATCACCTACTTGCTGTTTTATACGCATTGAGACTGCTTCTTTTAGCATGCCATTTTGTGATTTGTCTAGATTAAGAAAAAGAAACCTTTATTATCCAGCTTCCTCAAATTTCCTATGGAAAGACTAATTTTTATTACTAATACTATTCTGTATTATGAAAGAAACTGAATACTTTTGCTAATAATAAGTAGTTAATACTTTTTTAGGTCTCAGGATTTGTTAACACAGACTGATAATTACAATGCACCTACAGTTGCTCCGGAAAAGACAATGTTTTTTTTCCTTTTTTGTATTACTATCCAAACTGAGTTACGGTTACTATACTCAAGTTAACATGCTCAGAATAAGCAAAGCCTCTTCCTGGGCATGTTTTGCCAAAGTATGAATTTTGAAATATCCTCCCTTCATCCGTAGACAGTTATGTGTCAATTTGTTATTAGATTTGCTTAGCATAAGCCAAGTGTTTGGTACCCATAAAATATTTACAAGATATGTGATATAATTTAGGTCCCATGGAGTCAGTATTACCCCCATTTATTGTTGCCTAATAAGATTACATTTATAAACTGTAATTTTGAATTTTCTTTTATCCTATGCTGAAACATCAACAATAGCAACGTGAAACCCGCTTTATGATTTGTGTTGAAATTAATGAAAAGATTAATTTATTTTATTTCATTTTTTCAGTGAAGAGGAGGATAAAACCCTTTGTTATTTTCTGTTGACGTGTATTTTTTTCCCCTGGGGCTTCTGAAAAGAATGGTGTAGGGAATTTCACCCTATGGCTGAGGCAGCAACTGTCATCATGTCTTGGTTTCCATCACTGCAAATTAAGCAGGGTTGGCAGTACCTGCTTATAAGCTCTTACTTGATTAATAAATTATTCTGTCACTAATGCCAAACCTGCCTATTCTGTTATTGCAATTTAGGGCAATGATGACTTTCTTTATCAAATCAAATAGCTACAGGGACAGTACTAGGTAAGATCTGAGTGGAAATCAACAATAAAAATTAATTACTCTATAATTTTTGCAAGGTCACAAAATATTTCCTTTCTTCATCCCCCCTCCCCCCCAATACCATTTTCTATCTTGCCACATAGATGTGTTTGCATAGGCAGATATATTTCACTTTGTGGAAGTACTCCAGGTATCTCCTGATATGCAAATGTCTTAACAACTCCTAGGCCAGTTTAATGCTTTGTAAAACTTATTAGCTGCCATGTAATGCTATCCATTTAGCAAACTACTAGCACCAAGCCCATCAGTCTCATAGCCTAAGAATTTATCTCTTCTGCTAATGGCAAAATCCATATGTAGGTTTTATCTTAAGTTACTTTTATGCCACACAGGTTTGTAAGCTGAATTATTTTTCTTCCTGGCCATAACATCATGAATTAAATATATAATAGATGACTTCACAGTGAATACATCATAATCTGGTATAGTTACACTAAATGATATAAGGTGAACAGCAGCAGAGTCTCAGAAATACTTATTCAATATCATGTTGCACCTCATCTCTTAATGCAAAAAAAGCTAGCACTTACTTTGGTTTAGTCCTCAAGCTTCTGCAGGTGCTCTTAAGATAAAAAGACTAAATAAGCATTCTATGCATGAGGATCCATCAGGGTAGTGATGGCTGGAGCAGTGGTTAGGAATGAGTCTGAGAGATCTTTTTAATTGGGAGATCTGAATTTTCTCATGAGAAAGCTTTTTTTTTTTTCCTTTTGTTGTTACACACAAAATATGAAAACGTGGATGCAGGTCACCCTCAAAGTTGCTGAATTAAATTTCATCACCATTTTTATTTTCTTTCTATATTAGAAAGAAAAAAAAATCACATTATAATGTGGTCCTGTTTAATTCTTTTTATAATAAACAAATATAAAGCATTTTAGTATGTCACCAGACTACCACACTACTTACTATAGTGGAACTACATACAATAATTACATTTAACATCATCCAAATTCCCATTAGGATGGGGACACTGATTTCTTTCAATACATCTGTGATAAGGTAACTGCATAATTTGCAGTAAAAAGTATTCTTACAGCTGCTTGAAAAAGCTTTAAGGGCATAATCCTTTCCCCCCCCTCAGAATTGCTTCATGGTTATATTAAAAGAATGATGTTGTGAATTTTACACTGAGGCATTTTCCTAGTTTGTTTGTGAACAGCATGCTGTGGAAGGTAAGAGTGTTTGAAGTGAGAAAACAGTGCAAGACGCAGCAATCATAGGAACCTTGGGTTATTTTTTCAGGAGGGATTATTTTGGTTTGTTTTTCTGCACATGGGTTTAAGGTCGTGATTAATCAATATAGTTCAATCAGTTTGAGTGAATGTATATTGTTACACAGCACTAAGATGAGTTCAAACTGTTAAAAAGACAAATGCACAATGAACAACAAAAACGAGTCTTCTGTGCTGCTACTAAAATCAATTTCAATAGCAATCATTTATGTTATAGTGATCTGCTTGTAATACAGTGAAAAGGTCAGTACAATTTCTTGCCTAGTTAGCAATGTAACTTTCAAGCTTCCCTGGGCAGGAATCGTGATCACAGTGTCTGGCAAAGTCATTTTTCCACAGACCTTGTGGTTGTCACATTATTCTCCAGAGCTCAACAGTTTGTCTGTAGTATTCTTAACTTCACAGCCTGCTTTATTTTCTTCCTTGATTTCTTATAGCAAAATTGACGATAACTGCACACTTCTTGTCATTAAGAAGCAACACCATAGGGCAGTAATAAATAATGGCTTGTTTTCATCTTATTGTTCTTAAACTTTTCACCCTTAAACCCTCTGCAGCTTTGTCACTGCAGGCAGAGAATGCTATTGCTTTATGGTTGCAGAAGGTGATTTGAGCAGCCAGAAAAAAGGAATCTGGAATACAATTAGGTAACATGTTGGTTGCTTATGAGCTGATATCTCCATTGTGCTATAGAGGTCTGGGTAGAACTGTAATAAGTAAGTTAACTCCCAAATTATCACTTCCTCTACAAATAGAAAGGATCATGAGTATGATTCAGAACACTTGCTAATGCAAGTGTATTCTTTCTATTTGCCCTGAGATAAATAAGTAAGAGCAGCTGTTAACCTATAATACAAAAGCATTTCATTTTTTCATATTCATTTAGGCTAGCCTATGAATTTTGTTCTGATTTAATTTTTATCACTACAAATGTTCATCCAGATGACAAAGTTTTCAGTCAAGCACTGGAAGAGTGTCTGATTTCAGAGAGGTTTTTTGTTCCCATTAAAATTCAAAAGAAAACAGATCAGGTCTCTAATTCAATAATATAATAGCTAGAATTAATAGCATCATAGAAGACTTTGGATTGGAAGGGATCTTTAAAGGCCATCTAGTCCAACCCCCCCTTTCAAAGAGCAGGGACATTTTCAACTAGATCAGGTTGCTCAGAGCCCCGTCCAACCTGACCTTGAAGGTTTCCAGGGATGGGGCACCTACCACCTCTCTGGGCAACCTGTGACAGTGTTTCACCATCCTCACTGTAAAAATTTCTTCCTTGTATCTTCCTTGTTTGATGAAACTGGAAATCGATTTGTAAAATACTGCTTTTTATCACCAAATTTTGTGTTTTTGTAAAGATGTTTCAGAAATAAGAATTGGAGAGAATGTTGACCTACTCTGGCTATTAAGGTATCTTATTTCAGAATAGTAGTTTGTATGCAGCTACATTAAATTCTTCAAAATTTTGTGCCACATGTTGCATATAAAATCTGTATTCCTTCCAAAGGGTATAGCCTCCACCAATTACCTACTAGCCACACTAGTCAAAGTTTTGTTAAGAAACTGACACACAGAATATCAAAATCAGCATTGTACATCAGATTTTTTATCTTGAAAGAACATAAAACATTTTAAAAGAACTCCCAAAATAAATATTCTTTCTTTTTGCTAAATGAATTCAAATAAAGTTTATGAAGGAAAAATAATGAAAAGAAAACTTTCAAAAGAAGACTGGTAGAAGGAAAACAGGAATTAAAATCAATGAAAGGAGAACAAGACATAAGGGAAAAGGAACAATATGTAAGAAATGGCCCATAGGCTTCAGTATTAAAAATACTTGAATTTTCAACATTCTTAACCAATTTGGTAGCATATATCACAGTAATTTGCTGCAGAAACTATGGCCCTGAATGAGTTATAAACTGCCAAAACATCCCTCAGTTTCATTTTTTCCTTCATGTTTTACTTATATAAAATAATATTGCAAAATCACAAAACATTTATGAAAGAAAAAACAGTTTCATGTCTTCATTTCTGGAAAATTGGTCCTTGATTTTGTCCCACTGGTCTATGATTTGCAATTACAAGTTATATCACTGGCTTCAGTACTTTTTATTACATGTCTGTTTCACTTCCTTTGCTTCCTTTTGGGTAATCTTTTACCATCTCCTGCTGTTTTGGAGAGAAAAATATCAGTTCTCCTGCCTATTTGCCTTTACATTACATCTATTCGATTGCATTATTTTCCCTTCAATTGCCTTTGCCACTTGGGGTCTTAAGAGGGGAAAACTGTCTCCAAGATGATATTTCAAAAACAATTTGGCCAGCCTTCATGTGTTGTTTTCAGAAGTAGCAGCGCAATCAGGAGATGATACAATAACACCAATGGGTCCTCAGACATGGTGTGTCCCATGCCAACAATAGTTCTCACTTAAAACCCTGCTGACTACCTTAAATATATCAATCTCCTTAGATTTTTCTGATGCTTTGTAACATGAAAAAAAAAAAGAAAGATTTTTTCCAAAGTAAATTCATTCTACGCAGTAACTAGTTCCTGTCTATACTTATGCGATGCTTGTACAATGAGCCCCCAATCTGAGCAAGTAGGTCTCCAGCTACTACTACATAATTCATAATAGAGAATACAACATTGGCTATAGACAAACTAAGCGGCCCTCAGCTTCCTGAATTTTTAGGTACAGTTGTCCTGGGCATTTTCTCTAGAAACTAATCTCAATTTTGCATAACAGTTAGTTCCATTTCCTTTACACAAGTAATTGAGGTAGGTTTTTCTTCTTAAAGAAAAAAAATAAAATTCAAACTTTATGACTAGACCCTAGATCTCTGAAAAAAAGCCCCAGGATTCACTTGCCGTGTGCTCAGGCAGCAGAGTTGGGTCAGCCAAGACGTTGCCTTAGTGTCCCTGAGACGGGTTCAGAATGAAAAAGCTCGTGTTTACCTGTAATGAGCAGGAGCAGAGACAGCCCCACGCACCTAGGTGATAAAAGGGCTAGATTTTTAGCTCCACCTAGTGGAGCCTTGAAAGGTCTTCTCTGCAAGTTTAGGTCATCTCAGTACGTTTTCACATAAACCATCAGGATATTTATCTAGCACTGCTCATCCTTCAGCCACCTCAGCCACCGCAGCCACCTCAGTCTTATTATATTTTTTGTTTTCAGTGTATCTCTCTCGCTTTCTCTGGGACAGTGGCATACCAGTCTCCCACAGAGAGGCTCAGAACTTCCCTTGTGAATGTTGTCTGGTGCTCAGAAAACCATACATTTATTTGGATTGTTTTGGAAGTTAAGAGTGCATAGATTCAATACTATAAGTCTAGATACAATGCTCCTGAAATACAGGAATTTGGGAAGAGAAAAATAATCATCTTTCTTAGATGTCAATAGATTCTTCCTCAAACCTTAGGCCAATACTGTTTGAGATCAGATCCCCAGTGGCTTTTGCACAGAATCACTATTTTTTGGAGAAAGTGGAATTTAAAATGTTAGCCTTGAACAAGATAGACACAGCTCTTGCTGTGTGCACATGTAATCTTACAAATCAGATGGGTTACACTGTGCATGGTGGAGCTGAGTTGCAGAAATATTTTTTTAACAACCAAAATTCCTACCATTTGAAAATATTACGTACCTTAAGGATGTATACAGTAGACCTTTCACTTTCAATGTGTACAATGTAAACCAAAGCTGGCATTTTTCAGGAATTCAAGGAATGCTTTTTTCCTGCAATGTCTTTCTAGAACAGCCTTTTTCTTACAGATGGGGGTGGAGAATGCAGCAGGACAAGGGAAACTGGAGGGTTGGTTTTCAGTATTTGTGTTAGGGGTTTGAACTTCTCTCAATATGTACCTTGAAAGTCCTGTACTTTTGTGTGATAAGAGATGGATGTACTCAGACTATGCAGAGAGCACACAGACTAACACAGAAGATGTTACATTTCTCAGACCTATGGTTTCAGAGTGTCTTCATCTCTCTGGAACAATGTCTTTGAGCTGAAAATCTTATTAAGATCTCTACTGTAGTAATAGCCAATTTTTTATTTGGATTCCATTGAAATTTGATGTATTTCATGAGTAAGATAAAATTAAGTGTCCAAAACAGATCATTTGACACAGGCCTCTGGATATACAGTGCTTCAGAAGGCCAGCAGTGATTGATGCTACAAATTCAGTCCATGTCACTGAGTGGCCCACAAATCCTTGTCATAACACAGTTATCTCAGTGTGTTCTGGTCATTCTTTATTCCTTTGGGAAAATTTTTGACATGGCACTGAACAAAAGATTCAGACCATTTAGGTAAGCACAAGTCTAAATATTGGGGTTTGTGGGAGAAAATGGGCTCCCTAGCTGCAGCTTTTCCTTCATGTCACACAAGCTGGATCTCCTCATTGGTTCTAGGGAGTCCCAAAAATTGAGTCTTTTCTTCTTTTCTCAAACTGTGGAGGTCAAACAAGGGTTGAGGACTATCATTTGGGGTGGGTCTGAGATACCCTCCGCCTATGAAAAGGCAGCAACTAGGTCCAGAGTAACTGGAAATCTGAAACATCTAAAAGTTCAAATGCAAAGCTGAGGCATGTGTGATTCATAGAAGGAGTGGAAGAACTGGTTGTGGGTAGGGGACCAACACAGGGAGTGAGTGAATAAGACATAGGCCAAGCTGGGAAGGTCCATCCGAAGCAAAGGCAGGGAGTCTAGCTAGATTAAGCTCATAAAATAAAGTCTAGATGAATACTGTATTATCTAAGACCTGTGTTAACTTGTAGCATGCTCCTGTCTGTAATAAAAGTACGGAGCATCAGAGGGTGTCATACAGCAAAGAACAAGTCTTCATACACTAGTATTATTTTAATGATGTTGACCTACTGTGTCATTAGAATAAATAAAATTAGAATAAATTGGAAACATTGCAAACATGGTTCAATTTTCAGGAAGGGACAAATAGAGAAAGAAATAAACAAATGTATATTCAGTCATATTCATAATTTACTGTAACCACTGCCCTTATTTTGGGATACAGATTAAACTCTACTGGTGCTCTACATTAGAAAATTAGTGGGAGGGGTCCTTTTTGGTGTGAATTTGCTTTTTGTCTATATTTGGGAATCCCGCAGCACACAGTCAGGAGTACCAGCAGTGTATTCAGTGTCCTGGTCAAAAGTCATGCACTGGGGCTCCCTCTGGCAAAGCAGACCAAGACCTTCCAGCAATCGGCTGTCTGCATAAGTGGTGCACCCCCCGAAGCAGCACCTGGTGCAAGCTCCATTGCATCTAAACAGACAGTGTGGAAATAAAGTCTTGGAGAGATAATGAATCATAGCAAACATAACTGTGATCATTTCCCCTTTGCAATTTATCAGTAAGTAACAGAAATAGAACCAGAGATTTTGCAGAATCACAGGATGGTTGAGGTTGGAAGGGATCTCTAGAGGTCATCTGCTCAAGCAGTGCCACCTAAAGCCAGTTGCCCAGGCCTGTGTCCAGACAGCTTTTGAGTATCTCCACAACATCTCTGGCGACCTATGTTAGTGCTCGGTCACCTTCACAGTGAAAAAGTGTTTCTTCATGTTCAGGCGGAACCTCCCACATTTCGGTTTGTGCCTCTTACTCCGTCACTGGGCACCACTGAAAAGGGTGTGTTTCCTTTGTATCATCTCTTCAGGTATTTATATACATTAATAAGATCCCCTCTCAGCTTTCTCTCTTGCAAGTTCTGTAACCTTTTCCTCGTAGGAGAGATGCTCCAGAACCTTAATCATCTTTATGTCCCTTCACTGGACTTTCTCCAGTATGTCCATGTTTCTCTTGTACTGAAGAGTCCAGAACTGGACACAGTACTCCAGGTGCGGTCTCACCAGTGCTGAGTAGAGGGAAGGATCACCATCACCTCCCTCAACCTGCTGGCAATACTTTGTCTAATGCAGCCATTAGTCTTCTTTGTGGCAAAGGTCCATTGCTGTCTCATTTCTGTTATAAACATAAGATATTCTTTTATATCTACATGTTCCAGAAAGGGTAAAAAGGAGTCATACTGCATCCAGAATCTTTACCTATCTATGGCTGTATCTCAACTTCAACCTAGCTAATTATATTAACTATGTAAACAACTATCATCTCCTGCAAGAAAAATGTCTCAATTCAACAAAAAACAAATCAAACAAAAATCCCTTAAGAAATTAACTGGAAATGAAAAACACCAATCCTTCATTAATATGGAGTTACAGTTTCTAGGTGATATCTCATGGTGCGCCACAGAAGTTCAGTTCATTAAAATGCAGGTTTCTGAAAATAAGCACAGCCAAATATGAAAAGTATTGCTGCCTAATTTTGTTCTTGTCAGGAAATTCCCCTGACACAATATGCAGTATACACATAAGTTCTGCCTTTGATGTGTACTGAAAGCAAAGGTACCTACAATTACCCTGTAGTCAAAGAGTTTGGGTAGATTTAGACCACACAGTGGAGCACAGTGCAGTTTCCAAGGCTTGCAGAGATGAGAGCCAGTATAGCTGCATAACCACTGCAGTCTGGAAAGATTTATTATTTTGGTGCAGGGTTGCATGAGTGAAGCTGTATTTCTTCTAGACTGAATCTGGCTTCTATCCAGACATTTCAAGCCCACTGTACCCTCCAGAACTGTGTATGGCCACATTAGTGAGTGTAAAGGCCCTACAGGCATCCCCTTACCTTAGTCCACACAGATACAGAAACTCTTTCCTGTCCAAATTACTTTTATTTCTTAATTCTTCTTATCCTTATACCCTGCAACTTTTCTTTCAGCTGAACTAGGCATAATGGAAAGGCTTAATATACCATCTACTAAACTTAATCTGAACTAAAGACACTTCTTTTTGTTTATATTCCCCAACGTTGGAAACTTTTAAAATTCAGATTGACAGGGTGTTAGGCCATCTTGTCTAGGCTGTGTTTTTGCCAAGAAAGGTTGGATCAGATGGTCCTTGAGGTCCCCTCCAACCTGGTATTCTCTGATTCTATGATTCTTGGTCTTTCAAATTATAACAAATACACCATGTGGAAATATTTCACTATGTGTTATGTTACATACACCAACTTCTTGCAGAGAACCAACATAACACTGTCTTGATCAAATTCATTGTACAGCTATTAAAATATGAGGTTGAATTTCCCAAAATTATGAATTCTGACTTCAGTAAAGACATCAGAAAAAGTACAGGGTAGAGGTCTGACATTAATTAATCCATATATTCAGCAGTTATCACTGTGTACCGTGTGTTCTCTATGAAATTGTAAGGTTAATAAAATTTAAAATTACAATATTACTGATAATATCTTGACTGTATTTCATAACCTTTCATATAAAGATGTAGAACTGTTCTGTTTGTTGTTTTTTTTTTTTTCTTGTCTGATACTGTGAGGAAACTAGTAAGGGCCTGGTACAAAGCCAGTCCAAACTCTGCATATTTGTAGAATTTGTTGACACATTTTACAAATAATCAAGAATTCAATTTTATGCATGTTGGTGTTTCAGTTCAATTATGTTTGTAACAGTTGTGAACATTTAATGTAACTTCAGTAATCTATCATATCTTATAATCAAGGATTTTCAGAGGCTTACTGAAGACTTACTGCAATATGCAAAAAGAACATGCATTTAGTTTTTGTACCACTGTTAACACAGATTTTTATTTTTTTTTGCCAAAACAAAAGAAGCACTTATGAATATATGTATATAACATTTGTTTTACATACCTTGTTGCCCTGGTTCTGGTGGGCATAGGGTTAATTTTCACAAGAAGCTGGGACGGGGCACAGCACCATAGCTGACCCAAACTAGCCAAAGGGGTATTGGATACTATGTGACATCGTGCTCAGTATATAGCTGGGGGAGCTGATGAGGGAGGGGAGTCAAGCAGGAATCACTGCTCAGCAGCAGACTCAGCATTTCAGGTTCCAGTGTGAGCGGTTGTGCATTAATCATTTTGTATATTCCTCTGTCAGTATTATTGTTGGGTTTTTTTCTTCTTTTGCTGTTCCATTGCACTATCTTTATCCCGCACCACAAGTTTTGCCTTTTTCTTCCAGTTCTCCTTCCCATCCCAGCCAGAGGGGAGGAGTGAGTGAGCAACCCTTCTTTGTTGCTGGCTAGGGTTAAACCACGACACTTGCCTATAACAAAGAAGTGGTAAGAAAACATTCTCTCAGGAAATACCATAAAAAAAATAAAAAATCCCATTCAAATTCAAAATTCAAATGCAAAGTTAAGGCACGTGATGAATACATAAGGGACCAACATAGGGGAATGACTGAGCAAACCACAGGCATAGCTGGGAAGGTCTGGCTGAGGCAGAGATATCTGGAGACTACTACAACCTTCTTACCTTTATTTAGTAGATAGGTTTCTTCTTCCTGCAGGGGAAAAAAAAACAACACAAAAAACCCCCCATCTTGTGTTGCATTCCCTGAGGCCAGTGACAGCATTTTCAGAGCCTTTGATTTATTAATTCTAAAAGTTGCCTGAGACAGTCTCCTTCAGGCAGTTCCTTCAGCAGGGACTGCTCTAGGAATATATGCTTCTCAAGCCTTTGCTGAGGGACTGACAGTAGATTCCTTCCTACTTCTGGACAAATCCTTAGAGACCACGGTGCATACATTCAAGGGAACAATCAGTGATGTCCCCATTCCCTCCACAGACTGCAGCTGGCTGACAGATCATTATCTATCTCTGCATGTTCTGCATACCTCCAACTACCATATCTTAAAAATAAATTACAAAGGGCAGCTCAATCCTGTCACATCCCTGCTTCATATTAAGTGTTCTGAAGGAGCCTGGAGAGCTCATTTACATCACTGGAAGAGGCATTATTAGCAATGAATCCCCACATGTGATATCAGCTTTGGCTCTTAAAGGCCAAGGAGCAAAGGTCATGATAACCTGTGACTGCTCTCGCCTATTTGTTAGCCTTCTGTGGTTCATTCAGTTTTGTCATCTAATAAATTGAGTTTCAATGAGGCAACTTGTATTTCTTTCTGTTATGGGTATTCCCATCTGTAGGTTAGATATAATTATTTTTTGAGTCTTGAATTGAATAGCTAAACTGTTCACATATTCTATATACAAGGTCTCTACGGTTCTCCATTGAATTAATTACCATATGGAAAAGCAGGGAAGCACAGGAGTTAATAGAAATCTCTAGAGATTCTAATTAATTTTGTATGAAAATTAGGCAAACAACATGACTTTATTACTTCTTCATCTAAAAAAAAAAAAAAGAGAAAAAATAAGGAAACAAAAACAACTGTTACTCTGTATATTTTTTTCCCTTAGAATTGTTTTTTCTGCTTGTTTTAAGTTGTAAGAAATTAAAACTTTATTAGAGTTCTCAAGACTCCATTCCTGGAACTGAAATCCTTTAGGCTCCATTGTACAGTGTCTACAAGACATCAACATTTTCAAAATTACCGCTTGGTTACAGCCTAACCTCATGGGCTCTAAAAATCTCTCAGATGCCTAGGATCCTCACTGCTGTCTTTCATAAAGCTATCTAAATTGAGATGTTTCCTGTAGCAAAAAGAGTACTATTAGCTCGTGGCAAAGACCTAGGATCCCATACAGTTCTCAGGACTAAATACCAACAAGTCCCAGTTGAGCTGGGATAATGAGAGTTTGATTAACCTGTCTGAACTATCAATTTCTGTAACAGGAAGGCTGAAGGAAGGTTACCAAATAGTGGAAAAACAACATGAGCATAAAAATGATCAGGGGTGGGGTATAAACAAAACACAAAGGGCAAAAGAAAAGTTAGTTATGTACCAGATGTAGGACATGGAAACAAATTTTGTCTTACAAGGTTGATTGTATTTAAGAGCCAAAATCAGACAACCAAAAGAGGGTTCATAGCTGAGAAAGAGTTATAATAAGTCAAGGAAAGGGGAAATGAATAAGGGAGGGATAAAAAGGTCTAAGGAGATAATAAGATAGTTCAGGTAGGAAGGATTTCTTTCTAATCTCTTTTACCCTTGTCCTGTGGTGTATAAGGATATTTACCCTTTTCTGCAACCCGAAAGTTCCCTTCTGTCCTCTCCTTCTATTTGTAACTCATGATATCTACTCCTCTGCCCATCTCCCTCTCTACATATGCACCCATCTATTTCCCAGAATGCCAGAAGACAGTTATGGAAGGAAAGAAGGCTTTCAGATGCCAATTTTACCTCCAAATTTGCTCAAATATGAGTAAAAGTTCAAGTAATAATGGCCTAAAGTAAGTGCTTCTTTTAATTTCATCTCAGAAAATTAAAGTATTTTCTGCTTTGTCTTTTATCTACATTAGCAGCACAGCAAAAACCTTTAAATATTTCAGAAGAGATCACAGTGTATTCTAATGTTCAAAATCTCAAATGTCTTTATTGTGTTAGAAGTAATGTAGTATAAATCAACAGAATCATAGAATGTGTTGGGTTGGAAGGGACTTTTAAAGGTCATCTAGTCCAACCCCCCTGCAGTAAGCAGGTACATCTTTAACTAGATCAGGTTGCTCAGAGCCTCACCAAGCCTGGCCTTGAATGTCTCCAGGGATGGGACCTCCATCACCTCTCTGGGCAACCTGTTCCAGTGTCTCAACACCCTCATTGTAAAGAACTTCATCCTAATGTCTAATCTAAACCTGCCCTGCTCTAGTTTAAAACCATTGCCCCTCATCCTGTCACTACATACTCTTGCAAACAGCCCCTCACCAGTACCCTTCAGGTACTGGAAGGCCGCTATAAGGTCTCCCCAGAGCCGCCTCTTCTCCAGGCTGAACAACCCCAACTCTCTCAGCCTGTCTTCATAAGAGAGATGCTCCAGCCCTTGGATCATCTTCGTGGCCCTCCTTTGGACCCGCTCTAACAAGGTCCATCTCCTTTTTGTGCTGAGGGCTCCAGAGCTGGACACAGTACTCCAGGTGGGGTCTCACGAGAGCAGAGCAGAGGGGGAGAATCACCTCTCTGGATCTGCTGGCCACGGTTCTTTTGGTGCAACCCAGGATGCAATTGGCCTTCTGGGCTGCAAACACTGCAGAATTGGAAAAAAACAGAATTGGAAAATAAACTGCAGTGAAAAGTTCTGATAACATCAGAGTAAAATATTTTGACTTTGCTCATATAATCTGATATATGAACTATATATCATGTAATATTTTCCTGTAAATCATGTTGTCAAAATTTGACATATGCCAGCAAAAAGAGGAAGCTTTAGGTTAAACAGCTCTTTTTGATGGACAGCTGCTTCATCAAAAAGAAAATTCAATTTGCTTTACCTGTAGGAGAAGTACACTGAGATTATCTCAGAACTAGGAATAAGGATGTTTAATACGCTTAAGTATTGTATGGGACCAGAGCAAAAACCTGTTTCAAAATCAGAAGTAAATCATTATGGGAAAATATCAAATAGTTACTGTTGCTTGTGATTTAGGTTGTATTTCAAACATGAGTACTTTCCTACTGTCTCTGTTTCTTTAAATCTGATGTTTAGTGATTAGAGGTGGTTGCTGCTCTATGATCTGTGCATGTTCTATGATAAGTGGAATCAAGGATTTTATCCCATGGATTACTAACAGCTCTGATTTACTTCATGCCTCTTCCTCTTATGACTTTTTCAAAAGTTCTCTTTCTCATCCCTCATCCACAGTAACTGACACTTAAATTAGATATTTTGAGCCAAGATCAGGTGAGTTTGTGTTTTTCTTGCTCTGTGCAATCCTCAAGAAAAAAAAATAATTTTTGTAGGCTTCTTTAACTTGTGTCATTGTAGATATATAGAACAAGAAGCCAAGATAGTGTAATTCATATTCATAAGGCAGAACATACTGTGGGGCACTGTTCTTGTGTTGCTTTCAACATCCAGCATGTCCTAGCTCAATAAGGATAGAAAAGAAAAGCTGTTTGTATTTTGATTTTCTTAATTAAGAAATTGATTGTTCCTACAGTATCTTTCTAAGTGGCTTAAATATCTCTAACAGGACACAGAATAAATCAACTGTAAGCCTGAAGTGTACCCCAAATGTTTGCTTAAATTCTGTTGGTTTTAGAGGTTTTTATTATTAACCTTCTGATTGATACATGTCCAAATACTTTAAGTATAATTTTAGTTTTAAAATTATATTTTAAAAAGGAAAAGATTATCACGTTGTTAAATGTATGTGTCATGAGGTTTGCAAATCCTACATTTGTACCAGATACCCATATTGTGTGATATTGGGGTATCCAGCATGTGTTTTGACTGATTATTGTTACTAGAAACATGGAATAACAGTTCAAATAAAATCTGTTCTGAAGTTTCACCCACCACTGAATATAACCCACATGTATTAGCTAAAGGAAACCATACAACAAAATGTAGAGGCAAATCACCTGCTCAGTGGAAAATCAATAGCTCCTTGAAAATTGCAGCTGCTTCACTTGTTTTGCGCTACAGCTTTTTTTTCCATGTAACACATCAGGACATCATTGCTTGACCCTCCGAGCATGGCACATCATATCTTGGAAACCTCAGAGAGTGCAAGACCTGGATCTAGGAGTAGAGAAGCACTGAGCAATCTGTGCTCATTGCCAGAGAACTATCGTTCTCAAATACAGGTCGTGAACTAGCCTTCACAGAGAAAGCTTGCCAGAAGTGAATCATTTTACGAGAAGGCCAAACACTTGAGAGTGGAGGATACAATAAGATGATTTTAAAGAGGAGGTACTGATTTTGTGGTGAGGTTTTAGGTAAGCTTGTCAAGACTATTCATAGCTTAAGGAAAAAGTAAATCAGAGTTTAGAAAAGAATTATGAATCTAATCTTTTTTCATTGGCTGAGAACTAGTTCTATGTTTAGCTAAATCAAATAAATGGCACATTTAGTCTGTGAGTCTGTGGATAAATGTGAGTATAATAAATTTACCTTATCTAATTTGCATAGTTTATAAGGTAGGCATTTATACTCCCAGTAGGAATTCAGATAAAGTTGATTAAATGATATGTTGGACCAGGCCAACAGAGCCTGCTTCACGTCATATCCCTAGGCTTAAACAATTTACTGTATTGAGTTATGATACAATTCATTCCTCCATGATATTCCACATTAGTGGATCTCAGCAACTGAAAGAATTCCCTTCCTTGCCTTTTTTATCATTCTGTTTCAGCAACCAAACTCCACTGCAGTCATGTCATTTAAGAACCCACATATATTTGGAGAAAGGTTGTCTTTACATACATGTTTACTCAGGATAGTCGCCGGAGGCTGTACATCAGAAACACACACTGCAGATCAGTGCAGGTTACAGGCCACACATGTCTACACTTTGTGGCTAAATGCAAATGTGATTGTAACTGAAGGAAAATAAAGTGTGCTGTGCAAATTTTCCTTTACCTCAAGCTCTGAAAAACTTAGGCTGACATGAAGATTTTAAAGATCTAAAGTTTCTGAGTCTTCCCCCTATCCCTCCTTTCCCCTTTGCTTGCTTATCTGTTGTTACCTTTCCAGCTATTTTTTTAAGTATTCAGTCTTTTGTTTGTTTTGGTTTTTTTGTACTGCTGTGTTTGTTCTTGTCTACCTGTACTCTGCTTCAATTAAAGATGGGAAAACAAGCTTTTGGCTTTTCTGTCTCCAAGATGTTCTTGTGGTCTTGTCAATTCACATTTACACCTTAGTGTTTCAAAACTTCTTTAGTTAGGAACATCATTGGCAAAAGACAAAGAAACAGCTACCAACACACTAGCTTAAATGGTTATTATTATTATTAGCTTTAGATAATTCTTACACTGCAGATGTACAACACCCGATTCCAGCTCAGAAGGTGGTATTGCTAGAGGTAAAAAGTTGAGCCATACAGTTATCTTTAGTAAAATAAAATAATTATCTTTCATGAAATAAGAAAAGATTTGGTTCATAGACATATTGTTTTCATAGCCTCTAGAATTTAGATTAATTTATAAGTGAGCAGATAGGAAGTGTAAACTTCCCATTCACTTTCCAGCAATTATGGCGGTGCAAGTATTCTACACAATTGCACGGGTCTAGATATAGAAATATTTTATTTCTAAAACTGTCAGGGAAGTGGGATAGGCAAGTCAGAAGATGGAGAGCCTGCATCAGCATCTTTCCTTGTTCTAGTACAAGCATAGTAATAATATTACACGTGAATTTACCTGTTGCTGCCATAAATAAGAAACAAATCCACTGAAATGGAAAGTGTTGCATTTGTATAACTGAAGGAATTCAAATCTAGAGACAGTATACCATATCAAGCTAATTTCTCTGCTATGACAGCAAATATTTATGTATCATCTCTGTTACAGATCAAACCTGTTCCTGCAGTCTTTTCAATCCTTCTGTTCCTCTTAGAATGCTGTCCTAAAATTTCACCTCAGTTGTGAAATGTCTTTCAGATTCCATGTTAAATTTCATTGTGATCAGTTTATATATATTTATCTCATGAGAGATTTTGTTCTTTCTGGTTTTCTTCTTGGAGAATTCCTAAGGGATTCAACTGTACACACCCTAGATCTTCTTTTCCTGAGCTAGATAAATCAATTTCTTTTAGTGTCCTTCAAAAAAATAAGTTGTCTATTTTCTCTATCATTCTAATAGCCATACTTTCACTGCACTCCGGTGTGAATTAATCTTTCATTGGTACAGAAGAATGACGACATGTCAGTCTCACCTGCTTCAGTTACAGTGGCCAAAAACACTGGAAAGCTGAAGCATGAAGAAAACCACAAAAGGTAATACCAAATTCAGAGGCAAATATCCACCCTGAGCTCACAGGAGTTTACAAAAAGCACTTACTTTTACTCTTAGCTAAATCCGGAGTCTGGGTGCCAAGGATGCGCACAAGTCAGCCCTCAAAAACTTTAAATTTCAACAGTAACTAGTAACTAGGAGTCACAAGCATTAAAAATGTTTTGGAATAATTAACAAATCCTCCAGCAGTAATCTACCCTCCTGTTTCTGAAAACAATGTCATACATTCTTTATCATGAAAAAGCATGCTTAAATATTTAATTATTTTCTTCAAGCACTTATATATAAAGCTGTGCGTTTTAATCCTGACATAGAAATTCCTATTAATGTGCTAATGATAAATGTTGCTATGTTAAACTAAATTCTTTGAAATTCCTCTGAGCAACATCAGCTCTTCTCAGTAACATAATTGCAGTAATTGACAATAATGTAATAAAGTAATAATATAATATAGCAATAAGATAATTGGCATGAATGTTCTGAATTACTAAGTTGATGCTCCTATCAGTACTTATTAACATTAAGTTTCCATATACTCAAGGAACATGAAATACACTTAAATGTTAGGTTATAAAGAGCTGTAATTTAGACTAATTTGACTGCAGCTAATTCAAATATATATTACATATATTGGAAATGTAAATATGTGTTCAGCTATTGAACAGTTCAACATACATTTCAATGTACATATATACACATATGTATTTTTTACCAAATGAAGTGTTCCCATAGGTGTCCCTGGTATCAAGATAACGCTCAGTTGCCATAGATCTGTCAGAGACATCACTTTTCCTGTGTTTCCCTCTAACAATAAAAAGCAAAACTTGTGAGGTTAATTTACAATTAACTGCACTGCTGTAGTTATGCAGAATTTCATTTCCTCGATATTGTTAGAGCTGTGAGGTACAGAGCAAGGAAATACCTGGGCTACCAGAAAAACACATAGCTTCGCCCAACCCTCTTATAAAAGTGAAGTGGTAATTTAAGTAATGTACATCCCAGTAATATCTTTGCTTACAACTAATAATATAAAATTCCTCATATTTTCTCTGAGAGAGGGGATAGGTATAGATAGATAATGCCATTTTGCATAAAACAAGGAGAATTAATTCCCATGCCAGATTTCTTTTGCTGTATAAGGAAGCCATGCTATCTAATCACTGAAATCTACCAGACACACCCCCCCACCCACCAGCCCCCCCCCCCCCCCCAAAAAAAAACAACAACAAAAACATATGGCATAGAAGCCCTGGGCAGGAAGATGCAGCCTTCTTATGGATGTAGAGCAGCATCCTGGATATTATAATGGTGTAAGGAAACTGCCCATTAGGAACCCCAAGTGAAAAAGTAATGTCTGTGGAAAAGCGGACTTCTTTCTGGCTTGACCAGGGATGGTATTCCATTAATTTTGAATGTCTACTGCTTAGTCATTAAAATTACAAAGAACGTTGGTGCCTTTGACAAGGCGGTTTCCACACTGTTGTGTGTCTGTGAATTCTCTGTTACCTTATTAACATTTTATATATTTTATTTCAGTCCATTGTGACACAAATCAGCTGAGCCTCTGTCAGCCCTTTGAACATATTTATGGTGACAATTTGCGGGTGCTTGCCGTGAAACTACAGAGTTCATAGATACCTGCACAGGCAAATAGTCCTTTCTTAAAATTACTCTAATTATCTTTTTTTTTTTTCCAGTATCAAGTCAAACCTTCTAGATGTATTCCTACCAAATTTGATCCAAGGCTCAGTTTTAAGTATTCTTCCTCAGTCCAATGGAATTGCGATGTTTGGTTTGACCCTCCAGAAAACTATCTAAAGTTGAGGTTCTAGGTTCCTGTTACTAATAGAAACACGCATCTAAGTAGAATTTACCCATCTACTACAGATTGAGAAAATTAATGTTAGTAAAATTCACTTTCTGAAGATGTGTTGTCTTGATTAACTAGACAGCCTATTAGCTTAAACTACTCTTACAGCTGTAAATAAGCAGCTGAATCCCATCCTAGCTCTTAAAGCTTGGTGGCATGAATTTTCTCTGCAGAAAAGCTAGAATTAAGTCATAAAAAAGAGGGTGTGAAAGAAATAGAAGAAAAAGGGGAAAGGGGGAGAAAAGAAAAAGAAAAAGAAGTGGTCCCAGGGATCCCTTTGATGACTACTGCCTGGAATGAGAATGAAGAAAGAAAATCAGGCAGTGCTATACTCAAAACTGGAGTGAATGACCTAGAGGAAGGGTTGTCTTTTGAAAAAGAAGAAAGAAAATAAGGAGTACAGTAAAAAGTGACTGAAGGGAAGACAGTCAATTTATTGTGAGACAGAATGAGTGGGAGATAAAGAGGTTAATAGAAATTGCCTGTATAGAAATTTCAGGGTTTTCCGGAGATGAAGTATGAAAGAAATTGATATCATCCTGTTTAACTCATATAGGATTAATTTTTCTGAATCTTTGTACTACTAATTCTTCATTTGACATATAGTACCACAGGATGAGATTCATCTCATCCAGTCTTATCCATCTAAAATGTAGATATCTAGTTTAAGCAAGTACCATCTATCATGGTGGTGTGGGCAGCTCCAAAGAGTGATCTATCCTGGTTTTGTTCAGCTAATCTTTGGCAAGATTATTCCTATTCCTTATGTAGAAATGTCAGAGACATCACACTTCTTGGAGTATAAGCGATGAACAAAAAATAATCATCACTTATTCTTAGACTATATGTAGATTTGTGATATCATACCTTCTAATGCTGAGGTGATGTAATTCATTTATAAAGAATATGAAAAACTGTTGGGAAAAAAAACTGATTTATGAAATTCCTTATTTGGGCATGTATCAAACGCCATATCTTTTCAAGCAAAAATGTGCCAGTGCTATTTCACATCTAGAAAACTCTTGCTACCTTTTTTCTAAACTGGGTATTTTATATACACTTCTGTCTTCATGTCTTTTGTAGTCTGCATGGTCACACTCACTGCAGACCAGCTACACTGCAGATTGGATCCAGAGATGTCCATATAATAAGAACCAATTTATGGAAATTACAGTCCAAACAATTTACAATGAGGCTAGAAAAGACAGAAAGAGAAGAATAAGAAAGTCTGTGTGTTCCCACTGTTATAGTTAAGGAACAGAGAGACTAATTCTGTCTACATCTTGCAGTACAGTGCTCTGTCCATGACAGGTTAGTTAAAAGTTAGCTACAAATTAGCTGACGAGGAAGGATGCTACTTAAACGAGGAGCAGAGGATAAATGAGGAAGAAAGATGTGTAGCAGTGTGACTGCTACCTGTAAAAATGGTGCAGGAGTATGCATATGGAGAACGGCCTTAATCATGGTAAATTCATTGCTGGATGCATTCACCTAACATGAAGTACTGCTGTGCAGAGGTGTTAGCTAATATAGCTATACAGTACAACACTGTGTTACAGCTAATTAGCAATGTGGCCCTAATAGCTATGTCACTTTTGATTTTCAAGTTAGCTCAGTTATGACTTAGTACTGCTTAGCGTGCATATACCCAAAGTGACTCTTTCAAGATTGTATCAGAAGCCTGTGGCAGAGATTATAGCTGAGCCCATTTCTACACCGCAGTGTGATCCCTCAATCATAAGACCTTTGTGATCTCTCAAAGGTGCTGGCATATTAAGATCCTAGTCAGACTCAAGAATGCCTTTCATTTTTCAATGACTACACAGAAAATATAGTCTGCCTTTAGCACAGAACAGTTTATAAGCTCTTTGCACACAGGAAAAGCATTATTTTAGCTATTCACGCAAACACAAATTCAGGAAAGTCTACCTAGATGAAACTTTTTCCAAATTAATGACCAAAAACATTCAGAACTACTAAATTTTTCTGAATTTCTTTGTTAATATTAACCACTTTGATTTACCAGCAGTGTTCCTCATCAATGTGAAGTTAAATAAGTTAAGTTTATAATTATTAGGCTTTACTCACATTTAAAAATGTCATAAACAATAAATTATCTGTTGTTCAGTCTTCTTTTTCATCTGTTCAATAGTGGAAAAACCTCAGGTACATTTTTAGTATACAGGAGTTTGACTTTTTCACATAATTAAAAGCATAACTGTTATTAATTTACTTGCATAAGCCATTTTTTATAATGACATGCAGGTATGATTATTAATATTAATTTTTGTAAAGACTCTCCAGTTTCTATCGTAAATGTCAGACTATATCTGATAACTCTCCATTTTTTCTCTTCTTTCTTATCTGTTCCTTCTTTCTCAAACACTATTCTCATCTAAATAAAACCTGGACATGGAAATCAGCTATATTGAATTTCTTAATCTTATTAAAGCCATGATATGGTAAATAATTTTATGAAAGATAACACTGGCTAAGTCTCTATTTGGCAGACTCTCAAATTGCTCAACAGAGGACCGTCTATCAACTCTGGAACAGCTTAGGCAGAAAGCAACTAAAATAAATTTGAGAACAGTCAGAATAGATATTAAAGACTGAGCAATACACTGCAAACATCTAATGCTAATGGAAAAGTTTTGAAATGGTTGTTTTTCTGTTCACAAGTACTGATAGAATATTTTAACTGTCTATGATCTGATTAGCAAATTGATTTTAAGGTGTCTTTCATTTTCTTGTTTTGATTTTTCCACTACTAATTTGCCAACATTTATCAATTACATGATGTGGAAAGACTAAAAATAGCTGTGAACAGGGGTTGTATAATTATACTATATATTTATGTATATATAAATTTACACATGCAGACATATGTAAACCATTTTAAAACCCGTCTTTCAGGTAGATCATGCACAAATATCATCTTAACTTATTTAATGTAATTTGAAGAGATTATATTTAAGCAATTTACTGAGCAATTTAGTATGAAGTCAGAGCAGCACAGAAGTTGGGGATTTTTTTTCTTTCTCTAGCAACAAAGGAAATCAATGAGACACATACAGGCATCTTCCTACAGAGTAAAATAGTTAGTGTAGCATGCTGCAAGAAAACTGGAAGGGAGAAGTCACTGACTGTCCAGTATTATTCTCCCTGGGGAGATTACAGAGAGTGTTAGTGGTTTATAGGGTTGACACAGTGGGGCTACTCAGTAAAACTGCAACCGGACTACAATACCTCTTGTCTTCTTCAGCAGCCACAATCCTAACCTCCTACATGGGTCAGCTCCTACAGATTTATTTTCTCAGCAGATAAAGAGAATGCTATTGCTCTATTGCATTCAGTGGTGCCTCTAACACTGTTTAGCTGAGGATCACAGCATGACACATTGCTGTGAACTTGCATGCCTGCACAAGTGTGCTTGATGCAATGAAAAGAATAGCATACATAAAAAGTTCATTATCAGTTGTGGTGAGTTGGCCTTGGCTGGATACCATGTGACCATCAAACCACCCTATCACTCCCCTCCTCAGCAAGACATGGGGGGAGAACATAAGATGGGAAAAAACACGTGGGTCAAGATAAAGGCAGTTTAATAAAGCAAAAGCAACGGCTGCACATGGAAGCAGAGGAAAACGAAAGATTTATTCTCTACTTCCCATCAGTAGGTGATGTCCAGCCACTTCTTGGGAAGTAGGGCTTGTCTGATGCAGTTCTTTCTGGGGTATCATGTCACCACAAAAATTGCCTTTCAAGGCCTGAGCTGGTGTTTTGAGCAGTGGCATAGTTTACAGAGTATGTTTCTAGCCGACGAGTAGTTGCTTCCACCATAGTGAATATATAAATCTTGCCTTGGCGTGTTTGTGGCAGTGGTTCAATACAGTCAATTTGCCAGGCCTCGCCCTATCAAAAATCCAGCCACTGCCCTGTATTCCAGGGACACTTTACTTGTGTGTCTTGCGTGATTGTAGCTCATGTTTCACATTCATGAGCGACATGTGTGATGGCCTCCATGGTCAGTTTCACCCCTCAATCACAAGCCCATCTGTATATTGCACTCATCCCTAGATATCACAATGTTTTGTGGGCCCATCGAGCTACAAATACCTCACCTTTAGGCTCCCAGTCCAGGTTCATCTGAGCTACTTCAATTTTGACAGCCTTGTCTACCTCTTTGTTTTTTTGAGTTCTTCAATGATGCGGCTTTTGGGCATGTAAGCATCTACATGATGTACCTTTAAAGCAATGTTTTCAGCTTTTGGGCATGTAAGCATCCACATGACATACCTTTAAATCAATGTTTTATACCCAGGCAATGATGTCCTGACACAATGCAGCAGCACAGATGTGTTTACCCCTGTGCTACCAATTGATCTTCCACTGCTGTAGCCACCTCCATAGAGCATTAGCCATCATCCAGGACTCAGTACAGAGATAGAGTAGTGGTCACTTTTCTCATTCAGCAATCTCTAGTGCTAATTGGATGGCTTTCATTTCTGCAAATTGACTTGATTTACCTTCTCCTTCAGTGGCTTCAATGACTTGTTGTCTGGGACTCCACACAGCAGCTTTCAACTTCCAATGGTGTCCTACAACACAACAGGATCCATCAGTAAACAAGGTGTAATGCTTTTCATTTTCTGTTAACTGATTATATGGTGGTACCTTTTGGGCACCACCTACCTCCTTAGGCAATGCTCCAAAATCTCTGCCTTCTGGCCAGTCCATGATCTCTTACAGGATTCCTGGGGAGGTTGTGTTTCCCCAGTCGAGTTCATTGCATGATCAATGCTACCCACTTAATGCATGTAGTGCTTGTTGCACGATGCATAGTGGGGGTGTTTCCTTTGAACATCCAGTGTAGCATGGCAATTGCAGTGCCAAGAGGAGATTTTTCTGTAACAACAAATTCTGAAGTGGCTCAAACCCCCTCATATGCTTCTAGTATCTCTTTTTTAGTTGGGGTGGAGTGGGCTTTGATCCTCGATACGCCTGGCTCCAAAACCCTAACAGTTGATCTCAGGTTTCTTCTGATGTTTTTTGACAGAAGCTCCAGGTGAGAGCATGCTCCCCAGCTGCAGTGTAGAGTACATTTTGCATAGCTGGTCCTATCCGGACAGGCCCAGGAGCTACCACAGGAGCTATCTCCTGTTTGATCTGCTCAAAGGCTTGTTGTTGCTCAAGGTTCCACTCAAAATTCTTCTTTCAGGTTACCCGATAGAGAAGGCTCAGAAGCTGACTATAACCTGGAATATGCATTCTCCAGAATCCCACGATGCCTAGGAAAGTTTTGTTCCTTTCTTGTTAGCTGGTGGAGGCATAGTTGCTGCCTTGTTGGTCACATCCATAGGTACATGACAACGTCCATCCTGCCGTTTTATTCCCAAGAACTGAATTTCCTGTGTGGCTCCCTTGACCTTCCTTATTTATATGGTGAAACCAGCTTTCAGAGGAATCTGAATTACTCTTTTTCCTTTCTCAGGCACTTCTTCTGCTTTGTTGCCTCACATGATGATGTCATCAATGTATTGCAGATATTCAGGGGCATCACCCTTTTCCAGTGCACTTTGGATTAGTCCCTGACAAGTGGGCTACCCCTGGGTCAGTCTATTCCAGGTGTATTGCAGAGTCCTCTACATGAAAGCAAACTGTGGCCTGCATTTTGCTGCCAAAGGAATGGAAAAAAATGCATTGGCAATGTCAATTGTAGCATACCAGTTGGCTGGCTTTGACTTCAGTTCATATTGGAGCTCTAACATGGCTGGTACAGCAGCACTCAGTGGTGGCATGACTTCATTCAAGCCATAATTGTCTATAGCTAAGTCAAACTTAATCTGAAATGACAGAACTACAAAAAGAAATAAAAGTAACCTGAGGAAACATTTAATAGTATGTTCTCACTCAAAACCATCACCATTTCATTCATAGAACATTTTCATATTTTATACAAACAGGGTACAAGAAGTTAGTATGAAACTCACCACAAGAAATAAAACTATATTTGGTATATTTCATGTTAAAAAATGGATTCTGCTTTCCTGTAAGAAATTCAATTTTTCTCTTTTTCAGAGCAGGGATGCAAAATAAATATAAAGGACAATGTAGGTCATTATTTTTAAAAAAATATTAATCTCTTGTTATCCGCATTATCTCATTGGATTACACTACAGGTTCCCAGTGAATTATTATGAAAATTTTATCCCATAACCTCTCTTAAATATCAAGTGATTCTACAAAATCTCTTAATATTATAACTCTTCTTTTCACATCCCTATCAGAAATGGTAGATTCAAAAGTTTAATTCAGTTATTTTTTGAGAAAAACATCATTTTCTTTCTTTCAACAGTTTCTCCATCAAAAGTAGTTATCAAGAAACTTATGCTGATTTCCTACCCTAATGATATGTAAGAGCATATTTGGCATAGGTCAGTAAAGTTCCTTTATAAGAACCATCTATGTGGCATCAAGCACATTTTGACACAATATAAGTGACAGAACAATGTTTTCTTTGCTAATGTCATATTAGTCACTTTAGTCCTCTGCAAGTTAATCACTTAGTGCTAATACAGTACTTTCCTCTCCCTACCAGCTGTGATCTTATGGTCTTTTTACTGTGGATCAACCCTCCCACATATTATTGCTAGAGTCAATTTTTCTTGTAAATTTTTTTCTACCCTGTAATTGTCAGGAAACTTAGAATTAGATGCTGGTATATTAAGAATTCATTTACTGACCTAGATGAATCATCTAGTGTATCATTCCACATACAGAAAACAAGTGTGCTGTGAAAGAGTATTACAGTGGAACTGAAATTCCCCTATAAAAAAAAGGTACATTTTGCCCTGAAGAGACAAACATTACATATAAGGGATTTATCTGAAATGTATGAGTAAGATGAAAAGACATGTGATTATATATGAGTAAGAGATTTATAAAATTTATATGCAAATAAAAGCTACATTTAAGAAATAATCAGAATTTATCTGAACTGTGCTTTTTGACCTTTCCACTACGTGGGTAGGAATTTTTTTTGACATGTGTAAGAAATCAGTAAGATTCTGTGTTCATCTTGAGTGTAGGCAGAAATTTACATATGTTTAATAGCTGCTTCTTCTTCTTCTTATGCATAAATCCAGTTATTTGTCTTTGGCCAGTTAGACACTCTGAATTTCTCTAGAAACTCAATTATTGCATTGGTCAATAAGTTTTGTCCTATTCCATCTGGTTCTTCCAATGTTGGAAGCTCTCCTCTCAGGTAAGTTAATTTTTTACTTCTAAGCAATCTGTATTTACACTTCTTAAGAAAATTCTACCCCTAGTTTGATTCAACTTTCCTACCATGACGTTGAATATATTTTTCAATATATTCAATGCACCACTGAATATTCATATGTCATATGTATATATACATATAAAATTCATATATAAATATAACATGTTCATTGTCAGCATCTGGCAGAATTCTTTGTAGCCTTCTTCCCTTTTCTCTTCCTTTATTCTCCACTAAAAAGTTAGTGATTAGCATAAAAACAATGATCTGTTTTGTGTAAGAATGAAACAAAAGCTCCCTGTAAGGTACAATGCTTCTTTTTATTTTAAAATTATACTATCAAAAAAGAAATCTTCAAAACATGCGATTAGTGTAAATCAACAAATGAGTGATCAGTTTCTTCTCTTAAAAAAAGTAAAAAATACTGAAGCTTTTAGTAAAGGGCAAGTTCTATATGGTTTTTCCATATAGCTTGCAATTGTATGGCTCCAGAAAATACACAGAGAAACATAATTACTAAGCAGAATGAAATTGTTTTTGTTGGTCCTGTCTCCAAGACTGAGAATCTCTAAATTGCAGTTAACAGTAATTTTCATCAAATCCTTAACACAGTAGGCTACTCAGTCAATAGCCAAGGTGAGCTGCTCCGGAGCAGGACCAATCCACAGTGGAGCAGCAGATATCAGCACACAGGTGGTTTTCCTGAGGTAGGGAAACACCAGGGCAGCAGAGAGACCCACCAGGAGCCAGCAGCTCTCATGGGAGATGTTTATGAGGCCTGGAAGATGCCAGAGCACCCATGACCTTCCACGCACCTATAAAAAGCAGCCTGGGGAGTGCGAGCAACCAGAAGCCCTTCCAACAGAGCAAGCAAACAGAATGTGGTGCCTCAGCCAGGCCATAGAGCAGCAGTTTGCGTGCCAGCTCACATGGGAGGGCACGCAGGAAGGGCCTAGTCATCCTACCAGCTCAAGGGGTGAGTTCAATCGGTGGTCATCACCGTCTTGGAAGAAGCTTAGCTATGATATCCACTTGGTGGAAAGCTATGTCCTTTGCACTCAGCAGAATGGATGTGGCAACCCAGACAGAGCTCCCATGAAAACACGCAGCTGTCCAGGACTCAGGCTGCAGGGAGTGCCAGAACCTTTAGCTGGTAATGGATGGCAGTAGTGACAACAGCTGTGTGAGTTGTGACCAGGTGGAGGATCTGCTCAGCCTGGTGGCAGAGCTACAGGAGGAAGTAGAAAGGTTAAGGAGCACCAGGAAGTCTGAGAAAGAGATAGACTGGTGCTCTGCCCTCCCTGAGACAGAAACAGGAACAGCCACCAGAAAAAAAAAAAAAAGAAAAAAAAGATCAAGGGGATCCTGTATCTTCCACCCAACAGGCTGAAGGCAGTAGCTTAAAGGAGAGGAGTGAATGGAGGAAAGTCTGCACCTGGGGCAGCAGGCAAAGCCCCTCTTTGCCCACCCTTCCTTCCCAGGTGCCTCTGTACAACAGGTACAAGGCTCTGGATGTGGAATGCCAGTCAATGGATTATGTGGATGGCAGTCCATCTTCACCAGAGGTGCTGCCAAGGTCAGAAAGACCTATGTCATTGTAGCTGGTGTCTACTACAAGCTGTCCGATCAAGGGAGCCTATTGACCAAGACTTCTTACTGCAGCTACAGGAGACATCGCACTCGCAGACTTCAACTACCCTGACATCTGCTGGAAAAGTAGCATGGCAAGGTGCAGGCAATCCAGGAGACTCCTAGAGTGCATTGAGGATAACTTCTTAAGCAAAGTAATAGGCAGCCCTACCAGAGAAGATGCAATACTGGACCTGTTGGTCATCAACGCAATGATAATGTCAAGACTGGAGGCAGCCTGGGCTGCAGTGATCATGCACTGTTGGAGTTCGCAGCCCTGAGGGATGCGGGTAAGGCAAAGTAAAGTCAGGACCATGAATTTTAGGAAAGCAAACTTCCAGCTGGTCAAGGAGTTTGTCAATAGGACCTCCGGGAAACTGGCCTCAGGGACAAGGGAGCAGAACGGAGCTAGCAGATCTTTAAGGACGCTTTCCATAGAGTGCAAGAGCTCTTGATGACTAGGTGTAAGAAATCAGGAAACAAAGGCAAGAGACCAGCATGGCTGAGCTGAGACCTGCTGGTCAAACTAAAGGGCAAGAAAGATGCAAAGGCAGTGGAAGCAGGGACAGGTATCCTGGGAAGAGTATAGGGATGCTGCCTGGTTGTGTAGGGGTGGGGTCAGGAAGGCCAAGGTGTGGCTGGAGCTGAACTTGGCAAGGGGTGCAAAGAATAATCAGAAGGACTCATGTCAGACAGAAAAGGAAGGTCAAAGAAAGCATATGCCCCGATGAGCAAAATTGGAAAATTGGTAACAACGGACAAGGAGAAGGATGAGGTAGTCAAGAATTTTTTGCCCCAGTCTTCACTGGCAACCTCTCTCCCCACACCTCTCTAGAGGATGGACCACAAGGCAGGGACTGGGGAAGCAAAGTCCATGCAACTGTAAGAGAAGATCAGGTTCATGACCATCTGAGAAACGTGAATATATACAAGTCTATGGGACCTGACGAAAATGCATCATGAAGTCTTGAGGGAATTGGCTGATGTAGTTGCCAAGTCACTCCCCATGATGTTTGAAAAGTCATAGCAAGGCAAAGTCCCCAGTGACTGGAAAAAGGGAAACATTGCACCCATTCTTAAAAAGGGTAGAAGGAGGACCCTGGGAATTACCGTTCTGTCAGCCTCCCCTCTGTGCCTGGGAAAATCATGGACCAGACCCTCCTAGAAGCTATGCTAAGGCACATGGAGGACAGGAAGGTGATTAGAAACAGCCATCATGGCTTCACCAGGGCAAATCCTGCCTGACCAACATAGTGGCCTTCTATGATGGAGTGACTACATCAGTGGACAAGGGAAGAGCTACAGATGTCATCTATCTGGACTTCTGTAAGGCCTTTGAGACAATCTCCCACAACATCTTTCTCTCTAAATTGGAGATGAGCAGACAACATGCACTCACAAGCCAGAAGGCCAACCAAACCTGGGCTCCATCAAAAGAAGCATGGTCAGCAGGTCAGGGGAGATGATTCTGCCCTCTACTCCATTCTGGTGAGACCCCACCTGAAGTACTGCATCCAGCTCTGGAGCCCTCAGCACAGGAAAGACATGGACCTGTTGGAGTGGGTCCAGAAGGAGGACCACAAAAATGATCAGAAGGCTGGAGAACCTCTCTTTTAAAAACAGGCTGATAGAGTTGGGGTTGTTAAGCCTGGAGATGAGAAGGCTCCAGGGAGACATTATTGTGACCTTTTAGTACTTAAAGGGGCTTATAATAAAGATGGGGACAAACTTTTTTGCAGGGCCTTTTGCAACAAGAAAAGGAGCAATCATTTTAAACTAGAAGAGGGTAGATTTAGATTAGATATAAGGAAGAAATCTTTTATGATGAGAGTGGTGAGACACTGGACCAGGTTGCCCAGAGAGGTGGTAGATGTGCCATGCCTGGAAACATTCAAGGTGAGGTTGGACAGGGCCCTGAGCAACCTGCTCTAGTTGAAGAAACCCCTTCTCTTTGAAAGGGGGGGTTGGACTAGATGACTTTTAAAGGTCCCTTCCAACCCAAACTATTCTATGATTCTACTATATGATTCTACTCTTTCCCTCTTCCATGACTATTTTTTGCTGTTGGGAATCTGAAGTCCAGTTTAAGTTTCTAACATGTTGTCATAGGTACTTTTATAAAAATGTTATGAGATTACCCCTGGCAAAATACAAGCTACTGCTGTCTCTGTTGTGGTTTGGGCAGGGTTGGACAATGATGAGACAGATGCTCTCCCTCACCTCTTGCTCCAACTAGAGGAAGAAGAGAGCTAAAGAGACTTACGAGTTTAGAAAAAACCTAAACTATTTTAATGAAGTATTAACAATAAAATAAAAAGGAAATAACAAAATAGGTACAATATATACAAAACCATACCAACCTCACAGGGAGATGTCCTCAGCAGCCACTGGGGAAGTTCCAGACTGGACTCACTGACAAATAAGAACTGGATTCCAGAACATACTGATTGGCATCAACGGTAGCTGAATCAACAGGGTCCTCCAGAGACATCACTCACTAAAGAGCGAGCCATTAAATAAGAGACTAGACCCATCCATCTGTCAGCTTTTATACTGAGCATGGCAGAATGGATGGAATACCTACTGGTCAGTTTGGGTCACCTGACCTGTCCACTCCTCCCCACAGGTGCAACCCCTCCACAGGGTAAACAACAGCTGACCCTGGTTGTCACAGCAACATATATACGCAAGAGCCTCTCTCACTGAACAGAATGTTGTCTCTGTTCCACCCCAAACCAGGACAATCTCATATCAGCTGTGATAATCACACCAGTTTCTCACACATTTTTATACGGTGGATGTGCTATTTCAGGGAAGGTAGTGCTAAACTTATAGTATGTTGTATCATGTGACAAGGTGTTTGCAAAAACATGTTTTTTCAAAACTATATTAATATTTTACAGATAGTAAAATATCTGATACCCAGGATTAAGCCTTATCAATTTATGTTTGAAAGTAGAATCACAGAATCACAGAATTGTTAGGTTTGGAAGGGACCTTAAAGATCATCTAGTTCCAACCCCCCTGCCATGGACAGGGACACCTCCCACTAGATCAGGTTGCTCAGAGCCCCATCCAGCCTGGCCTTAAAAACTTCCAGGGATGGGCCTTCCACCACCTCTCTGGGCAACCTGTTCTGGTGTCTCACCACCCTCACGGTGAAGAACTTCTTCCTAACGTCCAGTCTGAATCGACTCATCTCTAGTTTTAAGCCATTCCCTCTAGTCCTACCATTACCCGACATCCTAAAAAGTCCCTCACCAGCTTTCTTGTAGGCCCCCTTAAGATACTGGTAGGTCACTATAAGGTCTCCTCGGAGCCTTCTTTTCTCCAGACTGAACAACCCCAACTCCCTCAGTCTGTCCTCATAGGAGAGGTGCTCCAGCCCTCTGATCCTCCTCGTGGCCCTTCTCTGGACACGTTGCAGCACGTCCATATCTTTCTTGTAGTAGGGGCTCCAGAATTGGATGCAGTACTCCAGGTGGGGTCTCACGAGAGTGGAGTAGAAGGGGAGAATCACCTCCCTTGGTATATAAATATATAGATACATCGCACATCTGAAACTTTCTTATTCCTTCAGAAGTTGGAGAAAGACTAATGATTTTTTTTTTCTCATTTATCCCCATGCACTGTATATTTGCTATACACACAACAATTTAGACAAAGAAAACAGTTTAGGCAAATACAACACAGGCAAATTAAGAAACAATCAATCTATGAAGCAAACCCTTATGCATTTAAGAAAGTTAAGTATGTGTTTATAGCCCCACATTTTTTCACAAAGATCCAAAATGTATTTTTTATTACTACATTGCACTAAAGATCAAAGGTAAAGAACATGTTTTTAGAACCACAGAATCTCTTGCCCTCAGCAGATTTAGTTAAATAAAGTTTTAGAAATGGACAGGAGGTGGGGAAGATGAAAGCATTTGAAAGAACCAGTGAAAAGGGTTACTTCGAATTGAAGAAAGTTTTTATTAGGTTAACTCCTCTGACTGGAAAAGAAAAAAAGACAAATCTTCATGCACACCAAGCCCTCTCTCTAGATAGTGTGAACAAAATACTTTGCTAAAGCACTTATCTGATAGGAGCACATTCTTCATTTGAGTAGCTTTTGTATAAGCCAGAGATACACTTAGAATTTTTTTCCACACGACTTTGGTAGGATCACTTTCCTGTAGGTTGTGATTTGTCGTTGATCCCCTTCTTTTCCCTCAAAGAGCAAAGGAACTAAGACACTCCCTAAATCCCAAGAATTAACAGCTTTTAGAAAGAAAAATTATGAAATAAATGGACTGAGAATATGAGGACAGTGAAAGAGGATTGACTTGATCAAAAAATAGATCATGATGCTAATGAGGATAGTTTGTACAGACCAGTAGCACAGCTTTGTAATAAGACATAGAGAGAGAACTCTAACCAATACTAATAGCAAAAATATGAAAGATAAAAGTGAATGACTACTTCTTATGACACGGATGGGATTAGAAGGAAATTGCGCACATCTACAGTTTACCCCTTCTGGCATGTATATAAATCAGACACTCTGAGGGGTCCTACAGAACGGGTGGAAAGTTACTGCAATTCTTGGTGATCCAAGTGAAAGTGTTAAGTGCTTTGTCCTCATGTTTTTGAGCTGTGTGGAATAATTACTAAAATAGCCAAAAATACAGCATTGTTCACACATTAAGGAAAGGTATAAAATCAAAAGGCTTCTAAGGCAGAATAGAGACACAGCTGGCATGCGAAGAATGCAACGTCTGCGATTCCCTGTACAATATTACTTGTGAAGCTACACAAGGGACGGGATGGAATGTGATCATTCCATGGCCTTGCCCTGTGATGTACAGTAGATATGGGAACGAGATGGTACTATGGAACCAATAAGCTGCCTATTTACCACCCTGAACCAACATTTTGTCAAATTTTGATGAAATGCTGTCCTTTGTGCAAACTTTGCTCATTATAATGTCATTATAATACCAAAACACACATCCATCCCAAAGACTACCCGCCTCCAAGATGCGACCGCTACTCCTTGAGTCTGCCCCCTTAATTTTTCATAAACTATACCTTTAAATGTGAAGTGAGAGAATTTTACACCAATCATAATAAAAGTATTTATGACTAAAGTCACTCAAACTCCACGCTGAAGCTAAAAAATAGTATAAAAATAGCCCAAGAAAGGGGGGATATCAGGGAAGACACCATCATGAACAAGTCAAGAAGGACTCCATCACTGACTGCCTTTGATTTCCAGGACCAGCCGACGGGCTGAGCCTTTCTTCCCCCCTCATAGGGTCGCCTTTGGGTAAGACTTAGACTATACCGAGTGCTTCCTCAGGAAACTTAGACATCTCTCTAGGGAATCTCTTTCCTACATTTATAGCCAGGCTGTATTGTTTATAACTTTGTCATGCGTTTTGTATATTTAACACTATTTTTATTTGTACATGCTCTGCAGACAGTGTATTTATCACCGGCAAGCTTAAGAACCTATATATCTGTTGCTTAAATAAACTGCACTGTTTAAGTGGCTAGTTGTTTTGGTTTCTCATTGAATGTGACCAAAGACTCGAGAGCGACTGTGCTAATTCATAAGCACGACAAGACTGAAGGTGCAGTCCACTATTAGTCTAGTATCCAAATTGTTAACAATTTAATATATATATTAACCGCAACTGGACTGATAGTGGTGAATTGGGCATCACTCAGAATTTAAACCTAGCCGCACCTAGCCTCCCACCTTGGTGAGGGGTGTTAGAACACAAGGAGGCTTATTTTCTGACGAAACCACTTTGCCCCTTTCTCGCAACAGAGCTGCCTTCAGAAATATTTTAAGATCTCAGTGAACTTTATCAGCATTTACAGCAAATGGAGAATTTAGTTCTGTTATCTACACAGAATTTTCACTTGGGGCATGAAAATCAATACTATCTAGTTTGATTAGATTTGGACTTTAATCAACCTTTTGACTTGCAAGTTACTCGATTTGGAATGAATCCTTATCATACTTTGTATATATTTCTAGGATTAATATTTTTATTACTGTTTATTTCTAATGTGGGAATGCCTAAAATTGCACTACATTTGCCTTACAATATTAGCCAGTCTTCTAAAAAGAAAAAAAAAAATACTGTGAAAGAAATTGCAAATTTAAAGAAAGAATGTCCTTCTAGCAGTTGGTAGGGTGATACAATGTGCATAAACTAGGATGCAAGAAAATGTGATTATGCCTCTTTTTTTTTTTTTTTTTTTTTTTTTTTTAAGATGTATAATTGTTTTATAAATCAAATGTAAAATGAGGAGGGGACTGTTGCACATCTTTTGATCCCTTCATAAAGGATCAGTCATACAACTGATGAACTGTGTTATATATATAAAATATGTGTGCATTTTCTTAATCACTGTATGAGTCCATGAAATTATCAAAGTATTGATGCAACCAGTGTGATGGAAATTGTAACAAGGAAAAACTTCTCAGGTCATGTGTTTTAAACCAAATCAGGATCAAAACATTTTATTGATTTATTAATGACACATAATTAGCAGGCAATCAGTGCAATTCAGGATCAATATCAGCAATACAACATATAAACCTCCATATTAGAAAGTTATAAAATGCTAATCAACACCCTTCTTTAAACACTTCCAAAATGCTGTAACTCACACCTATACATGTGTACACACAGAATTATGTGCACACACTCTCACAGGCAACGTAGGCTACAACTCCACACGTCCCCATTCCTGGACGTATGGATTCTCACACTTGCACACATCTGCTGTGAGAGATGTGGGTGCTCCAGCTTTATGTGCACCCATGTTGCCCCCAACAAGACCACATTCACCCACAGGATTCAAGCTTGTCACAGCATCTGATGGCTCTGGCTGGCCAAGACAGAAGTCTTTATTCCATTGGGAGATTTCTACCAGTGCTTAAACAGATTTTGACTACTGCTGATTGCACTTCTAGGTCTCTCCCTCACAAATTTTGCACCTTAAAAGTTTGCAAATTCTCATGCCTCTTTTATACTTCTTTTCCAACTGAGTTCCTCTTCATTTCTAAAGTCTCATTGTAATTCCCAAGTTACTGTTTAAGCTATCTGATAGTCATCCTCATCTGTAAATTGATCAGTTTGGGCAAAGGCTCTCTCAGGCAGTTTAGGATGTCCCTTTCACAGCCACTCTTTGCATACCCATCTTAACAACTGTTATTAGCCAGGCTAAGGGTGGGCAATGCAACTATCCCACAATAGTGACTAGCATTAAATGTAAGAAAATCCTTCAATCTACCTTGTGGGGAAAAGAGACTGAAACTTGAAATATTCAGGTACATTCAAAGTCAACTAGAGATTTATTTTAGCTTATAATATTCAACCAAATGATCCAAGAATTCTGAAAAAAATTACACTAGTATTTTGTACTTATTACTGAGAATCAGCTCTGGGAATCAGTCTCAAACAATCAGATTTTTCTGAAGCTGAGTTGAAAGGGACAGAATGACAAGGAGATCCACATAGCTTCTTCTCATGCCAATCTTTCAGACAAGGTTCACAAACCTGTGACCCCTTTGAAATTTTCTGAGGACTTCTTCAGCATTCCTGTTAGTCTTCAGCCATGTCATAGTAACAGCCAACTTGAATAAACTTCATGTGGTTTATCCTAAATCCAAATTGTCTCAAAAGTTCAGGTACTCAATGTAATCATCCGTGGACTTGGAAACAACACTTTGGATTTATTCATCAGACAAAAAGATTATATTAAATAAACCCTAAAACCCTTCATAATTCAAGTGTTCATACTGCTTGAGAATGAATAAAGGAAAAATGGTCAAAAGTTTTTTTGTTTATTCATTGATTTTACTGAAAATAAAAAAAAGCCTTTCAACCCTGTAGAAAATTATTGATGTAGAGATATTCAAGATAAATCATCAGGCACACAGATAAAGCATTTATTCTGCCTGACATGCACCACTACCAGCAATAATTTAGGACAGCCCAGAGGTCACACTCAAGAATCTTTAAGCAGCTAAATAAGAACTATTAATCACATAGGAGTATATTTGTTGACTAATGGCTCCTTCACTTTTTCTCCTTATATCTGGTTTCAAGTACCCTTCACTCATTCAAATAAATTGTGAAAATATACTAATAAATTATATGGCATGTGCAATTGCAGTGTGACTATAATAGCAGCTGCCTATATTTAAAAAAGGGGATGGTACGGGGAGGAGAATGGGGACTAGTAATCTGATACAGGGCCTTTATTAATCCTTACATACCGTAGTAGCTAGATCTATGTTACAATGAAGTAACAGTAAAAGTGGAAGCAAGTTTCATTTACAGAGTTTATCATCTAAGACCAAAGTAAATAAATAATACCAAAGTAAATAAAATAAGTTAATAGATAGGCACAGAGAAAACACTGAAGAAAATATACGAAACTACTTCAGGTACTGAGTGTGGTAAAGACATAATAAATCTGAAATTACATACATAAAATTAAATACATAATTAAATACATAAAAACCAGTTTCATTTTTATTCCAAATGTTTGTGAAAACATCTCTTAAAGCATGAAGATGACAGAACGCATTTAGTGGAAGAAAAACATGTATTTCAAAATGTATTTCAATTTCAAAACATGTATTTCAAAAATTCTATGTAACTTAGCTTTCTAAATACAGAATTTTAGAGTGATGTCTTCAAAACAATATCTGATATATCTTTTAGATAAAATCTGTTTCTTACTCTTCCAGAATTCAGGTCATCAAAGGTAAAGTTAACAGTAAATTAAAGTTCTATAAACTGTGACCTTATGCTGAGATTTCTGTGAACAGTTCTATGAGGCACTGTTCATTTACAACTCTACAAATCTCATTGCAATTGTCAGTTTTATATAATGAAAGTTCTGTGATATATTAGAGACTGTATTGCAGTGCTTACAGCAATACTGGCATTACAGTTTTATTTCTTTTTTATCTGTCTTTGTGCAATTTTAAATTGTGGTGACTAAATAGTGGTACAATGTTGTGATAAAAAAAGCATGAGATGCTTCTTCAAGCAAGCTTAAGCAAGTTAAAGCAACTGATATGGCTATATTACATATATGCACAGATTTGGCAGCAACTACAAAATTCTGAACAAATTTTCATAATACAAACTAGTACCTTTTAGTCACCTCCTTCAGGATATTGTCTAAAATCAAATTCATCTGGAAATACAGTAGCATATTCTAAGTGCTGTTGCCCATAATACTTTATCATCCTGGCTGCAGACAATAAAGGATGATCCAATATGCTGCATCTGACATAAGGAATTTTCTGGTTGACAGCTAGTCCAAATGTCAGTTGAAATGATGCACTTTCTCTTGTATTGCAAACTGTAAAGCAGTTTCAGCTTCAGACGCACAATGTGGTTTAGATTTGTGGCTTGCTAATGTTTGAAAAATATGCTTACAATGGTACAGTGTGATGTATTGTGGTTTTAGATGCTACATAACCTTAGTTACCCTTACATGTTCTTCTATCATGTATGGCAATAAATCAAAAGGCAGTGTCCCTGTAAGCTTCTTTTCTTTCCCAAAATAACCTCATTCTTGCTCCTATATTCTCCACAGCCTCTCATCCTACTCCACTTCTTGCTCTTTCTTTCATTCTCCTCCTCCTCCCTCTCCTCCTCTTCTCTTCTACTTGACACTGCACTGCAGTTACTTCACTTTCTTTCTCTTCTGTTCTTCTAAAGCATGTAGCAGAGAATGAATTTTGCTAGATGTATGAGGGATAGCCACTATTGAACACATTGATATAAATTAATTCAATCAAGCTTTTTGTTTTACACAAGACACTTAGCTTTTTATCCTATCAAATTTTACTCAGTTTGAAGTGTAGAGTTGAACCTTATACAAACATACTTTGAGAGCTGATGCAGTATCTGAACACATCTACCACACAACTCCAAGAAAGGAGGCCTATATTTTTACTACTTTTTTGTGACTGCATGTTTCTTATGACTTAAGACATCTGTGCATTATCAACTGATGTGCTTGTTCTGTTGGGAGTAGTTATAGTGGATATGGGTAAGACATAGGCAGGGTTGGAATAGCAGGGCCTTGCAGATCAGAATATTTACATAATCTTCTCGTATAAGTACAGTGTTTTCCAAATCAGTCACAGAACTGATGTATTGCTCTTCCAGTTCCCTGGAAATGTGTGCATTTTGACACTTCGTAAAGATGAAATCATTCTTTGATCTTGATCCATTGAGGAATATCCAGTATGCATTCACTGAGTTATATCAAGGTTTCTGTTGAGGCTCACCCCACGTATGCTAATAATTCTGCTTCCTAAAGCCTCCAGTTTTCCTTTACAATCATGCCCATGAAGCCCTCACAGGGAAAAAGTGGAAAAGTTATCTTTCCAGTTCAGGTTGTATTTTTTGTATGTACACTCTCAGCTCTTCATAATATGATGTCAAAGCAGACAAAACTTAAGGTTGAGTGGGTGTAAAGGAAATAAATCATAAACAGTTTAAGCTTCATACTGGAACAGACTCAATGTCATTAATCATTCAGTTGAGAGACATTAACAAACATTCAAGAACCAAATGAATAACCAATGCCAAGCACTGTATGTGTGCCAGACTCTCTGGTATCTATCCTGCAGCAGAACAAAAATTCTGGGGCAGAGCTACTGGCATAATCCGATGTTTATACAGTAGTTGAAAAGTTTTATTTAGGGTGCTTAACAGTATATGTATGTATTTGTTTTATTTGTTTGTTTGTTTATTTGAAGAACAAAATATAGGTTAGATGCACACAAGCAATGTTTGACAAGGAAATTGTTTGAAAGAGGGAATGTAGTCACTCTGGACCTGCCCACCATTCCAGCACAATATAAAACATACTACAAAGAGACCGAGGCATAAAGAAAAAAAAGAAATTGGTAGTGGAAGCCTCCTTATGGTCTGTAAGACTACAAAAACGCAAAGAGCTATTCATTCTGAAGGAATTCTTACAAAGATTATTATGGAGGATTGCTAAAGATAAAACGATTGAAGGGAACATTGAAAAGAAGCCGTAGTTTAGCTCTCCATTACCTATGATCTGGGACATAACACTTGTTTCATGCAGGTTGAGTATTCACTTTTGTTTTGATCTAGCATGTATGCTGTCATACTGAATCATCTAGCATAATACTTCCTGTGAACAAGAGAGAGTTTACTGTGCCGTGGTGGAGGCATACAACCAAATTAGAAAGTGACAAGTGGTTCTCCGTATCAAAGGGCAAACTGGTATTTTGAGGACCAGGACTGAATACAGTAATGACTATGTACATGTGGAAACTCTAAATCATGTCGAGCACAAGTTGTATGAAGGTATTTCAGAATCAAGATCACAAAGAGACTAAAGAGACAGTTGAGTGAAGCCAGAAGAAGAATCAGGGCTTAGAAAATGTCTCAGTAAGTGACTGATCTGAGATAGGATAGTCACAAATGCGTGTGTGTGTATATATGTATACACACACATGCAGTAAGAGGAACAACTCAAGACAAACAAAAGGGAAACTATAAGATGGATACAAGGAAATAATTAGTAAAAGATGAAGAGGTGAACAAGTTACCAAAGAATCAACCAGTTTTTTAAAGAACGCATGGCCTAACATATGGTAGTGATGGCAAAGGCCATGAATGTGAACTATATACTAAGATCTCATTGCTTGGCAACCATTGCATAAAAGAGAAAATAACACGAACATGCTAACAGAAAAATGACAGGAGAAACACAGAAAGTGTTTGGAGGAGGTACTAGAAAGTTACTCTAAGTATAAAAATCTAAATAGAAGCATCCAGGTTTATGTATTCACTACCTAGGACTTTCATTGCCTTTCCTGGTAAAAGGAGAGGTAATTATAAGAGGTAATGGTATAGTGCTGAACACCATTTCCTGGCTCACAACTTCTCATCTGTTTTGCAGCCTTCCTGTTATCCTGAAGAACTCTCTCCTGGGAACCACTTTTTGTTCCTACCCTTTCTTTCTGTACACTTTCTTTTTTCCTTTCTTTCAAAGCAAAAACTGTGATAAATATCCTTGTGCTGGTAATTCCAGTTATGGAAAATTCTCTTACTCTCTAACCTTGAACTGATGTCTTTTGAAGAAGACAGTTTCCTCTTCGAAAATATGACAATGTTATAAAGCAACACATTGGCCCTTCTACTTAGCCTGAATGGGGGCAACTGACCTGTTCATCAGTTTCAGACTGCTACTAGTGTTGTCAAATACTACCTTTCTTCTGAAGAGTATCTTTCTTGCTTCTGCAATTGTAACTTTTTTCAGAGCACAGACAAAGTAGAACCCTGTACAATCTCAGTCAATGACAAAACTTACATGGACATCCTTCAGGTCAGGATCTTCCTCTCGATAGGCGTAACACAGTGTGAGGGCTGAGATGATCATAGATGTCAGCCTAATAATGCTATATTTTACTTTTGCAGATCTACATAAAAATGAACTGATACTGGAAATGTTGCAAGCATTCTTTTATAGCTGGAATGTTTCTACCATGCTTTGTTCAAAGTGTGTTCAACGACGGTTGTGGTTAGACTTCTGAGCATAGAATGATGTAATGTTCATAGGTGTAAGCTTATAATAGCTTTTGTTCCATGAGGAGCCTGGACCTTATTTAAGCAGACATCCTGTTTCTAGGTCAGCCTCAAACATTAGCAGTTTGACATGCAGTAATCTGACTCTATAATTTGAACTCTTTAGCAATATTACTCCATCAAGGCCTTATCCTGTTCTGATTTAAGGTCAAAAGCATTTCTCAAGTGACTTTGCCCTTTCCTCTAAGACAGGGCTAACGTCTTTTCTGGATGATCAGAGGTACTCTTTATTTGCTCAATATGCTGAGCTATAGAGAAAAAATTGCTTTGACAAGGAGAAGGCATTCCTGGCAGTGAAAAGCACTGACCTGCCAGTTAGGACTCAGGACTGTTATATCTGGTGGTATTAGACACTTCAAAGGAAAAGAAGTTTGGGAAAATTCATAATCATCCAGGTATGAGTTTTAGGCCTTGAACAGACAGTCTTTAAATTAGGATACGGCCATTTGTCTTGCAGGCACTGGACTAACTTCACATTGGTTAGGCACAATTGCTACTAGCCATGTGAAGCTTCCTTGTCTAACATCAAATTTTAATCACAGATACTGTTAGTTAATCTATTTACATGTCAATTAGAAGAGAAGTGGATATGTGTTTGTACAAGTAGGCCTAATGGGAAGCATAAAGAGTTTATCTTAGACCAATGCCTGTTTCAGAGAGCTCACTCTCCATCACAGTCTTTCAGCTGACAATGCAGTAGAAATGGCAGCAAGCTGAAACATTCTGCCTGCAACTTTCTTAACTGGAAGTGACAAATAACATCAATGTTACTGTCTGGAATCAATGTGTGCTCAGCCTAGCACAAATAAAGCTATAATAGCAATAGTATCAGATCTAATTTCTACCAACTCAATTACCTTAACTCCATGATTGGTCAGGAAAAATTCTCAGGAGAAAAGTCAAGCAGGGAAAACAAAGAGTGAGCTGCCACAAGCATTGGAGTGCTGATTCCAAGTCCTACTCTACAGCGTTTAGAGTGGAAGAATGATAAAACATTGCATACGATATTAAGGGTTTTAGGCACTTACGTGATAGAAAGTATGTAAAATAAAACCTGTAGCACTAATGGAAGTTTAGAGAGAGCAAATGCCATTACTTATACTGTCATCAACTTATATGGCATTTGCTGAGATATAAACTGTTCAAAAACAAGAACTTTTCCCCTGTTCTTGTTTCCATGCCTCAGGAAAATGGTAGCCACTTGTTAAAACCATAAGCATCAAAGAAAGAACTAGCACACTGTCCAGGAAAGTCCAGGAAAACAGTAGAACATGACTAGAGATCTGTCATAAAGTCCAGCTCTCCCAGTGATTCACTAGTAGTTAGTGGTTATTTGACTTTGTGTTTTGCAGAAAAGCAAGCTCAAACCAACAGTATCCCACCAAAAAATTGTGTTTCCTTTAATTTTCCTAAATATCATTGCTATTTTAAACACATACATACTTATAATACTTCAGGATGGCATGTGCCCATAAAACAAATGAATTTTAATTTCAGATTTACACAAGTTCAGTCTGATCTTTTGCTGAAGTTCCCACATTATTAAAATACATTTACAGAGCATTTCAGGCCTCCTGATTACATCATCATTGATCGACACCTTTCTAGTTAATGAAAACAATCTGTGATAACTCTGTGAAAGAATGTGAAAAGATGGCACCACCAAGTCAGGCCAAAGATGTAACCTTGTCTCCTTCCTCCAAGAGCACCAGCAGATGTACTTATTAAAAAGTATAAGACGACAAATATAAAGTGATACATGCTTCGCTCTGTCCTATAGATGCTTGCAATAAGCAATCATCAGGCTTAATAATCTTGATACACCTTTCCCCCATTAATTCTCTTTTGATTTCATCTTTTGATTATATTTTTGAGACTTAGGACACTCCAAGCATGTGAAAAAATGTGAAGCATTGTGAAAAAAATACTCTTTTTACTTTATTTTTTTTCTCCTATAAATTTCATTGGGTATGCTCTGGCTCTTGCATTCGAAGAAACATCTATTGTTCCTGATTCAGATTCTATGAAACCTTCATGATTTTGTAGACCAGCATCACGTCTTCCTTTTTACTCATCTGTTTTTTGCAGGCTACCCCATTTAATCTTAACTTAATCTTTACTTATCCTATACTTCCAATTATCTGCCTTACCCTTCTCTTTGCTTTTTGCAGTTCCATTGTCTCTCTGTCCTTGAGTGACCCTGGGAGATGGGATAGTCAGAATTACATTTTATATTCAAGATGTTAATGAATTATGGGCTTGTACAGGGAAAGAAGGATCTTTTTTTGTAGTGTACATAGAGAGCTGCACGGTGGACCCAACTTTCTTCTAACAAGATTATCTCTTTACGTCAGAATAAGAGAGAGGAAATTAAATACATGGTAACTATAAAAGTAAGTTCTTACCTAGTTTTTATCAGATCTTGGCATTTTAAAAGCAGAATTTCTCGTGAAATAGAGCTGAGGGCAGGAAGTTAATGGGAAATATAAAAACCAGTCTGGTCTTTTTACTCACAAACAAAATCTGTATCATAAACAAAGTAAGAGTCACTGACCTGAATACACCTGCAAAAAAAACAGGCACTGTCTGAAGAAATTTCTGCATGGGGACCATGGTGAAAGAGAACAGCAACATTCAATAAAACCTAGTTTCTTAGCTAAGGATATGCAAATTAAAGAGAGTAAAATGCATCAGATGAATAAAACTGACCTACAGTTGCTGCAAATCCAACTTTTGCCAACCTCCAGTGAATTCTCACCAAGCCCATATCTTTCAGATACTGATATAATATGTTGCATATATAATTATTACATTATATTTATATATTTACATACATACTTACAATAGTGTATTTTTACTTTACATGCAATACTTACATAGTGTCTTCATGTATATGCACAACATGCTCTTCAGCACTCTTAGCCCAAGTAGCAGATTCTTATGTAATATTTTTCTCATAATTTATGGGAAATGTAGCAGTAAAATTACTATAATGATCAATAAACTTGTTTAACCCGACAGTGTTGACTGTGCAGTGGCAGCTCTGCTGCTTTCCAGCTGGTGGAAATCTCAGCTGGCAATATCCTTCCTGATTCAGTGTGTACTTTCTCTTTGGGTTTGTGATGCCAAAATTAATGCTGACATTTGAGTTTTTTGTGCTTAATGCAGGAGGGAAATAAGATAAAGAAAGATTTCTCAGAGGGTTGTGATGTTATGCTAGGGATGGATTTCACTGTTCCCAAGGAAAAAGTAGCCCAGCAATCAGAGTTGAGTCAAAAGAAGCTAGCTTGACTAGAATTTCAGGATGGATTTCATTCATTAATTAAACATTAATTAAAACATTAATTGCATGTTTTCATTATTTTTGTTCATGTTCGTTCATTTGGGTTTTATGCAGAAATTGATATTGTTTGATTTGATAAACTCAGGATACATTTTTTTTTTGAGGATTTCCATCCAGAACTTTCAAAAGAAAGGAAGGAGGAAGGAAATGAAGAAAGAAGAGGAAAGATGGAAAAAGAAAAGAAAGACAGAAAGAAGGAAAGTATGCTTAATGGTACTACTGTTTGTGAGTGCAGCTATGACATTTACTGTGAAAACAATTGTTATATAAGTTGCTGTGGCAGATGCACCTGCCCTGACAAAGACCAGAAAAAAGCCTGCAAAAACGTCCTGCCACAGCTCTTGTCATGCCCACATGGTGGTGGTCAGCACGTACATATTTCGGTTGAAAGGTGAGGAAGTTGTGGCTCTCAGACAACAAGAGACCTGGTGTGACCACAGATCAGATTCTATTAGGATGTAAATGGAGCCTGCCGAAGAGCAAAAAATTTGAGTTGCCTTCCTTGGAAGCAGCTGGGGACTCTCCCCGTGGGCTGGGCCACCACCTACGGTTCATCTCCTGTACAGGCTGAGAGCCCTCATATTATAGCTGAGAGATTGTGCGCATTGTTGAATCATCGTTTCTAAATCTTGAGAATTCTTGAGTCGGTCATGCCGTATTAATTCCTCATACATTCTGAACCTGTGGTTTACTAACATTTTCACAGTGTTAAACAATTTTGATATACCTCATTTCCAGTTGGTTCTTTGCCAAACAATTTTTGGTTAGAATAAAGTTTATTTTGAGTTTATCACCTGTCTGAATTTGATTTTGTGAGCCTTTGTGGCAGTTGCACTCTATAAAACCATGCTAAACACCATGTTCTTTTGTAAGTTCCATTTCTGAAGTACTTTATCTTCAAGATGTCATTGTAAATAAATAACAATCCCCCAGAATCAACTGATAACATTGGTCAGAAGGCTGGCAGTTTGGTTTCAAATCAGGTTCTGAGGCCTTCAGCTTGATGCTGGAGCACCAAAACCCAAAATATTTCAGTTGTTTTTGGAGATATTGATTGTATGTTTGCTTGTTCCCTTGTCAAAACAAACAACAAAAAAACAAAACAAAAAAAAACAAATTAACATTAACATAGTAATTTCTTTTGGAAAAGGTTTTTAATTTGTTTTCATGTTTTCCTTCCCCTTTTACTCTGCCCTGTCAGTCACATTCAGAAACTCCCCAAGCCCACCTAACCAAATCTCTGTGAAAACCTAGGCTAAGAAAACTACTTAGAAATCAATGTAACATACCAGAAGGCAATGGAATATTCATAACAACTTTTACATTTAATTCTTTTATATGTGTAGTATTTTCCTCCTTACCTTTCTTCTGTTTCCCCTCTGATAAGGAATTACACATTGCTGCCGCTTTATCTGCAAGCTCAGGAGAGCAGTAGCAATAGACCAGTGACAGGCTGAAAGTATGAACTCTTGTAATACTCAGCCATGAGCTTTATGTCCTGGAAAAGGGAGAGATGCACCTTTCCAGTGGGACCCGGAACGGTCATTGTGAATGCTGTTCTCCCTGAGTCCTCCCACACCACAGGGAGAAGCTATAATGGGGTACAGGTTAGGGTAGTGAATGATTTTATGAGGCCCATGAAATTTAGCTTAAGGTAGCAGGGAAAAAGATTTGCCAGGAAGAGATACAAAAACGTATAAGCAAGTAATAGTCAAAGTCACTGCTTAAATAGCTTCCCCTGTGCACATGCTCCTTGTAAAATATGTGGTATTTGTGAACACTGGGCAGATGTTTTCACATGGCCTGAAAAAATTACTTGTAGTTTTGTTCCTGATAAGTAATAGCCGAAGGCTTTCTTAAGCCTACACAGATCATTAGGTAACATGGCTAGAGTGTGCCAGGGTCTGAAGCCAAGGGCACAGAAGGAAACAGTATTTATGCTCAGGGTCATCGGGGTCTTTGTTTCCTTACTGCAATAGCTCAGCAGTCACAGGCTTGCGGCAGCCTTTACAATAAACACAGCAGGAGGCTCAGACTCAGCACTGTGGATTGATGTCCTGCCTTCACAGTCTCTTTGAACAACATGGCTATATCAAACTCAAGAGCTTTTAGTCTTACTGCCAGCTGTTCAGTGTTTGAGGTATTATTGAAGACTTTCTGTTGCAAGTGCAAAATTACAGTCCGTTTAGCAACTTTTTTGTGCAAGTGTGTATTGGATGTCCACGTCCAGGTTTTGGCAGTGGGGAGGCTGCAGTGGTCTCTCTGAGGAGAGACTAGGGGCTTCCCTGTGCCAGACACAGCTAGTTCCAGCCAGCTCCAACAGACCTTCTGCAGGACAGTGCTGGTGGCACTTTTATGGTAACACATTTAAGAAAAGGCCAAAACACTAGAAAGCAGATAGGAAAAGAAGTGTGAGACAGAACAGTGAAAACACCAAGGTCAGAGAAGGAGGAGCGGGAGGAGGTGCTCCAAGCACTGGAGCAGAGATTCCCCTGAAGCCTGGGAGAGACCACGGTGGAGCAGGTGTTTCCCTGCAGGCCATGGAGAAGTCCATAGTGGACCAGGTATTCACCCTGTAACCTGTGGAGGACCCCATGACAGAGCAGGTGGATATTTCCTGACAGGAACTGTGGCCAGTGGAGAGATCACTCCAGAGCAGCTTTATCCTGAAGGACTGCAGCCCATGGGAAGGACTCACAATGGAGCAGGGAAAAATGTGAGAGGCAGAGAGGAACAGTTACGAACTGACCCCATCCCCTCTGTGTTGCTCGGGGTATGGAGGAGGACGCAGGTGCGTTGGGAGTGAAGGAGTGATGTGGAGCCTGAGAAAAAAAAGTGGGTGCAGGGGTAAGGTGTTCTTTTGCCTATTTTTCATCATGCAGGTCTATTTTAATTGGCAATGAATTAAATTAATTTTCCCCAACCCAAGTCTGTTTTACAGGGATGGTAATTGTTACTAATCTCCCTGTCTTTATCTTGACCTATGAACTTTTTGATCTTATTTTCTCCCCTTTTCCTCTTAAGGATGTGAGAGAGAGAGCGGATGGGTGGGTGTTTGGTAACTGGCCCACCTTGTAAACTAGGCCTAAAAAAGCTCGGACAAATATAGCTTATATGTATCACAGAAAGTTAAATACTCACTGTAAAATTTTCAGCCTTAACATAACGGTTCCACATTTGCAAAACTCCAGGGGGGAGTGGAAACACATTTTTACGAGAAACGATCTGTAGACTGTTGAAGTTCAGAGTCATTAATTATTGGCAGATGGCCAAGAAGAGGCAGTGTGATCATTTAATCTGTTGGGGATTCAGATGGGATAGTTTAGTGGAAGGTGTCCCCTGGCCATGGCAGGGGGGTTGGAAATGGATGATCTTTAAGGTCCCTTCCAACATGAACCATTCTGTGATTCTATGTTTTTCTATTCTGACCTTAGTATTCAGTGTCTCTAATTGTGACTTTGATTTTTTTTTTCAGATTAATGGTTGAGTATCTTGAAAATTTTTGTCCTTAGCTTTGTGATAAATAAATTCTTTTATAGGTGTGAAGTGTCACATTACCGAAGGCCACGAAACAAATAATATTTTTAAAAATAGCATTTCTTAATCTTAATTTCTTAATTCTTAAATTTATATCCCTTTACACTAGTGAGAACAAGTAATACAAGTATCTAAACAATAAGTCAAAACTCAATAATAGAAATTCCTTTCACTGTCCTTTGAGTTTATTCAAACCTTCCCATCATGCCTTTCTCTCAGGCTTTTACCACAAAGTAGGGAAATCAGAGCTTTAGGAATATCCCTGAGCTTCTGCCAATATGTTATTTGTAAGTACTGGCTCCCATTTCCAGTCCCCAGTGATTTTTCCCTGTCCCATGAATCTGAAACCAGACAATGGAAACCAGTTGATCATGTAGAACTGCAAAAGACTTCCTGTACATGAAAAGAACATTTGCTGTAGAACAACACTTTGATTCTGTATGATACATACCAACTCTGTATTCCCTGGGAATCTCTAAATCTGGGATCCTCACACTTGATTATTTTCCCCATTGTTGTGAATGGAGTTTTGTCATGACCTTCAAATTTGGCTAAATATGTATAGCATGGTGGAAGTTTATAAAACGCTCAAGTTAAGCGAAAAGTGTTGGGTTACTGTATCTTATTTTGTATTTACTATTTCAGTAAGAAAGATGCAGACATGTATGTGCGCGTGTATATAATACATTGTCCTGGTTTGAGAAAGAACAAACCCAATTCCTTTTCAGTAATTTTACTTTTCAGTTAAGTCTCTTTAACTGACTGCACTCTCTGAAATTAACAGTATGTTTTTCAGATAGTGTCAGCTTCTAGCAGTGATGACACATGATGTTTATAGTTAATGCCAAGGAAAGGTATGGAGAGAAGCTCTTGCTTATACTTATTCCTATAACAGCCAAGGTCATCTCACTTTGTTATGTGCCATGTTGGAGGGTTGGAAGCGGAGGAGCATAGAGGGATATCACCTGTGGGGAGAAGTGGACAGGGCAGGTGACCCAAAACTAACCAACAGAGTATTCTATCCCATCTGCATCATGCTCAGTATAAAGCTGAGGGATCAAAGGGGTCAAGTGTCTTCTTCAATGACCGGCGTCCAAGGAGGACTCTGTCCATTCTTCTGCCTTTGATTCCAATCCGTGTGTTCCTGAATCCAGTTCTTGAATCCAATTCCTGTCTGCTGCTGAGCCCAGTCCCAGTGCTTACCAGTGATGTGATCGTCATCCTGGGAGCTTGATATTGGTTTTGTATGTATTTGTATATATTTCATTATTTTCTTATTATTATTTTTCTTTTTTATTGTTAATACTTCATTAAAACTGTTTTAATTTGGGGTGTTTTTTTTCCTAATCCGTAAGTCTTTCTCCCTTATTCTCTCTCCCTTCCTCTTCTGGGAAGAGAGAGGGGTTAACAGAGAGCATCTGTCATTCATTTAGTGGTGAGCCCAGCCGAAACCTTGACATACATCTGTATAAATGTGTGTAAAGAAAAATGTCATGATCAGTCAGGTTTCTATCTACTAGATCCTTCAATATGTACTATTCTGTTCTTTGTGGGATACACTGCTCCTATCATTAGTTTTGATAAAGATTAATTTCTATATGCAAGTATTTTTTTCTAAAATATTTTGGTTGTTGGTATATCTATCTAAATAGAAAGGGTTTCAGTTTTGCTTACTGTTACTGTTTCTCTATTTGTATCTTAAATTTTCTAGTATTGCAAAACACACAGCAGCATACATTAATCAGGAATAGGGCTTCTGTATTACAGTATTTTGCATTTTGTTTTACATTTGAATATATTACAAAGTCACTCAAAGTATCTATTTCATTGTCCCTAATTACCTTGTGTTCGTCACATTAATATGTTGCTATAGAAACCACTGTGTTATCAAAATCCAAGTTCTTTTTATTTCAGTAGTCCTCTACAGCAAAATCTGTTTGGAATGGAAGAGAAATATTAGATTTGAAACAGAAAAAAAGAAAGAATTTTCTTATACCTACAGAAAATAATTTTGTAAATGTCAAGTTTCACTTTCAAAAATGATTGGATTAGCCTCAGTTTGGTCTTTTATCTCTGTAGCTAAAATATCTTTTAAATGAACCTTGATTGATAAAAGTGAATTTGATTTATGCTTTGGTAATACTGGAGTAAGACAGTACTGCTGATAAAAAGAAGAAAGCAGGAAGCGGTTCAGCTATATCTCTTCTACATAATTTTCAAAAGATACGATACAAGCATCTGTACAGTCTGCAAAGTGCACATTTTACTAGTTAATGTGGTTCAAATAACTGATAAGTTTTATATTTCCCACGTGGTTGTCCCTCCACATAAACTAAATATAGCAAACCTTTTTGTTAAGGAGTATATTTAAGAGCCTGGTTTGAACAGTATTGGTATTAAAAAAATGGGGGATAAGAGCTTATTCAGCATGCAGTCACATTGCTGTACTATACACCTCTGCAAAGTCTTATAAAATTCTATTACAAGGCTATCAAATTTAATCAGCCAGTCAGCTTTGAGCCAAAGTCTTGCACTCCCTACATCTTAAACCTGTCATACTAATACAAAACAGGCACTAGCTGTTTCCACTTTTGAAATCTTATTTTGATCACATAAATAAGTAAAGCGAAAGATTGCCTTAAGCCAGGTTGTTTTTCTTTCTTGCCGTTAAAGCAACCATTTCCCTCCAATTTTCCTTTTCTTTACAGTTCTGCCATTACAACTACACTGAGACCTCACATAGATGTGGAAAGGTGTACATGACTTAGTGCTTCAATAAGATACAGGATTTTTAGGAGTAGAGGCTGGGAAGACGAGGAGGGGGAGTTATCCTTTATGTAGAACAGCTGGAATGCATGGAGTTCTGCCTCCATGTTGCCTCCAGGAGTCAGTCAAGAGCTTATGGGCAGACAAACATGAATGCTATTGTAGTAATTATCTGCTATAGACCACCTGATCAGGAAGAAATAGATAAGGTCTTCTTCAAACAACTGGAAGAAGCCTCACGTTCACAGGCCCTGGTCATTATGGGGCACTTTAACTACCCTGACATCTGCTAGGTGGACAATACAGCAGGACTCAGGCAATTTGGAAGATTTTTAGAGTGTGTTGAAGGCAACTTCCTGGCACAGGTAACTGGAGAACCAGAGCAAAGAAAGATGCTCTCTGGACCTGATACTTATGAAGAAGAAAGAATTATTCAAGGAGGTGAAAGTCAGGGCAGCCTTGACTACAGTAACCAGGAGGTGGTGGAGTTTGGGATCCTAAGAGGAAGGAGAAAGGTAAAAAGAAGGACCACAACCTGGATTTCAGGAGAGTAGACTTCAGACTCTACAGAGATCTGCTTGGAAGTACCCCATGTGATAAGACCCTGGAGAGAAGAGAGGTCCAGCCCAGTTAGATTAACCTCATTCCCTGTGAATGTGATTGAGAAAATACACCTGGAATGTATTTCCAAACATGTGAAGGACAAGAAAGTGGTCAGGAGTGGTCAGCATTGATTTATGAAGGAGAAATCATGCTTGACCAACCTCAGTGAGATGACTGGTCTGATAGACAAGAGAAGAGCAGTTCATGTTATATACCTCAACTTTAGCAAAGCTTTTGACATACTGTCTCATCCTAATAGAGAAGCTGACAAAGTATGATTTGGACAAGTAGACAGTCAGGTGGACTGAAAACCAAACAACCAGGTCCAGAGGGTTGTGACCAGTGGTGTAGGGTTCAGCTGGAGGCCAGTCACTGGTGGTATATCCCAGGGGTCAATACTGGGACCAATATTGTTCAAACTTATTAATGAGCAGGACGAGAGGATGGAGTGCACCCTCAGCAATTTCACAGATAACACAGAACTGAGGAAACTGGCTGGTGCATCAGAGTGTTGTGCTGACATACAGAGCAGCAATCTGCTTGGCAGGTTGGAGAAATAGACAGAGAGGAATATCATAAATTTCTTGCTAACATGAAGTCCAGCACATGGGGAAAAATAACCTGAGGCACCAGTATACACTGAACAGAATAGCCATTTGTTGGATAACCTTTGGGACAGTCCCTTTTAGTTGAAAATAGTAAAATGTTCACCGATAATGAAAGTGTCTTAACTGCCTCTCTCAGTTGCCCTCCTTGACTCTAATGCATTGTGTACATTGGTGAGTCCTAAGTCATAAAAGAAATATGGTAAAGATGATGCCATGTCCAAAGTCGTTCATGCCAAACTTAATAGATATGCTAGGTAAGGATGATAGATCATCCCAATGGACAATGCAAACTATGTAAGATGTGAAACTGACTTCGCACCATTTAGATCAGTGTTCTACTCACTGATGTCTAATTGCAATACATATTTTTAACACAATGCCAGAAACAAGATTTTACTTGGTAATAGTTTTCTACATACTTGGTCAGGAGGAGAGGAGAAGGAACTAGCTGCAAAGTTCCACAGAGGTGGACAAACTTATGGACCTCCTTTCTTCCTCCTTTCCATGTCTTCTAATGCTCTTGCTTAGGCATCTTTCCTATATGCTGTATTAGCAAGAAGGGGTAGGAAGCTAGTGGCAGTGAGAGATGACAACACAGTGTATTAAGCTTGGAGGCAGACAGCAGAGCTGAGCTCAAAAGTGTAGCAAGTGGTTTTGGAAGTAGTTATCATTCTAATAGCTGATTTGATTGAGCTTGATCAAATTATATCCAGTGCATTCAGTGCATTCCTGTGCAGTATGCAGTCCTTAGTTAATTATTCAAGGAAGTCCATACTAAAGCAGTCAGGCCACCAAAAGGAGAAAGCCTGGGCTGGAAAAGACAGACTATTGGTTTCAGCAGCTGTGCAAAACAAGCAGCCATCCTTTTTTCTTTCACTTCAGAAATCTTAAATGATGAGCTACTCAAGGATGCAGTGAGGGAACAAACGAGCTGAGACGAAAAGGAAGAAGAAGGAAGAAAAAGATCTGTGTACTATAATAGTGAAATTGGAAAGTATGTATTATTGTCTGCTAGGCACTGAAACCTAGGAAACCTAGCAAATAAACTTATACAACAGCTGTTCCTAATCTTAGCATTTCTGCTGCTATCCAGACTAAATTTAAAACTGCATGTTATCACACACTAAAGCATCCCCACCCATACTTTAAAAATATGTAAATCTGAAGGTGATGCCTCATATCATGCAATAACGTGTGGTCTGAAGGCAGATAAAATGAAATTGAAACTCTTTGCATTCTAAAAATGAACCTTAAATCTAACCTGAATATTATGTGAGTCAGCCACAAAGAGGATTTATTCCTATATCTGTCAGTTCCTTTAGAGCTATTTTTCAGCCAAGCAAAAGTATTCCCAGAGTACCTATTTTAAAACAAGTATCTATTTTTTACTTAAAAGGAACTCTTAACTGTTTTGGATATCTATGCTCCTTTAAAGTCATACAGCACTAGTTACCACAGCTCTAGGGAAACAAACAATTATTAGCTGATAAACATCTCTCGGGTCAGTAATAGTTTGGGAAAAGGAATTTTCATACCCAAGCAAGCTGTAGTAATCACATATTTATGCTACTATTATTTGATATTCACAGTTTTATTTCTGCCTCCATGACATATTTCTTAGAGATATATGGGACTGAAGAACTGCTATTGTCAACTTAATGTTGATTTTTATTTGCTGCAGTATGCTCACTGCTTAACCAGTTGCAGTAAGAATACATTTCTTCTCCTGAGAGAAGTATAACTGTCCCAAGGAAATAATCCAAAACCTCCAGCCTCATGCTGGCACTTTAGATTCACATAGGAGGAAAAAAACCTGAGTTTGACACAAAAATTCTCTGGGAAGTGTTAAGAGTTTACAATTCTAGTACCTAAAAGAAGAATATGCACCCATCTAACTCAGTTCCTATCTTTCTTTCTTTCTTTCTCTGCCCAAAATCTTTCCAAACTCACTTTACACCAACTTTGATCAGTATCCTGGTTTAACCAAAGAAGACAACAATAATGTAGCTCAAAATTTAAGACATTCTCAGAAGTGGAAGAAAGCCATGATTTAAATCAATTTTCCCTTAGACGTAAAACAGGGCTTCAGAATAAGGTCTTCCCATATTTCATGTTGGGCCCTAACACCCCAGCTGTGGATTGATTCTCATTCTTGTCTGCGGGGTGATCATTTAAACCATTCCAGGACATACAATGGCCCAGTCAGTGATACATTCTGCCAGAAAGATAATGCCTCCTCAACATCCCTTGGGCAGTGATGCTTCAGTGTGTTTTATAGTGAGATATGGGGTAAAAAAGAATACATTTAAAACCATTAGGATTTCTAAGAATTTAAGATTTTCCCTGCTAGAGTTCAAATTCTACCCCATCTAATAGCATGTTGTGTTTTTTTCTCAGTAGAAAGTCAAGACTGTCAGACTGATATTGGTGGGAATTTTGTGTTCTTATTTATTGGTTTCTTTATTTAAATTGCTTTCCAGTAATGAACAGATAGGGAATGGGGGTTAAATTCTGAACTGTTCTTCTATAGCTCAGCTGGTTGACTAACTAGTAACAGCTAGTTTTCAGGAGGCTGACAATGGTTATAATTTATGCCCAATTATTCTGTCTTTTCCATCTTGTGAACATAGCATTGACAGTATAAATTAAAAATTGTTCTATTGGATCCAGAGAGGCAGACTGAAATATCAGAGTGTGAATCATATCAGTGGGTTTGAAATATAATTGGCATGGAAAGCACTGGATGGTCATTCTCTGAAATCCTCCTCAGAAATTTCCTGTTTCTTCACAGGGAATCATATGCCCGTAATACCAAACACTGATGCAAGTGGAAGCGGTGCAAATGTTCACCTCTCAAGGTATTCAGAACCTACAATGAAAAAGAGAGCCTGAGTTTTGCTCTAGAGGAAATACAGGATTCATATTTGTCACCTGCATGCTCAAGATGTACACAGTGGGTCTAATTCTTTCTGACGTTTTGCTGCACCCTACTTTGAAAACTCTCAGATAGCCTTTCCTGTCTTTACTCCCCTGCTAATTCTTCACAAATATTTCTGAGGCATTATTCACTCACTGTTGTCCTCTGTATGTGTGACCCGGCCATGTGCCAGAATATCACATTTCTCTACTAAAAGCAAACAAAGATTAATATGTAGTAATATTTATCTAAGTTTCATTAGAAGTAATTTCTACAGAATAATGTATCTGTAGGATGCCCTCTCTCTTACTTACCTTAAGTGTGTTCTTGTTCCTTAAATGACTTAAATAAATGGTTGATTTTGTTACCCAAAGGACCATCGTGTTCTGCATAATAATTTTGTATTTTAAATAATCATGTACTTTGTATTAGCTACATTTCTTTTGTGTCTGTCATAAAATTTTCTCTTTTTCTCATTCCTCAACTAATTTTTCTTTTTTTAAAAAAAAAAACAAACAAAAAAAACCCAAAAAAAACCAAAAAACAAATCTCTGTTGAGAATTTTCTAGAAATATTTGCTTAAAGCAAGCACAGTTAAAAACCAGTTATTATTCCTGTGATCCAGTTCCGGGTATTTTGACAGCAGATCAAATTACCAATATGTGCATTAAATGGAAATCATTGTATTTAAACTAGGAAACTTCTCCATAATACAATAAGAAATAGATAAAATTCAATATATAACAAAGTAATTTCAGAGGCAATTGCTGAATCCTAAAAATAAGCTTTACTTAAATATATATATAATTATGTATTGCATTTTTATGGGATAGTTAAATAAATATCTATCAAAACCTCTTCTTTCCTCACAGCCAGTTCTGCAAAAACACTTAGTAAGATTTTTATGTTTATTATTTTCTCTATGAATATTTGATATATGCCAAACATTCAGAAAAAAGTCTAGAACTTAAATACAATCTTCAACACCGCTGTGTATAATGACTTTTTGTAATACATAAAAGCATTGCACTATTGCCTACCCTGAACATTTTGTTTTGACTGCTTCTTACAGCATCAGTGAGAAAAGAGAGAGTGATTTGGGATTTTCCAAGAATTCCACTTTATCTTTCCAAAGTGAATTGGCCTCTTGTGTGTATTATGTAAATAAGTACATAATGTAGAAGGGCTGATTTCCAAAGAGAGCACCACCTTTTCACTTTTCTTTTTGATACTGCAAGTAATTATATTTGCAAATAATGGTGGAAGTTCTTAAGCACTTAGATGCTAAATGCCAGATTAGGCCCACCAAAGGAGTAATTAGGCTCAAATGCACAATAAAATGAGTCCTCGATTTATTACAGATTTATAAATACAACACAAAAGTGGAAATTGAGCTACAATACTATTGAAAATGAGAGAGAAAAAAATCCTTATATGGTAAACCACATATTCCATTATTTCTGTCTAACCACAATACTTTTATTTAGATGTTCCACTTAGCAAATAACCACAAAGCCCTATCCCAAGATTCTTCCAGGAAAATAATAATCCTGCATATTATAATAATAAAGTTTAAAACATAAATAGTCTTGGCACTCCCATAGGGCTGTGCAAGATTCTAACTAGAAACAATTGCAATTTTCATGCAGTTCTCAGCGAAGTGGTCAAAAGATTAGATTCAGAAGCTGTATGTGATGTTTTTATTCATGTAAAAAAATGAAGTTATTGCCATTTCTGTAGAGTGGTTGTGAACAAGTTTCTGTTCCAACTCAATGGTATTTTGTTGTTGATTCATATGATTACTAGACAAAGGATAAGGAAGAGAAGTATCAAACCACCATACATATCTCCCATACGTTGTTTTCTATCTGTAGAGGAATACTAAAATCATCATCATTTTCTGAGATTTTTAAGGAAGTACCGTACCTGAATTAGAATCCTTATACCTACAACAGGGCTTATCTCCAAAGGTTTCTCCTGCATATCATCCATTTTATTCTCAGAATCACCTACTATATGAGCCAACTCATTAATTCATCTGCCAGTGTTTCAGATGTTTCTTCTTCTGTAATCACTGTGCAAGAAAATCTTGCAGTTTCTCATTTCTGGAGATTAATTTCTCGGGCTGTTCTATTCTTGAATGGTCACGGCTTGCCATGTGAGCAGACAATATTAACTTCTTTGAATATCATGCTTTAAGGAAGTTATTATAAACTTATTGTTGCTTTACAGCATCCTGGTTACCACATCTACTTCCTAGCAACAGAATAATATTTCCTAGTGAAGTGAAATCATCATTGGTAGTGGTAACATTCAGGTGACAGAAAGCTGATCTGGAGAAAGATTTAAGATAGCAGTATCAAGCAGACTAAAAGATTTAGGAGCAGAAGTCACATTGACTTCCTATTGCTTATTTTTGAAAAACCTCCCTTACTTGCTCTTGATTTTCCTTTGGCTCAAGGCTTATTTCACTAATTTTCCTCTGATCATTTGCTGAGATTGCTGTCCCGCTACACCCACCACTTCCTCTAACAGTTGAAAAGTGTGATGTGAAAACAGAAAGGAATGTTTCAACAAAAATGTTTTTCCATTAAGTAGCAATGAAATGTCAACTGCATCTTTTAGTGGCAATATGTCTGTTTTCACAGAAATGTCACTACACTGCTTCACAGGTCTGGAGTCAAATCTTAGAGCAGAAACAGAGGAGACAAGACTCATTCCTCTAGAAGAGGCAGCAACCTAATGATCAGAGCTAACATGAATGTATTCATGTGGGTGTGGGCGTTAGCCTTCTGCCCTGTTCATCACTGGTGGCTCACAGCTCAGCGTTTGCCCCTGGCACGCCGGGCATGGAGCAGGAAAGAAGCCCCGTCTGCAGCGTTCCCACCCCTCTCACATTACACAGCTGGGGACGTGGGGGCGATTTATTCCCCAGACTGGCTGCGGAGCACACAGCTGTGCAGCCCTTCACACTGCAGCTGTGGACACCTCTGGTGGAAGTGCTCCTTTTGGAGGGGCTTTGAACTTGTGTCTGTCATATGCCAGAAAAATGGCTTAACCACAGAGCTATTGACTGAGAAGAGGGGAAGAAGGAGGAGCAGAGGAGGCAGTCTCATTTGCTTGTTTGCTTTTTGTGATGCCATTGAAAAAAAACCAAAAAAACAAAGACTTTTCTGTGATACCTGAGGTTTGGGTTTTGGTGACTTTTTTTTTTTTTCCCCCCATAACCTAGCGTTCCTATTTTCTAGCCAGCTGTAATTCATATGAAAGACATACTGACAGCCAGTACTTTGCAGGCTTTAAAATCCAAAATCTAACACTTCATGCAGTATAATCCACTGAAAACATATCCCTGAATTTGTGAAACATTTACACACTGCCATATTCTCACGCTGAAGAACAAATTGCTGTACCGGATTTGGATGATAGGTACCATATGTAGAGATCCATCTGCAGCCATCTTAACTTCCTAATACTGCCCTGTTTTACCTACTTGCTCTCTATAGTGAGGTGCAGCTGGTGGATTCAATTGGCAAATGGGTTTCTATTCACCAGCTGATGGTTACACTCAGTTAGGAGATTGCTTTACTGCCTGCAAGAGCGATTTGTATGGTATATAGGCCTTGATCCCAAGACAGAAATCAGAAGTACACTTTCCACTGAATTCAACAGGCTTTAGATAGAGTGTTCATTGCTGACGGAGGATCTGGCACAACGAATTCAAATGGAAATGGAAAGTACGACAGGCCTGGTTAGAAATATATGAATAACCTGTGGAAAATGCAAAATGCTCCAACTGACTGTGCCAATAAGCCAGATGCTGAAGTTGGAATAATTTTCGTTATTACTCACCAAAAGAAGAAAGGAAGGGAGAGTAATGCCATTGATCCAACAAGGCACTCGAAAAATTCAACACCATTCTCTATTTAAAATTTTTCCAAGATGTTTTTATAGCTAAACACTATTATTATTTATACACTATAAAGATTATTCCATTGCCTGCTCTTTTCACCTGACATAATATTTTAAGGTTGTGTCAATGCAAGACCAAATCTTCTCACTTGGAAAACTGTGCTGAAACATGAGGGCTTTGTGCTTCAAGGGCACATGGATGCAGAAGCCTAGTGCAGTACTGATGCTGAGATAAAGGCATTTGCTGAGGTCATCCACCTTGGTACAATGTTATCCTATAAAGAGGGAAACATGAATAATTTACTTATGCCTGAAGTAGCTGATAACCTGTAACTGTAGACATAAGTGGAAACATGTCTCTGATGCCATCTGTTGCTGAACATTGAATGTGATTATTATAAGATGGTGATACTAAAACAAATGTTGGATATATTTTTTTAACTGTAAGACCAAAAGATTCACTATTTTTTTTTTTTTTTTTTCAGAATTAACTGGTAAAAGCAGCCTTCCTAAGACACTGAGTGTTTATATATATGCATATATATTTTGTGTGTGGAATATCCATACCACGCTATCACTGAAACTTTCATCTTACTACAAATCTATGAACAATTATTTTTCCAGGGATGTAATTTTCAAATCTCAATAACACCCAAGGAACAGGTTGGTCTTTACTTGGAACAGTGGACATAAAGCTTCATTCACAGTGTTTTATGTTTATATGTATATAATTATATATGCACATAACTATATATGTGCATATGCATATATGTATATATACATATATGTGCATATATGTGTAACTTTATACACATATTAATTATTTAATTATAAATTTAAACCTAATGGAGAGTATAAAACTGATCTGGTACAACTCACAACAGTATAGAGGTACAAGATCCAGTTATCCAGCATGATGCTCTTGTAATTCGCATCAATTTTGGTGCTCTATAGTTTGTTTGCACGTGAACTGTAGGTCCCAGCAGCACCCTGCATAAAGCAAACTTAGCTATTGCTCCTCCAAGCCAGGGCTACAAAGTTGTCCATTCTCCAACTACTTTGTTATGGTTCCTCAAATGAAGTCCTATGCTGTAGGAGTGAAGAGAAATTGCTGAAGGAGTGAAGTGGAGGGAAAGCTATTACCAGATCGGGGAAAGAGAAGAAGTCACAGAGAAGAAGCAGGAGCAAGAACTATCCATCCTTAAGACTAACTTCTTTTTTTTTTTTTTTTTTTTTTTTTCCATCTCATTTTTGGTATGGCAACATTTTAATTGCCAATCTTTCTGAGAAGTCTGTGTGAACTAATGGAACCAAAATAATGTTTCAAATACATTTTCATCCTTATGCATGGATTTTTTTTGATTAAAATTAGTACTTATCGTCACTGACATAATGGCTACCATTAGGAATGGAACAGTAATATTAGTCTGACTCTTGTATTAGAAAAGTTGGTGCTGTTTTGTGCAAGACATTAGTTAAAACCATAAGAAAAATATCCCTTGCAGAGAATAACTAATTCCTTACTCTTTAGACAACAGGCAATGGATAGGTAAGACAGATAACCAGTATCATACAATAAGACAGATAACCAGAATCATGTAAGTTTTATGCTCAGTTTTTACTGAATCCATAGCAATGGGCAGTTGTTTTGTGGCTGTATCACAGGTGTCTTTCAAAGAGATTGAAAGAGGAATAGCATAACAGTCCTGTGGGTGTTTGCTTACATGGACTGTAAATACGCCTAAGAAGACATGGAAAAATGCACAGCACTAATTCTCAGGAAATGGAAAATCAAAGACAGCTTCTGTCACAGGGGGGAAAGAGTCTAAAGTTATATATTGTATAAATAATAATATGCACTGGTTAGCTTATTCAAGGTCTCAAAACAAAAGCTAATGAAAAAGAAAAAAAATATGCTTCCTAGCCCAAGATACTGAAGTCTTTTTCCTTTTGTGTCCTGTTTCCTTGGAATAAACAATGAGCTTTACCTAGACCAAGCCAATTTTCTGTACCATAGTGAAACACGTGTGGGTATAGATTTGTCCTGGGAAAGACTGCTGCAGTATCAACAGCTATATTTTTAGGGACTGAAATACCCAAAGGAATTCTTAAACAGAGCTAAAATCCTGTCATATTCCCTTTGGCATGCCAATATCAACAATATATTTCTAGTTTACAGTAGTGCTGAGCCTGATTCCTGGGCTTAAGCCAAAAGTTTTAGGTGTTTTAGCTCAATGTGTATTTGTTCATATTGTTAGTTATTTTCTTATACATCTTGTGGAACAAGTGAAAAACCTGTACATACATTCACCTAGTCAGAAGAGAGTAAAACTCTGGAGAGAACAAAATTCAAGTTAGAAATGACTGATAAAGGGAAAAACAAATTACTTGGCAGGCGGTCTGTAGGTATTTTTTACTTTTGCTCCTTATTTATAAAGGCAAGCTTGCCAAGTGGACAGTGTTAAAAGGAAAAGGAGGGGTAGATGTCCTTGTAGAACTGAGAAATGTCTCCACAACATGCTTTCTGGCATGTGAAATTTGCATGCAACAAGCAAGAAAACGTCACAACTTGAATAGCTTTTGAAGCAGCATTTGCTGCTGGCATGTTCTATGATGTTGAAAGTGTCATGCACCACAGCTGCAATTCGAGAGGCTGGTGGTCTCAAGGTTTCTCAGGCTTCCACAGCTAGGAGAGTGATGGCAGTACGAGGACAGAAAGGCACTTACAATTGTTCTTGGATGCCATTTTACGCCAAGTTTTCCTGCAGGCATTACTCCTTTGTCTCTTTGCTGTGCTTCTGCCAGCTCCTGCATTCCCATCACTGTGCTGCAGTTTTTTTTCTAGCTTTTCAAGATGTAGCGTGAGATGCAGGAGATCAGCTAGCTGGTGAGCTACATGGGCATGGAAACTTTCAGCGCAGCAAAGATACAGCACTGTGCCAGGCAGGAAACATTTGTTTCTCTCCAGTTGAAGTCCCACAATGCATTTTCCCTATATTTGTGCACCCACAAAGAAAATGTGGGTACTACTACATGAAATAGTACGGCTGCAAAGATACCCCTGCCTTACTCGCTCTCGAATATTTCCCAAATTAACTTTCTTGCAGAACCAGTCATACTCCTAGCAAACCCAGGGCACAATAGACTTTGTCGAACTCTGCTTAAATTTGAGTAGTACTGTGCAGCATTTCGGATTTCTGTTTGAGTCGGTGTTTATTCCTGTCCGGTTTTGCTTAGAAGCAGATGTGACTTCTTTATATAAACATTTTTCATTACACGTCACCCTGGATAAATTTGTAATAACTTCATTTATTTCAATTAGCTTAAGGAAGAGGAACATTCAACCTCTGGCTTAAAATTAAATTTATTTCTTGTTTTATTCAATGTAATTCCAAATTATGCAGAATTTTAGCTGAATATCAAAGGTGAATTGTCAGGTTCTTAGGGCAGGAACTGTATTTTCTGTCTAATCCATAAAATATTTCATACAATGAAGGTCAGTGATCCTAACTGCACCCTGAGGCACTATCAGGGCACAAAAACTAAACAATAATATGAGGCGTGTTTAAAATATTTCTGTAGTCAATAAAATCACTCATACTAAGTTCAAGAACTCATGCTCACTGAGACTCTTGTTTTTCATTAGAGACAACTAATTTTTACACTGACTTACATTCACTTCAAAGTACTGTGTACAGTGCTTCCGGCTGTTTCACAATTTTTTCTCCTTACTGATCCTGCATTTGTCTGCAAATCATATTGTATGTTAATAAATAGTGATGAAATACTAACAAATGCAACTTAACCTCCTTTGACCTCCATTTTCTCCATTGTTTAATTTGATTTAATTATATAGTTTTAAAAACAAAGTCAAGTCAAGTAATAGATCAATGCGATAATCCTTCAACAAATGTCAAAATTTAACTAGGACTGGCTTTCCTATGAATGTTTTGAATTGTATATTGTGCAAATTGACTCCAACCTTCCATCTAAAAGGCTTGCTGGAGAAGATGTCCATGTTATAAAGTGTGTTTGATTTGCTTTTAATGGCTGCAGTTTGTTTTGTGTGACTGTGAAATCAGGCCATGAATAAAGGTTTAACTTTCTGACATAAAACATCCTTTAAAAGAAAATTAATACAGTCTAAAAAGAAACCAGATCAGATTCCAGCTCACAATTTAGTTTGTTGAGAGGAGAGCTTACTATGATAAAGTTTAGCAGTATTTCACCAAAGCACCATTTATTAAAATATTGGGGATCCAAAGATCCAAAGAAAGAAAAGTAAATGCTTCTCTTGTTTATTCCAGTAGAAATCCAAACACTTTGAATGTTATGCTGACCCTGATTTAAAGACTTATGAAAGTACAAAACATGCTGGGTTTTATTTCATATGACACCTAAATCAAAGGAGCACTCTTTCCACTAGACGGGAAGGAACTATGAAGAGAAAATATGGTTCCCAAAATCCTCTGCTCTTTTACAGTTTACTTCTTGTTCATACACAGAATAAGATTCTCAACCTTTGATCATTATTAATATATACAGAGTGCATGGCCTGGTAATGTTCAGATTTTCTCCTTTTCATCCTGAAAATCTGTTCTCTGCTCTCTCAAGCCTCCCATGGACAGAAGGTGGAAACTTATCCCCTCTATATTCCTTTGTACTTCTACAGTGGAAAGAAAGAAAGGAAACAGGCACACTTGACTTACAGTTGTGTCCATTTGGAAAGGGAAGCAACATTTTTGATATCTCTACTCTTTGTGACTAAGTGAGAGAAGACTATGAGTGGCAAATTCTTTGGTGTGAGATCTTAATCTCTCTTGAATTTCCTCTAGTAAGCATCCTTTTAGTCTGGATATCCAGTCTTTGGAGAAGACACTGATATTTCCCCAAAGGAGTGCTGAGATATGGAGACGTAGGTTTTGTTCTTTTTCCCCAAGTAGATTATACCAGAAAAGTAGCTTGTTAGTGAGTCTTGAACTGAAAAAAAATAATGCAGATTAAAAATTGTGATGCTTTGCCTGAGAAAGGAATTTATTTGGAGTCATATATTCCACAGGGCAGAACTGAGAAGAATTCAGCTTTACTTCTCGTCAACTTCCCATAAACCTCTGAGCATTTTGCTCTCTCCCAGATTGAACCTGGAATATACTCCTTGTAAACAAAATCCAAAAGACATCTTCAGGCCAATTGCTGTCCTAGGCAAATTAGGACAGATTAAGATTTTATTCAAACCCAAATGTGGTCCTGCTTTTAAATGACTTTCAGCTGCATAGCCTTAGCAAATAGCAGCTCATTAATCCTCACTACATTTCTTGCAAAGGAAATGTTGCCTGAGAGATTATGGAGCTCGCTTAATGCTATACAAAAAGTTTGTATCAGAGATAAAATGGGAATTCAGGTTTCCATTATTTCTGGTATCCAGTGGGAAAACTAGATCTTATTTTTTCTAATTCTAAATTTAGTAATATCTTTATTTGTATTATAATAATGGCTTTTATTATTATTTTTTTCATTATAATAATACTATCTATTCAAGTCTAACTTTTTCACAAAAATAGTTTTAACGATATCTGAATATCATAAAAAGGGGTGAAATAAACTGAATTAAGCATTCAATATTTTATGAAATGTGTTAAGACCTAGTTTTATTTTAAAATGCATAATGACATTAAAAAATGATATTGTAAACAAAATGTTATGTGTTATGCAAAATAAAACATATTTTTGTTCTTCTTTTTGATATACGAAAGAGATTTTTTGGTTTGTTTTATGTTCCATTTAAAGATGTGCATAAATTGAAAATCTCTAAGTTTGCCAGTCTATAACAGAAATCATGGACTTTTAGCTTCTGAAATTGTAATATATTGACTTGTATGGTAATCCATATAATCATTATAGAAATCTATAGACTCACAAAAGTGTATGCAGTCAATCGTTGCTGTTGAGTTGGTGGTGGGGGAACAATTAAAGAAAACTTTTAAACTTCTCAGGTATGATTCTCTTAAGGCAAAAAAACTATCAATAAATAATGTTTAGCAAGGATATATTTATTTTACAAGAAAAAGGAGAAAATAGTAAATGAAAGATAGGACTTTTTTTTTTTTTTTTTTGTATGACAGAAAGCGAGCGTTTCCCTCTTCAGTTCCCATAGTTTATCAGGACTGAACCGATTGAAGAACAAAACACAGGTTCAAATACCAAGTTTAAGTAAGGCATAACAATAATTTGAAGCTAGGTTACTTATGTACTAAATCATGAACTAAAGTCTCTGTTATCACTGTTCTGCAGTAGTGATGGTTTGGCAAGGAGGGAGGGGTGTGGTATTACAGATGTAGCATGTTTCTTTTCATTAGTTGTCATAATTTCAGTGCAAAGCAACAGCCTTGAAACCATATTATTTCACCACAGGCTTTTATTATTCCAAATAGTATCACTGGATTTTGTTCATTTCTATTAGATAATAAAAAATTAAATTTTCTAGATGTCTAGTCATGCAAAGTTTAGTGAGGTTGTGAGGGCTTAATATTTACCTATTCAAGGGCTATTAATAACTGGATCTGATCTCAGTTGCAGTTTTATAACATGAGGTTTCTCTCATAGATCTGATTTAACTGCTATCAAAATCAAGAGTTTGGTATCTATGAAGAAAATCATTATTCATAGTTGGACTGAATTACAAATTACAATCACATTTTCAAAATCACATTCTCTAAAGCTCTTAAATAGCTATTAAATCTTATTTAAATCCTAAATAATATACGAAGAATAATAACGTATGTGATCTGTGAATCTTTTACAAAATCTGAATATTATAGATATTAAATCCTTCTGTAGATGGTAGCAGAATGAGCAAATCTTATGTAAAGCCTTGTAAAATTATGCAGTAATGTTATAACGCTATTCAAAACAATTAATAGATAAAGTTATCTTCTTGGATATTTCCTGCATAAATTAACATTTCTTTTCTCCTCAGAACAAGATATCCAAAAGCAATTGAATGAAATGAAGAACTGGTCCTGAAGTGTGCACAGTTTGTCAGAGCTCCACTGGCTGCAATGGAAGTGTGACAAATAGCAACAGCCTGAGGACCTATCAAACACATATTCAGCCAAGTTTGGTGTCACTTGTAAAGTATGGGGTGAAGAATCATCTTCTTCCAAAGCTAAAAAGAAAAGGAGACGTCGCCATTATCTGAACAGAATGGATGTAAGGGTCAGAACAGTTAGGTGGTCATTCACAGCATGCATTGTTTAGGCTCTGAACCTTCATGCCACAGAACGTCGTTCAAGTAAAATACTTTACATAATTCAAAAAGCAGTTTCATACTAAAACAAACAAACAAACAAACAAACAAACAAACAAACAACAAAAAACACCTTTAAAGGGCTATGAACTACCTCTATAGCAATTGTAGCTCAGGGAGTCCCTGACATACCTAACTGAAAGCTAGCAGAATATTCCAAGGAACTACCACTTTATGTTTGCCTTATTGCTATACTTTTCCTTACACACCCATTACTGGACAGTGCTGGAGATGGCATAGTGATCTAGTTTAAGACTTAGCTTCACCCCATATGAGTGTCCTCATTTTCTTACTACTCAGGAGTGCTTTAAAAATCCTAATACGTGCCCTGGCCAGATTTCAGGGCAGAGCACAGCCTTGGCACACAGCTCGCTTCTGCTCATCAGTCCCTGTTTTTCACAGAGGAGAAAGGCAGAGGCAGCATCCACTAGTGCCAGTCAATTCTTCTTACAGCCTGAGTAGGGAAACAGAGTCCCAGCATGTACCTCCTGGTCAGGTTAGGCAAAATTAGACATAGTGCATAAAAATTTGCCTTGCTGAGTCACAGGATCGCATGGAGTCACAGAGTGATTGAGGTGCTCAGGCACCTCTGGAGTGCATCTGGTCCAACCCTTCTGCTCAAGGCTGTGTCCAGTCAGGTTTTGAACATCTCCAAGGATGGAGACTCAACAACCCCTCTGGGCAAACCTGTTCCACTGCTAGATCACTCTCACAGCAAAAAAGTTTTTTCTTATGCTTAAATGCATTTTCCTGTCTTTCAGTTTGTGCTCATTAGCTCTTGCAATTTCCTGTCTTTCTGTTTGTGCTCATTGGCTCTTGCCCTGGTACTGGGCACTACTGAGAAGAGTCTGGCTCCATCTTCTTTGCTCCGCTCATCAGGTTTATATACACATGGATAAGAGCCCCCTGAGCCTTCTCTTATCCATGCTGAACAGTCTCAGCTCTCTCAGCCCCTCCTCACACAAAAAATGCTCCAGTCCCTTAATCATCTTTATATCCCTTTCCTGAACTCACTTCAGGATGTCCTTCCCCTCTTGTACTGAGGAGCCCAGTATAAGTCACACTGGAAACAGCACTTCTGATGCTGAGGAAAGGGGAAGGATCACCTTTTTTAACCTGCCTAATGCATTCCAGGAAGCTGTTGATCTTCTTTGCTACCAAAACACATTGCTGGTTCCTGGTCCACTTGTCTACCAGCAGCTCCACTTTCTGTTCTGTAGAGACTATTTCTGTAGTCACTCCCAGCATCTCCTGGTGTCACCAGGTGCAGGGCTTTGCGTTTTCCTTCTCTTGAACTTCATAAGTTTTCTATTGGCTCATTTGTGCATTGAAGGCTGAGAAATGTGAGAGGATCCGAATAATAGATTCATAGAATAGTTTGGGTTGGAAGGGACTTTTCAAGATCATCTAGTCCAACCCCCCTGCAATGAGCAGGGATGGCTTCAACTAGATGAAGTTGCTCAGAGCCCCATCCAACCTGACCTTGAATACAGGTGATCTTTACAAATATGAAATAACACATGTGAAGAAGATTTATTTAAGACCAAAGATAGTGTGGATGTAAGAATCCATGTATATAGACTGTCTATTAATAAATTTAGGAAATAATAAATTTATTTCAGAATAACCTTCCCACAGAGTACTGGGAACTTACTAAATTTTCACCTGTAGTATGATAAATATATAAGTGACATTCTGTCTTGTGGTTGTCAGAAATAACAGGAAGCTGGGTATAATGATGTAGACCCTTTTCATTCTTTATGCACTATGACACCACAATTTATTTCATCTCCACTCTAGCAAAAGATGCTATGGCATATTTTTCTACCTCAGTATCCAGTCCAAGGCTTTGATTGGATTTTATTCTACATTTGCCTGATATGCATTTCCTAAGAAGCACCACAACTAACCACTGTTCTTGTGGATAAAAGTTCAGCTAAGTACAAATATGAGCACAAATTCTAAAAGAAAAAAAAAATAACAACAAAAAAAACAACACAACATTAAATTAGTTATCCTGTTAATAATATAATTGTTGTAGTAAATGGTGTTAGTGATTCTACAAGATGAAACAACCTTGGTTAATTTGCACCAATACCTACCATATTTGTAGACATTTTAGCAGTGATCACAGAAAAGAGAGTAACTAACTTATCTCAACTTTAAAAACTCCAGAGAGCATTGCACTGCTATTTTAAAGCACTGATTCTTTACTTCATTTTTCTCACACTCTTATCATCAGCATCTGAATCTGAGATAGCATGATTGTTAAGACTTTATCTTTATTGGTAAATTGGTGATGACTTTAAACATATACAGATAGAGAGATATTTCTGTTAGTTGCCATCTTGCTTTTTTTTCTCTCTCTTGATACGCTACTGTTCTTTGGCAAGTTGTTCAGACGTTGTATGAAAAGACATTTATCTCAAAACTTTTATGGGATCTTCTCTATCCATGAATTTATTTTAAGTTCCAAGCTTGTCTGTTGTGGGAAAAACTGAGCCATGTAAGTTTGCATAGATTTTATGCCCATGATACAATTTAGTGTATTCTTTGTCTGACATCTGCAGAGAGAAAATCCTCTTGCAACATCTCAGTTTGGTTACTTTTTTTTTGTATTGGAATTACGTGCCTTATTTGGGAAATCTTGTGCTACTGGACAAAAATAGCAATCAAAAGTTCCTTTGAGTGCATAAATTTAAAAACAACAGTGCCTGTTCTTAAAACTCTAACTAGTGCTATTAAATCTTTTTTTTTTTTTTTTTTTTTTTTTTTTCGTCTTCTTCTTTCTTTACCATGAAAAGCACTGTAGGATCAAATTCCTTTCAGGACGTGCAGTTCAGCCAAGATAAATTCTGTTCATCATCAGCACAAAACAGCAGTGCAGTGGATATGAATCACTGAATTAAATCTTAGTAAATTTTAAGAGCTTCTCTTCCAATAACACTTACACTGCAATTCTTAATGCATAATCCAAAAGAAGAATAATTGAATTGGTTTAGAGTGTCGGATACTTTGGAACTATCTAAACATCACTAACACTGTCAAGATTTTGAAATTCAAGAAGGTGTCTAGTTTCTCTTGGGAACTTTAAATATAAGTTTGCCTCCTGCTTTTTTTAAATGCATTTGTGTTTGTGAACAGTTTCCAATGCAGAGCTTGTAACCTGATTTCAAAATAATTCCACAAATTAAAAATCACAGAAGTACATAATGCTCCCATACATAATTTTACACATTCAAAAAAGAGGATCAAATATTTTAATTTTATAATAATATTTAATACTTTTCCAAAGAAGATGATATGAAAATGTTAACTGCAATAGGCAGAGAACTCAACTCAATCCCCCAGAGGCTTGGGGTTTTTTTTCAGTTCTAAACTACTGATAAACAAAAACGTGAAACCACTGCATATAATATTTACTGGTCTCTCTCTCTGTCTTTTTTTTTTTTTTTTTCAATAGATCACTTTACTGAATGGCTTATACCAAACCATTCTTTGGTGTCTTAAAAACATTTATATGACAAAATACAAAGTAATTGGGATCTACACATGAAAGTCCAAAAAGTTGATCAGCAGCTCCCAACAACTTAGGTGCCTAACAGTCTGCAGCCAACCAAAGTTGTGCCAGAAAAAATGTTAATGCCCAAAGTTTGACAGTGTACATATTTAGAGGCTCTGCCATCTTGGCTGAACCAAGCAGCTCATGACCCTATCCAGTCTGAAGCTGTTTATGATTCACAAAACTGGTGTCGCTGGGCTTCAGGATAAACTGATATGCACATTCTTTGCACATTTAATAATCTCCGACAGCATAAATAATAGTCACATTGATTTTCATTAATAACACAGCCCCTGGAGGAAAAGTTGCTGCCTACATTTTTATAGTAGGTTAGGGGTTACCACAGATGGCCATGAAGAGCATAGTCCAGGTTCTTGGCCATCTTTACCCTACAGAGCTAAAGGATTTACTTCAGAGAAGATCTGCTGTAACCATCATGTGGTTTACAGAACTGGAACAGAGACACTTACCATGTTCCGTTGAAGCTGTGTCACTCTTCATTTTAAAATGTAAGTAAAATTCAATAACCATAAGGAAAAGATGTATAACTTTGAAGCCTAGAGGGTACTGCATTTCTTGTAAGCTTTTACCAACACAAAGAGCATTCACTGGGCCCATCTGTTGTGGGCTCTGGGCTTCAGTTCCACACATCCAGATCCATCTAGGTTACTATTGTTGGGCAACTCTCAGCTTGTAGGCATTAAACTAGAAAAAAATAGTAACTCATAACTAATTACAAGTAAGAATGGGCTTTTGAAAAATTGATACCTTTAACAGGGAAGTTCTTGCTCAAAATTAGCAAGAAACTGCTATGGTAGTGGTAGAGGTAAAAACTCTGATGCACTATTTCTTAATGCATTTCTTAATTGGGAAAATCTGTTTTACATAACATAAACATAAATGGAGTACCATTTAAATGGGTTAATCACATAAACATTGTAACAATGAAACCCAGATCTCTGCTTCAAATGTCCTTTTTATATATATATTTGTACTATTTTTTTTTTATTGCATTCAAATATCCACTAGCAAGCAAAATGATCATCCAGTGATCTAGCAAAATGGTCACACAGATATCTGTGGCAAACATAATTTTGGTACGTCATGTCAGATAATCTATGGCTTGGTCTACCCTCTACTATGAATTTTTTTATGATCCATCTCTACGTTGTAGGTGTCTAGAGCTGAGCCAGTCTTCAAGACTCCTTTGAAGGAGTTCATGAAGAGAAATAGGCCTCTTTACAATCAGATTTATCTCATTTTGCTGCTGGTGTTTAAATTGAGGTAGTAGTACTGCACTGCACTGCAAAAAATGGCTGCTTCTCATGAGCAGCTCTTGAATCATTCTGGAATGATAAGCTCATTGCAGATGAATTTGAGCCCAGTCATCTAGTCTGTCTCACAGGTATGGACAAAAGTGAATTGGTATCTTCCATGTAAAAGTCTTCATAGTGTCCTATAGTTCGTATGCAATTTAATCCTCTGACTGCAAGGAATAAGGTTTCTTCTTCAGACAGCTTGTAACACAACAATGAGGTGGAATTTGTACAGTATTTACACCTACATGTTTAAGGAGCTTTTTTCATATGTCATCTTGGATTTGTCCTTACCTAAATATAAAATACTATATGAGTACTCACTGTTTACTCTTGTACTGAGATTTTAAGGTCTTACAAACTACTCTCTGCTGTTGGCAGATAATATTGTTCAGTATGTTTCTCTTTCTCAGTGTTTAGCAATCTCATGACATGGGCTGGTGACCTGGGGAGTGCTTTGTCTGACAACCAAATATTCAATGTATTGCTATAAGCAGACTGCAAAACTTATTGTGAGAAAACACGTCCTTCCAACAACTGTTGTTAACATAGGACATCATAAACATTTTTTCCAGTTAAGAAGAGAAGACTTGGGTTTGTTAACAAGGCTCCTCACAGTGCCTTTCTTCTGTACATTGCCTTCAGAAAGCTCTTTGACAACTAGTGAACAAAACGTGTTTCTTGAAGCAGAAAATCTTAATCACCAGCATTTGTCCTGTTGGAATATTGCCATTGTAGTCAGCAGGAAAGAAATTTATGAGCTTATCATGGAGACTAGGAACTGGAAGTATGCCTCTGTCCTCTGTTTTGTGATATGAAAAGAAATTGCAACATTTTATTTAAAAAAAAAAAAAATGCAGTACATCAACATGACAACATATACAGCCCAACCAGAAGACAAAGCTGATAATCTGAGAATGAAGACTGAACCATAGAAAAACATTCATTTACACAAGATGAAGTTATCTAACCCATAAACTAATGCCAGATGGCATAAATGCTCTCCAGAGATCACCTGTTCTTCTGTCTGCAAATCAAATGCCAAGGCAAAAATGACAGTTAGCTTTTCTGTCCTCATAGATATCACTCATCACTGCCCTACAACACACTATTTTGCTCTTACAACATTGGATACAGGACAAATAAATGCAGTTTTCATGCCTGAATCTAGTGGTGAATGCCTGCCATGGCAAGATCTAACAATCAAACAATTGTGCAGAGATGAATAGGAAATGATGTCTCTCTAGTATGCTGACTGTATCACAAAGCTATTAAAGAATGGAAAAAACATCTGAACAAATTAATATTGATTTTTTTATGTTCTTCTTAAAATCAAATGTGTCAGCACTTGCTGAGAGTACACTTGGGTAAAAAAAGAAAAAGTGAAATTCATAAGTTCATTTCTTTAAGGACTTTATTTCAGCTGATTTTGAAGAAGATGTTATAAACTAAAAGGGAAGAGATCCAGTATTACATTATACATTGACAAGGAACTATAATTTCTTTTCTCATATCATTGTCACTGAGGAATAACTTCATTAAGTTTTAAATATTATGATTTGACTGGGTTAATCTGACTGTATGTTGGTGATTGCAATGTTAAAATTACCTGAGGTCCCTCCCTGCTGGCAAAGAGCTGATCATTGTGGAAGCTAATGTATGATTTACCTCACCCTAAATTAAACCCCTACATCTAGTCAACAAACAAACTTAAACTCCAGTGAATATATTGACTAGACCTCTGATATCTATAATGGGAAACTAGACAACTAATTCCAAATGAAGGCACCTACTCTATTGATACCTAGGTTTGGGTGAAATGAATCCCACCCACAGCTGAATCAGAATTCATATGTCTTTTCCATGTCATGAGAAAAAAATTAAAATAATTTCGTTATAGCAGCTACATATTATTTCCCTATTTCGGTATTTATATCTTTTGTGCTACCATTTTCATAAAATGTCTGGGGGAACATAAAATTAGAAGACAAATGTAGGCAGCAGAACAAATTTCTTCATTTTCTGAAGGCCTAATCCTGCAAAGTGCATGCATATATGAACCATTTCAGGGACATTCACTGATTATTTTCCAGCTTTGGAGATCAACCCACTTCTGCTTGAGTCACTGTCTCTTAAGTAGGGATTTATTTACCCTTCCTAATTTTAGGCAGTCAAGTATAAAAATTTTGGACATAAATCCTTATTTAGTCACCTAAATACCATTTAGGTGGCATTAATTTAGTGATTTACTTACTGCAGTAAAAAGACACGTTATGTGGTCAAGTCTCAAAACTGGTCCTTTAGTGCCAATGGAGCAGCAAACTGGAGTCATCTTTTATGTTTATGAAACAGTAAGACAACTGATAGAAGCTCTGCTTTTTCAGAGGAAAACCAGCCAAGCCACTGCACTAAGCAATTCCCTTTATTAATCTTTTTAAGAAACAAATTATCTTAAGTACATGAGATTTTTATTACAGTATTTTTAAAGAGTTCATTGAAAACTGAAATGCTATGCTGCTCTTTGGCCCCTTTTTTGCTGGTAGTTTATCTTTAATTGAATCAAATCCATTAGTTAGCAAGGGAATTGAGAATGCAAAATATAGCCAATGTGCCCTGACTTTAAACATCTGTTAGGGATTGTTTTATAGTGTTCCAATGAAAAACTCCATGGCTTTGAGAGAATTACACCTTCCACATACACAGCATTTTTATTGTATTTATAGCTGAAAGGGTGGTAGGACTTATTCTGCAATGTGACATTGACAGATACACACTGGTCAAATTTCTCAGGATCCTGAGGACACTAACAACCCTTCCTGGCCCTGCACAGCCCCACGTGGGACCTCCCCCCACCTGTCCCCATCAACACTGTAGGAGTGCCAGTTTCCAGTCCTGTCCAGCTCCCCTGGATGGACCTCTTGGCACTGCACTGGAACTCCTCTCCTGACCCCTTCTCCTTTTGCCTTCAGCTTGGCTCTTGGAGGGATCCCAGATCTGGTTCATCACTTGCCGTATCAGGGGCTGCAAATAGACCCTGTTACCAGTCCCCGGCTCTGCCTGCCATGTTCAACCCCTGCAGGACCATGCTTTAATGGTGAGAGCACAGCCTGTGCAAGGTCACCCTCAGTGCCTGGCTTGACATGGGGCAGCTTGTTCCTCAGTTCTCCATCACACTCATTATTGTGCGTCTGTGATGTGGGGACATGCTCCTCCACATCAGGCATTAATGCTCCTTTGGATCTTTCAAACAATGCCACGTTTGATTAATTTTGCCACAAAAATCATGGATTTAAGTAAAAATATTTACTAGTATTGTTTCTGGTGCTTTCTGAAAAGAAAAACAAGGGGGCAAAACAGTGATGGTTCATTTAACTATGTTTTGCTATTATGATGAAATGCAATCACAGCTCAGGTTTCAGTTTTTACTCTTCATTCACAGCAAAAGAATTCACAGTGATAAAACTTGTTTGTCATAGAGATAACAGTGCTTTAGAGTAGTATCTTTTCCAGCTAAAATAGCTCAATTTTTTCAATCATTTTCACACTAAATTAATTCCTTTTTGTCTGTCAATAATTATTTTATTTTTTTCTAAAAAAACCCCAAATCAGGCAAAATTATATCTTAGGAAACTCAATTTAATTACTGGATTTCCTCTTACTAAAATTCCACATTTCCATATTTTCTGCCACTGACAGATATAAAAAGATTGTTGCTTTGTATGTGATAAATATCTGCTGGTGTTTCTGATGCACCTGGAAAAGAGGTGGAAAAGAGGAAATGATTAGGTAGTTGAAGACGAATTTGATTAGATGTAAATCTGTTATCTTGTTCAACCTCCCAAACCTGTATGTAGGTATGCAAGCTATCAAAGTGAAGACAGTCCAGGTCCATAGAATAGCCACTACTGTAAATAATATAATTTCCCTGGCTCCAAGATATAATGGGTTGTAATAAGAACGTCACAAAAGGAAGGGTAATCTGGTGCTAAGAAAGATATTATCAGATGGAGATGTCTTCTAGTCTCCTGATCAACCAAAGCTGAGGGGGTCTTGTGTTAGTCACCCATTAATTTTTAGTTGTGGGTTTTTTTTTCTATTATAAGAAATAAAACACTATCAGGAAAAGAATTTGAGGTTTCCTGTAACTAACTCTTCCTTGGATGGTCAGTCTGTCAGTTCTTCTGCTGAAATTGTCGACTGTTTTGAAGGAGGGCCTTTGTGGTATCTAAACAGAAGAAAAGTAAGATCCAAAAAAGCAGTTTTACAGAAGACTTAGTAAAGCAGGACAGCAGAGGGAGGAACAAGAAGCAAAGGAAAAATAACTTTCACTAAGCTAAGGATTTTCTGCTTCTCCACCCAAAACCTGTACAAACCATCAAGTATATATAACGTTGTAGGAAAACATGAGTGGATATGTGTAAAATCTGATTACAGCCCAGTGTTAAGCTTTCATCGGTTGAATGGATTTGAGAGAGATTCCAGCATTTCTGTGAACGTCAATGTAGGGGAAAAAGCAAATGTCTGAGGTTTTGCTTGCTATTTTGATACATTAATTCCTTTAAGATTTGGGGCTTTTTATTATTTTTAGGTTTTGCTCAATGGGATAAACTTTAAAGAGGTGATGTTATTCTTTCCTTAGTTGCTATTGCAACTAAGCCAATATTTTTATTCAATATTGCTTAAAAGAGAAACATATGTATAGCTATTATTCTTCTATACATTTTTGCCTTATTTTGGAGCTTTTTTGCCTTCTTCTATCTTTCCTATTACATTCCTCTTCCTCCAAACTGGTACACTTATTCTGCCTCTTTCTGAGCAGAGTCTAATAACAATACAGGATATGGTCTTGTCTGCAGGAAAATATTTTAACTTAAAAGAAAAAAAAAAGAGTAAGGAAATGATTCGCAAAAGGAAGCTGAACAATACAAGAATGGAACTTTTTTGCCTTAGTTCAAATTTATACAGCCATACGTTTAGGAAGTAAGAACACCTTATAAACAAGACTCTGAAGAGGCATTTAGTGACAGAGATTAATGCAAAGAAATCAGATTGTAAATCATCCTCCAAAAAGAAATCACCATCTCCCATAATATAGGTAGTATTTCTTTCTGCTTTTGTCCCACTGATTAACTGTTGCATGCAGATCTCATCAATTATTAAACACAGATCATCTCTAGCTGTAGACCTGCATTGGGTGAGTCTTTAATGGCAAATTAAAACTGATGATGTGGGTAACTGTATTCTTGGATCTTACAACATCGTTGAACCAAATATTAAAAGATCATTGGATCTATCTCCAGTTTAACCAATAGTTTATTCAATAAATTGCGACAACACCTATGAGCAGGTAGTCATCAAATCAATGAGCAATTGTGTGAGCAATCAATTTCTGGACAGAATTCTGGAGTCATCCTGAGTATTTGCTGTGGTTGGTTTGGAAACTACATCTTCTGTACTGTGCTTCTATTTTGTTTATGGCAATAGTATCTGAGCATATCAAAGAAAATAATGAATTTTATTAGTGCTGCTCCTTTTTAATAGAGATTACAATAATTTTGGGAGGTTTTGATTTTTTGTTTTGTTTTGTTTGTTTTCTGATAGAGGATGGAGACAGAAGGTTTAATAAACTGTACAAAATTACATCGGAAACTCATCCAGGCTTGGAGAGATATATCTCTTGAGATTATGTCATTCATTGTCTAACAACAAATCTATTCATCTTTGCAATTACTATAGATTTACTGAAGATTAAGCATAAGATTCTTTAAAAAAATCTCGGTCTTAATTATGATTCTAATTCTGCTTTTTCTGCTTCTACTGTGTTTTCTACTGCTTTTTCTTCTTCTACTGGCAAAGAAAATGTAAAAGCTAAAAGGAAGACTTTTAAAAGAATAGGTAAGGACTTAGCCCAGTTCTCCTTCTGAAGCCAAAGTAACTTTATTAGGTACTTTTATAGGAACAGAATTGGGCAAATGATGACTATTTTTCAAAATTTCACTTACAGGTTTTATCAAATCTACAGTGAACCCATTGAGAAAAATGCTAAAATATAATATTGATTTAAAAAGAAAACAAAACGAAAAACCCCACCAAATAAATAAAAAAAAGAAGCATCATTTCAAGATCATCATGACATAAATTCAGAGACCAGAGTCAAACATTATTTTAACAGAATTTTTGCACTGTGTATAAGGAAATTGTCAATATTTGAAAAGACACATTCCAAGTGAAATGGTCCAAGAAAGGTAGCTTGCTTCAATGGTCAACAAGGAATGAAAAACAATAATTCCAAGATGATAATTAAGTGATATTATTCCAGCTATAGAGTTCTTTCATACCTGAAAATCTGTCACAAAACACAGCCTTGATATTTTCAACTGTATTTCCACACAATTCACAATTAAAGTACTTCCTGCTTGCTGCCCTGTTTTTTTATGGACTCTCAAAATATGTCTTTATCCTTTTATCCCTATCATATATTTGTTCAGGAATTTGAAATGTCTATCAATTTCAAAGTTTTTCTGTAATATTCTGAAGTCCTGATTTAAACATCAGATATTTAACACAAAATTAATGGATTTCGGAAGTCATCAAAAAAAAAAGGGAAAAGACCTCCTACCTTGACAATACAGAATGAATTTAAAGATTTGATTCCTTGTTGTTGTTTCTTGTTGCTATTGTTGTGTTCCTGAAGTATAAGGCTTAGGAATTTAATTTTCATTAAAATATTGAATTAATGCTGACTTCATTGTATACTACTTCCAGGAATAAAATGCCTTTGAATCTATTTGTATGTCATCAGGCCAATAGGCCAATAGGGCAGGAGTCACTAAAATGTTACCAGCCTCAGAAAAGAACACAAGGAAATGAATCTTTTTATTACAGAATTGTTGTAAAAACAAAATCAAAATGTACCTTTTCCATAGTTTTTATTTCTTAAAAATGAAAAATGTTTCAATTAAACTTAATGATAGCATTCAGGCTGAATTAAATAAAATTGCTTTTAAGTCACTGAAACTGCATTAGTGGTGAATTTGTCTCCTTGAATCTTTCTTGAATTAACATGTTGCTATTCTATTTTAGTTTCTGTTAATCTAAAAATAGAGTATTTCAGAAAAGATTTAGATAACATTTTATTGCTGAAAAGAAAAGGTAACCTATTGAAACACTGTCTATTTTTTAATATATACATGCACACATTTTACACTGGTTAGTAGTGTATTAAAACTAGCTCTTCTATTTATTTATAAAAAAATACAACGTATTTATTTCTTTTGGAATATAATTTCAAATAGCAACATAACAGTGGTAACATCCATAGAATGCTTGTGGTCACACGCAAATAATTTTTTTTGTCAGTAGATGTAGTTTGGAAGTCTTAATGGCAATTTATCAACTAGCTTGGGTTATACTATTAGTTAACTCCTTACTTAAAGGGTTTTGTTTATTTTCTTTCTCTCCCTTTTTGCCCCAGTCATCTTTACCTCAAGCAGGAAAATCTACAATCCAAATGTAAGTAATGATTTCATATATAATTCACTGAAGGAAACTTGCCATCCAGGCTTAAGGGAAAAAAAACCTCTGCTCTTCCAATTGACAGTTTTTTCTTTCTCTTTTTAAATCTACATTTGCATTTGTGTTATAAAAATTTCATTAAACCTAGCAAATGACTGGGAACACAAAGTTTTATGTTTGTCAATAACACCAGTCGATTTTTTCCCTTCTGTTTGCTTCGAGACATTGGTCTTCACCTGTATTATCTTCTATTGCTTTGTTCAAGGTCTGGTGATTTTGTTAACTTTTTTGTTATTCCCTTGACACTGATTTTTCCTGTAGCTCTTGTTTTTTTCTTTGCTAGACCTGATAGTTTCTTCTCCCACCAAAAAATCTCAGACATCTCCTTAGACCCTGGTATCCTAATTAAAACTGTGTATTGATGTACTACTTAGCTTGGTTTAGTAGTACATCAATAAAGTAGAGAGCAGGTTGGAAGACAAAGTCTCCCAGAGTATTTTGAGGGATTTTGTATTGATTTAAATTACTTTCCACAGAGTAACTTTGTAGTTTGTCTGGTGCAGGTAATATTATACTTTCTCTGGAGCTGTTAGTATGATGTTGATTTCAAACATTATGGTTAAAATTCTGGTCACTGTTGCAATGGGAGACTGCAGGTATGAGAAACACACAGGCAATCTTGTCTCTCTTTTCCCTTTTTTGAGGCAGCCAAAATCTTGTACACAGGGTAAGAGTCCTCTTATGACATGGAAAAAAACAACAAACAAATCCCCACACATTTTAAGGGCTGCCAAGAGTATGGTATCAAGATTAGTGGTGGATTATCTCCATTATTATAGTGATCAATGTGGGGTGCATTCGTCTAAGAGATGAGTGAAGTGATGGAAACAACTCTGAACAGGTCATGGGATACTGCAGACATTCAAACTCCTAGCAGCATCAGCAGATGCCGACAGAGTTTTGCTTCTGATTGCTTCCTCCACTCTTCCAACACTTGCTTCAGGAAAAGTCTATCTGTCCCTAAACCACTAATTTTCAGGTTTGTTGTGATGGTTATTCACTCCCCTTTTCTCAGTCCCTTCCTCCTGAAAAAGGAGAAAACAGCAACCTCTTTGACAAGTTTGACTGACTGCACAGAAGAGAAGATGTGCTTGCCCTGAGGCCAAGAATTCAACTGAATCGATGTTGCACAAGACAGGTTAGGAGAAACTTCCATCTCATCACTTATTCCACATTAGATGAGGACAAGCTGTTAGATCTGGATGCTGGTACTGGCAGCTCAGGAATCCAGACCCCAGCAACAGTGTCAGGTCTCTGTACGGGCCAGCATGTTTCTGAATCCTCTCTTCTTTTTTCCTTCTCATCTCCACTGCAGCTGGTGCTCCATAGCAGACACAAACAGGAGTATTATACCAAATTTAGGGGAAGAGAGAGATTTCTGGTGCATAGCAAGAAAGATGGGAACCTCTGTGACCACGGACGTCATGACACCTGGTATTAGAGAAGTTAAAGTATGGGAAGTACTATGATCATTTTACTGCAGTCCCTCCTTACATTAAGAAAAGGGGTTGGATGTCGGAAAATAGGCAATAACCTTCCCATAATGCCCACCTTATTATGTATCCAGAGTCATTCTTCCTGCAAGAACTGCCATAATTCTTGCACAATTCTGAAACCTGACACCCTCATTTACTGACTCTAAATATTTACTTCTGTTTCTTCTATCCATCCGTCCATCCATCCATCCATCCATCCGCCCATCCATCCACTCAACTTTTCACCTTTCTTGGGAAGCCCTCATTACCTATCACACCACAAACTGTGACTAAAATCTGTTTAGAGTGGACTTGATGTCAGACTCAGATAGTTCTGGCATTTTGGGTAAAGTCCAGTCAGAAATCCTGTTACAGAAATTATCGCTTGTACATCTGGTTTATATGGGTTGTTTTAAGATAGAGGAGAAGGAAAAATGTTGGGATGGCATGGGCTAAGACAGTCCTTGTCCAGTCTGTACTATCTATCCCAGAGTAGAATGATCTAAATATAGGATGCTTATAACAGTACTATTCTGACAGTTCTTTTAGCCAAAAAAGTGGAGGATGCTGCGTTCAGTTTATCAGCCTGGTTTGCAAAGATTTATATCAACCTGTTCTAGAGGTCTGTTTTGAGGTAGGTAGTCATGTCAGAGGGGTAATTCCTGTTTGGTGGGAAAGTCCTGCCCCCACATCCATCTCCTCAGCAGAAATAACTCCAACAACGTATTCTATCTCCAAGCTCTTCATCTGAGTTTGACTCTTTACTTTAATCTATCCTCTTCCACTTCATTCTTGATACCTAGGTCAGAAAAACACAGTTCTGCCTATACCACTGAAGGGCATTAAACCAGCCCTGAGATGCGGTATAAAGCATTCCTGGCTACGTATTAAATGGCTGCATTGTATTCTGGACAGAGCTTTGTGTTGTCATTTTCAGTCCTTTGTACAAAGGAAGGAAAATGGCCTGAGATACTGAGCAGTTTCACCAACATTGGTGTGTCTGCACAGTCAGTAACGTCTAGCAAAGTAATTGCAGTTCTTCAAACAAAGGAGATACGAGCTGGAATTTTATTTTCCCTCTGAGTTCCACCAAGCACTTCAACATCGTCTGGATTAATATAGACTGCCTATAGAGCCATATGCAGTAAAATTATTTCAGACATATTTTACAACTAAAGGTTCTATTCCTATGGGTCATTGGAAAGTATCTTCCCTAGCAGAGCCTAAAAAGTGAATTATTTGTGGATGATTATATGCAGTGGCCTCATCTGCTAATGGTTTAGTTGTGTTATGTTGAGGTGGAGCTGAGGATTTGTTGTACATAAGATGTTAATGAAGGTAATCTCTTATCTTTTCACATTTCTCTTTCTGTTTTAACAATATCAATTCTAAATCTGAATTCAGCAAGATGATGTCTAGACTCTGAGGTCTAGAGACAGCTCAGCGACCCTTCTTAGACGGGTACTTACCCAAAACCTGTTAGCAAGTAATGTCCTTGTCAAGACCAGGACTTTCAAGCCAAGCACACACCACAAAAATGCCATGCAAGTAGTGTTCATGCTGGAAGTCTCACCAAACAAACAACTGAAGGAATTTGGTGGAGAGTGAGTTGTTTTCTTTAGTTTTTCTCTCAAAGTGCAGATGAAGTTAGCTATGCTTATTTTTTAGCTATTCGGTAACTAAGCTGTTACTGGAACATGATATTTCCATGATCTTTAGGTTCGTTACTGAAATTGTGAAGATGCTTTAATAAATACCACGTGATTCCACATGGCAAAGGTTACATTTCTGAACATCTCTTCTGCCAGTACTTTTTACACACTGAAAGTGCATTTATGGAAGCATAGTTTAGCAGAATATATGAAATACAGATTTGACTAGGAGACCAATTGGATTAGGACCTCAGCTGCATACTTTGTATGGCATATTTATGGTTATGGAGAAGCTAAACAGAGTGTCTAGTTAGGGACTGAGTGATTCCAAAATTTATTCCATTATCTGTACTTTAAGGTTCCCAGTCATGAGTGACTTATCGTCCTGTGTAAGGTCAATTTCCTCAATAGTGAGGATACCCATGGGAAAACTGTAGTATGATGGGGTTATTTATAATGTTGACACAGTCATTTGTAACAGTAATCTCTCCTTATATAGTAATAACAAAGACACTGAGGATTCTGCTGAAGTAAATGCACTGAAAATTTAGTAACAACAAGGCCTAAAATCAAAGCTCAGTGACTCTCTGCATAAAGTCACTCATCTTATTTTTCCCAGAATTGAAGGATATACAAACAGTCCAGTTGGTGGGTTCACTGAATATTTCTCACCACTTAATTTTAAATCATTCGTGATGTATGTAGTAGGAAAAAAGTCCAAATCTTTTGAATATGATTCAGCACCTCTGGTTGCACTAAGTTTTTCCTATCTAAAATGTTTCATTGTTAGACTAGTTAGAAGATAGAATATATTTCAAGTTGACCATGGCTAGCACTGTTCAATCACAGTGATCCCATCAGGGAGAAAAACTCAACATCATTAATTAATTGGACCTGTTTCAGACATTAGTCTATTCTCACTTTTCCAAAGACTTCTATGGGAAGCTCTTGTTTAAAAAACAGATACTATGAAGTGTTCATCAAAGTGACTATATCAAATTATGTTAAATGTTTACTATTTTTTGTCTTAAACCTTCGATATAAAGTAACACAAATTAAACAAACTGCATCTATATCCATGTGTTTGTATGTATACATATAAGGACATACGCATGTACATACATGAATATACATCATTACTAAGAAGTCTGCAAATTTGAGAGCATTGCAAATGAGAGCACAAGCAAAACTTTATGGTCACCAAAAATCATAAAACAAGTTAAACCTTCTGTGGGAACATCTGAGCCATGGTGCATTCTTCAAATGTGGTACTACCTGTTGCCAAGGGACCTGTTTGGTAGATTCCCCATAATTCTCAGTAGCCCATTTTTTTCTTCCTTAAAGGACTCAGCCATATTATTCTTTCTCTATTCCTATCAGAGAGAATGATGCAAGAATGACCAATTTTTTTCTTGGCAGGATTTTGCCCAGCAAGAATACTTCACATTAAAATGATAACCAACAAAATCTCAGTTTAATTGCACTGACATCATACTAGCTCCGTGGCAGCTGTAATGCTACCATCAATGTATAACATGGATGTAATTAGAATCATAGGATCATAGAATGATTAGAGTTGGAAGGGACCTTGAAGATCATATAGTTCAAATACCCCTGCCATGGGCAGGGGCACCTCCCACTAGACAGGGTTACTCAAAGCCCCATCCAACCTGGCCTTGAACACCTCCAGGGAAGGGACTTCCACAGCTTCTCTGGGCAACCTGTTCCAGTGTCTCACCTCCTCAGAACTAAGAATTACTTCCTAATATCTAATCTAAATCTACCCTCTTTCAATTTATAAACACTGCCCGCGTCCTATCACTACACTCCCTGATAGAGTCCCTCACCATGTTTCCTGTAGGGCCCTTTTATGTACTGGAAGGCTGCTACAAGGTCTCCCCAGAGCCTTCTCTTTTCCAGGCTGAACAACCCCAAGTCTCATAGCCTGCCCTCATAAGAGAGGTGCTTCAGCCCTGTGATCATCCTCATTGCTTTCCTCTGGACTCACTCCAACCGGTCCATGTCCTTGTTATGTTGGGGGGCCCCACAGCTGGACTCTGTACTCCAGGTGGGGTCTCACCAGAGCAGAGTAGAGAGGCAGAATCACCTCCCTCGACCTGCTGGCCACACTTCTTTTGATGCAGCCCAGGATGTGGTTGGCTTTCTGGGCTGCATGCACGCATTGCCAACTCATGCTTCTCATCCACCAACAACCCCAAGTCCTTCTCCTAGGGGCTGCTCTCAATCCATTCTCCACCTAGCATGTATTTGTGCTTGGGATTGTCCCTAAGATACAGGTTCATGGTATTATCAGTCTAATAACTCCTTCACAGTCTATGTAACTGTATATGTATCTCTGCAAACCTTTGAAATCAAGTTGCTAATAAAATGAAAAATGTATATTAAACATTAATATGTAGTAGACGTTGTTCACTGTTTTGTGATCTGTAAAGTTTGTGAAAAAGCACAAAAGTAGCCTTTTTACTTTTATTTATAAATATTTTGCATAGGTACTCCATTTAGTCTTGTTAAAACTCCAATTTGAAGTTCTCAAGTTTGATCTAGAGGAGAAGACGTCATTGAGGAAACAAAGGAAAAAAATTAAATGATTCCTTCCCTCTGTCCTCCATGTCCTGAAGTCCACAACTTTGTGTCTGTTCTCAGGAAAGCAAGCAAAAAAAAACCCCAAAATAATCTTCACAAGTTTCCATTGTTTATTTTTACTATTTCCACAAATATTTAGGCTAACAACTTGCAGATTATCTATTGTTCCAGTGCAACTGGATCTTTGAAAATCAGAGCTTCAAATGGAATTTTTTTTTCAGACTTTTATATGTAGTTGTGGGAAAATATAAATGTATTTTTTGCAGTTATACATTTGAGAGGGCTGAGAGACTTGGAGTCTACTGGAGACAAGACTAATTTGTTGTCTAATTTAAAATTTTTTTTTAGATCATGGGCAACAGTAATTGAAAATGGCCCAAATTAAAACTATACGCTTTTTTTTTTAACCAAGCAACATTTCAATCCTTTCATCTACGACTTTTATATGACACAAAAAAAAAAAAAAAAAAAAAAAATCAGTTATTTGAGACATTTCAGTTCTGCACTCTCATACTTCTCTCTCCTCTCACTTTAAACTGTGACGTCATTGCCAGAAACACAGCTAAAGTTAACTAAAGCTTGGTTTCATTCACCTGCCTCTCCTACAAAATGGATTTAGATGAGTGAATCTAACCAGAAGTGGAAGGCATTGATTAATACGAAATTGGCATAAATGCACTCATTACTTATCCTACTTGGATAGAAACCATTATGTTCATCAAAGGGATAACAAAAATACAAAAGCACATCTTTAAATTATTTTCTCGATGGTTTTTAAAATTATACTTTCATTCATTAGCTTCTAATTCAGCAATATTTCAGTTGGTAAACTGTGAGTTGGGCTATATTCTATCTCTAGTTTCACCTGACAAAATGCTCCTGACCACAATGAAGTTACACTTGCCTTAGATGAAATTTAAAATTAAGTTCTCACATTGCTTAATGCTGAGTGTATACAATAGTACAGTCTCCCTAGTCCTTGTCTTTTTTGGTAGTTCTTCCAGTAGCAGAAGATAAATGTTAAACATACCTTTTGAATTTTGCATTAAGGGAGTTTATCTGAATCAGCACATCTGTCACAGCTTCTAAATTCCTCAGTTTAAAGAAAATCCCATTACTCAAATCCAACTTACGTAATGGGCAACATGATGATTGGCCTAAGGCAGCCCTAACCACCATGAACCTTGAAACTTCATGCCAGACTTGCATTATTTCATCACTTAATGGTGATGATGAAGCCTGCAATGTCATGCCATATTCTTGAGCTATGAGTAAAACCTGCTTTTATATGGCCTGTTGGATATTAAACTTCAGATAGTTCTAGAAAACTATGTTGATTCCCACAGATTTTGTGTTGCCTTTTGCATTCAAACTGATTACCACACATGTACTGAAGACAGTGTAGACTATTTTTAGATCCTTCTTAAAAAAATTCCTCATGCCATGTTCAGCTTCCCTGTTTCTTTTTTAACAAAAAAAAACAAAAAGCAAACAAAAAAAAAAACAAAAAACAAAAACATTATCAATTGGCAATCAGAGGAAGTACTCATATGTAATTTGAGTTTGTCTCATTGCAAAAGGGCATCAGTCAGAGAAAGGCAAGGAGTTGTAATGCAGGCAACCCTATGATCATTGCTTTTTGGAGCAGTTGTGAGCCTCTCTCAACATCATGCTGTGAGACCACGTGAGCTTGTTCCCCAAGACTTTTCTCCTTGTATTCTTAGTCAACAGTTATGTGAAGGTAAAGAGACAGTTTGTGTAATGTACCTTGGTGCTGCAGTCATTTAACATGCGTGGACTCGAAGGATAATTGATTGATGACAATTTAAATGACTGTTTGTATGATGAGCCCAAAGACAGAATGTGAAGTGTTAGCATTGAAACTGAGGGGAGAACACTATGTTATAGGACCTCAGGAAGTCTAGCAATCTTTGATCTAATCTCAATGGCTTGCCCTAAAAAGATCCTTACCTGCAGGGTACATGGAATACTTACATCCAACTGCAAGAGTGCTGAGGAAAACTGTACTATGAGTCTCTCTTCACCTTTTGGACTGGGCTGTCCCCCTGAAACTGAAAAAAAGGAAAACCGAGGGGGTTTATGTTTGGTTGGGCTTTTTAACAGCTTCAAGACATTAATTGACATACTGACTCCAGTGAATCCACTGCACAGCTCTTACTGGCTTCATCAGGATCAGATCTAATTTATCGTGTGAAGTTACATTCAAGATATGTACATGCTGAACTGAAAGACAGGAAAAGTATAAGATTCATGAGAAGGGATTTATAAGAGATGAGAAGGAAGGGAAAAAGCTAACAGACTGAATATCCAGTCTACTCATAATGGCCAGTCTGTGCTTTAGAGATCTAAGTGTGTATGTACTGGGAGGTGAAGGAAAGGTTGCTTAAACATAAACTATTCCCATTGCTTAAACATAAACTAAATTAACATTAACCACTTCAATTTTTATGAAACAATGTGGTCCCAAATGTCAGATGAAATAAAAAAAAAAAAAACCTAAACCTGTGACACTGCTGAGCACTTCGGTAAGGTAACAAAAATATTTTAAGTTTGCAAATATGCTTAAGATGAAAAAGAAAGATCCGCAAATTCAATACCAGAAAGCAGACTTTCACTTATAGTGCAAACTTTGACATGTCTTCCTAAGGCTCCACACAACCCCACTTGCCACAAACTTCTTGTATGTACACCAGGGATAAGAGAAAACATGCCTCTAGTTGTGTTTATCTAAACCTGAAAGTACATTAAGGCTTCATATTTGTAAAATATAATTATTTTGGAAATTCGTAGTGCTGTTATTCTCATAAAGACTTTTGTGGTAATGTGGGCCTTTACAAATGCTGGAAAACATTTAATACATTGGTCATAGGAAATTTATAATGTCTGCTATCACAACTGATGTGTCGCAATTGCATTTGGTAGAAATAGGATGTGCTTCAGCAATTGTAAAAATTAGACAGGTAATACCATCTAATTATACTCAAAAGGATTCTTTTCCTTAATTTATTTTTCACATAAGCTTCTTTCAGGAACCTAATGCTATAACTTAAAAAGAAATAATTTTTTCATCTGCCTTTGTATATTTCTGATTCTCTTAAGACTCTTCTGCTGTTCAGAAAATAAGATTTTCTTGTCCTCATGGGATGTAGAAGTAAGCACATTCTATCTGAGATTTTTATGATCCTGATGCTTTGTGCATATTTCCTGTGGCAGACAAGTTATGCTACAGTGACAAAGCAGGGTGTCAGCATGACCTTGCTTTTTTATACAAGCTATCAGTGAGAGCTACCATGAGACAGCCTTGGATATGACTTCGAAATTATTGTATTGGTAGATATTTTTGGCTGCAGACTGAAACAATGTCACAATATGTGTTGTTGCCCAAAGGCTGTTGATAGTGAATGTATGTCATAAGGTTAGTCTGTCCCCTGTGGACATACAAATAGACTCATGATCAAAAAAGAATGTGTGCCAATTTTATACCATGTTTGAGCAGAGTGGGATTTCAATAACCTTTTGAATAGCAGTTTTGGAGTACTGAGGCATTTTTATGTCAAGAAGTGTATGTGACAATCCAGGAAAAAAGAATAACTCAGGTATCTTGAACTATTGAACAGGCATCAGCCCACATTACAGAGATTTCCATAGTTCTCTGAATGGTCCATATCCCCAAGACTGATGAACTAAGACAAGTGACAGTGTCAAAAGTTGCTAGGCCTTATGCTAAATCTCAGAAAATCATCCCATTGGCTTTATCTTCTTGCAAAATTCTCTTGTGCAGAAACATAACCCTTTGTTCACATGCAGCGTGCCACTCTGAACAGCTAGGTCTCTTGCTCTTTGGGCAGATCAGTCACACATGCTTCAGCAGTGGGAGAGGAAGATGCCTAAATTCCTGAAAAAATTTAGCTCTTTTATACCTCCCATTAAAGACTCAGTGGCATTGAAAGTAGTCCAATATACACCTGAAAGGATCATTTAGGTTCAGAAGCAGAAGGGATTGTATCTGTTGCTTTATGGTACCCTATTGAGAAAGTATTCTAAGCATAAAATGAAAATTACTCCACAGGCCCGGATGGTCCAGACCCTCCATCTGCTAGTTAGCAGGAAACTGCCTTTACCATCCCAATCTGAGAGACAGTCAGCTAAAGGCTACTTTTTAAAAAAATCCATTCATGATAAAAGTCATATTATGATTTTTTTTTTTTTCCTGGGGCATGAGAGAGAATGAGCAAGGATTTTCATCTGACAGAAAACTATCTGTCAGCAGGCAGCAGAACCCAACAAGAGTGGATTTCTAGAATAAAATGGTGCTGAGGAGCCAATGTCTATACTAGAGGTGTTTGAGGAATTTTATTTCAAGGTCGCTCCAGTTTGGCTTGAAAGAAAATTAGCTGTTGACAGTGTGTCAGGTGTGCTCGTACTCTAGTTTAGGAGGTGTGGATTTCATGCACTTTGAGGCTATTCTGCAAAGGGTACCAAAAAGTTGGAAACAATGAGGAAATTCATTTCAAAGGTACACCTGATCTGAAATGCTTGTATAGATTAACTCTTGGCTTTTTAAATTGTGAAAATTATATGAAAATTACTTATAGAATCATGGAATGGTTAAGGTTGGAAGGGACTTCTGGAGGTCATTGAGGGAGGTGATTCTGACCCTCTACTCTGCTCTGGTGAGAACCCACCTGGAGTACTGCCTCCAGCTCTGGAGCCCCCAGCATAACAAGGACATGGACCTGTTGGAGTGAGCCCAGTGGAGGGCCACGAAGATGATCAGAGGGCTGGAGCACCTATCCTATGGGGCCAGGCTGTGAGAGTGTGGAATAAATACTAAATTGGCTAAAAATACAAAGGCAGAGCATTGTTCACACATTAAGGAAAAGTATAAAATCAAGAGGCTTCTGAGGTAGAGAGCAGTTGCAGCTGGCATGCAAGGAATTCAACATCTGCAATTCCCTGGGCAATATTGCTTGCGATGCAACATGGGGAATGGAGTGGGATGGAAATTCCACGGCCAAGCCCTGTGATGATCCAACAGATATGGGAACGAGATGGTACTATAGAACCAATAAGCTGCCCATTTACCACCCTGAACCAACATTTTGTCAAATTTTGATGAAATGCTGTCCTTTGTGCAAACTTTGCTCATTATAATGTCATTATAATACCAAAACACACATCCATCCCAAAGACTACCCATCTCCAAGGTGTGACCACTCCTCCTTGAGTCTGCGCCCTGAATTTTTCGTAAACTATACCTTTAAATGTGAAGCGAGAGAATTTTACACCAATCATAATTAAAGTATTTATGAATAAAGTCACTCAAACTCCACTTTGAAGATAAAAACATAGTATAAAAATAGCCCAAGAAAGGGGGGATATCAGGGAAGACACCATTGTGAACAAGTCGAGGAGAACTCCATCACTGACTTCTGGGATCAGTCGACGGGCTGAGCCTTTCTTCCCCCCTCATAGGGACGCCTTTGGGTAAGACTTAGATTATACCGAGTGCTTTCTCAGGAAACTTAGGAATTTCTCTAGAGAATCTCTATCCTACATTTATAGCCAGGCTGTATCGTTTATAACTTTGTTGTGCGTTTGATATATGTAATAATACTTTTATTTGCACGTGCTTTGCAGACAGTGTATTTATCACTGGCAATCCTAAGAACCTATCTATCTGTTGTTTAAATTAACAGCACTGTTTAAGTAGCTAGTCGTGGTAGTTCCTCATTGAACGTGACCAAAGACTCGAGAGTGGCCATGTTAGTCCATGAGCACGACTAGACTGAAAGTGCAGTCCACTATTAGTGTATCCAAATCGTAATAGTTTAATACATATTAACTGCGACTGGACTGATAGTGGTGAATTAGGCATCACTCAGAATTTAAACCTAGCCATACCTAGCCTCCCACCTCGGTGAGGAGTGTTAGAACGCAAGGGGGTTTATCTTCTGCCAAAACCGCTTTGCCCCTTTCCACGCAACAGAGAGTTGGAATTGTTCAGCCTGGAAAAGAGAAGGCTCTGGGGAGACCTTGTAGCAGCCTTCCAGTACATAAAAGGGCCCTACAGGAAACATGGGGAGGGACTCTATCAGGGAGTGTAGTGATAGGACGCGGGCAGTGTTTATAAATTGAAAGAGGGTAGATTTAGATTAGATATTAGGAAGTAATTCTTAGTTCTGAGGAGGTGAGACACTGGAACAGGTTGCCCAGAGAAGCTGTGGAAGTCCCTTCCCTGGAGGTGTTCAAGGTCAGGTAGGATGGGGCTTTGAGTAATCCGGTCTAGTGGGAGGTGCCCCTGCCCATGGCAGGGGAGTTGGAACTAGATGATCTTTAAGGTTGCTTCCAACCCAAACTATTCTAGGATTCCATTATTCTACAATCTGGTCCAACATCCCTGCTCATCCCTGCCACCTAGAGCAGGGTGCCCAGAACCATGACCAGATGGCTTTTAAATATCTCCAATGATGGAGACTCCACAACCTCTCACAACCCTCTCATGTCCCCTCCCTGATGCCCAGAGGAAACCTTCTTGGTTTCAGTTTGTGCCCATTGCTTCTTGTCCTGTCACTGGGTTCCACTGAAAAGAGCCTGAGAATGTCTCTTTGCAGCCTCCCTTCAGATATTTATAGACATTGATAAGATCCCCCTCCTGAGCCTTCTCCAGGCAAAATGGTCCCAGCTTTCTCAGCCTGTAGTTATATGAGTGATTCTCCAATCCCTTAATCATATTTGTGGCCCTTCATGGCTGGACTGTTTTCAGTATGTCCCTGTCTCTCTTGTACTGGGCAGCACAGAACTGGACATGGTACTCCAGGTGTGGCCTCACCTGTGCTGAGTAGAGGGGAAGGATCCCCTCTCTCAGTCTGCTGGCCACACTCCTCCTAATGCCTCCCAGGATACCATTAGCTTTCTCTGCTATAAGGCCACATTGCCGGCTCATGGTCAACTTGGTGTCCACCAGGACCCTGAGGTCCTTTTCTGTGAAGCTGCTTTCCAGTTGGGTGGCCCCCAGAACATATTGGTGAATGGGATTGTTCCTCCACAGCTGCAGGACTTTGCACTTCCCCTTGTTGAAGTCATGAGATTCCTGTTGGTCCATTTCTCCATCTTGTTGAGGTCCCTCTGGATTGCAGCATGACCTTCTGGTTTATAAGTTTTGTGTCATCAGCAAACTTGCCAAGGATGCACTCTGCCCTATATCCAGATCAGTAATAAGGACAGATAATACTGATAATACTGATCAGACACAGTGTTGACCCCCAGTGTATGCTGATGACAGGCATCTAACTAGATTTCATGCCACTGATCACCATCCTCTGGGCCTGGCCATTCAGCCAGTTTTCAATCCACTCACTGTCTGCTCATCCAGCCAATACTTCATCAGCTTCTCTATGAGGATCTTATGGGAGGCAGTGTTGAAAACCTTACTGAAGTCTAGGTAGACAAAATTGATTACCGTCCCCTTATCTAGCAAGCCAGTCATTTCATTGTAGAAGTTTCTCAGGTTGTCCTCTATAAAAAGGTGACACAAATGATAGCTAATAAACAGTAAAGTATATAATATAAAGTACAATGGTATTACAAAGAACTTTTTATGTCAATAGAAACTCTAGTTAAGCTGCCCATTACATTACAGGGGTATCAAGAAGACTTACAATGTGCCTGGAGAGAGCCTGTTTCAAAATCTTCCAGATAAAAATTAATGCTAAAATTTCAATATATTCAGCTTTTGAATAGTCAAAACTGCAGCATCACAGGTCCCAGCAAGGCTGTAGAAAGAAAAAAATAATCCTGTTTTTTCTTTCACCTTTTTTTTTTTTTTTTTTTTTAATAATATAGCTTGAAACTAATTGCAGGCAGGGAATAGAATTCCCATCTCTATCTCCAGAAATACTCCCCAGGTACTGCATTTCCATGCTTATAATCTACAGATTGAATGTTCTTAGGCATAAAAACATGGCTACAGTTCATAGTGATTGGTGCCAACTACCTGAATATTCAGCCTCTGTGATGGAAAATATGCAGCCTCCTCCACACTCCTCCCCGTCGCCTCACTGTCCTTTATCCCCCACAACCTTCTGTTCCCTCTATTTCAATAGCTCCTCTCACTATAATTCTGCTTCCAATTCTTATTTGGGTTATCTTTGGCTTTATTTTCAAACAAACCTCCAGCATAAGGAGTAGAGGTCCAGTGAAGGATAAATCTGCTGCAGAATATGTGACTCAAGGACACTGAGGGATGTGACATATTTTCTTTTTCTTTCATTTGTTCCACCCTCTTTCAAGGTGGTGTGGTTTATCTAAGGACTGTATACCTACAAATGAAACAGTTAAACTGTTCTTTGTTTGATACCTCATTATTAAAACTTATAGTTTTTTTAGAAAATTGTTCTTCACTGACTGTAGGGTGCCACCTATTGAATTACAATCTAAATAAAAAAAATAGTTTCAACTGTATATATTTTATAAGAATACAGTTTGTACGGTGGCAGGAAAAAGGACCTGCTTTTTTGAGTTATGAGCAATGATTTTCTAATGCTAGCCCAGAACTGTCTACATAGCTCATCATTATTGTGTTAAAAAGCTGAGGGTAATAGCAAAGCCTTCATGTCAGTACATAGAACCATGATTTCACAGGCGAGTTCATCATAAATTATAACTGTTCCTTTTATATCACATGAATTAAAAGATATATAGAGAGACTGAGATGAAAAAATACAGTAAAGAAAAACAATTTTATATTGCTAGCAGAGAACTGTGGAGGTCAAGTCATCTGGCACTGCCAACCTCTGCTCCTACGTGGTTGTGCGCCAGAGTTTACAGAACTGCATGAAATGAATTCTGGAGGTAAAAAAAGGTTTTAAAAAAATGTTGAAAATATTAGTGGAGTCAATATTCTACTTCAAAAGGAATATGGTTTTTGTACGACATACGTTTTGTGGACATACGACAAGTAATAAGCGAGATATACGCATTTGGCTGGGGATCAACCTTGACATGCAAAGAATATGATTCACCAACTTTCTTGAAGAAATAAACCTTATGCCTGCTGATGTCTTGGTACTTTTTGTGTCCAACTGCCTTGTGTGATATGAGGATTATGTCAGGGTGTAGTAGAGGGTAAATTTGTCAAGGACTGCATGATCCAAAAGCCACTGAAAGCAGTGAGATGGTTCCTTTTCACTTCATCTGGCCTTGAATCAGGTTTAGGATGATAATTTCTTCATTCCATGGATACCAACAGGGCTTCAGAATTGCATAACTCGCATGTGCTGTCAGGCCATTTTGTACTGAACTGAAAAACCAGCTAAAAGGAGAGATCTCTTTACACCAATTGCACACGTTAGATGGTTCTGGTTTTTTTGCAGACAATACTTGATCAAGTTCTTACTATGCTGCGCTGAGTAACAGTGCAAGCTGGTAGGATTAGCATTCACAAATTGTCTGAACACTTAATAAGGAGACAAACTATAATGTTGAGCATGAAGAACATAAGTACTTCTGTCTAACAGTAGCACATTTCTAATTGCAAAGGAGAAGCTTCTTTTTGTAATTGAGAATTCACTGCTGTGTGAATCTGCCTTTTAAATGATGACCATAAATGCAAAATTACTGACAATGGTTCCTCACAAATGTATACTTAGGCTTTGTAATTATAATTTATATTTTATTTCTGTAGTTTCAGTTCTTGGAGAAGGCTTTTTGTAACAAAAACAATAAACAATCATCATTCTGTTCAGTGGTTAGAAGTAATTTTACAATATTTTTTAAGCTGAGCCCTCAGTGCTTTATTGTCTCTCTTTAATTATGACATAGTCAACAGTACTGCACATGGTCTTTACTGCATAATTGTCTGATCTCTCCCAGGAAATACTGGGGATTTTTGGGCTGCAACTATAGGCCAACATTTCGAAACCTGAATGTCTGCTGTTAAATCTTTAAATCCATATTAAGGCTCATAGATCAATATGACCTAACTTTCATTCCTCTAGCTCTTTTCAGTTGATTCACGGCCACTTACTCTCTTTGAAAAGCAGGCCAAATTTATGTAGATGTATCAATATGGATTTAAAAATCTAATTTCAGATGCTTAGCAGTGGCCTAAAAGATTGTGCTGTGGTTTCCAATTTTAACATGAGCATCATTATAACTGTCTTTTGCAGGCAGGTCTACGTCTGCTAAAATCAGTGGAACCTGTGCCAGTATCCGGTTGGGGCAGGATTTGGCATGTTATAAGGAGAATGTCTAATTGTAAAAAATAAGAAATTGGAAACTATGGTACAATTTGTGGTGTTCTGAGGATGCAAATAGATAATTTTTGCTTTTTATGTGTTTGTAATAAGAGAGTAGATATTCTATTAAACTTATATGTGATCCGTTCTTTGGCAGGATGTCAGTGTTTATGAATGAGTCTTCATTTGTAATCCTGCGTATTAATACACACCCTTTTACAATTCAATCTGACAGCTACTCCAAATTCATAGATTGCCCTGCTAGAGGCTTCCAAGGTCATAGTCCTTCAATGCACTGTTTGTCAAATTGCTCTGACACACCTCCTGCTGGCAAGCCTACTCGCAGGGTGTTAATATTCCATTACAGAGCCACATGACCTTGAAAATTGATTGCAGACTGAAGTAAAAATGTCAAAAAGCTCAGGTAGATGAAGGTAACTGGTGATGGTGATGGCAGGAATCTGACAGGAGCTGCAGAAAGTTTCTTCAGAGGAAGCAGACATTGCACACACATTTCTGAAGTCACTCACAGGATGTTTAAAGAGAAGTAAAGTTTGCGGCAGAATATGAGAACCATACATTTTTGTAATATGACTGTGAAAGCTCATGTTGAACTCATGAGATTTATAACATAAGTGTCTGTTAGCATTGATATGCCTACAGAATTGTAGCTAGAGAGAAAATGCTTTCAACAAGAGCAAAGAGTGTGCTAAAAATGAAACCTATGGTTTAACAGTAACAAATGTTGTCAGGAAAATGGTCATGGAAATATGATTTTATTTTCATAACTACCGGAATAGATCAATACTTAAATATGTTTAAGTTAAAGCATCATGCAGATGTGAGTCAGATCAGAATCAGATCCTGTTTTTTTAACAATCAAATACAAAGGAATTCTGAAATTGTAACTGGAATGGAATAAGCTGTTGCATATAAAAGCAACAACACATTTTGTACTTAAAATTTTGGTAAGCACTGGTTTAATATGGGAATCAAATGAACTTGGAAATGCTCTGTCTACACTTTGTACATCTTACACTGTATGTTGGCAAAATAAATGTGGTCACGCAGTTTCTTGTTGTGCTAAGATCCTCAAAAGAGATGGTTTCCAGAGTTTGAAATGCCCGCTTGTTTCAACAAGATGGAAAATGGATCAAGTCAGATCAAAGCAGTAAAGTGATTTTTTATGCAACAAAACATATGCTTAAAAAGTGAATCATCAGCTAAAACACATGCAATTGCTTGTGGGTATGTTTCATAGTAGAGGCATAATCAATACGACAACCCAAGTTAGACCCTATACTAACAATAACTTCAGAATTGTCTTTGAACATTCTTTGTTGGGCTGCATAGCACATCATTTGACTTAGACTGCTTTTGATTATATCAATGCAAACAACACAAGAGTTTTAAATCTCATCAGCAGATTTACAATTCTTCGGTAAAGCAAATAAAATTGCCAAAACGTTGTGTCATTTTTTTCCTGGCTTTTCCTTCTTACTCTTTTTAAAAATAAGATCAAATGTAAGTACATTTCTTCAAATATAAACACTTGACAATCCAATTCTCATTTTATTAATTTATGTTCACAGAATAAGTTTTTCTCTCTCAGTCTTGCAATCCCTCTTTTCATTTTTTTCTTTTTCTTTTTCTTTCTTTTTTTTCCCCCAAGCTTGACACCTACAGTTTCTTAGACTTGAATGTGCACCTGCTAAACTCCTAGAGTAAGGAAAGTAACTTTGAGAAAGTGTCAGGAAAGGCAGAATCTGAAATTTATTAACCAAGATATGGCAAATGTAAATGTCAGCTTGCATAACTCTGGCTACCTGGGGTTGCAATAGATTTTTCGACTGTCTGGGCAATGAAAAGTGAACTTTTGAAATAGCATTATATATGTATATGTATATATATATATAAATATAGATGTATATAAATGAAATAGCACTATACCAGATATAAGAAAAAGCTCTCTAGCTAGAGGGCATTTTTTGAAGCAAATTAGTGTATACTTACTTACGCCCCAAAGATTTCACATTAAAAGTAAAGTTAGTGTATATAAAACACAAAAATACATATTTTCATGTTTTGTCATTCATATTTTACTTATTTGCAAAAATATAGATGGAAAGATGCATCAGCATGTGTTCATATCATATATATTCTCAAGTCTTACCTGTAAACTATTAAATACTGCTGAATGAGAACTTCAGAACAACTCTGGCTCAGGAGAGCTTAATGAATATCAGAAAAGAGGAAAGAAACAGCCAGAGAGTAACTTCTCTCCCCAGCTAGCACACAGAGAAAAACAGATATTAAGATTTTATTATAAAATGAACTCTAAATTTTGTAGTTTAAAACATTCCTTCTGCTTTAGCACAAAAAGAGAAAAAATAATCAAAACAAACTTAAAGCACAGTATAATATGTATCAGTACTGTATTTGTGGATCTATGTTCATGGTTTGGAGTGTTATTTTCACTTATAGAGAAAAGAGACTAATTCAGAGCAAAACATCCATTTCGTGTGGTCACTTCAGTGAGTGTCAGCACAGGTTTTGGTTATGGAAACAATCTTTCCTCCCATGGAATGTAAAATTGGGCTATGGTAGAGGAGCATAACTCAGATGACTGCTCAGAGGTAAGTTTTAGCTCAATGGAATTACTGAAGTCAAGTGTCAAATGGAAACAAAACCCACAAAACAACTGAAAAACAACAGCAAGAATAAATGTGGTCACTATTTTTTTCTGTCTCACCTCATGTGTTACATTTGATGAGCAAAAAAACTGGGAACCATTCACATTCTCTGTCTACTTCCTCCTTTGTCTCTCATGTGCAAGCACACGTACATCATTTACCATGTTGTAAATGCACGGTAGAATTTTCTGTAGAAAAGATTTTTATTTCACAGCTATATTTACTTGTTGAAAGTAGAATGATCTTGAAAAAACATTCAAATTATGAGATGTATGATATAAGTAACAAATACATCAAGTTACGTGCTGCTTTCCTAATTATTGTCCTTTGATTACTGCTATGAATTTCATCGTCCCCATAATGGTAGTGATCATCTTATTATAGTTATTCACCTTTTAGTGCTTGGCCTTTTATTCACTTTTTACTGCTGCTGACACAATTCTGTTTCAACAAAGAGAGAAATAGTGAAACTAGCAGTGTAGTCCTCACTGCAAGATAAAATAGGTTTTACAAATAGCTTTTCTCTGGGCAACACTATACACTGCAGTTGTAGCAATACAAAGGAAACCATTACACAGCTTAAAGAGCTACCCATCTGTATATGCTGTGAAGTATGCATAGATGCACATAGAAAGTAACATCTAAAGGAACCTTAGAGTAGATGTGATGGTATTGTTCAAAAGTTCAGTTCAGTTTCAGAATAAATGTCATTTTCAACTGCAATTTACTGCTCAGTGGAGGAGCTTTGCTGTTGGGTAATAAATTCATCTTTATTCTCAACACTAGATCATGGAAAACAGCTCTAGTTCCTTGAAGCAAACAGATGTATTTTAAGGTAATTGAAGTCACATGTGCTTCCAAATAATCAATAGTGCATTCAGAAATAATTTATTTGTTACAAGGCAAATCCTGTATCAGGTCATTTAAAATTAATTTGAAAGAAAATTTATATCTATGACCTACATTTAGATGCCTCTTTAAAATAAGATGGGTGATGGCAAGTACAAACAAACATGCACTTTATCACAAATAGTACCCATAATAAAAATTTCATTTTCAAGAGGCATTCACTAAACAATTCTCACAAATGCATGACTATTCCCATTTCACATCTCCATAAACCAAGGCAATAACTGTAAGAAATAAGTATCTATAAAGAAAATAATTCTCAGAGTGCTCACAGTAAAGATAAAAGTCTGTAATGATAAAGCACTGTAGAAATGAACATATGATAATAACAGTTCAATCATTATGCTTCACTTTTTCTAAACTTTATGGTTAATAGCAATGAAAATACTATGTATGGATTTTCATTTCAAATGACCAAGTCTAATACAGCATTGTATGTTGGTAGACTTAATAATTATCTTATTTTTTTTTAAATAAAGACATAGTTTTTACCTGAGTGTGAATGCTATGCCACATTTGTACTTCTCATTTGACACCTCTGTTATGTTTTGCAAGACCTAAAAGGAAAAAAAACGGGGGTGAACAGTCAGCCTGCAGCCAGTTAATATCTTGTGATTCACTCCACTTTACTTCCCAAACTGTCATCATAGTTGAGACTAAATGGCAGCACTTTTGTTTGTTAAGTCAGGTACATGGTTAAAAATTAGACTCAGTATTGAACTGGACTGAAAATGAGGTGATAATTGAGATGTTTAAGATGAACCTTGAAACGCAAATCTATTGATATTTATGAGTATGTTCAAACTATTTGACTATGTATCAGAAGTACATACAACTGTTTATTCCCTCTCTTGTTTTTTCACTGTACAATAAGGGATCCAAATATTTTTAGAGAATTCATATTTTTTTTTTCTCCAGACTAGCAGGTACGTGATTTTTCAACTTAGTGAAAAATAACATAGGCTATTAGCATAGGCTTCTGCACTTATGAGGAAGAGAAAGGTTCTGGGCTCCAGGCCTTGCTTAGGAATTCTTTCTGTGGTGTATATCCACTGAAATACCCAAACTGGTCTGGATCAGGAATCACAATCTCCAGAGTTAAACATCCCAGGATTTACACTTCGAACAATGGAAAGGGCTTGATCTATTTTACATCATTTGGTTTCTTTGCGGTACAGTTTTATCAGGAGTTGAGTGTTCCACACACTTAAAAATACCTGGTGAGTAGATCAGTCTTACTGAAAATAGAATTAGTCTCCTGTCCTTTTCATAGAGATTATTAAACTGAGAAGGATGCTGATCCTCAATTTCTGATTTAAAAACTTGCTTTAGACATGAGGTAATTATGTCAAAGGAGGATAATAGCACCAGCACCATACTGCTAAAAAAGGCTGTCATTCCATTTGGAGCCTGTCAAGGTACAGATGTGCCAAGGAGCAGCTCAGCCCCCACAGTGGAGTTAAACAAAAGTACACCTCATTCCTTCACCTTGAGCAGGCTAAGGTGCGGGTTGCCAAGCTTTTAAGATAGCAAGTTTAAATATAGGCAAGTCAATTCCACCTACATTCCATTTTGGGTATCGAGGTCCTCTATAGGATTGAGCTCTAAGTTTCTGGTGGAACTGAGATTACATTTGCTGCAAACCTTTTAATCTTAATTAGGGTTCTTGCCTGAAGAAAGAGAGCATCTGCCTATATTCAAATTAAAGCTCAAAAAAAGTTCATGAATAACTAGTTTCCAAAAAGAAAAAAATAAGAAAGAACTGAAACTTTTAGTCAGAAGGAAAAACTGGAGGCTGATTTAAGATGTTAAAGCGACTGAGGGCAACAAGCCAAAAACAAGGCTGTCAGATTGTATTTGTGACTTGCCTTGTCTTTTCTGTGAAATTGTTGTCTTCAAATGCACTTTATTTTTGATCATTCTGACAATAAAATTACATGAGAAAGTACTTCCTTCCCAAGACCTATTTGCTGAACTATTATTGTCAACACAGCTATCTCATGTTCATCTGATTATTGTCTACTTATTGAAATTCAGCAAGCAGTTAATGAACAAGAAGTTTGCAGAAAATTGTTTAAAATGATTGGAAATAGCTGTTAACACTGGTTATATAAACAAGCTATTTTTATGCATCTTCTCTGGCACTATTTTGTTTAATCATAATTAGAAAACTCTAAGGCATAAAGATAACACTACTTTTATCTTGTTGAATTTTTGGAGAGAAATAGTAGGGAGGATGATAGCAGAGGAAATAGATTTCCAGAATATTTTTAAACTTCAGTATAATCATCTTTACAGTCTCAGTGAAAAAAATGAAAGGTGATCACAAAATGCTTGATTTTTATAAAACTTTATTGTTGAACAAAATAACTTTTTCATTCATAGGATAATCCCTCTCTTTTTTTTGTTCAGGACCATAGTCAACAACAAAATATTGAATTCTATATTTAAGTTTAAATTTAAACTATATTTCTAAAAATTTTTTGTTCTCCATGTTCCAATTAGATAATTTAATTTAAATAGCTCCATTACTTTTTGTAACACACATGTAATATACAACCTTACTGTCCTGCCTTTTGGCACTTTCACAAAATGTAAAATGAATAAGAGAAAGATAACTTCTAAGAGGACAAGAAAGAAAAAGAAGCTCAGTAAATTCAGAGGCACGCTTACAGGTGTTGCGTGAAAAGGGGCAAAGTGGTTTTGGCAGAAAATAAACTCCCTTGCCTTCTAACACCCCTCACCAAGGTAGGAGGCTAGGTGCAGCTAGGTTTAAATTCTGAGTGATGCCTAATTCACCACTATCAGTCCAGTCGCAGTTAATATATATATATTAAACTGTTACGATTTGGATACACTGGTAGTGGACTGCACCTTCAGTCTACTCGTGCTCATGAACTAGCACGGTCGCTCTCGAGTCTTTGGTCACGTTCAGTGAGAAAATGAAACGACTAGCTACTTAAATATTGCAGTTTATTTTAACAACAGATATATAGGTTCTTATGACTGCCAGTAATAAATACACTGTCTGCAAAGCACGTGCAAATAAAAGTATTATTACATATACTAAACGTGTGACAAAGTTATAAACGATACAGCCTGGCTATAAATGTAGGATAGACATTCTCTAGAGAGATGTCTAAGTTTCCCGAGGAAGCACTCGGTATAATCTAAGTCTTACCCAAAGGCGTCCCTATGAGGGGGGAAGAAAGGCTCAGCCCGTCGACTGATCCCGGAAGTCAGTGGTGGAGTTCTCCTCGACTTGTTCACAATGGTGTCTTCCCTGATATCCCCTCTTTTTTGGGCTATTTTTTATACTATTTTTTAGCTTCAGTGTGGAGTTTGAGTGACTTTAGTCATAAATACTTTAATTATGATTGGTGTAAAATTCTCTCGCTTCACATTTAAAGGTATAGTTTACGAAAAATTCAGGGCACAGACTCAAGGAGGAGTGGTCACACCTTGGAGACGGGTAGTCTTTGGGATGGAGGTGTGTTTTGGTATTATAATGACATTATAATGTGCAAAGTTTGCACAAAGGACAGCATTTCATCAAAATTTGACAAAATGTTGGTTCAGGGTGGTAAATGGGCAGCTTATCGGTTCTACAGTACCATCTTGTTCCCTTATCTGCTATTCGTCACAAGGCAAGGCCATAGGATGTTCACATTCTGTCCCGTCCCTCGTGTAGCTTCACAAACAACATTGTAGAGGGAATCGCAGATGTTGAATTCTTCGCATGCCAGCTGCTGCTGTATTCTACCTTAGAAGCCTTTCAATTTTATAACTTTCCTTAATGTGTGAATGATGCTGTATTTTTGGCCATTTTAGTAATTATTCCACAACAGGAGACAGCAGTAGAACCAAGGAACACTCTAAGGATGGTTTCAAATACTGAAATCATGCTGCCATTCAGCGCACAGATTAAAAGCTAAGCCAGATGTAATCCTCTAATAGTCCTGGATTGGGCAGTATTGCTGGTTACTGACTCACAAAATTGTTTCTGCACTTTCTATGTGTAAAGCAGAAAATGAAAGGTTCCAAATTTCAGCAGTTTTAGCCACAATATAGTGTTTAACTAGTTTAACAGCTGAGACTTTGGTAATATATTTTAATATATTAAGTATACATAGTCATGATATGTTAAAGAAGCCTTGAGGAGTGGAACCAGAGACCTGGACACAGAAAGAAGAAAAGTGAGAAAACATATGCTCCTGAATAAGGAATGAGGTAACACAAGCGTCACTTAATACATTTTTAGGGCTCTTTCTAAAACAAAAATGGGAAATACAGTTTCCTGCCTTGTACTGTGTGCGTGGCCAGTGAATATGAATAGACAAATGGTTTAAACACCACTGAGAACCCCTGACATGATGCAGAAGACCACTAACTAAAAATCTCCAGTTCATTTCAAAGAATATTCCAGAACATCTATAAAAAAACAACATGAAACTTTCCAGACAGATCATATGTTTTTTGAATTCATGAAACCATTTCATACTCCAGCAGTTTACACTTCAGTGCTGAAGCAAAGACAACGACCCTGGAAGACAGTTTCTGAAAATAGTGACTCTTTTGGTTTGAAAATAATAATAATAATGATACTAATCAATAATAACAACAACAACAACCCAGGCATAATTATCTCTCCATGTAATCACCTCCACCACTATTCACAAATGATTTGGTTTAATCAGCATCTATGTTATACTATGTATGAGAAGGCTTCTTTGCTTCGTTTCATGGCCTGCATTCTAAAGGACAATATAGGTTTAGTTTTAGGAGATCCAAAACAGATTTCGAGGTGTTGTCTGCAGCAGTAATTCGGTCTGAGCAAGTCTAGCTTGGCTGAGAGCTCAACACCTTTCCTGGAAACCTCAGAGTGAGGTTTCTAGAGAATCCTATGGTGCATGTATAGAGCACAACAACCACAGCAATCCAGTGTAAAATTAACCACGTGTGTAAAATACACAGTGGTTCAGGTGGACTGGTGTGTACTGATATGCTGGAGTGGCACTTTTTAGGGCTTCAGTGGTTGGCTTTTTACCATTTGGCTGCCTAGGCTGCAGAGGATTCTTTTTCCATGCCACGTCATTACTTTTTTCCCCAGCTTCTACCACTGTGTGTCCATGCATGTGTGAATATTAATAAAATAGAAAAATAATCCAAGATATATATGTTGTACCCATATAAGTTGAACATTTCTAGTTTGATATTATTTTATTTGCAGTGATGATTACTTGGTTATAGTCATCCTAATAAAACATTCATATTTAACTTTAAATAGTACCCCAGTAATACGAACGTTGCTGTGTGGACCTATCATAAAATATAGGAAAATAGTATGAATGACTTGCAGTCTGGCATTTTCTCATATCAACATTACCATTTAGCATACTTTTAATTCAGCTGATACTTCACATTTACCTTGAAATACAAGCTAATAAAACGAGAGACTGTAAAAAGTTGGTAAGAGTCTGGAATGCTTTCAGTACCATCCAGTGTAAAAGAATAGTAACAAAGGGCCCTGAATGAATTTAGATATATTTATGCTATTTTTAATTAAATGTTAGGGCCCTTTACTTACTTATCTTCCTCCTGCAGTCTCGTGTAAGTTCTCTTCTTTCCCTGTCTATTCTGTTTCTCTTACCGTTTCTATAATGTCCTTAGGTGGTGATTAACTGGTGAGTATTGAAACATTTGAGTTTATAACTATGATGTCTTTAATATTAAAAAATAATGCTGAGAGACAGAACATACAAAGACTAGAAGCGATATAAGTGACAAATTCTGTATGCCAACTGGGCTCCAACAGACAGAACCAAATCAGAATGGTGTAATACATTTTTGCCCATACCTCTTAAAGGGACTCTTCTCCATACAAGTTCTACTTCTTTCACATTTCATTCATGTCTATTTGCATTTCAAATGCATTCAGCAAACATATTTCCTCTGAGCTTTTCCCTTTTGATCACTGTACTCTTTCTTTTGGTCCTTTCACTTGTCACTGTCATTTCTGCTTCTTCTTCAGTGATGAAGTGTAGCTGTTCAATGTTCATACTTCATTTTCTGCCATTGTTTAACCACCAATTTATGCATGTTGGTAATGAAATGGAAATTATTTTCAATGCACACAAATGTGTCACACACAAACTCTGTTTTTTTCTAAGTCTGACACATGATGCACTTCAAGTGTTACTTTACGTGCAGGAGACATACTGATCGTTGATCTCAAAAATATCTTTCTCAAGTAAAGGCTCACAGAAAGGAGAGGGCAGAATGGGACAATTAATCCACAGTAAAATAATTTCATTCTATAAGTGCTCAGTTTACCATGGAAATCAAAAAGAAAAGGTCTGCAACATCTAATAACACTTTGAAAATAGATATCTTCTTGAAAAAAGCTATATATTAGTAGGTCACACCAACATGTGTATAAGAAATGATAATGTAGTTTTTACCCCTGATGTCAGGGAGATTGGAACTAGATGATCTTTAAGGCCCTTTCCAACCTAAACCATTCTATGATTCTATGAATTTTAAAACCTTTATGTATTCTCCATTGACTGCTTAATTTTAGTATATGTGCTATCTTTGATAGATGATGCCTTGATGGGATTATGACTAAAATTATAACTATTACCATATTGCATGGATAAATGCAATTTAAAATAGGGTTTGTAAAAGTTAACACTATAGTAGAAATGCTGGCTCATGACTGGCTAAGAAATCCCCATGTGTTACTGGGTATCTTATGGCAATCCATTATTTTTTGCTAGGTTTCCTCTTAAATTTTTTTTCAGATTTATGGTTTTAGACAATCACTTATCAAGGGAGAAGAAGGATTTTCATCCTCCAACATAAAAAACACTGTCTTGAAAACCTAATAATGGATCCAGAATAAAGGATTATTTGTCTCATTTTAAGGTGATGAATTTAGTGACAGTAAAAATTAATTCTATTTAATTTGATTATTTAAAAAGCAAAATAAAATTTATAAAAAAAAAAAAAACAAACAACAAAAAACCACAGAAATCTGTAAAGTTTCCAAATAATAATGTATGTCTTGGGTTTCTTGGAATGGAACTTTCTGAGTCATCTGTAAGTTTTAAGTGAAAAAAGGTTATAACCAAATGAGTTTTAATTTCCCCATTGTGGGCTAAACCCAAGTTATAAAACACCACAAAGGACTACAACTATGCTCACTCACAGCATTGGTTACTAGCAGTACTGAAATAATTTTACCAGTTTTCCCACTTAGGAAAACAGCTGACATTCAGCTTGTCTGAGTGAATTGTTACATTCTTGTCTTTACTTCTAGTGCTCTTTCCATAATATGACAGCCGATGCACCACAGATGAAACTCAGACATACACCTGAAACACATCTCAAGTTTAAATTATTGTTATATTTGCAATTTTTTCCAAATTTGGAATAAGTTTCTAGTTTTCATTTAAAATATTAAGGAATCTATAATATTATATAATTAGTAGCATTCTATAATTTATGAATTTCCAGATTAGTTTATATTTTTTTTTTCATAATTAGGGGCAGCTGAAATCACCTCTTCTTATTTCCATTTGTTTTGAAATCTTTTCCTCTTCCCAGTTTTGGTATTTGCATTGCTACCAATTTTTTGAGGAGTCACTCCAGCTGTAGCTTCTGTATAAATGTATGAACTGAAGATAATTACCATTTTCTATATTGTTCTGATGTTTTTATGTCTAGACCTTGCAGAATTTTGCACATATTGCCTGTTATAATAGAACTGTTTTATCCAAGATAGAAGACGGATTTAACCGCCTTGTCTATATAAGGATGTTCCAATATTCTGATTAAAGTGGATACCTTGAGATACATTTCTGTTTCCATTTGTTCAAAGATTCTTCTCAGGTACACATCAATCCAGCTTCTTTTTAAATAATGTAATGCTTTTTTTATTTCCACAGAATATGTACTTTTTCTGTTTTGATTCTTACGCTGGCTTTGTCATTGTGCTATTTCAGAAAGAAGTCGCTAAATGTTGGAGTTAGTGGTGCTAAAGGTTTATCTATGGTAAACGCTTGCAGAAGATTAAACCTTTTAATATTCATTATCCGAGCTTTACCAAGGAACCTGAATCTTTATGAAAGGGAAAAATGGGCTTTTTTTCCTTTGGAAGCATTTAAACAAATGAGAAAAATCAAAGCAAAACTCCTCACACACTACAGAATCCATGCTGACAGCAAGTAAGGAACATCCAAAGTCAATGCAATCCTCTTTTATTACTCCCGTGGGAAGAAATAGAGTTTTTCAAAGACTTAGTTTGAGTCAAGCAGAAGTCCAGTTCAACAGTTCGTGACCTTTTTAAAATTCTGGATTGAGTTTTGCTTTTGTGTTGGTCGAGTTAAGCAGTTTCTTGAGTGTGCATTTTAATCCCTATGACCTCCATATTTTGATCATTTTGCAACTTCCTTTCAATTCGATTTCAATTTGAGTGTTTTGAAGCATCTTTGTATGAAAGTTTCTACATAGCCCATGATTGGGCTACATAACCCCACTGATTGCCTTGGTTAGTGAACCATCATGCCTCTAAAAATAACTAACAGCACAGAAATTCCTTGTTTTAAAAGCTTTTGCTTTTCTAATTCTTGTACTTATTACACAGCTGCAAGATGAGATGATATTCCAGAAAATGTCAGTTCAACATGCAGCCAGACAATTATCCAATGGTGAAGACAAAATAGCGCAAAACATAGTATTCAGTGTAGCTCAGAGTTACTGTGTTCAGCACCTGGCGCTGCAAGAAGTCCAGTTCAATCCTGCATATTCAAGACTGAAAATCTTAAATAAAAACTTTTTTTTTATGGTTTATACTGTGTTTGGTCACCAGCTGCAACAAGCAATGAATAGCCATTTGGACCAATGAAGTTTACTTTGTGCTGCTGAGTAATCAGCTGTATTTTGGCCTTGTTGATTGCAACACCTGATTATGTCACTGCCTAAAGGTGAATCTTTTAGGAATTGCGAAGTCTGGTAGCCCAACAGAGGCAAGGGCACTGCAACTTCATAACCCCAGGTGCAGCCAGTAGTGAGGCTGAGCATGTATTCCCAACCAGTATACTCTCTCTCTGTATGTATACGTTTGCATGGTTGACCATACAGCTCAATACAGATACAAAACACACCATGCTCATTCAAATACAGGCACAAATGGCCAGATCCTGATCCTCTCTTGGCTCATAGAATCATAGAATCAAAGAATCATAGGGTTGGAAGGGACTTCTGGAGATCATCTTGTCCAACCCCCCTGCCAGAGCAGGGTCACCTAGAGCAGGTTGCACAGGAATGCGTCCAGGCCAGTTTTGAATGTCTCCAGAGACGGAGACTCCACCACCTCTCTGGGCAGCCTGTGCCAGTGCTCTGCCACCCTCAGGGTAAAGAAGTTCCTCCTCATGTTTAGGTGGAACTTCCTATGTTCAAGTTTGTGCCCATTACCTCTTGTCCTGTCGCTGGGCACCACTGAAAAGAGCCTGACCCCATCCTCCTGACACCCACCCTTTAAGTATTTATAAGTATTGATAAGATCCCCCCTCAGCCATCTTTTTTCCAGACTGAAGAGACCCAAGTCCCTCAACCTTTCTTCATAAGAGAGATGTTCCAATCCCCTAATCATCTTTGTAGCCCTTTGCTGCATCCTCTCCAGCAGTTCCCTGTGATTCTATGATCAAGATTAAACCAGTGGAAATTATATACATATATACAGTAGCTGGCCCTGGATCCTCACTCTCCCCAGTGGCCAGCACATGGACACATGAACCCCTGAAGCTCACAGCCCCACTCCAGCTGCTGATACCCAGACATACACACAAAACCCCACACGTATCCATGCAGAGACACACAACCTCTAATTCCCTCCAGTAATAAACCTTAAACATTTTCTATCCAGTACCTGGCCCATGGGTCCCTGCATCTCCCCATTTGCCTCACGCAAAAACATGCACACATGCATGAATGGATGGTTTAGATCTGTGACCTTACTATTAGCCCTCCCCCAGATACCCTGATCTCTCAGTAGCCAGATTGGACCACCTGTCTCTCCAGTAGACAGTCACAGACCCTCTGATGTCTCCAGTATTTGAGTAAAGTTATGGTATCTCTGATACCTGGTTCCTACCCCTCTTGTTCCATTCATTGTCTAGTCCAGATTGATATTCTTTAGCAAATTACATGCACCAACATGCACACCCCTGTACAATACACACATGCTCCAGTCTCTTCTGTTGTTGGCACCTCAGACAAAAAGACCTTCTGAGCAATGGTCTCACTCCAGCTGCTGCACTCAGACCTCCACATGTGCAATGCATGCCCAATAGAGCTCTCTCACTCAGAAAAGTAGTTGGAAATCCAGTTTAATGGGAACACAGAACTGACTACGTTTACCAGGAACAGACCATGGCTAGACAAGCATATAGATCCTTTTCTTACACAAGAGCAGCCCATTTTATCTCCCTATCCCTCTGTTTTCCAACTCTTCCAACCACCTTGGTCTCTCCCACCCTTGGCTCCTCCCCTAAACATCCCATAAGTTGTCTTGTGCAATCATAGAATGCTCTTTCTTGACATCCCATAGTGAGTGCCGTCCTCCAGATCAGGAACTCTTTGTTTGTTGCCCCAGACATCTGCCCCTGTGGACTCATGGTGCTGGGTCTCACCCACCCCACAGGGATGATACTTTCCTGGGATAGCCCTGGGGGGAAATGGAGCAGAGGGTCATGTCTCTGACTTGGGATAAAGAGGTTCATTTGGACTCTGTTGTCTTTATGCAAATTAGCATTTAATCACATAACCTAACAGAATCCATCAAGTAGAATTTGTTGTAAATCTTCAGGCTAATATCTATTAGTTAATTTGCATGATCACTTTATTTTCTCTTGGTAGAGAAATCAATGGGGAAACTGAAGATAAGTTAAAATTCCCATCATGACAGTGATTTCTACAGACTCCCAGAATGATTCAGCTCAGTGAAGAATTTGTGGAAAAAAATGGTTAACAAATACAAAAAGCAGGTTAAATTAATAGGTAATAATATTGTTCAGAAAAAGAACTTACGCTATGCTGGGTGGAGGGATTAAATATGATTTATCATTGAAGTGTTATTGCAGAATGGGATGTATTACGACAAGTGTCAGAAGTAAGAAACTGGGAATAATTGCTTCTTTGCCTTTAGTTCTGCAATAATTTTGGCTGCTTAGTTTAAGAAAAAGACAAAGACAATTGGGATATAATGTCAAGTGGAATTATAAGAGTGGTAAGAAGTTTTGAAAATAAGTTTTCCCCAAAACCATAATGACGAGGTTGTCTAGGTTGGAGACAAGAATGAGAGGATATATGAAGACTATGTCTGGGAACAGCATAACAAATGTTTCAGAAATAGTCCATGGGTCACCTTAGTGAAAGATAACAGACTAGATTCTGTGGAAGAGCTCTTCCAACTGCATGCGTATAAGATTTCTGATTGATCTGTCTCTTTAGTCACAGCATTTTTGCTTTCAAGTAGTGTATATATGTTATTAGCTCAAATATGTAGGTGCGTGTTCAATATATACATGAAAAATCACATGCAAATATGAGAATTTGTAAGTTGTTTTTAAAGTCATATTTAATGGTGAAGCTACGATTTGCATTAAAATTTTACTCGTATCTTCCTTCAAATTTTACTTTCAGTACAAGTGATTTAGTTACGAGCTGTAAAAACTCCCACATAAGTTCTTTAAATTAAAAAATGAAAGGAATGAAATTATCTGTCTCGGGCACCTTAGGGGGTTTGCTCCTTTAAAGAACCTTTTTTCAACAATGAAATCTTTACCTTTGATGTTTTCTCTTGTGTCTCTGGTGATTTATCTATGAATTTCCTGGGGCATCAGGAAACCAAGAACTGGTGTCCAAAAAGTGCGCTAAGGTAAACATCATGTGTAGTTTTTTAGTGGACCTGAGCAAACAAGTGTCAAAAATGGTATATTCCTAGATTTTCTGAGAGTTTTCACACACATTTAAGATACATTCTATATTCAGAGGTATTAGAGTAATTCATTATTTCAGCTTAGTCTGGACTTTTATTAGTTAATTGAAAACTGAAGATTTAAAAAAAAAATATATATGCAGACTTAGAAATCACACAAATCTCATTTGTTTAATAAGTCAAATTGTATAATGCCTTGGTTGCAAATGAATGACTTAATGGTACAAATCAGTTTGCTAATTACTAAGTTGTTCAACCTCAATATTAGTTATTAGCAAGTATTTGGGGATAATGTCAGCAAAGCAGAGTTTGGAAACAAAATTGTATTGGTCATGACAGGATATAACATATTCAAAAATGGTGTCAGAATTTGCACACTTTTTTGCTAAGCATTTTTATTCCATTTGGTTGCATTGCCTGATCAGTTAGTAAACTATTATGTACCTATGGTTTGAACTTGTTCCACATCCTCTTGTGATTTGGCATCATAGCAGACAAGGCAGTTATAGTGAACAATGTGGAGGAAAAAAAAAAAAAAAAAGCCATTTTGAATGAACAAAATGCTACTTTTCCTTATTTTTCCACTTTTCTACTTTTGTTTTTTTGATATCTCAAGGAGTAGACATCCACTTGCTGATTCAAAGAAAGCTCTTTGCCACACTACATACATAATTCCTGTCCCTAAGGATAGCCAGAGAACTGGAAATTATTCATCCCTAGTCTCCAATATCCACTCTAACAGCAGTGTTTATGACTCCTTGGGTTCTCATTCTTGCTAAGGTTTTTTTTATGGATGGTTCTCTCTAGCATAATATTTTAGCATAGAAAGACTTCTGATATTGTGGGATTCTAGCATTACTCCTATAAACTGCAGAAGTGCTGTTATTCTGCACCATAGTGCAGGGAATTGAAACACAAAGCTGATTCACCCTAGATCACAAGGCTATAGTAGCACCACACTGGGTAGCTGTGGTTGAGGCTAAACTTAAGTTCAAGGCTACAAACGTATGTGGTTTAAGCTACCTGTGTCCCCAGTTTAAGGGAAGATCTCAGTCATGAACTAGAGTCCTTAGGCCTGCATTTCTTTCCCTGGAATAAAGGGGAACCTCACGAAGTCCAACCTGCAGTCAAAATGAGAACTGTCTTGCTGGTTAATTTGAGAATTTTTGTTGACTATCAACCTGAGAAATCATGGCAATATGGATCCAGAGCTTGTGGTACAGGCAGTACCTAAACCTTAACAATCATCTTGTGCTTTAATGACCAAATCCATTCTATACCAGGCAAAATTCTTTCCGAAGCAAATCTTATCAAGCTAGGAAAAGCCATTGATTCCTAGCAAGGGATTCAAGCCAAGCAGTGGCATGTCTGAACTTAAACTCTCTCTGAATTTAAACTTTTCTCTTCAGTATGGGAGAAATTCCTAAGTATATTGGTTCATTGGGAGTTTTATTCTTGAGTTAAATGCAGAATAATTCCTTCACTTCTCCCTATAGTTGGTCCTATGTCCCTCCAAGAACTGTTGCTTCATTTGCTTGTCTATGGTAGGAGTAAGAGCTTGTATACACACACAGCTTAACAAAGACAAGGGATTGCCTTATCCCATATTTCTCATTGATTTCTATTCTTGCATTAACAATCTTTCTTGAAGAATGAAAAAGCATTATTGGGGGTGTTTAGTAACATCTTAGAAAGAAATTAATAGAAAAATGTAATCGACATATAACGATAGTGACTTTTTTTAATGGTGATAGGTCAACACTTTAACTAAAATTTCTTTCGTGTAATTTTAAACCTAACTTTTTCTATAAACTGGTAAGACAGCTACTCTGTATGGTTGTACTTTGATTAGAATAATGTATGTCTTTCTATTTTATAACTGTTTTATAACTGCTCATTCAGAAAAAAGCTTTGATGTGAAATGCCTGTAAAATTTTCAGGGATATCGGTTTTATTTTGATGATATTTGGAGAATCTGTACTTTTTCATGGAGCTATTAAAATTATTAACAACTGGGATTTATGTGAAAAAATGCATTCCTCCTTAAATATTTTGAAAAGGGAGGTAATTCTTATTTTGCAGGATTGTTGACATAGCAATTAAGAGTACTATTCATGGACCAAAAACCTCACTGCGGAGGGTATTGTAGATGGAAAGATCAAAATAATGTTCCCTACTCCAAAGCCATTCATTGAACTGTGCATTGTAGTGACTCAGATTTCTAAAAGATCTTTTTTCTTTTCTAGGAGTTTTAACTCGTCACTCAAAACCCCATTGTATGGAAATCTAAGTGGACCATTGAACATTTATTCCTAGCTTACTATTATGTTTCTTGGAGGACTGATAATTATCATCAGGACATCATAAAAATTATGAACATTATTTCAATGTCGTGGCTTTAGGTTGATGGAATATTTTCAACTTAGAGTATGAAGCTATGTAAAATAATGTGTGTTAACTTAAGTTTCATTTAACTCCAAAGATTATTTCCAGAATATAACATTTATAGCATTTTACAACATTTATAACTTTATAACATTGACCTGTGCTGCATCATATGAAAGAAGTTGAACTGAGAGAGAGTAGCTTAGTGGATGGGAGGGCGGCATTCTGTTTGGTTGGTGTGTTTGTTTTTGTTTGGTTTGGTTTGGTTTGGTTTTGAAGTGTTATAAGGTAGAAACATTCTGAGATTCAATCCAAAACATAAAGAGAAGCCTTGAAACTAGGTAACAGAAATGAAATGCAAATTGACTCAAGAAATTAAAAATATCTTGATTATATTATTCCATCTGTGTTGATTGCACTGTGAAGTCTGCATGTATTTTTGCAAAGGCACATGTTAGTCAGATAATCAGGTTAAGCTGTTCTATCTTAAGAAAGCTACTATGTACTCCAACTCATATTCCCATCAAATATGATAAACACATACTTCATTGGAGTCATGCTTCTAATTATAACCTGAAACCACTTTTAAATTAAGATTTATTGGATAAAGGTTGTGGGGTTTTTTTTGTTGTTGCTGTTTCTTTTTTCCTTTTTTTTTTTTTTTTTTCAGCTGAGGTTCACAAGTGTTTGGAGGTGTGTCATTGCTTTGGGAAATGGGGTTAGAATCATAGATCGTTCAGGTTGGAAAAGACCCTTGGGATCATCGAGTCCAACCATCAACCCCACTCTACAAAGTTCTCGCCTACACCATATCCCTTAACACCACATCTAAACGACTCATAAACACATTCAGGGATGGTGACTCCACCACCTCCCTGGCAGCCTATTCCAGTGTCTGACCACTCTTTCTGTGAAGAATTTTTTTCTAATGTCCAGTCTAAACCTACCCTGCTGCAGCTTTAACTCATTCCCTCTTGTTCTATCGCTAATTACCTGTGAGAAGAGACCAGCACCAACCTCTCTACAATGTCCTTTCAAGTAGTTGTAGAGAGTGATGAGGTCTCCCCTCAGCCTCCTCTTCCTCAAACTAAACAGTCCCAGCTCCTTCAATCGCTCCTCATAAGATTTATTCTCCAGGCCCTTCACCAGCTTCGTTGCCCTCCTCTGCACTTGCTCCAGCACCTCGATATTCCTCTCGTATTGAGGTGCCCAAAACTGGACACAATACTCAAGGTGTGGCCTCACCAGTGCTGAGTACAGGGGGACAATCACCTCCCTACTTCTGCTGGACACACTATTTCTAATACAAGCCAGGAGGCCATTGGCTTTCCTGGCCACCTGGGCACACTGCTGGCTCATGTTCAGCCGCTTGTTAATTAGAACCCCCAGGTCCTTTTCTGCAGGGCAGCTCTCCAGCCACACTTCCCTGAGCCTGTAGTGATGCATGGGGTTGTTTTGGCCCAGGTGCAGGACCTGGCGCTTGGCCTTGTTGAAGCTCGTACCGTTAGCATTGGCCCATCAATCCAATCTATCCAAGTCTCTCTGTAGAGCCTCCCTATCCTCATGCAGATCAGCACTCCTGCTTAGCTTCGTGTCATCTGCAAACTTACTGATGATACACTCTATGTCTTTATCAAGGTCATCAATAAAGACGTGAAACAGAAATGGTCCCACCACTGAGCCCTGAGGGACACCACTTGTGACCCGCCACCAGCTGGATTTAACTCCATTGACCACCACTCTTTGGGATCGCCCATCCAGCCAGTGCTTGATCCAGCAGATCGTATGCTCATCCAGGCCATGAGCTGCCAGTTTTTCCATGAGAATTCTATGGGGAACAGTGTCAAATGCTTTTTGAAAGTCTAGGTAGACAATGTCCACAGCCTTTCCCTCATCCAATAATCGGGTCATCTTGTCATAGAAGGAGATCAGGTTCATCAGGCAGGTCCTGCCTTTCTTAAACCCATGCTGACTAGGCCTGATCCCCTGTCAATGAGCCCTGCTAACTCCTGCCCCAAAATTCTTTTCCCCCTCTGGGACAGGTGCATCCCACCTGCCGCCAGCAGGCCAGGTGTCTCGTATAGCAGCCTATGATCAAAAAACCCAAAGCCAGGAGTTGACCTGTTGCCTCTTCCTGTTAATTTCCTCATTCATGATTGCCACTGAAGGGATAGAGGAGAACACAACTTGCGTTCCTGATCCCTTAAGCAGCCGTCTCAAGGCTCTAAAATCTCTTTTAATTGATTTTGGGCTCCTTCTACCCACTTCATCACTACCCACCTGAAATACTAAAAGGGGGTAATAATCAGAGGGGTTTACTAGGGCAGGAAGTTTGTCCAACATATCCCTAACCCGTGCCCCAGGGAGGCAGCAGACTTCCCTGTGAAGTGGGTCAGGATGACATATTGGCCCCTCTGCTCCCCTCAGTAGAGAGTCACCCACAACAATGACCTGTCTGCTTTTGCTTTTGGAGCCAGTTGTGATGCCGGGTCTATGGAGACTTGGTCTTTCTGACTTTTCTGGCCTGGGTGTACCATCCTGCTCTCTAACAGCCAGTTCCTCCTGCAGGACTCCATACCTGTTCTGCAAGGGTAACTGGGAAGGTGTGAGGGGCCAGAAGGGGATTTGCCTGCTTCCCCGAGCAGGGACCTGTTTCCATTCCCCCCCTTCTCTGAGATCCCCTCCGACTGCCTGGTGACAAGAGGGGAGGGGGTCCTCTGATTTGCGTGGGGCCTCAGCCTCTTCCCCTTCTCTCAGGGAGTGGGTCCACTAGTCAATATCTCTCTCACATTCCCTGATACTCCTCAACCTCTCCACTTCATCCTTCAGCTCAACCACCTGGCTGAGCAGATCATTTACCTGTTCACGTCTGACACAGGTGTTGTCTCCGCTACCCTCCATTGCAAATGCCAGGCTCCAGCACTCTCTGCAGCCAGAGGCCTGGACGCCCACATGTTTGTGTGGGGCCTCTGTCTGGGTACCCACAGCTTTTCTAACAACAGGCTTCGGCTGGGTAGCAAGCATGGCTGGATCTCTACAAGCAACTGACGCCTTGCCACTCGAGGGTCAGTTCGGATGAGCGCCTTAGTCCTCTGACCACTTAGAGGGATTGAATTTACCTCGTACACTGGCAGAGGCTCGGCGCCCTGCCGTACAAGCTGCATCCAGCTGAGGCACCCGCCGGGGCACACACACAAGCACTGGTTGCTTACTCTGTGCTCTGTGGGCAGGGTCCCTGTCCTCCCTGACACTTCTTATAACCTGGTGGTTTGATCAACCGGGGGTGATGCTGTCTGCACCCAGGCTCACTCAGCAGCCCGCCCACCAACTGTCAGCCCCCAGCACCAGCAGAGGGCTTTTCCCGGCTTCAAAAAGTCCCCAAAAGAGCTTTTCGTCGGCCCTTTTTGCTGTAGATCCCTTCCCCAGGGCAGTCTTACCTGCCCTGAAGCCGGTCTCCGTGGCAGCTCTGTCGGTTGTTGAAAACATACTATCCCTTTTTGATAAAGGATCTGGATCATTCTCAAGCAGGTTTTTTTTTTTTTAGGTGGCATTTGTTACATTCTCAACGAGGGACAAAATTATTGTTGATGTGATTATTGAAATAGAATATGCATAAAACCTGATCTTTAGATCCATTGAGTTCCTCCAAAATATAATTTTTTGAATGGCAAGAGTAAACAACAGGTTTACATAGATTAAAAGTCTATTAAACTCTACCAATTTACTCTGGAACTCTGAATAAGTAAGATTTTTTTGAAGTCAGAATTAGAAAACCAGACAAATGCAGTATGCTTATCACATCAGCTAAGCATTGCAGTTACCATGCAGTTTTACATTCTGTTAATGTTTAATAAATATATAAGTAAAAAACAATTTGCATGGCATAATAAATCCAAAGTTTAAAAACCTAAAAATACTACTGGTTAAAAAAGAAAAGTAACAAAAAAGCAATGTCATATCATTTCAAAGTTATGAATGACTTCTCACAAACAAACCAAATTGAACATTCGATTTAAATGGAACAAGTCAGATGCCTCAAATCTAAAACAGACCTTGTCACTCAACAAGAAAGACACTTTCCAGACCAACTGAGCTCCCTTGGACACCTGAACTATAAAATATTTGATAAAAATTCTGGTAAAGTAAATTCTTACCTATCATTATAATATCCAGAATAAGAGACTTTGAACGCAGAACTGGTAAGGATTTAAAGGTATGGGAGGATAAAGATTTTCCAAATATCTCAGATTTTCAGATTTCTGAAAGTCCTCTACAGTTGTTTTCTGAGTATCTATACTTCAGTCAGAATCTTATTCACAGTTCTAAAAAGAATGTCTGTATTAGATAGTTTATGATTTTTTTCTCATAAACATAGATTTAGAAGCAGCAGATCTTTCATAAAATGGTCTACTACAGAAACAAAAGTATTGGTTAAACTCAGAAAAGAGGTACCCCTTGAAAATAAGCAGAAAAGAGATTTGAAGGGAGAAAACAACTTCCAGTTTATGTCTAATGGGAAAATGCACTTAAATTTTATATAGATACTGGTTTATATTACAGAAGTATTATACCAGTAATTTTACCAGCTGGGAGGAATCTAGGAATAAATAAATTGTGGGGTTTTTATGTGGTTGAAAATCCAAGACTTTCATAGAAATTTATTTAAAATTAGAGAATACACTGAACTGAGTTCTACACACCAGCCCTCTGGGGAGTTGATCCAAAGTCCAAGAGGTCAATATTCCAGCTAAATCATGCTGGCATCTAGTGCAGTTCATATTCCACCATAATCTTCCATACTTAGTGGCAGCCAGAATGCTGATACCACATATTCAGAGCTAAGTATCTATAAGAAGAAATGGCTGTGCTAAGTATCATAACATTTAAGAAAATATTATAAAAGTATCTGACAAAACATAGTCAGAGACAAAAGAATAAAAAAAAAGAAAAAGACACAGACTGAAAAATGACTCAAAATTTGGTCACTTCTAATGAAAAAGAATAACCTTTAGCAGTAGTCTAGAAATTTTATGGCTCTTTGGACAACTATAGAGGCAGAAGTATACAACGAATTAATGTGTGCTTCTTTCTCTTTCAAGTGTAAAATGTCTAATATAAATTCTTATGGTTGCAAATTTTGTCAACAACTCTTTTCAGAAACTTTTTGTGCAGGAAATATGAATTTGGTACTTTTATAATCTACAAAATATCTCTGAATATTAACAAATTTATTAGGGCTGCAAAGATGAAGGCCTATGTGGCTCTTCGTAGTCACGAAAGCAACTTGGAAACTGTAACATTCAGTGAAGGTAAAGGAATACTGGTTTTTACTGTTTGGACTTAGACTTTATACTAAAATGTCAAATATGTTGAGAAAATTTGAGAGTGTTTTTTAATACAATAGGAACTTGTTGAAAAATCTTATTCTTTTGAGTAAATATCAGCTAGATAGCAAGAATAATGGAACATAGTGATAAAGGGATTACACTAATTTATGTACACAGATGCCCATGTCTGTACATATGTGTCTGTATCTGTGGAAATATATATAAAAAGTTTGGAAGAAAAAGATAGTGGTTCTGCAAGTAATTGTCCTTGCCAATAATGTTCTATTTTCTCTCAGCCACTATTGTTGACATTTGTGTTTGGATAAAAATGGTCTTTCTCTTTCCAGTTAAAGCTTATTCTTTATTCTTCAGCAAAATCATAACACTATGTTTATGACATAGAAGTCTACTGCTTGGAAATAAGTGAACTGTCAAAATGTCAACATGATGATTTCATTGCAGGATCGTGGAGAAGGATCATGTGGGTGTGTGAGGAAGAACAAAACCCTGATAATTAACAGAGCAGGTAGAGAAAGCATTCAAACTTGTGAAAAGCTAATGGCTCTAAATTTCAAGGAACTTAAATGTAAAGCACTCCCCACAGCACGCAGGTAGGTCTGCTTTGACAAACACTAAATGTTGCAGTGCTGATGCTCCACTCAGCAAAGCACTTGGAGTTCATCCAGAAACAGAATCACTGCACTGGTCTGCTCTAACTGCTGCTTTACTTTTGTTCATTGGCACTTGACACTCCGCTCCGAGTCTGTAGTCTACATTGCCAGAAGAAATGCTTTCCAACTGCAGTGTGACTCAATATGCTTTGGAGGACTGGAATGGAGTTATGTATAGTCTATCTTTCCAATTTCCATTTGGCTAAAGCAAACATCAATTTTTTGAGGGATCAAGGTATCTTGATAGGCTTGTGCAAGAGTGGCTGGAAAGCTGCTTGGCAGAAAAGGACCTGGGGGTGTTGGTTAACAGCTGGCTGAATATGAGCTGGCAGCGTGCCCAGGTGGTCAAGAAGGTGAATAGTACCCTGCCTTGTATCAGAAATAGTGTGGCCAGAAGGACCAGGGAAGTGATTGTCCCATGTGCTCAGCACTGATGAGGGCACACCTTGAATACTGTATTCAGTTTTGAGCCCCTCACTAAAAGAAAGACACTGAGGTGCCCAAAGAAGGGCAACGAAGCTGGTGAAGGTTCTAGAGCACATGTCTTATGAGGAGCAGCTGAAGGGACTGGGGTTGTTTAGTCTGGAGAAAAGGAGCCTGAAGGGAGACCTTATCGCTCTCTACAACTACCTGAAAGGAGGCTGTGGAGAGGTGGGGGTTGGTCTCTTCTCCTAAGTAACAAGCAATAGGATGAGAGGAAATGGCCTCAAGTTGTGCCAGAGGAGGTTTAGATTGGATATTAGGAAAAAATTTCTTCACTGAAAGTGTTGTCAGGCATTGGAACAGGCTGCCAAGGGAAGTGGTTGAGTCACCATCCCTGGAGGTATTTAAAAGACGTGTAGACATGGTGCTAAGGGACATGGTTTAGTGGTGGACTTGGCAGCGTTAGGTCAGTGGTTGGACTTGATCTTAAAGGTCCCTTCCAACCTAAATGATTCTATGATTCTATGACTCTATCTTTCTATAATATATATATGATATGTGATACATGAGATAATATATCGTGTGTGTAACATGTAAGGTGTAATATATAACATATTATAGAATATATTAAAACAATCCTTTTGATTCCTCTTCATGAGTCATCTTCAAATTCCATGAACCTTTCCCCTAAACCGTTTGCGCCCATCGTATCCACATGATACTAACATAATCTGTAGGAACTAAAGAAGCTCAAAGATGGTATAGTGACAGCACATAGCTCAGTTCCTTTACCAGTCTGAATACATCTATAAGAATGAATCTGCTAAACATTACAGAAGGAGCTCTTTTCTTGGTGATAGCAGTAAAGTATTTTCATCTCATCTGCTCATTTCATGACTTATAATTTTCCAAATCATTTACTTTTCATTCTCCTTACAGTTCTTGTAATATTAATGCCCAGTCTTGCAAAGATTCATGTATAAATTTCATTCCCTACATAAGAGAAATAATTACATGTTCAGAAATTTTTTGGACCCACTTGTTGAACCAGGCAATAAGAAATTAAAATCAAAACCATATGAACAGAAGAAGGACAATTAAGATGATGCTGAAAACAGGCGACGAAGTAAAAAATAGGCCCTAACATTTCATATTTTTTTCTGTTTTCTTTGTATGCAAATCACACCGGCTTATGCCATTTATATTAATAAGCATATTTCAATAAGCTTAAGGTGGGAAAAAGTAGCTAAGTTCAGGTTATTCAAGTCATTTCTGAACTGAATATTTGATGATGCCTTTAAAGATTCTCCCCAAAGTGTTTAACAGGAAGATAGGGAGAACTAACCTATCACTAAGAAACAGGGGAGTGTAAAAATCTGTGGGGTTCGGGTTTGGTTTTATTATTTTTTTTTCTTAGTTATTATCAAGTACAGGTGTTGCCTAGAATTGGCTTCTGTATCTGTGAGTTAGACACAGCCTATCCAATTACAGGGCAGCTTCTACGATTGCACAGCCTGTTAAAATGAGTGAAATCCCATGAGCTGTGTAGCTGCACAGGCAGATTTGACTCAGAAATCACCTCCTTTATAAGGGTCTTATAAAATCTAAGGAATATTCTTTAAAGACTTGGAGACATTGAGATTAAAGATGCTACATAAATACAGAGGATTATTATACTAATTAGTTTTGTAAACTAGCAAAATGCCTTACTTGAAAGGTTTGAGAGAGATTTTTAATTTTATCTAGAGATGAAAATTAAAGGTTGTTTGTATTCAGGGAAAAACAGTTTTAAAAAAAGAGATGTGTGACTATGCAGCCATTGGTTGTGATCTTTGCTTTTGTTAAATACTGACTAGAATGCAATGAGGAGGTTTTATCAAAAAGAACTGCTCAGTGGTTACTAGTCACACAATTAAAGTGATTGTCTGAAATTTTTATGCATTAGTGAAGTTCTAAAAATCATAAAACAGCAAGGGTCACAGAGACATACATCTTAGTCTTCTCTCATTGCTTCTTCAGAAAAAAATGTTCATTGTTAGGATAAGCCGACTTGTGCTTTTAAGATTTTCATTACTAATGACTACGGTTCAGGGTCAAAATGTACATGAATTTTAAAAAAATCAACTGAAAACTCATGTACTTTTTATACAAAAGATAGTGATTCTGCTACTACTTCACTACTTTGCAGTCTTTTATACTGTGAAAAGGGATCTTGAAATGGGCACATATTTTTGGCAGAATTACTAGCCATTTTAATTCTGTGTGAATTATTATATATGGTGCTCAGTGATCATTGCATGTCCATGAAGAAATATCTGCCCTATAATCCCAAGCTACAACTGACAGGCAAAGCCAAGGATTCAGCAATGCAGCAGTTCAGACATTCATCTGAAAGTATAAATAACGGATTACGCTGAGAAAAACCACCTGTGTGATACAGTGAGGAAGAAATCAGTCTCATCTAACACAGAAAAGCTGTTTTTAGTGTGACACTATCCTTTTCTCTCACCTTCGTTATATGGATATTTTCAGTATGAGGCAAACGAAGCTGTAAGGGTAGCATTTCTAAGGCCAGGATCAAGTCTCACTGAGGTGCTATGAATTTTAAGTGATGCATGGTTTTCGTAGTAGGTGTTGTACATGTGGGGATAATAACATCAGAGGATTTACTACTTTTCTTTCCTATTTGTTTGCATGCCAGATTTACTTCTGTGTTAGTCCACAGAGTACAACTGGAAAAGTAAGAAATCGCTTAACCTAAGGAGTTGTCCTTGCTGTGTTTCTGGAAACCTGAAAAATACCCTCTAAAGGAGGTATAGAGAGTTCCAACTTTCTCTGGATACAGAGTCTTCTTTTACAGTACATTAAACTCCTTATTTAGCATTTGTATTTGCAATGACCAGGGCAGACTATAAGAATTTGTTCATATGCAGCTATGCTCTGAAGCAATAGGAGGACTGAAAAATACTAAAAGTGTTTTGTGTCACTTGACAGATATAAACATGAATATGGGGACCAGAGATAAAAAGGTTAAGCTTTAGTGATTTTTCTAACAAGATATTCTCTTTAAAAATGAGCTGACAAACAGTAAAACAGTCTATCCCTCTTGTGGCAGTCTTGCTTCTTTAAGTTATACAAAAGTGGCTTCATAAAGGCCTAAATTTTATCTCTCCAACACATACCATGGACAGAGGTAGAATAGCATTTCTTCATTATAACGTTCGTCTTCATTCTTTTAATATCTCTCACCAAGTTAAATTTGCTTTGAAAATGGATTTTAGAATGAGGGGTAAGATCCCATTTGTTGCCACAAATATTGGCCTTCTGCAGTTTTTTGTCTTCTCTGTAGAAATTGTACAGATAATGTTATAAAGCGGCAGAATTTGGCACACACCATTTTTTATTCTTCAGATTGATTTAAATAATTTTCAAGATTAGTCAGTTGCACAGATGTCTACATTCACAACATATTGACATCCATATCTTCTTTCACTGGCCTTTTTCTGTTTAAGAAAACTACACGTGCAGGGACATAGTTATAAAAGAGTATCAGATTTAGAGTGATGCTAAGGGCTTATTTTAGATGTTGTTCCTGTAGTTATCATGATAAAATCTGCTCCCAGATTCAATGGACAAAGATATTTTCCAATACACAAATAAATAATTACCTAAACTCTTGGGAAAGGTCAGTCTTTCCTGAAAACCATTATGTGGAATAGGATACTACAGGTTAGCTAACAAATTTATTAAGATAAAAATGGTTCCTTGGAACAGTCAATGAATTTGTGTCATTAAATATCTAGCAAAAGAGTCTTTTGAGCAAATTGGACAGTAGTTATGAGTTTAGTTTAAAGAGTATAAGAGTATCTGGGGTGAAATTTGTATTCAACTGGGGTGAAATTTGTATGCATCTGTGGTGAAGTTTGTATATATCTAGGACTCTGGAGCAAATTTAGTACCTAAGAGCATAGAGCTCTCCACAGTTAAGGGAAACCTGAACCTACTCAAGAAAAATGGAGACTGATCTATCGTAGAAAGATGGTTGCTTCCGAGGAGTGCTAGTTACAGAAATAGCAAACCTGCTGGTAGGAACATCAGAATAACATATCTTAATCTCTCCCTTGGGTTTATGTAAAATTTCAGTTTCATAGCATTTTTGAAAATATAAAAAAATAGTTTCTGCTCTAGCATCCTTTATACCCACAAATGAAAGGTGAGGATGTGGCTCCTGCCTACTCTTTTTCTGAAGAGTCGATCTGATCATTAGTGTTCATATTCCTTCTCATTGCTGTAAAATGTATTTTGCCATATTAATGAAATATAGGACTTTGATACGATTTTTGCTTTTCTCACCTTAGTTCCGGTAAAAGCCATCAGTTAGCCTAAATCATAGAATCACAGAATGGTTGAGGTTGAAAGGGACCTCTGGAACTCATCTGCTCCAATGTTCCTGCTCCACCAGGGCTATCTACAGCAGGCTGCCCAGGACTATGTCTAGATGGTTTTTAAATATCTCCAATGATGAAGACTCCACAGCCTCCCTGGGCAACCTGTACCAGTGCTCAGTCATCCTCACAGTAAAAAAGTGTTTCCTGATGTTCAGATGGAATGTCCTGTGTTTCAGTTTGTGCCCATTGCTTCTTGTCCTGTTACTGGGTTCCACTGAAAAGAGCCTGAGTCTGTTTTCTTTGCACCCTCCCTTCAGATATTTATAGTCATTAATGAGTTTCCCTCTTGAGCCTTCTCTTCTGCAGGCTAAACATTCTCATCTTTCTTAGCCTCTGCTTATATGAGTGATGCTCCAATCCCTTAATAATCTTCATGTCCCTTCATGGCCGGACTCTTTTCAGTATGTCCACGTCTCTCTTGTATTGGGCAGCACAGAACTGGACATGGTACTCCAGGTGTGGCCTCACCGGTGCTGAGTAGAGCGGAAGGATCCCCTCTCTCAGTCTGCTGGCCACACTCCTCCTAATGCATCCCAGGATACCATTAGCTTTCTCTGCTATAAGGCCACATTGCTGGCTCATGGTCAACTTGGTGTCCACCAGGACTCTGAGGTCCTTTTCTATGAAGCTGTTTTCCAACTGGCCCACCCGCAGCATATACTGGTGAATGGGGATGTTCTGCCCCAGGAGCAGGACTTCGCACTTCTCCTTATGACCTGGATTTCTTATGCCCTACCATGCTGTCCCTCTGGAATATACCCATTCTCATGTCGCTCCAATAGAAATCCATTTTTAAATTTTATTGTCAACAGACAATTGAGTTGGAAAAGCATTGATTGATGTTTTTTTAGCAGCAATTATTGCTGGAGTTTTGGAGTTGTCTGAACGCCGCACTAGGATTTGAAAACTGTTATGTACTTTGCTTAGCAGTGACATTTATTTCCTCAATGGTGTTGCTATCTTTCTTCTCAGTTGTGCTCACTGGTATAAAAAAGTAGTAATTGGTCTAAATTATGATTTCTGTTTATAAAGTGAAGGAGACTTTCAGGGAGAAAATAATTTTGGGGAGTTGCTGTAGAAATGACGGATTAATGCACTAAAATAGGACATAATCAGTCGGGATTTAGTTCCACCCTCTACCATGGACTTCATGATACTTCATAGGCGAGAATAAAGATGATAAAAATTATAGTTTCCTACTTTTCTTCTGCTTGTTCAATAAAAGGAGCTTGGTTAAGACCCAAGAAAGGTATAGTACTTTACCCCTTTAAATTGCATGGTTCTGGATTAGATTCTCCAGTTATTCACACTTTCATCTTCTAATTGTTAACATGAAACTGCTTTGCTGCATTGAACTTCCTGAAACCAATCAATGTAGTACAGGGATGCTTAAGCTTGTATTCCTCCACCAAAAATGCCTTCTATGCAGTTAGAAGCTGCCATGCTTGCTTAAATCCACTGAAAATTCCTCCTACAAAAGGATAAGCTGTGTAACTTCATGTCCTGATTCTGCCAATAACTCATTGTACAACTGTCTGGATCTGAAATTAAAAACTACTCACATATACATTCTGATAAAAATAGCTCCAGCAGCAGCTATACTATTCAACATCATTAATTCAATTTTACAATTATTTAACAGACCACATATTCCTGTAGCAACTATTTTCCTACACAGAATAATATACATTAGGAAGTTTTAAAAATGTATTTATGAATTATGCCAATAACTTGTGATGTTCATAGAAGCCTGGTATAAATTTATTTAAATCAGAATCTTAAGGCTTTATTAAGAGAGCATGTGTTTGCATTACTGCTGCAAATGCATGCATGACTCAATAAGTGACCTATTAATTCTTCCCTTTATTAACATTTTTACTATTGCCATTAGCAAAACTCTCTGTACACAACCAGTCTGAATATAATGACTACTTCTATAACACATAGCAGGTATTTTATAATCTTAAATGTTATCGTAAAGTGTGGAATAAAAATTAATGAATAACAGACAAAATATTAAAATAGTTAATATCAAATACCATAACCCCTTAATAATTGAGTTTGTTCCCTTTTTACATTATTTCATTTTCAGAATACAGCTCAAAGGAAAACCATGATCACAGGTAAGTTTGTGCCTTTCTTCTTTTTAATCAGATATCATTGTATTTATAGTTCCAGACAGGATATCAGGAACTATGAATTCTAAGTCAATGATTTAGGAGTTTTCTTATTCTCTGTATAGCATAAGTGCCATCTGTCTCAAAATCTCATTCATCCTTGATGACTGTCTCATCAAGAATATAAAATTAGGCGTGGACTTGGCCAGAAAATGGCATAAGAAAAGATCTTAAGCATGTCTGGTGGTCTCCAAAGGAGGGATCATTTTTAAACTTTTTTTAGAATTTATAAGACGAGTACTTGTCAGTGAAACTTGAGCTTTTGCTTGAGTTACAACAATTTACAGTTCTAAATACACTTATTATCAAAATCTAATACTGTGAAAATCTGGTCTTACTTGGAAAATTATTCCTTTCCCATATATAAGCTCTATAAAATATCCGATGTCAGAATTTTAGTCATGAAGGAAAAGATATATTATGGAAAATACTAAATGAAACACCAGAAAATCAAAGACTTCATTTTGTGCAAAGAGCAGGTCTTATATGGGAATATGGACTGAGCTCTAAAAGCCTTTTCTTAATATGCAGCAATTTTGCCTATCGTTTTCCACATACCTCCTAAACTGAAGGTTCTAAAAAAAATAAGCATAATTTGATGACTGTAATAACACTGCTAAACTTTGGCATCCTATGTTAGGGTCTCTGTATAAATAAATGAAGATAAAAGGCTCCTAACTCATATTGTACTGAGAGGGCTACCTTTCAGCTTCTGACACATTAAAAAAACTTATATGCATCGTAATATTACAGGATTATAGTAACTGTATCAGCAGTGATGATCTATAAAACTAGATTTTACTCCAAAGAAGATTTTAAACTTAAGTTGAAAAGAAAGGTCTATCTAACCCACTACTGGGATTTTCTTTGTCTTAATTTACTTCACTGGTCACACATGATACAAACTGTCATCATCCCTTGCACCAAATACATTTTCAAACCAGTATTTTTATGATCACCAGTGCTCTCTGACATGGCTCAGATAGTCATCCACCAAAGTAATTCATCTTTTTATTTCAAAGTCTTCCATGAACCTTTTCTTGGCCTCAATGCAGAGAGCAGAGTCTATTGTATTAACCACCACTGTCTCAGATTTCCTTGCACTCCTCTGTTTCCTTCTGTCTAATATTTATTCTCCTTTTAAAGTTTAAAAAAATTAAAGCCTTAATAAAGTCTATGGATCTCTTTGTGCGCTATACCTGCACAGTGCTTTGAGTAAAGGTATTCTGTATGTGAATAGCATGGCTGGACACTATGAGAAGAATAAAGCAACAGCAACATTAAGTAGCTTATGTGAAGTAATTTTTCACCAAAAATTGATCTCTTTGTACAAGGAATAAGCATCTGGTATAAGCATAAAAGAAAGAGTCAGAGCTCCAGACCCATCTCAGTAAAAGCTTAAAAGAAATTATTAAAAATTTTCCACAATTAAAAAAAAAAAAAAAAAAAAAAAGATAGTACAGCAGTTTTCCACCAAAATGAACTACTTCATATGTATTATTATTTAAATATTTTTCTATAGTCTTAAAAGCGTGTCAGGGGATGCTCTATAACTTAAACAGTTTCAGTCATCAGAAGAAGTCAACTAAAAAGGAACATGAAAACATCCCGCACAACATTCTTCTCTCTGAATTGGAGAGGTATGGATTTGATGGGTGAACTGTTTGGTGGGTGAGGAATGGGTTGGATTGTCACATCCAGCGGGTAGTGGCCAGAGACCCAGTGTCCACATGGATATCAGTGGCAAATGGTGTCCCTCAGTGGTATGTACTGGGACCAGTACTGTTTAATATCTTCATCAATGACACAGACAGTGGGATTGAGCAAGTTTGCAGATGACACCAAGCTGAGTGGTGCAGTTGACAGGCCTGAGGGACAGGGTGCCATCCAGAGGCACCTGGAGAATCTTGAGAAGTGTGCCTGTGTGAACCTCATGAGGTTCAACAAGGTCAAGTGCAGGGTCCTGCACCTGAGTCGGGACAACCCTTGGTATCAATACAGGCTGGGGGATGAAGGGATTGAGAGCAGCCCTGATGAGAAGGGCTTGGGGGTCCTGATGGACGAGAAGCTGGACATGAGCAGACAAATGTGTACTCGCAACACAGAAATCCAACTGTATCCTAGGCTGCATCAAAAGGAGTGCAGCGTCTACTCTGCTCTGGTGAGACCCCACGCACTGAAGTACAGCTCTGGAGTCCTCAACACAAGAAAAACATGGACCTGTTGGAGTGGGTCCAGAAGGAGGGCCACAAAAATGATCAGAAGGTTGCAGCACCTCTCCTGTGAGGACAGGCTGAGAGAGCTGGGGTTTTTCAGCCTGGAGAAGAGAAGGCTCCGCGGAGACCTTATTGAGGCCATCCAGTACTTAAAGGGGTCTTATAAGAAACATAGGAACAAACTTTGTAGTAGTTCCTGTTGTGACAGGAAAAGAGGTTTGGCTTTAAACTAAAAAAGGGTAGATCCAGACTAAATATAAGCAAGAATTTTTTTACAATGAGAGTGGTGAAACACCGGACCAGGTTTCCCAGAGAGGTGGTAGATGCACCATCCCTAGAGATATTCAAGGTGCGGTTGGACAGGGCTCTGAGCAACCTGATCTAGTTGAAGATGTCCCTGGTCATTGCAGGGGAAGGGTTGGACTTGATGGCCTTCAAAGGTCCCTTCCAACTCAAACTATTCTATGATTCTGTGTTCCTACAAAATAACGACCGACTGAAAATGCCATTAGAGTGGCTCAAGTTACATAGGTATTACCTTATCTTATAATCCTTGGCCAAGAATAGCATTGTCATTTTCTGATTTCTGGCAGAGCTACGGACAGGGTTGCAGTACATATGTTACACACAAAAACGTGCAGAGTAATTGTGATTATAAGAGGCATCAGACTGTCGTACGCAGTGTGCATCCATTTTAAGTTTAAAGGTGTTTCCAGGATATTTTAAAATTGTTACTTCATGCCAAGCAGGTATTAACATTCGAAAAGCTGTTGCAGTTAAATGACCTGCAGCAGATTAGTACCAGCCTGAAGAGGAACCAAATATCTGTAAAGCCTGGGCAAGTTTCATAGAATCCTTAAAGTTTATCCAGACAGCATTTCTGAAAAGAAGGGAAACGTGGAAGTACCATAGTTCCAGTCTAGAAGGTTTTATATTTGTAGAGACATATTATTGCATTTCTGCAGTGGCTGTAGTGGGTAGAACTTGGGTCAACATAGAAAAAGCGGGAAAGAGATATCTCAAGACTGGTTTCAGTTTTAGACAATTTTGGGATGAGGAAGAAAATGATTGAGTTTCTTGTTTTACCATCCTTCCATGTCCAGATCACTACCAGTGTATTTGCTATTCCTGCTAAGGTATTGCTCCTGATAGAGCTGATTCGCTTTGCATAAGTAATCGAATACTAGTTGGAATATGGTCTTGACCCTCAGCCTCCCACATGGCAAATAAAAGCCCTAAGTACTGGGAGTCAAGCTCAACCCAGGACCACCAAATATATAATTTAGAAAAAGTGAAATAGCTTCAGGTTTTGAGCATGTGAAAGCAACTTGTGTTATGTAGCGCTCCTGAGATAGCTCATATTTCAGGACTGAAAACAGATTTGACATTAACTTAATATTTTTAAAAGGTCTTTCTTCTTGAAATCAAAGAATAACTTTTAAAGTTTATTATTTCAGGATAAGGTGTTCAAATTATATTTAAAACATTATAACATTTGGAAAAATGACCTGCACTTTCAATTGTCATTTAAATTGTAATTTGTAGGAAAAATTATGCACTTCGTACTTTGAAAATCATATAAATGACATCCAATAGCTCAGTTGGCTATTTTAGTAGTAGACATAAGAGTTGAATTGGGTATTGTTTTTCTTATTTTTACTGTCTTTATAACTAAGTTATGTTATTTGAAAAGATTTTTTTTTACTTCAATTTTTAATTAGGCAAATATATATTTGTTTGTTGGAAATTTATTGTCACTATATTTGGGGGGAGACTGCAATATTTTACAATGGGCAGCCATGATAATCTAGATATAGAATTAACTCATTATCTAAATGATTCCCTGGTAAATGACCCCTGAAAATGTTGAGATACCCCAAACATAACTTTCTGAGGGTTCAGAGCAAGGATATGACTTTGATTTTATTTTTCTAATAACTGAAATGAGATGGTTACTGCTTCAGAGTCACATTTCTTCAAGGATATGGATTTCTTGAACAGACTTCGCACTCATGGGAAGAGGATAGATTCATGTCTCTTTTGGACTTTGTTTTGAAATTTCTACACAGCCTGACAGGTACACTGTTATAAAATTACAGGATACAGAAAAAATTATAATAAAAAAAAAATTACAGACCTTTCCTTGACCTTCAAGTTTGCAAATAGGAATAAATTGTTAATTTAGGTCTATACTTCTGGTCAGCTAGGATTTATACTTTAGGCAAACATATTGGAAATGGTTTAAGCTGTTACCGAGGAGATAGTGAGTCAGAATCAGTTTCTAGGATGACTTAAAGGTGTTGGTGCTAAAAATGTTAGATATCTAATTTATTCTGGGAGATCAAACCTGTTCAGCAGGTGCCTATTAAAATTGCTGATTTCTCTCTCATTTTCAGTTATCTTTTTTCAGGTCACTGACACTAAAGGCATGAAAAAGTATTTTAACGACTTTTTTTTCAGTATAGAGGTAAATTATTTTTTTTCCCAAGACCTTTCCTTTCTCACCATACCTCTTCTTCATCCCTCTAGGAATATTTCTGTTATCTTCTCTTGGTTTACTTCATAAAGATATATACAGGCATTTAGGTATGTCATGTGCTAGTCATGCTGCATGAAGACTGAATGTAAACCCATTTTTAATCAATGGGTCTTTTCATTAATTACATCTGTTCTTTCATAAAGTTACATAATCCATTTTGCCTTTCATTTTTACTGCAAGGTATAAAATGGGCCTTTTTTGTTGCTGTTTATGAAGTGCTTTGCCCAGTTTAAGGTGCTGAAATGAAAACAATCTTAAAAACGCAATACTGAAAATAAACATGTAGACCTGCTTTTGTTATAATCCCATTAAATGAGAGAAATGCACACTTCTCTCTACTCTTGCCCTTGGTTTTGCATCATTTAAAGTAAATTTTCTGGAACCCCCTTGTAGTACAGGATGCTGTTGTTAGACTAAGAGCAAGAAAAGAAAACAGACTACAGAATCTCCCTAACAGAAAATTAAACGTAAAATTTTCCTGCTTGAAAGTCCTTTCTGTTCTGCCCTCTTGCACATTTTACACTGGCAGGTGAGTATCTCAAATGAGTAGGTTCAATACACAGTAAATAGATGTACGGCTTTTGTGCTTACCGCTGTTTGTCATGAAGCAGCACTGCAGCAGACTGCTGTCGGACTATGTGCTATGATCATCAGAGCTTAAGGATTTCTGAAGTATTTCCCAGCATCACAAAATTACTTTTCTTTTTTCTTTTTTTCCTCCAGAAATTTTAAAATACACGTGTGCCTTTGTCCCATTGTTTTCTCTTTTTCTTGTGTGTCCTGCACACCTGCTTTTACCAGGGGGCAACTCCCTAATAATCCTAACACCTATGTAAAAGCACAACCTATGGTATAGTCTGGGGACTTCAAATACTTCCAGCACTTCCCTGTCATAAGGTTAAGGCTGAACATACTGTTCTTGCAGCCTCTGAAACTTTTCTGAAGATCTAAAGGAAAGCTTGATCAGGGAAGCGTTACAAAAGTTCAAGCTGTATTTTACAATGGTGTGCCATAGTCTATAAATGAGGGAAGTGTGGGCTGTTAAATCATCCAGCCTGTTGTGGGTAAAACACAGAATTAAGTCAGTTGTGGCTTACAGACATCTGATCATGATTGACTTTGCAGGAAGTAACTCTCAGACCAACTTTAACTTTCCAACCAATCTATTAATAACTTTCTAAGAGTCAAATGGCTTCGTAGCTGCCCAGCTTGTTGGTGTTGTGGTTAAGGTTGGATCGGCGAATGACAGGCAACAGATGCTCTCCCCCACCTCTTGCACTGAGGAGAGGAGGAGGAGAGATAAAGCGATTTACAAGTTTAGAAGGAACTAAACTACTTTAATGAAATATTAATAATAATATAAAAATAAAATAATGAAATAGATACACTATATGCAGAACTGTATCAAGCTCCCAGGATGATGTCACTGGCAGGCACTGGGAAAGTCCGAGACTGGACTCAGCAATGGATGGGAACTGGATTTCAGATCGGGAGTCAGGAACACACAGATCGGGATCAAAGGTAGACAAACAGACAGGGTCCTCCTCAGATGTCGGCCATTGAAAAAAGAGGGCTGACCCTTTGATCCCTCAGCTTTTATACTGATCATGAGGCAGATGGGATGGAATACCCCTGTTGGTCAGTTTTGGTCAGCAATAAGTATAAGCAAGAGCCTCTCTGCATACCATTCCTTGGCTTTAACTATAAACATAGGTCTTACCACTCTGAGAACGAGCAGTTTTCTGCACAATATGCTGTTAATTTCAGAGAGGTAGAAGAGACTTAGCTAAGAAGTAAAATTACTGAACAGAAAGTTGATTCTGTTCTGCCTCAAACCAGGACAGTTAGTCAGGCCATTCTTGACATAGTGAAAACCTGAAGTTTTGACTACTTTCACTAAGTTTTTACTGTGGCCTTTAACTTCAAAGTAAACAAGTTCTAAATATTCAGAGAAGTTTTTACTGCTTCTCCCTCCAAGCAAGAAATTCTGTAGGATTCCCAATCACCAAAAGCATTTTTTATCAAGTACTTCAAAAAGATATCCATCAAAGAGCCAACGCTTGTGTTTAGAACTCCTCAGAAGAGAGTAAAAAAGAAAATAAAACAAAATAGATCTGTATAAGCTACATTAAAAGAAAAAAAAAATCACTTTCACACTAATTTACCAGAAGTTGTCCCAATAAGATTATGGGAAATTGAAAATGAATGGATTAGTCATCTAAACCAAATTCTTACTCTATCCTGGAGTTTTCGTGATATTACAAGTCAGTGTGAGCAGAGATAAGCAAGCTCTCCAGATTCAGTCTACTCTACTTCTTTTTGAACAAGTAAAAAATCATGGAAGATATTCTCTTTGAATCAACAATGATAGTTCAGGACCACAATAGAACTTCCTGGAGGAAGCAATCAGGAAGATTTTAGATAGATATCTGGAAGGTGCCAGAAGTCTATGAAGACACATGAGATTTAAGAGTTTAATGTTTGTTTTCATAAAGTCGTGTTTGTACTTCAATGACAGGTGCTTTAAAAACATGAATGACATAGGTGTAAAAAGTAAATAGCAATTTCTGTAAAAGGACAAGGTCAGTTTCAGACCCCTGGGTCAGAGTTCAGAGACTTCACTGTTGTCATTCTTTAGGAGCTGCTTTGGGAACCATTCCATCTTTTTACTGATCTAGAGTAGAAAAGTGCAGCAATCTGGCAGTAAAATATGGAGATTGAGATAACATAAATATCTTCTGAAATACTGATAAAATCTTCAAAAAGGCTGATGAGCACTACTGGAGATGTTTATATTATTCCCATGCTTGCAATAGACACATTCTTATAGAGCTTTAACAAGCTTCGCCATAGAAATTCATGTCTTTGAATTTAGGAAACTGTCATCACAGAAGTCTGAACTGAAATCTAGACAAAAGTATCCCTATAGTTCAATTTCCTTTTCAGCTTCTTTCTTCAAACATGTTTACAGCTGCAAACTTCTCTAGGACGTTAGAGCTCTCATCCTAGAACATTTAATCTGCAGGTGTTTTGGGTTTGCATGGTAAGTTTTGGCAGCAGGGGGCTACTGTGAAGCCCTGTGGTGAAGATTGTGGTGAGGAAGGCTGTCCCCCTACAGCCCATGGAGGTAAACAACAGAGCAGATAAGCACATACAGCCCTTGGAGGACCCCATACCAGAGCAGGTGGATGTGCCCAAAGGAGGCTGGGACCCTGTGGAGAGGCTGTGTTGGACCAGGCTCCTGGTAGGACCTGTGGACCCATGGAGAGAGAAGCCCACGCTAGAGCAGGTTTGCTGGCAGGATTTGTGACCCCACACGGAACCCACGCTGGAGCATTCTGTTCCTGAAGGACTGCACCACATGGAAGGACTCATGTTGGAGAAGTTAATGGAGAACTGTCTTCTGTGGGAGGGACCCCATGCTGGAGCAGGGGAAGAGTGTGAGGAGTCCTCCCCTTGAGGAGGAAGGAGTGGCAGAGACAACATGTGGTGAACTGACCACAACCCCCATTCCCCATCCCCCTGTGCCACTCAAGGGGAGGAGGTAGAGAAAATCAGGAGTAAAGTTGAGCCCGGGAAGAAGGGAAGGGTAGGGGGCGGTGTTTTAAGATTTAGGTTTTATTTCTCATTACCCTACTTTGGTTTTATTTAATTTGATAAATTAAATTTATTTTCCCCGAGTTGATTCTGTTTTGCCTGTGGTGGTACTTGCTGAATGATTTCCCTGTCCTTACCTTGACCCATGAGCCTTTTCTCTCCCCCTGTCTAGCTTAGGAGGACCATTGATAGAGTGGCTTTGGTGGGTACCTGGCATCCAGCCAGGGTCAACACACCACAGCAGGGCTGTGAGAAATGCATAGTAAAGTACAAGTAATCTAATGTTTGAGAGCATATGATGATGGTTTTGAAGATCCTTCATTAAGGATCCCTTACCTCTTAAATTGAACAATTTCTCCTAGTGTACCTATCACACAGCTAGTATGCAAAATGCTAAGTGATTAATTTGCTTTTAAGTCATGTCAGAATTTAAACCGATTGAGATAAATAGTCACAGATACAAATCATTGTGTTATTGCAAGTCTATAAATGATTCTATAACAAGTAACCTTGAAATATGATTAAATATTGTATAATAAATGAAACTCTGTTGATGCCCATAATTTTCTGGGATGAAGATTTCGTGTTAAAAGCCCATGTTTCTAATGCAACTGTTAATTGTGTTGAAAAATTTTAAAAATGAAAAATGACATTTTCTCTGATCCTTTTTTTGTGTGGCTTTTTTTTTTTTTTCTTTCTAAATACAAATTATTTTCAAATTTTTTGAATTATTTTCAAGCATTAGTTCTAAAACGTATCTGGACACATTTTTTAGAAGTCATATCAACTATTTTTTATAGGATTTTGCTGTTTATTTTCAAAAAAATTTGAAAGTAACCTAACAAGTAAAAAGAAAGGATCAACCAGTATAAAACTGACTTTTTTATCTACCCTTTGATTTTTCCAAGCTACGATATTTCAGAAATTAATACAATTATGTTTCTTCTAAAACTTCTGGAAAAAAGCTATTTTTTTTCTGATCATACTTTCAGCTATTCTAATCTCTGCTCTGAAAAACATGTACATTCTTAATTTGATCGTTTTCTATGTCAGCATACGGACAAAACTTAAATGATATAATTATATAATATTTATTTTATCAATCTTGTTTTTCCAGTGCACTGTCACTTGTGGTTAAAACATAAAACAAAGACTAACAAATCTCACAACTAAATCTGCGGGAGTTAGTTTATTTTATGCTGATTTTATGCTAACTCTCAGAAAATTTAATGAAAATTACTTTTTTAGAGTAGTTCAATGATAGTAATACTATGTAATTTCTTATTCTTGCACACAATGTTCCAGTTAGTTTTGCAACTACACATGAAGTCTTTTTCATGTCACTAAAACCAGATCCTATGAATTTATATATTCTACCAATCTGTAGGCTGCAAAATTTTTTTAAGTATGGTCTTCATATATACATAATACAAGCTGACCTTAGATTATAATCAATAAAAACATGTTACTTATTTAAAGGAATGGCAATAATCTTTGCAGTTAAATGCAGTAAAAGAGGTGGCTTACAGAAACTAAAATGTGATTTGTAGGGAGAAAATTACAAGGGCCAAAGCCCAACTAGAACTTAATCTGGCTACTGTCATAAAAGGCAATAAAAAATGTTACTATAAATACATTAGCAACAAAAGAAGGGCTAAGGACAATATCCACCCTTCACTGGAAGAGGGGGGGAACATAGTGACAAAGGCTGAGGAAAAAGCTGAGGTACTTAATGTCTTCTTTACCTCAGTCTTTAATAGTAAGACCAGTTGTTTTTTAGGTAACCAGCCCTCTGAGCTGGAATACAGGCATGGGGAGTAGAATGAAGCCCCCATAATCCAAGGGGAATTGGTGAGTGACCTGCTGCAGCACTTAGACACAAGTCTATGGGACTGGATGGGATCCACCCAAGTGTACTGAGGGAGCTGGCAGAAGTGCTCACCAAGCCACTTTCCATCATTTACCAGCAGCCCTAGCTAACTGGGGGGGAGGTCCTAGTCAACTGGAAGTTAGCAAATGTGACACCCATCCACAAGAAGGGCCAGATGGAGGATCCGGGGAACTGCAGGCCTGTCAGTCTGACCTTGGTGCCAGGGAAGGTTATGGAGCAAATCATCTTGAGTGCCATCACATGGCATGTAAGGACAACTAGGCAATCAGGCACAGTCAGCATGGGTTCATGAAAGGCAGGTCCTGCTTGACTAACCTTATCTCCTTCTCTGACAAAGTGACCTGCTTAGTGGATTCCAGCATTCTGCTGGAGAAACTGGCTGCCCATGGTTTGGATGGGCGTACACTTTGCTGGGTAAAAAACTGTCTGGGTGGCCGGGCCCAAAGAGTTGTGGTAAATGGATTTAAACACAATTGGTGAACAGTCACAAGTGGTGTTCCCCAGGGCTCGGTATTGGGGCCAGTTCTGTTTGATATCTTTACCAATGATCTGGACGAGGAGATTGAGTACATCCTCAGTAAGTTTGCAGATGACAGCCAGTTGGGTGGGATCATTGATCTGCTTGAGAGTAAGAAGCCTTTAGAGAGGGATCTGGACAGGCTGGATTGATGGGCCAAGGCCAATGGTATGAGGTTCAAGAAAGCCAAGTTCCAGGTCCTGCAATTGGGTCACAATAACCCCATGCAATGCCACAGGCTGGGGGAAGAGTAGCTGGAGATCTGCCCAGCAGAAAAGGACCTGGGGGTGTGTTGACAGCCAGATGAATATGAGCCAGCAATGTGCCCACATGGCCAAGAAGGCCAATAACATCCTGCCTTGTATCAGAAATATGTGGCCAGCAGGACCAGGGAAGTGATTGTCTCAATGTGCTCAGCACTGATGAGGCTGCACTTCAAATACTGTGTTCAGTTTTGGGCCCCTACAAGAAAGACATTGAGGTGCTGGAGTGTCTCCAAGGAAGGGCAACGAAGCTGATGAAGGTTCTAGAGCACAAGTCTTATAAGGAGCGGGTGAAGGAACTGGGGTTTTTTAGCATGGAGAAAAGGAGGCTGAAGGGAGACCTTATCGCTCTCTACAACTACCTGAAAGGAGGTTGTAGAGAGGTGGGGATTGGTCTCTTGTCCCAGGTAACAAGTGATAGGACAAGAAGGAATGGCCTCAAGTTGCACCAGAGGAAATTTAGGAAGAATATTAGGAAAGAATTCTTCACTGAAAGTGTTGTCAAACATTGGAACAGGCTGCCCGCAGAAGTGGTTGAGTCACCATCCCTGGAGGTATTTAAAAGATGCGTAGACGTGGTGCTGAGGTACATGGTTTTGTGGTGGATTTGGCAGTGTTAGGTTAACGGTTGGACTCAGTGATCTTAAAGGTCTTTTTCAATCTAAATTATTTGATGATTCTATGATTTCAGCTCCACATCTAAACAAGGTCGGTACAGAATCTGCCAGAACCACAAGTAGCTCAAATTCTTTCCCTTTTTATAAAATGTTTTATTTTTGTTTCCCATACCATCTAATGTACAGCTTTCCTTTCAACACACTATTGTATCAACATTTTACATTTTGCCTTTACATGTAATATAAATCATTTCATTCTCTCTCTCTCTCTCTTTTTTTCTCTTTCCCCCACACAAATACACACAGACACACACAGAGTCCAGCTGGGTTTGCTGTTCTGGACAAGTTGATAGGCTTTGCCTAGCAGCATAGATTATCTGGAGACACCTTCAGTGACAGTGTAACCTACAGGGCTAAGAACCTGTTTTAATGCTCAGAATACAATAGCCATTCTTCTGAAGAACTCCTGGTCTTCAGGTATCAGTATTTACCTTCTGTCTTCTATCTTTAGGCTTTGCTTATTTTGTACCAAATCCTAAATACTTGTATCAGTTTTTACACTATGGGTCTTTCATATCTTTTTAGCATTTTCAATTGATGACTACTTTTTACTGTGAAGTTGTATATTGATTGTTACCAAACTAATGTCTATCACCTACTTAATATCTGAAAATTGTTGTTTTTGTCTTTGCTCCCTCTCTTCATTGTAACTACAAAAGCTATGCTTCCTTTTCATATTCTTCTATTTTCATGTTGAAATTTTTTATACTATTATTCTTGATATAAAAGAGGTGGCACATCATGTGGAAGCACAGAGCTGATCTGCACTGAACTAAGCTAAAACCTCTATACGTGAATTTTTCACACAGTGTAGTGTTACATTCCCAAAGATGACAACATCCAAGATGACCAAATGTGTGAATCATTGTCGGAATCTGTAATTTTAAGGAAAGTACAACATCAATAAAAGCCATGCTTTCCTTTTTGAATGAACTTGAATTTTGTATTATTTAAATCCAAATTTAGTAAGTTCATTTCAATTAGAAAAATACTTGAAATAAATTATGATGTGTGACTTTTCAATGTTTAGAGGGTGAAAAGGAGTAAAAAGCCTGCATGAAACTTTTCTTCTCACTTAGATAAACAGTAATAATTTAGTCACTTTTCCTCATTTAGTTCAATTTCTCATGTTCGGAGAAATGCATCATCACATAAAACTCAATCCCTATAATAAGTTATCTGAATCCAGTTCAAGTCAAATAAAGAAAATTTTCAAGTGAGCCTTCTTTGTACAAATGCTATTGTTTTTCAAAGACTGGCATAGTGTAGGAAAACAGCCAAGAACATGCAAGAACAGCCTCTTGAGTCTGAAGAAAAATTTCATTTACACAAAAGAGCATCAAACTGGAAATTAACACTCATTTCAGAATCTAAAGAAAAGCAATTCCCTAAGCATTGATCTATGCATGACATTTTGATGGCTAATTGCCCAGGGAACCTACCACTCACCAGACTTCTTCTCTATGGGAAAATTTAGGCACCTAAGGGTAGGAGCCAAAAAGACTCTCAGGTCTAAACAGAGTAATTTCTGCTATGTGATGTTCGGAGTGGTTGCCTCCTCCAGCAGCCCCAGCCCAGGACCCTCCTGCCCAGTTGCTGCAGTCCAGTCTGGTGCCCAGGGAGTCAGGCTGAGGGATGCAGCTGCTGCTTTCTCCTCCGTAAGGTCAACCAGTAGTGAAGCTGAGCTCAGGTCCTAGAGATGCACACACAGAGGACACTTAACATGGCTGGTCACACAGACTGCCACAGAGAAGGTGCTGCCTTCAAAAGCACCTACATACAGGACTCACATAAAACACAAGCACAGGTGGCCAAGTCCCCTCCTCCTTTTGGGCTGGCAGAGGCAGAAAGTCACTAGTGCAGGCACACACACAATTCTCCAATACCACTGCTCTGATCTCAGGCCCCATGGGTCTCCTATTGCCTGCCTGATCCAACGTGGTGCTTGATAGCAAAAAGACACGAGTTCTCAGACCTATGGGACAGATGGTGAGATTACACAGAAAGACAGGTAAGAAAAGATTTAATAAGAAGATAGGACAGACTGCAGTGATCAGGTGCAGGGCTCAATCAGACAGGCATAATGACCGTCCACATTTTTCGTGTGACCAGCCCCTTTTATACAGCCTTTGTTCCTCCCTGATCCCCTTCCCCTGCAAATTCTCTCATCAGGTGGCATAGTTCCTCTGGCACCCCACCCCATCCCGCACCTTCATCTTTCCATCCTTATGGGTTGCAAATTACTGGTTTGCCTCCAGATTCTTGATAGCCCATCAATTAGTGAGACTGAGAAGGTTTGTTTCTTGTCTTTGTCTCCATTATGCTAATCTGTCAGGTTTGAGACTGTATTTTTTGTTTCTTACTTCACTCTTTTCCTTAGTACTCCATTTAGCAAGGTCCTCAATCAGATCATCTTACTGAAATAAACATTCCTACATTCCACATAGTCTTATCAGTCAGTGTGACTGACCAGGTTTGGTTCTTGTTCCTGTCTCCCTTATAATTTGTCAGTCAGATTTGTGTTTCTGTGTGTTCTTATTTATGGCTTCTCCTTTGCTTCTTATCTTCTTTTTTGATTGGGAAAGTCCTTGACCAGATGTCATTAAATTAGAGCAGATGCTCTCTCCTTCCATATAACCTTACAGTTTCCATTGGACACATAGTAATCACAGAGCAATTAGATACAGTGGACCATCACTACTTTTTCTGACATAGATACATACAATGAGAGAGGTGAAGCAACTGCACATCTGAGATACCTAACAAGATTTGGAATGAATTTGGCTCAGCATAGTCAAATCCAAGGCACCTGTGGATGTGCAAGTAAGCAATTTCTAGAATCACAATGTTAGAAATGTAGATAACTACACATTTCAGACATCCAAGGTCTGAAATAAGCTAAACAATGATTAAGAAATCTATATTTTGGGTTTCAAAACAGTAAAAAGCTAATTCCTGCTGTAGAACTACTTGACAATGTTTTCCTTTGGAAAGCATATAAGAATGAGAGAATAAGTTTGACACATGGATTATGCATTATTTATGAAGTACATACAAGATAAATTTCCAGATAAGAGACCTTGTCAATGAGAATGTTAATGTTTTCCGTGGCAATCCTATTCATGTCTGCTTCTGTTTGGTAATCCTATTAGTGGGTCTCCTGCTATAATCAGTGAAGGCATAAATGTTCCAGTTATTTATCCTTAAACAGAACTTTGAAACAAAGTGAGACTTGTTCTTTACCTGCAGATGTTGCATCACAGACTATATATTTCTGATTTCTGTTACACTCATTCATACGTGAACCTTGATGTAAAGATATATGGCTTAATACTTAAAAGACTGATTTGGAGGGGCCTTTCAGCACATGATAACATCAGAAGTGAAAAGTACACAAGTTTCACCCAAGGAGGTGATAGAAAAGAAAACCAATTGGTATTCAGCAGAGTACTGACTTTTGTGAATGGAATAAGGTAGACAAGAAATAGAGATATTGGGAATGATATCCTTTACCTGTCATAATGCCAGACTTTCTCATTTTCAGTGCTGTTTAACATCTTTGTCAGTGACATGGACAGTGAGATCGAGTGCACCCTCAGCAAGTTTGCCAATGACACCAAGCTGTGTAACATGGTTGACACACTGGAGGGAAGGGATACCATCCAGAAGGACCTGGAAAGGCTTGAGAGGTGGGCCTGTAGGAACCTCATGAAGTTCAACCAGGCCAAGTGCAAGGTCCTGCACCTGGGTCATGGCAATCCCAGGCACAAATACAGGTTGGGCGGAGAATGGCTTGAGAGCAGCCCTGAGGAGAAGGACTTGGGGGTGCTGGTGGACAAGAAGCTCAACATGAGCAGGCAATGCGCACTTGCAGCCCAGAAAGCCAACCACATCCTGGGTTGCGTCAAGTGTGGCCAGCAGGTCCAGGGAGGTGATTCTGCCCCTTTACTCTGCTCTGGTGAGACCCCACCTGGAGTACTGCCTCCAGCTCTGGAGTCCTCACCACAAGAAAAACATGGACCTGTTGGAGCGGGTCCAGTGGAGGGCCACGAAGATGATGAGAGGGCTGGAGCACCTATGCTATGAGGACAGGCTGAGAGAGTTGGAATTCTTCAGCCTGGAGAAGAGAAGGCTCCAAGGAGACCTTATAGCAGCCTTCCAGTACCTAACGGGGACCTACAGGAAGGATTGAGAGGGACCCTTTATCAGGGAGTGTAATGATAGGACACGGGGTAACAGCCTCAAGTTGAGAGAGGGTAGATTTAGATTGGATATCAGGAAAAAATTCTTTACTGTAAGGGTGGTGAGGCACTGGAACAGATTACCCAGGGAAGCTGTCAGTGCCCCATCCCTGGAAGTGTTCAAGGCCAGGCTGGATGGGACTTTGAGCAGCCTGGTCTAGTGGGAGGTGTCCCTGCCCAGGGCAGGGGGGTTTTGATTGGATGATCTTTAAGGTTCCTTCCAATCCGAACCATTCTGTGATTCCGTAGATGTGTCATCACTAGTTGATGGTATTTGAGTTTGTCTGTAATACTGTTTAGTAAAAGCTCTAACTCTAACCAATTGGATTAAACCAAGAAGTTTGGAGCATCATTTTTTCTTTGAAAACAACGTTTCTGCAGTTCTTTCACTCAGATCCTCTCATTACATTTCAGTATAACTCTGGATAAGTAGGCAAGATCTGTCAGAACAAGAAAAGAAAATTTCAGGAGTGACAGAATTTGACATAACATCAGATTTTGTAAAGGTTAAAAATCTTTGAAAAGCAGCTTTTGGAAATTAATTTTATGCATACAGTGGAGTGCTGTGTGGCTCTAAATGAGTGGTAATGAAACATCATTTATTTCTTCATGTGTGGTTAGTCTGATTAAGCTATTAAACAAAGATGTTCAATTAAGGATCCAACTCTAATATGGTAGATGTTTTCAATCCAAAGTATTATTAAAAATACAGTAACTAACTAATTAATGAGCTTGCTTTATTTTTCCAAAACCTGCACTGGGCACTGAGAAGTGAGTAGTATGCAGATCAAGCTGTGAGGAAAGCACAGTAAAAGAATAAATGTTGGTAATATTCAGCCATTTTCTTACAGAATGGTTTTGTATCCTCAGAGCTTATGGTAGCATGTTTTCAGTGAAGCTTAGCTGAAGTCTGCATTTACTCAAGTAATTAATTTTTCATATTTTAGAGGGGGAAAAAATGGGCTACAGTATCAAAGAGAACTTGAGAAACAAAAATATTTATATTGATACTAGTAATACTGACACTCACTTACCTCTGAATTGAACTTCATTTTCTTTCATGAATTGTCGCCTATTTTTAGAGCACTACCGGAAATACACATTGAATAAATACCTGTAATTTCTCTCTGTCAATTTTTTTTTTTTTTTCAGTGTTTGCATGGACTTAACACTGGCATAACCAAAACATAACTCATGAGCTACATATAGTTTGCTTAAGTATAGGTGCTGTACTGGGGCTATGTCATGTGAATAAGCTGGCTCAGGGGCTACTGGAGGAGTCAAATTCATGACTATTGATAAAGTGAGTAAACAAGAAATGCAGAGATCAGCATTGCTGTGTTTCCCTACTCATTCAGGCTATCCAAATCACATAATGAAGCAGCTGAGGTTTTGTCTCTCTCTGTGAAATATATGCACAGTTCACCCTCTTTTTAGGCTGTGGTACGCATTTGAGACACTTGGTGTGTCCTGTATCCCCTAATTATAGGTCATATACAAGACCTTGTTATGTATATCTTCATAGAGTCATAGAATCATGGAATCATAGAATGGTTTGTGTTGGAAGGGACCTTAAAGATCATCTAGTTCCAACCCCCCTGCCCTGGGCAGGGACACCTCCCACTAGACCAGGTTACTCAAAGCCCCATCCAACACCTTGAACACCTCCAGGAATGGGGCATTGACAGCTTCCCTGGGCAATCTGCTCCAGTGTCTCACCACCCTGGCAGTAAAGAATCTCTTCTTAATAGCTATTCTAAATCCACCCTCTTTCAGTTTGAAACCATTACTTCTTGTTCTATCACTATATCTTCAGATAAAAGTCTCTCCCCATCTTTCTTGTAGGCCCCCATCTTTCTTGTAGGCCCCCTTCAGATACTGGAAGGCAGCTGTAAGGTCTCCCTGGAGCCTCTTCTTCTCCAGGCTGAACAACCCCAACTCTCTTAGCCTGTCCCCATAGGAGAAGTGGTCCAGCCCCCTGTTCATCTTCATGGTCCTCCTCTGGACCCGCTCCAACAAGTCCATGTCTTTGTTATGTTGGGGGCTCCAGAGCTGGAGGCAGTACTCCAGGTGGGGTCTCAACAGAGCAGAGTAGAGGGGCAGAATCATCTCCCTCAGCCTGCTGGCCACACTTCCTTTGATTCAGCCCAGTTGGCTTTCTGGGCTGTGAGTACACATTGGTGGTTCATGTTGACCTTCTCATCTACCGACATCCCCAAGTCCTTCTCTTCAGGGCTGCTCTCAAGCCATTCTCCGCCCAGCCTGTATTCGTGCTTAGGATTGCCCGTATCCACATGCTGGACCTTGCACATGGCCTTATTGAACTTCATGAGGTTTGCACAGGCCCACCTCTCAGGCCTGTCCAGGTCCCTCTGGATGGCATCCCTTCCCTCGAGTGCTTCACGCAGCTTGGTGTTTTTCACAAACTTGCTGAGGGTGCGCTCAATCCCACTGGCCATGTTGCCGACAAAGATGTTAAACAGCACCAGTCCCAGTACTGATCCCTGAGGAATGCCACTCATCACTGGTCGCCACTTGGACATTGAGCTGTTGACACAACTCTTTTGAGTGCAACCAGCCAGCCAATTCTTTATCTACCAAGTAGTCTGTCCTTCAAGTCCATGTCTCTCCAATTTAGAGACAAGGATGTCATGTGGGACAGTGTCAAATGCTTTTCACAAGTCCAGGTAGATGATGACAGTTGCTTTTCCCTTATCCACCAACGTTGTAACCCCATTGTAGAAGGCCACCAAATTTGTCAGACACGATTTGCCTTTAGTGAAGCCATGTTGGCTGTCACCAATCACCTCCTTATTTTCTGTGTGCCTTAGCATAGTTTCTGGGAGGATCTGCTCCATGATCTTGCCAGGCACAGGGGTAAGACTGACTGGCCTGTAGCTCCCTAGGTCTTACATACAGTCCTAAATCTTACAGTCCAGGAGGCTGCCACTCTGGATTTGTGCATGGCTGGGACTCTTGATAACATTAAAAATAATTATAAAAGCAACTATAAAAGCAATGAGAACAGTGTTTGGTATGGTTAAAAACTTGTTATGGCCTTATTCAATTCTTCTAATGGCAAAGGAAGGGCTTTTTTCCTTCTGTTGACTTTTGTTAGGAAAATGTTGACCTGAAATGTGTGATTTTTATTATTATTCCTCCTTAATTTTTGCAATTTACAAAATCTAAAGTATGATAACTAGAGAACTAATGAAACTACAATGCCTTTACAGCAGCAATTTGAACAGTTCTAAGTAATTTGCTCAGACAACTTTTTTCACTATTAAATAATCATTTTCTTTCTCCTCCAATGTTTATCTGTGAAAATATATCATTCCAGATGAAGCAGAAGTTAAAACCAGGAAATACCATCTTGTAATCAGCAAAGGCCCTTTTTTAGCTTTTTTATGTGGCCGCTTTTTAAAAATGAAAAAGAAAGGAAGAAGGCAGCTGAAATAATTTGTGTAAAATTATCCATAGATTGCCCTTAAACACATATGCTGCTGTAAAGTATTGTAAATAATAATGCTTGATACACTTGTGACAATTGGTGGCTGCAGCCAGTGCTAGTCAGAAAAATTATACTGTATTTATAAAATGATGTTACCGTAGTCTCAAAGTTCCACAAGAAACATGTCAATAGGATTATTTTTTGTTGTTCCTTAGAGGAAAACAATACAAAATTTATAAGTTTTGACAAAGAGTTAAAAAAGTATCTCTTGGAAATGCTTTTGGGTACAAGAGTACACATGACCTCTTTTCTAATACCACATTACTTACTTAGTTTTTGCAGTGTTTGCAGTTTGGGGAAAATAATGACAGGAATTGCCATTTTTCATTGTTATTTCCAGAAAAAAGAATGTCTTTACCATTTCTTTGTGGCTAGGCTTGCAAGATACTTCTATATGCACTATTTAATTTTTTACAATAGACATTTTCCTTTGGCAATCTCTACATGACATCATGACTTCATATGACACCTTCCTTGAACCCAAAGAAGTAGAGCTCTGAAGAATTTCATGTGGCGCAGTTGCCATGAGTTGAATACAGTTGCTATGGAGTCTCTGAAATGCCATACAGAACTCTTCCTGCAATAATTCAACCACCCTCTGACTTTTGAATCAAAAAGAAAAACATATATAATCTTCCACAGCAACCAGATAATGGATGCTGGTGTGAATACACAGCTGCTGTTTTCTGTTGATTTAAGTATTTCAGCAAACACTTCAACTTGTGAGAGCTTTGCAGAAAAAAAGATGAGATTACTTCTTTGCTGTGCAAATTTCGACAAATTATTTTAACTAGCTGCCCTGTCATATTTTTAAAAATTAGAGAAATTAATAGTTTTAGGGAGCTGACAGTCTCTAATCTTTTAATCAGAAACACACCTGAAATCACTATTGATTAATAGTTATCAAAAGTTTTTTATTTGCTTCTCAGTAAGAACCTTAATTAGTTGTCTGATCCCAAAAAAAGTAGTGCTGGCAATGTCTCAATATTGCAAGGAATGTTAATTATGTTCATTTTTACTTACATGAACACTCGCCTAAGACTGGAAGACACTATTCTGAATTGCTACAGAGCATCTTCATGCTACACCAAGATGCTGTGAGCATCTTTGATATCAATACAGCAATATTTACACAAAAAATTGAAGGGAGGGGAGAAAGGAGAGTGGTTTCTGTAAGCAGGACCTTCTCTATATCTAAAATTTTGTGCAGAACAATGAGGGAAAAACCTAGCATTTGAGTAAAATCATAATTTAATTATTTTTAAGTGATCTTGTGTTAATTAAAAAAGAATATATATATATACAGAGTTTTACACAGCATTGTCGTTTAAATAACATGACAAAATAATTTGGTTTGTTTCTTCAAACCTGAGGGAAATTTGATCTAAACTATAATACATCTTTATTATAGAAAAAAAATAGCAAAAAATCCCACAGGGTGGAATTTTGCATGTCAAAGGAACACAAAAACCTTGATTAGACACATTTTGAACTTAAGTGACTGAAGCAATAGGTACCTATTGCAGTGATAAGCACTGAAGAAAAAGGATGAATGGCCTGAATTATTTTCACTATAAAACTAACCTTCTAATAGGCAGCATTAATGAAATACCGAAGATCAGATTGATAAATCTCATACCAAGAAGACATTTTTCAAACATGAATGCTGAGGTAGAGATGAAGCCGAGATATTTATTTTTAAAGCAGGGGACATCAATGCTGTGATAATTGTATACGGCATCTTATTCTGTGGTCTGAGGTGAGATGTAGGCTGACCTTGGTTAGGTCTTTGTTTTCTAAAGTCTGTCTCAGTCTCAGCAATCCATTTTTCAGATCTCCCTTATACCTATATCCACTAGTTTTTTCCTCACTTGGAAATGTTGGACCAGATGATCCTTGAGGTCCCTTCCAACCTAGTATTCTATGATTCTATGAACTAAAGAGGTAACTAAGTCCAAATGTGTCTAGTATATACTAGAAATTCAGCTGGGCGTATATACTGGGCATTCAGCTATAAAGTTTAGCAGAGGTTTCTCATCCCAGCTCTCACAAATATGTATGCATTTTACTTGGCCTTTGATTGGATAAACAAAGAAACAGTTCTGTTTAGAGAACTCTAGATCTACTTTCTAGTTTAAAATAAATTAGTTAATGACTAGGCTAAAGTTAGTTTCTCAAAATCTTCTGACCTCAATTTGAAAGGATGAAAGAATTGCTGGCCAAGAATACCTGCTGGTTATGATACTTTAGTGGGATGAAGGTTGAATCCTGTTAAAGTGAATAGAACTTAAGATTCAGATTGTCACCACCCACGGTTGAATATGCACAGCACAACAGCAGTCTTTTGCAGTATTGTTTTCACAGCCTAACCAGGAGAGAGCTAGCTGACTGGATTTGAAGTCACTAGTGATGTGGAGATGTCTAACAGATCTGGTCCTTATACCTTTACCTAACTTTAAAGACTAGATGAGCCTCTGGAGGTTCTGATTATGAAAGAAGCTTAGCAAGTTAAATCCAGATAGATGGATTTCACAGTCCCCAAAACAGAAGCCTCCTTTTACTGACATTGTATTTAGCCAAGACTGAATCCATCCTAAACCTGCATTTTAAAGTGTGTATGGCGTTATGAGCTGTTTAACCTTTGAAATTGAATTACCTGAACACTCTTAGATGTTATTGTGACAGATGCCATAGAAAAAGCACAGATGTCCCAAGTTGTTATCAACACAGCAAATACCTACCTATATCCAACAGTTTTGTTAACCCAAGACTGAAGAATAGACTTGTTGGATCATATTTCCCTGTTCCTGGATGTTACACCATGCAGTCTAATAAGCTACTGTTGAGTTAATGTGTCAATATATAAAACTGAAGTAAACTATACTTTTAAAGAATAGATAAATATCTGACAGGATTTATAATAGCAAAAATAGTATATTTTTTTCCTGGCTTAATTCACAGTTTCAGAGTTAGCTTTCATGAAAAGGCCTTTGAAGCCTGTAAATTGTTGTGTCCTTGTGCAGTAGAAATGGTTTTGGAACAGTTTGTGGCTGTTGTCAGTTTCCAGACAAGGAGGATTTGATCTTGTAACTAATAGTGATTATTAATAGCGTATATTTTGGATGTGGATTTTCATTCTGGAGAATCAGTTCCAACTTCGTAACATGAGATAAGTCAGTAACAAATGCATGATAAGTGCCCACATTAACCACTGTTAAGCATGCATATTCTTCAATGCAGGTTCTGCTCAGAACATGTAACTTTATACATTATCAAGAATCATACTAAACACGGTCTACCGGCAGGCTCGTTTACATCCTTCTTTTTTTTACTCTGAACTGTCTACTTGTTTGAGAGTAAATGAATGAGAATAACATAACTCCTTGTATTGCCCATAAAGTATCAAAATTTACTTGACCTCACAGAGCTCACAGGTAGCCCCTGTTTATCTCTTCACAAGAGTAGGGTATCCTAGTACCTCAAGGCACAAGGAGCTGTATTACCAATGCTCTTGAAAGAGAAGGAATAACAAAGCATTGTGGTGTGATTGAATGTCTGTAATGACGCTCCTTTGTTTTTAATAAAATAAATCAGGCATATACTTTATATCAATTATGATTCATAAATATTTGATTATTATAGGAACTCTGAGCATAGCTTTGGCTTGTCTAATGTAGTAGATGACCTGATTCTAATAACAACAAATATGTATTTTATTTCAGATGTTTCCTGTGTTATTTTTAACTGGTTCTAGTGTATGAATTTAAATCAGAAATTCTCTGGGGTGGGAAAAATCTTCTTATTGTTAGTATGTGTATGGTTTAGCGTGGCCAGGTATTGATTTGAGGCTGCAAGAAGTAGCACATTACAAAACAAGGAGGGATATGTTTTTAAAGATCTAAAATGTACATGTGTTGTCAAGGAATCTGCAGGACACTTTGTGAATTATATTGGTTACAAATTCTGTTGCAAACTGTGTGCAACCCCAGGCTTTTCATTAATCACAACATAACCAAATCTGAATGTACTTCTACTTCAGCCATCCATGTAAAACACCCAACTAAGCAACAGATATTCATTCAGTTATAACAAATCTTACCATACCGATCTATGGTGATCTATGCTTTTTACTACACATATTTGTACTCACTAACCTTAGTAAAGACATGTTGATATACTTTATCCCAAATGACATTATTGTTTGTGGTTCTCTGCTAACATGGAAATTCAGCCAGCATTTATCTTAAGAAACACTGACATTCATAGATTCATTGAGCTACTTTGAGATACTACTAAATTGTCAACTAATTCAGCTAATGGGGTCTCCAAGATCTATGAAGATAGGGTTTATGCCCTCAGTAATGTAATTTATATGAAAATTAGAGTACTCCAAGGGAAATGATTTAACCTTTCAAGATCATATCAAGATATCTAGCTTCTGAAATGCATTTAATCATAGCAAAGCTTACTGTGAATAACATATTTTTATTTCTGTTTAAGCAAAAGAAGCTGAAATCAAATGATTTTCTGCAATTACAGGGATTCCAGTGCTACTGTAGTGTGACACTACAGGGAAATGTAAATGTACGAAAGGGCTCATTTCAAAGAAGTCAGTCTGATTAATAAACATGCAGTGTTTTATACAGCAGCATAATGTGTGTTTCTTTCTTTGAATAACTGATAGCAGGATTATGGAAATTGCCTCAAAGAAAAGGAAGTTATTACAACATTTTCCAACTAGGCATGATGAGGCCAGATTGTTTTCCCTGGAGCAGAAACATTTCATGCAGAGCTCCTGGAGTTGTTCTGTTGGTGGGGGTGAGAAGGGATGGGATGGATTTTTTTCCTTTCTTCCCTGCACAGTAGAGGATGGAAATGAGCTTTCTGAAGCTCTGTGTATCTTTCATGGTTTTTTTTATGTGTTGGTCTAAGAAGATGATTACTGATTTTGTTTTGACATCAGGACTACATGGCTCAAAGTTGTGGCAAAATTTCTTCAGATTCATCACAGGCTTCATAGAAAGCCCATGCTTGCTCCTCTGCATCTGCTTTGACTTCTGCACGTGTTGATGTGTAGGACAGTTTCTCAAAGGAATACTAGTATTAAATGAGATATGCAACTAATGAGGTCATTAACCATTTTTTTCCCCCACAGTTTTGAATGGCTGCTATTATAGACAGGGCACTACTTAACACAAAATAAGCAGATTCACATTATGGGATTTGTAAAACATATAACCAGTTATCAGAATATTGATAGATGTTATGATGTTTGTCAGGTACCATCTGCTGTTTTCTTTTTACCATCAGAAAAGCAAAAATGTAAAATGAGGAAAATAAGCTCTTTTTGAGGCAAAGATATTTTTCTCAGTGATTAAATTGTATGGTACATTATAAAGCCCAATACCCTCACACAAATTACGGTGCATATAAATGAATAATATCCACTTATCAAAAAAAAAAAAAAGAAAAGAAAATTAATTTAATATTTAAAGAGTTGAAAAACAGACTTGCAGCAAATAATGCTTTAAAGCACATACTGCAGGTGGAACCAGCACACATGATTATTTTAAACTATTTACATAATTCAGATGTAATTATGACTAAACAAATGTCTGCCTTGGATGCAAACTTCTCTGAAGACCTGAGTGCTAAAAGAGTATGCAGTCTGTACAGTATGTGGTGTGAAATTTCTTTTTTTTTTTTTTAAACAACTGATCAAAATTATAACCTGTACTACACAGTTTGTAGGGTTTTTTTTTCCTTGCTTCACTGCATCTTATTGAAGAGGACTGAGCTGGTGAATCAAGACACACGTGGCAGAGAAGGGGGTTAGAAAAATGCTATTGGAAGTACCAACTTTTTTTTTTTTTTTCAAAAAGCAATTTCTGCTGTTTGTTTCAGCAGCTGCAGCCCAAAATCCAGCTTGCTTACAAAGCAGCTGTGTGTGCAAGTGAACAGACCACCCACATACTGAACAATAAGGGGCAAAATTCTGCACTCTGTTATTGCTCATTATCCTCATCGGCTAATGGCTGAATTTGACATATTTAAACTACAGTAAATTTTTTTTAATGGTTTATTCTATCTTTTCTCAGCTTCCTGTCTCTTGCCCAGAGCTTTTCCTGCTAAGGCAGACAAACATTTTCTGTGTGAATGGGTAAAATTCTTTCAACAGAAGGAATAGGAGATGCTTTCAGCCTGCCTCAAACCACAGGCTTCTGGTACAATGGAAGGATTGCCTGCTACCACAGGTCGGAAATGCTAAGAAGGTCACACTGAATAATCATAGCAGTCCTTCATGATTTTTAAAAAATAAAGCAAAAATTGGCCCCAATAAACCCGCAGTAACTGCTAGAGCCTGAGGATCTTATCAAATTGTCAATGAAAGTAAAGTTGGCTTCCAACTCTTAAGGCTGAGAACTTTCAGCCTAATACTGTGTCCTCTGTGTCCTCTGCTTTCTTGCCATTTTAGTAAGGGAGAGGGAAAGGGGAAACACCAAGGTCAGGTATGTTTCTCTCATTTGGACTTTACTTTGCAGAAAGGCGTACACAACTCAAGCTGCATCTTTGATAACTCCAAGAGTGCAAATACTTTGAAGAGATGCTCTTACATTTTTAAAAGTCTTAAAAATCAGAGCATGTAGAAGCTAAAAAATCTGTCCAAGTCACTGGATCAATGGGCCAGCCACTCTGAAGCTGTTCCTGTCAGTTATGTTCTATAGGACATGCCAGTGGTGCTGGCATTAAAACTAATAAGACCCAGTTTGAATTATCGTCGAGGGATATATTACCTGATATATCAGGCTGAACTGACCTGTGTGAAGTTCTGCACTTCATTGATATACTTTTTTTTTAGCCGTAGATGCACACAGTTCATATTGTTTTCAGTCTGCACACACAGATCAGCATCAAAACAGTATTTTCAGCAGTTTGTACTCAATTTGTTCCTTCAATTTCTTGGTGACTAAAACTCAGTAGGACCTCTGCCTACTTCAGAGCCATAGAAAATAATGGTAAGGGGACAGCAGAACACTTACAGGCTGATCCAAAGACCACTGAAATCAGCGGGAGATTTCCATTAACTTCTATAAGCATTGAAGGCTCTCCATACCAATTTCTTTTCTGACTGCTGAGAATAAAATGATAGAAGTTTGTACATTTTTGGAATCAAAGTTCTAAAAGAGCATTAAGTGTTCTGATAAATAATGTACAACAACTACTTACACAGCTGCTGACAAGCTCTTTCTGAGAATTATTTGGTTGTAAAATCTCTTGGAGTTTGAGAGCCTGAACCCAGAATCTCATTTTTAGTGTCAGCTTTGAACTTAGATGCACAACCTATAAAATTATTTTAAGGAATGCATAATATGCTTTAAAATAGAGACTAATTCTTACTTACTTTTTTCTAATGGCTATTCCGAAATACTTGCACCATATGAGTAAAATCTGTCCATCAACAACATACAAAATTATGCATCAGTTGCTTTGTTCACTGTTGAGCTGTCAAGATAATTTTTAAAGGGCTGTCACTTAGAAAGTCACACAAATGAAAACTGAATTATACTGCAGACTGTTTGAACCTGCAGTTCTAATTTACTTGATGTAGATGGGAAAAGAAGGTGAGAAGGAAATGGAAGAGACTGCCCAAAAAAGTAGCTGAAACTGTATCACTAGTGACTATTACAGCTCTAATGTGAGTTTACAGGATTAAGGTCTCCTAATTTTCCTTAAAAACTTTCATCTGATTTGTGCCACTATTCAAATCTCTATTACTATTGCAATGTAAAGAAATTAACAGGACAGAAAAATACCCCTAAAATAACAGCATTAACATGATGGAATTCATTTTATATAGGTCTTAAATACAGTAACTGAACATACACACCATATTCTCGAAAGAAATAGCAAATTATATGAGGTTTCTTTTTTATTAAAAAATAAAGCTTAACAAAAAAGCATTACTTTAGATATGGCTAACCACAGCAAAAAACCTTGTGTATCTGAAGGAGGCCTACAAGAAAGCTGAAGAAGAACATTTTTCAAGGGCATGTAGTGGTAGGACAAGAGATAATGTCTTCAAACTGGAAGAGGGTAGATTTAGATATCAGGAAGAAATTCTTTACTATGAGGGTGGTGAGGCACTGGAACAAGTTGCTCAGAGAAGCTGTGGATGCTCCATCCCTGGAAGTGTTCAAGGCCAGGCTGGATGGGGCTTTGAGCAACCTCGTCTAAAGGAAGGTGTCCCTGCCCATGGCAGGGGGGTTGGAACTAGATGAACTTTAAGGTCCCTTGCAACCTAAAACATTCTATGATTCTATGATCTGCCAGTAACTATGCAACAACTCTGTAGGGCTAGCACTTTACTAATGACTTCAACAGTACCTGGAAACATTTCCAGAACTCATTGTCTATGTTATTAAATTCTTAGAATCACAGTGACACAAATGCAGACCACAACTCAGGTGTGGTTGGGGAATCACCATGGCCCAGAAAATATTCCATGCAGGTAGAAAAGCTAACCTCCTTGTTTTGGAGTCTGAAATTTAATATGTGATTTCTACCTGGCCCATGCTGGCTAATTTCAGTGCCAGAAAACAGTCCCAGATAAGTTTAATTTAACAGACTGTAGCCCACCCAAAGGCAGTTTCGTTGTTGAACTTGGTCCTATAATGGACCAAAATTCATGCTGGTATAACTTTGTCGACTTAAAAATATTTAAGTAGTAAGGTATTTGACCCTGCAAGTACATTTCAGAGACATGAATGTCATTGCTAAAATCGAGATTAGTGTGTTTTCCTAAGCTTTTTCAATTTCTTACTATATTTTAGCACAAATAATATACTCTTTTCTTAATTGCACAAGGAAAAAAATATAAAATAAACATAGGAAGTTGGATATAATAATGTTTTGTTGCCTTAACTCTTTGATTCAGTCACCTAGAGTAAGAGCTGTATTTAGAATAAGCATATGGGAAAAGATGATGATCTCATCGCAACAAATGCTGCATGTCTGATTATTGGCTTTTTTTATTGACAGACTCATGCTAAAGGGGCAAGTTAACGATGTGTGCACTTTAGAGCAGTTGTCCTAAGTCTTTAACTGATACTTTTGGTAAAATGTGTTAGCTCTTTGGGAAAAGGCACTACTTTAACACTAAATTCTGCAACATAAGACAATATGGAACAGTAACTTTTGACACTGTCTCTTTTTCTACATGTTCATTTTCACATAATGTCCTTTGTGTGAACATTTCCTAAAGTAAACTGAGAAAAATAGTAGCGATTAGAGTCAAAGCATTGACAAGGAAGTGAAATTACTTAAGGAAGCAGACAGCCTATATAACCTTGTAGTTACAAATAAAAAACTCAAACAATGTAATTAATGTATATTAAGAGATGCTGTATAGTTTAGGCTTTTTGTTAACATTGTGCTTCCCTGCTACATATTCTCTGCCTATGCTCTTGGTTTCTATTACCTTTAGAACGTCATTTAAGAGGTTCCTAAATATGTCCCCTTTCTCTGAAAGCATTATGAACTACAGAATAGTGCTACCAGTGGTCAAAGATACCAAATTATTTCAGTCTGTTACTGATTTTTGCTTTTGTGCATTACTGTCTACTATTTAAAAACTATAACCTTCATAATTCACAGTAGCTGCGTAATGCAAGCTACAGACGTGACTGTTTATGGCTTTGTTAAACTTATGGAGACTATTGTATTCAGGCTTTTGTAGGTAAAAATTCTATATAATTAATCCAATATTGGGGAATGAATTTTGGTTTACTAAACATAAATGCCTAATGAGCACTATGTTGATTATTAGAAACTCAGATTATTTAGAATATCAATACATTTATAGCAGGATTAATAACTTCATTCATTCAAAAGCTATAAAATCAAGTCTAAGCATTAGATCTCTGTACAGTAAGGGATAAGGTACTTTGTAAAGAGTTAGATAAACACGCACAGTGATTCATTTAACCTCCATGAGGATTGGATGAAACTAGCATCATCTTTTCTTTCTAAATATTATGCTTGCAAGTAACGAGAGATACGATAAGCTCTATGTATTTGGAAGAGTAACATTATTCTGTTGAGCTAAGAAAGGAAAGTTACTGACCTTCCCAGAGTTAATTGGAAGCAAAAAGTCTTTTACAGTACCTCTATTTATTTCCAAACATGACAAAGACAACATATGCATTCATGCTTACATACCTTTATACATGCAGTGAACAAAATATGGTTAAGTACCTACAGATTCACTTATTTAGGAAATACAATGTAACATATATCTCCATCTTCACTCTTCATGTATCTAAAAGGCACCAAACACAAAATAATTTCACGAAGGAGAAAAAAAAACCACTTGCTTATTCTGGAAATGAACAAAACATCACTTGTGTGAAAAACTGTTTTCCCACTTCTTTTGCCAATTGATTCTAAACTCAGAAGTCAAATTTCATCAGTTCTGCATTACGTGTGAAATACCATACACAGATGGAGTGGTTACGTTATTCTCTGACTCAAGGTTATGACGTTGGTCTCTTCCTTTTTGAAATGCTAAAATTTAACTGCAAGCCCCTTAGTGAATCTGTATGTAATTTTTTTAGATAAAAATGCATTTTCTGCATAATTTCACGGGGCCTCAAACTAGGAGCTAGAGGGCATGACCAGCGGCAGAATAGCTAGAATAATATCCTGCAGCCAGTTTTCTAAAGCAATGACAAATTTGCAAGAGTCTAATTATCACTACTGAAGAATTTAGGAAAGTGTTTTAAACACTTTAAACTATTGCCAAAATAATCAATCTTCATATACCATAAAATACTTGTAGACATTTATCCCCATTATTTCCTACATCAGACTATACCAATGAAATATTATACAACATATCTAGTTTTGGTACATTTGTCACTTAATGACTTTTTCAGTAAAGTATGACTTTATTTTGGATGGAATGAAAGGTAACTCACTTAAAGGGTCACTAAAGCACTGTCACACTTTTTTTTGTTTTAGCTAGAAAATCTGTGTGCATTCAGAAATTTTATGACAAGTAAAAAATGCATACTAAGCATCAACAACAGGAAGATCTCAAAAAAAATTCAAAGCTTTTGTTGCAGAGTATATTTAGATCAACAACATTCTTACGCTTTATAAATGTATGCAAATTACCATCATTATCAACATTTATCTTTTTCACTTTTACTGATGAAGTTCTCAAGACGTGTCTTATAACTTATCTTGAAATTTAACCCCGATTCAGACAGGAACTTTCTATAAATCCATTTCTTTTGCAGTCCCTTCAGTCAGCGCTGTTCTGTTTCTCTAATCTCTTCTCTGTCCTCAGCAACTCCACTACATAAGAGCTTCCTTGAAATGTTCATAAAATGACTTCCTCTTTCTTCTTTTCTAAAATCCAACCCTTTAACTCTCCATCCATGTCTGGGCCCTGAACTGTAATACCATTCTTGTCTCCTAAGCTTTGTCTTCAAGCTTTTTTGGCCTGTGTCTTCCTCGCTCAAAATGTTCCATATACCAGCACTTTCACCTTCTGTATGTTCGGTGTTTGATCTGCTAATGTTTTCTGACAGACTTATTAACATTTCATACACAATTAAGGATACAAAAATATCATGTATTTACTTAGAATAACACACACACATAAATGAAGACATTTTCCAAGATCTTCCTCTTTCCAATTTCCATTTTTTTATTTAATTTTCTTTTCTTTTCTTTTTTTTTGTGTGTGGGGTTTTTTTTTTTTTTTTCATCTGACTTGTAATGTCTCACAAGACTTCTGCTTAGAATTTCCATCCTTTTTAAAATGTAGAATTGCTTACAGGAAATCCCAACTCAGTGCTCAGCTAGATAAATGTGTATTTCCCTCATGACATCTCTAACAGACTAGGGAGACATCAGAGGAGGGCTGTGATGTCATGAATAATGCCTACATTTTGTTACAGAAGCACTATGGACATCTATCTTTCATATACTCATAATTTTTCATATTTTTTTTCATTCTGTGACACAGGAGTGCTTTCATAAGAATTTATTCTCTGCAGGTGAACAGGTTGTTGACTGATCAGCATGTTGTCAGGAACTTTTTTCATGGGTGCACACTGTCAATTCTATAGTGGCTTGTACTTGTTCATCTGTTCGAAAAGTTTGTTTATTGCCACATGGAGGTGGTCCAGTTTAAGAAGATCTAAAGGAAAATCTGCTTGTTATCTCTGTTGAAATACACTTGCACTAAGAGAATTTTTCACTGTCTTAGCAAAAATGTCATTATATGAAAAGAAAGAAGAGGCAATACTTGTCATGCTGGTGTTCTCTTCACTGAGCTGATGATAAAATTCTTCTGATCACCTCAGGTTGCTGGCTTTCTCTGTAATTTCCTGACATTAGATTTGAGAGAGAACATCTGTAGCTTTGACAGGAGTTACATTTCCTTTTACTTTGTTACCATAAGAATAACTCAATTAATTCTGGAGCTTTTTCTGATGACTCCCATGATTCTTCTCTTTGGGGTCTTGCATAGCTCAGTGCCGTTTTATCTTTCTTTACATAGTCTATTTTCATAAGTCAAAATTGTCTTTTTATCCTTCTTTACCAAACATCTTCGAACATCTCAGTTGTATTTCTATTTCAGTGGCATGAATGTGGACATCCAAAATGATTTCTACCGATTTCTAAGCAGTCTGTTTATGAATGAAAGAGCTTTACTGTCACGCTGAGATTTCTGTCGTATTTTGCTGTTGGGGAAAAAAAAAAAAAAAAAAAAAGAAAGGTATCAATGGGCTAGAAAGATAGCAAAGTCCATCAGTTAGTCCTAGTGATATATGATGGTCAAGAATGGCAGGAAATGGACATGACTCATGGGCAGGGAATGAACAAACTTTTCATAGAAGATACCACTAATTTCACTTCCTGCTTGTAATTTTACCTTTTATTTATCTTGAAAGAATCTGGGAAATAATTTTCTTCATGTTGACTTGATGACTTTGTCAATAAAATTTTAGTTTTTTTCTTTAGCTGAAACTTCCAGCTACAAGAAAAGTGCTCATAAATAATGATCAAGTGATCAAGGTTGTCTATACTGAAGAACTGACTGACCAATTAAAAATTTTATTTTAAAAATATGCATTATTATATTATGAATAGTGTATTATTTCCTTATATTGTACAATGTTTTCTGTTACAGGAAAAAGGTTGACCACTTTGCTTACTGTATTTTTTTTGTTCTAAAGATATGTCTTGATCTTCCATTAGGACACAGTATTACCCAAATACACAGTTTCATTGTCTATGGTAATGAAAGAGAGGTTTATATGACAACTACAGTTCCTTTGAAAATAATAGTCCTCATAGTAACTTTCATTAATAAACAATTCCATACTTGTCTTATCAAACTAATCAATAAAGACTGACCTTTAAAATATTAAAATAAATGACAAAATAAATATTAAAATACAGTGGCATGAAATACCCCCTATGAAAAATACCTGAACCAAAGTAAAATCATTATTATTACTGTTATTATTATTGGAGATAAGTTATAATTACTCTGTATTTAGCTTTCCATTACCTGTGCTGGTGAACAATGACCCTTGAATCATCACTTAAAATTCAAATCCATCAAAATATTCTTAAGTAACTCTGTAAATATATATCTGCAGAATATCAACTCATGACAGAAATAACTGAAATTCAAACAATGAGGAGCATCAAATTAAAATGTTTAAGTCTTTCTAGTCAAGTCTGATTGCTGCTTTTGATAAAATTACAGTATTAGTGGTTTCAGAAAACACAGCAGATGCAATATATTTAGATTTTACTTAAGCATTTGATGTGCTGTGTGGTGAAACGATACAAAAATAATTCAAGTTGGCTCAGATAAGAACACCACCACAGAACCTGACAAAAATTGTTGGAGAATCATAAAGAATCATGATAATCATTCCAGTGTTGCTGTGGAGAAGTTTGTGAGAAGAATTATAAGATCTGGTCCCTCATTTTTTGATGTCTTTTACCTATTGTGTGGTGATACAAATAGTATATGCTTAAAGTTCTTAGGTACATACTGTCTTCTTGGAGTTTGGTGGAGAATTTGGAAGCCAAATCTGTGGAGAATTGCATGTTTTTTTCCAAGAAAACTTATAGTCATGAATGGAGAGCAGGTAAGAAAAAATAAATTTTCTTGCTGATTTGAATGGGAGTCATATTTTTCTCTAAGATAGATTGCAGTTAATTCCTTATACTTATCCAGATGTTCCCACCACAACATGGTAGTCATATGACTGCCCTGCATACCAAGGGCAATGATAAATGCAGCGATTTTACAGGAAACACATGGATAATTTAAGATGGATACTAAGAAGTTAAGTAGAGACTAAGACTGGGTATCTCTCTGAATCCTTCTAGTCCATGGAAAGATAGAGTAAAAAGAGCAAGGAGCACATGGCAGTTGTGACTGGGGAGGGAATGGTCTATTAGGACTTCCCTGTTTCTGTAATCTAAATAACATGTGTGTACTTTTCGACTTATTTTATTTTTTTCTACTTCTGTGTAGTAATAGGTTTATTCTAGTTATACGGAGTAATTCATCCTCCCTCTACTTCTTCTGTTCCAATTTATGCCTAGCTCTGTCTCACTAAAAATAAAATGAGAGGGTTTGACAGAAGATTGTAATGAGAGCTTAGAGATTTGGGGAAATTCTGGCTAGTTAGTCAGCTTGCTTTAAAATAAATAAATAAGAACTTGTAAGCATGTGAGCCTGGAGAGAGTTTAATTAAAGTGACTGGAGAAATTAAACTGAAAGGAAAAAAAAAAAAAAAAAAGGCAGCAAGAAAGGAAAGAAAATCAGTCAGGGAAACTGCTGAAGGAGTGAGAATACAAAACAAGTACCAGGAAATCAAAACACAGTGTTTCATAACTATGCTGCGGTTATACTTTCTGGTAGTTCTTCCCACAGACACCTATTGCATAAGGAAGAGATCTCCTTAGTTGAAGGGCAGACACTGTGCTCCCACTGTAGGACTGACTATGCAAAGGAGCTTGCGTAAACTGAAGGGTTTGTCTACATGGAGAAATTTCCAATTCCAAATAAAAACTGGCAGAATAATTAGTCCACTTTAAACTATTCTGATATGACTCCCCACTGTCAAAATTATTTCATAAAAAGAGTGCTTCTATTATTTAGAAGTAATCTTGAGGACAGCTGGATTTATTCAGTGATTGACTGTCCACGTGGGGGAGTTTTATAAGCATAGCTGGAGTGAAATAATTTGATTGCTGTAGCTATGCTGGAAATTACCCCACATAAATAGACATTTATTATAGAATATAATGATAAACATGCCCTTTTCCCTGTATGTAAATTTTTAAGTATGGATAACAAATTTAAACACGTTAGGAAAGACAGCTTTTTTTTAAAGAGGTACAATATGAGCCATTGGACGTTTCAAAAACCTATTCTATGAAGAGCAATTGAACTACTAAGGTTCTTTGACCTGTGGAACAGAAGGCTGATAGAGGTCATGCTAATGTTTTGTAGGGAGAGGTGATAGCTTTTATTAGGCTAAACTGTAAGCTTAAAAGAAATGAACAAGATCTGACAAGAAGCTTAAAATCCAAGCTGAAAGCTGGTTAGACACAGGTGCTTTTAATTACTGCTTATTATGTTAATAAGGCCACTGGAGAAGAGTCATTAGATGTTTGCAGTAGGGAGGGGCTGCATTGATAGGTGATTTGGCTGTGTGCTGGAGTAGGTGACCATTTCAGATCTTCAGTAATGGTCAATCTCTGAGAAGCAGGTACTCACAGAGTCAGGTGCCGAGGTAGCAAATGTCACTTTGCACCTAAATGGAGAGGAAGAGGTTTAATTGATGCAAGACTAATATGTCTTGCTTTATATTTTTCTGCTTGTACTAAGCTCTTCCCAGGTGTTTGGGTTTTTGTTTTGGGGTTTTTTTCCCCTTAAGTTTCCACACAAATTTAGTCTATGGACTGGGTTTTTTGAAAACATATAAGCATCTAATTGCCATTAATCTTATGTGGAAGTTGCAACCATACCCTGGGCTTATTCTTTTTTCTTTAAATACCACTTAGTAATTAATATGATTTTGACAAGATTCTTTGAATATTAGGGGGGATGTATTTTTCTGTCCCAAGGACAGACATTTCACTCACTTATTCATCCCAACAATATCTTATCCATTAGCAACAGTTTAGAGTTTTTAATATAAGTAAAATTGACTCCAAAATTTGTCACTAATCTGTAATTAATTCTAGATTTCCTAATATGTGAAAGAAAAAATGTGAAGGTAGGAAAGTAAACACAAATTAAAACAAGAGAAATCTGGTCAGTTTGTTACTATGTTTGGGAGAGGAAAGAGAATTGGACTGTGACAAGAGTCAAATCTGTTTGATGGCAAACGTGCTTGGTGATAAACTATCTGATAATGATAGTCATGGTGAACGTTAAAATAGTTGAGTAGTAACATTACAAAATAAGATCCTATGAGGTCATTGGACATGCTTTGTTTTGTTTTAAAAGTTAGTGAGTTGTGTTTTGGCTATGACTTTAAAAAGCTAATTTAAGAGATGCTCAAAGCTTTCTTCAGCTTTTACTCAGAACTTTTCTGACTGCCAAAGTACTTTGGCTTCACAAGGAAAACTTCTAGTGCCAGAGGCAAAAGTATGTTAGTTAAAGCTGAGGGACAGACACGAATACGTGTTTGGCTTTGCAGATGTAGGTCCTGGTTAGCTCATTTCCCCACATCACAAATGTAACTCTCACGGACTAAGCACAACTATACCGCATTAACTAGGTGTTAATGTCACCAATGAAGAAGCATCGAACGGCAAATTAATCACAAAAGTTAAGGCGGTTGCCACACACAGAGCACCATTTTCAAGTCTTTTGAGATCTGTTCATATTTTAAACGTTAAACTGAATTGAAGAGATAACATGCGTTTTCGATTTCACCCTATGATTTTCCAGAGAGGGAATCAAAATCATCTCTCGGTTTATCTGTTTATAGCACTTACACAGTAGCTCACACATGATGCCTGCAGCTCAGGATGGTGTTCTATGTTTGGAAAGATTACGCATAGATGTTTCATGAAATTAAAAAAAAAAAAAATAAAAAGAAAGTTATAAACTGAAATAAGAAAGACATTCCACCATTGAATCTAGAACATAAAAAAACCAAACCAAAACAAAACAAAAACTTCAGACCTTTCAACTCTAAATATCAACCCCAGCTTATTTCAAGAAGAGTTTATATGAGAAAAGCCTTTTCTGGAGTTTTTAACTCACATAGTTTAGTCAGTTAAGCCTATTTTCTAATACATTGATCAGTTACACCATGAGGTGTGTCTTGTTAAATTAAGAACTATGAGCAACATAACATCAGTAATAACATTCATATAAAGATGAAGATTTTTTTCTGAAAATCTTTAGGACTTGATTCCCCAACATCCAGTATTCTGTGATGCAAGATGTATGTAAAATGCTGCTAATACAAAATGATACATATTTTACACCATTGTGATGCAGGTTGTGAAGTTCTCCAGGCTGCAGCGAGAAAGGGGTACCAAGCAGAGCCTTGAGTGTCTTCCTCACCTGGGTTTGGTTCTGTGCAGTTCCCAGTGCTGGAACTGAGTGGGGCAGGCTGTGGTCCCCTTAATGCTCATGACATCAACTGTCCAAAAGCCAGCTGGGTCTTTCTGGTGTGAGGTATTCTCCCATGCCCTTCACCTTTCTCAGCAAGCAATGACTACATTACCAAGTAGTTTGACTTGATAGAAGGCGGCCAAAGCAGTTTGTGCAAGTCACCACCATAAATGGTATGTGCAGGTCAGTTCATTTACTTAAGGCTAAATTTCTTCTGGTTTCCTCTAACACAAATTCCCCCAGTGCCCATGATCTAAAGCTATCTGAAAGCGCAGTCATTACTTCAGATCTTTATCCTTCCCAAAGATGGCTGAAGCACATCTGAAGCACATCCAGGGAAGAACTTCTGGTTTAATTTTGTCCTGAAGGAATCTATTTCACCCCATTATTATTTTTTTTTTTTTTCCAACTGCAGTCAACTCCATGTGCTTAGGAATAGAAGAATAAGATTTGAATTGTTACAGTGACTTTGGGGTAAGGGACAAAAACCAAGAACAAAGAAGATGAATTATACACAGAGTTATATAGGTGCAACCTTGAGTTGGCAGAAGGAGTTGCCATCAGCTGAACTGAGTCATGACCCCACAGCTTCAGGAGCAGAGATTACTGGAGACTTGTTTTTAATAGTTTAACAAATAAGCCTAGATAACTATCTCCAGTCTAACATCATGTTGGGAAAGAACTCAAGAATAACCACAGATTTAGAGATCTGGGTGAAATCCTGACACACCAGTGTTTTAGAAACATCCTAAGCCACAAATTCAACTTGAACAATCATAATAATAGGTGCTAGAGAACATGTTCACTGTATATTCTCCTGACTCCTTTTAAGGCCATTTATATTTTTGTACTCCCTACCTTCCTGTACAATACATTCACAATTTCATTGTTTGGGAAAAAGAGTGCTTCATATTTTTTGCTTTACATTTGATGCCAGATACTTTTCTTCAGTTAAATGCCTGTGTTTTTGAAGTCCACAGAGGTCTAAATGCACATTATCAGGATTAATTAAGATCAAACAGATAGGCAATAAGAATAAAAGCAGGGTAGGCATAGAGGAATAAAGAAAAAAAAAATGAAGACAATGTAAGATAAAAATTTGTTGTGGTTTGACTCAGTTTTCCAGTGCAGTTTGCAATTTATCAATCACAGAATACTTTGGTGGTCAAGTTGTACTATAATTTAACAAGCATTTCTTTATTTTGCTAGATGTAAGGTTGAACAGTTAGCTCTAGTACTGAGCTGGATTTATTATTTTTTTTTTTCACCTGATTATCATTTAATGCTTTTATGTTGTTTGATTTTTAGTTTAGGATAAAATTCATTACTTCATTCACTTCAGTGAATTCTGTGAACTGCTGAGACTGAGACTGTAAAAGCTGAAAAGCACAGATTTTTTTTTAATTTAGTGCCCCCTTCTTGTAGTTCCTTTACTCTTGATAATTAACAAGTAGAGAAGAATTTATTATATCACTGAGAACAAAATAAAAAAATCTAGCAAACAGATAAATCTTCAATACATTACCTAAGATGCAGAATTTGTAGCACAAATAAAGTAGTTACAAAGTAACGCTTCATAGAAAATTCAGTAGAAATTTATAAAGGCTACATAAATAGGTGTATTGAATAAAAGAAAGTTGTTAATTCACATGGCAGTCAAGTAGTCTGGATTTCTCTGTGGCCATTGTCCTCTATGTATACTCTGAATGTATGCTTTGAATATACATGAATGTGGTGATATTCTTCCAAATCTGATTTCAGCTATAACCTTTACTCGGGGAAAAAAATAATAATTTTTAAAAAAAAAAAGATAAAAAAAATTTCACTATTAGGACCCTACTCAGCTGTCCAAAGAAGAATAAGAATAATCAGCTAAGAGTTTGGCTTTACTGAATTTTTTTTTTTTTTACTGAACTATTTCTTTGCTCATAAAAGACTTTAACAAGCAAAAAATACGTTTTTTCAAAGACTGATTAAAAATTTGAGGAGTATGACAAAACAGATTGAGGTTTGTATGCAAAAAGATTTTTCTAGACGGTATCTGGAAGATATAAGCCACCTGCAAAATGAAGCTTCTGTTACAGATATATGTTGGATACTGCTACATTTTAGTTCCTTAACAAAAAATATAAATACCTTCATCATCTGTTCTGAAGTCACCAACAATTTCTGCTATAGCAATGAAAGGAAAAGAGCAAAATGATGTATAATTTGGGCCAGTTTCTTCAAAAAGTAATCAGTTAAAACTCTCCTTGGATTCAATAGTGTTTTTTCCTTAAGTAGAAGGTACTAAATCCGAGTCTACTTTTGAGATAGACTGTGTCATATTTTTCGTGTAATCTTAAAAAAACTGATTTATAAAAATGCAAAGCACTGTTGTCCTCTAAAGTAATTAGATTATTGTCTTGTAGCTTGATACAGTATTAATTAATCAGATAAAGCACTAATGGATGCAAACACATTTTATATTTTCTTAAATCACTTTTTCAGGTATTTAATGCCTTTTAGGGGTCAACATTCATTCTCTGTGACATATATATCCCTTTAAAAAATACTAGAGCTATACTGTGGGCTTTTCCCTTGTATACAGAGGGTAGAAGTCAGCTACATGATAGTTCAAAAGCACTCTATAATTCCACAATATCCCAGATATCTGATCCCAATATATCTTTCTCCCAAAGAGTAACGTTGACAGTTTTGCAGCTTTTTAATAGAAATATTATGTGCACATAGTTTTAAATTTTATGTATTTTTCTCAAAATTATATTAATCTTGTGATACAAAAAACCCTACTTTTTATGTTTTGGAGAGGGGAGTTGGCAATTCAATAGTACATTGAGGTCTTCTCTAGCAAGTCATTCAGAATGTTGACTCTTCTTTCACTCTTATATGTAAATTTTCTAAATTAAAACCAAAAGCCACCTGTACACCAGTGTAAGACAGGCTGTGCATTTATTGGCCATACTGTAACTATTCTAGGTAAAGGGAGTATATTATACTCTTTTAATTTGCTATTACATTATAACGTTTCGTGCAACAATATATCAGATTTCACTTAGTCTGTAGACATATGGAAAATCAAGTTAAGTAATTACGAATCAGCTTAAATGCACTGAGACTTAGAATTACATCATTTGGTTATATGCATATAAGGATCTATTTCAGAAACGCAATCAGCCTTGGTGTGGGGGTGGGAACTGTACCGCCCTGTGTAAAGTAAAATTTCTTCAAACTTTAAAAAAGACGCTTGTGGTAATTATGTTTCTAACTTGTATGTTTGAAGTTAGGGGACATGAAACTAGATGTAAGACAGAGTTTCTATGTATGACAGAGTTTCTAATATAAGGACAATTTTCTTCCTTTTTACATAGTTTCAGGGGGAAAAAAAAAAAAAAAGGAGAAAGAAAACTAAGAAATAAGAAGCCAGTTTTCTTTCCTTCTCTGCTTGTAATACAAAGGAAGCCTAGCTCTGGTAATTTGCAATATATAATTCTGTGGTCCAGATCTGTGTTAGTGGGGTAGGGGTTGGCTGAGTAATAACTCAATTTCTATGAAAATCCATCCGTTATGGAGCTACACCACCAGATGCGGTTATGATCCAAGACTTCCCCAGACTTTTAATTAGCCTTTTGGGTCTCCCTTCAGCAAAGTACTTAAGAATGTGGGTAGTTAGAAGCACAGGGCAGCATAAGTGACTTCAATGGGATTCTTGCTGAATTTGAACCCTTTTCACTTATGTTGAAAGAAAACCCCTAGCCTAAAATAAATGAAATGCATGGTTTCATCATTATCAAAGTAAAAATTTATGTATTTATCATCCAGTAGAATCCATCCATTTAATGAAAAAAGAAATAGCCCTATGTATATTTTCCTAGTAAATCCATTTTCCAAACCTCTGCAAAACCTAACATGGACCACAGGATTATATAATGAAAATCATTAGAAGCCTTTAATGTATTCAATTTCTGCAATATTCCATTTCCTGATACTTCATTTAAACCACATTGACAAAAGCAAAAAAAAAAAAAAAAAAAGACAAAAAAGAAACCCTTCCAAAAAAACCCCAAACTTGTTTTTTTTTTCTTCTTCTCTGCAGATATCTTGCAGAAATATAATTTCACTTTAAATATGTTTAACTTTTCCTATTGCATTCAAACTGTTCTATATTTACTTAAGAAACTTCACTAAGTGGTAGTTCTTTCATCTACCTTCAAAGCATCTAACTTTTTTCATTAAATTGCTGTTTCACACAGCACAATGTTGGTTATGGGCTTCTCTTCCCTAAACAAGCACTTCCAAGTAGCCTCACGAATGACAGAGCTTAATTTAAAAGTGGTTAATACAATCTTGTCAGTGAGTCATTCTGCTTGTCAAATAGATAGAACTCTAAATGTTTGTCTCTTTGTGAAGGAACTTGAAGGTAATTTGTGAAAATAGCCCACTTTTAAAAAGCATAAATCCAGATGTTGTTACCAGGCATTCCATGTGAGTTTCAAACATTAGCCAGAGTTGTATTTTGATTCCTCAGTGGGTTGAACAAAATTCAAGGAACCACTTAGAAAGTAAAACAACAACAAAATACTTTAAAAATAGGCATTAAATTAGCTTTTGCTTTTCGATCCAAGGAAAGGGAAAGGAATGCTTCATAATATAAAATATGGTTATAATCAGTACATGTTAAAATCCGAGGAAATTTTTTGTGTGTGTGTGTGTTCTGCTGCCATTTCTAAATAATTTGAAATAGATTTCTGAAAACATATTCAGAAAGCCTAGTGTAAATTTTTAAGGGGAAGATAAAATGAAGAAGGACATTAAACTCTGTTCTTTTTAATTACGAGGCTAGTAGAAACTTTAAGTAGTATGTAAGAAAAAGGTACTTGCTTTCATTGCAAAGTCAGAAAACCTGAACAAAAAGGGGATGGTTTCTAGAAAGTATTTGGTGAAGTTTTTTTATCAGTTTGAACATGGGGATAACTACAAAAAATAAAAGCAACCATTTGCTGAAGACCACCACAGACACTATTTTAATAAAAAGGGCACTATTCATAAAATATATATATTGGTATAATTTCAATAACCTGAAATTACAACCACAAAAACCTGCAGAGTTTGCTGGATGATTGGCTAGCCCTTTGAAATCTTTGGACTTTGAATAGACTATTTCAACTACAAGGGACTTACAACGATCAGCTAGTCCAACTGCCTGACCACTTCAGGGCTGACCAGAAGTTAAAGCATGTTACTAAGGGCGTTGTCCAAATGTTTCTTAAACACTAACAGGCTTGGGGCATCAACCACCTCTCTTGGAAGCCTGTTCCAGTGTTTGACCACCCTCTCAGGAAACAAATGCTTCCTAATGTCCGTTCTGAACTTGCCCTGGCACAGCTTTGAGCAATTTCCATGCATCCTATTAGTGGATACCAGGGAGAAGAAAGAAATCAACACCTCAGTACCTCAGACTTAACACATAAGTCGCATTTTTGTGGTAATAAAAACTGAAGGATACAGAAATCAAAATACCTGTGAATTGTGACTAAGATCAACATTCACCCCAGGAATGCAAATGTTGTATGTAGCATTTCTCTGACACCTCAGCCAGGTACAGGTGTTGCCAAGAAGTACGATCTTTAATATAAAAGCTTGATTATTCTTACAGCATCTTAAGGTGTAATTTCCAATTCTCGTTTACTTCCCCTGACATGCAGCTGTGCTTCCAAAACCTACCCACCTTACTGTACCTAGTAAAATCCTTTCAGCTGTATTTTATTGTCTGACAGCTACCTCATTTTCATTATCTTTTCCTTTTTTTTCTATTCCCCCCTGTCCCAGTTTGTATTTTTTCTTAAATTTCTCACTTCCTCTTCCATCTTCCTATAACAGAACATATTTTTTTTCAATATATATACATATATGTAATCCTGGTTTTATTCTACCATTTACTGCCATTTCCTTACCATTTCCCTTTGCTTTTTTTGTACTACTTCCTCTTTCCTTACAATTTATTTAGCTTGTCTTGCACATTTTCCTAAGCTTTTGCTGAGCTTTCCTGAGCTTCCTTAGTATGCATTCTTTAAATTTAGTCTTTCAAAGGTAGAATTTTCTGAAGATATGGCTCAGAACTTAAATAATTGATTAAAATATGTTGAAAGTATATTTTCAAAATGTACTTTGACTCAAATAAATCTCAAAATTGGACAGCTAAAGAGCTCTCTTCTCCAGTGATATTGGCCAGATAAATTCCACTTGAAATTCTTTCACTACAGCAGCCAGTATCATGTAGGTGAATCCCAGGAATATTTTTTTCATCATTTGGTACTTCAGAACTGATAAGCATTTCTTAATGACAACCTCTCTGAAGCCATTCAAAGGTACAAATCTAAACACCCTATACCTAGGAGCCAGCACACAGAAGCCAGGAGGCACTAGTGACTCTTCACCAGTGTCTTGTAAAATTTTCTTTAACATCTTCATTTCCATAAATGTATAAGATTTACTCCAGCCTGTGTTTAAAAATAATAACAAAATTATTTTTTAGAGAAAAGGTTTCAAGAAAATCCAACCCCTTTTTTTTATTATTTTTTCTGACAAATCAATGTAATCATGCTGAAGGAGCTATGGAGTTAGTTTCAAGTATAAGCAAGGTTAACACTGGATTTTCACCGCTCTCACAAGTCCTGTAAAATTTGTTTCAGAAAATTATTTTCTTTAAAAAAAAAAAAGTTTCCAACAAGTAACTTGTGACGTTTATCAATTTGGTAGAAATTTGTATGATTGCTAAAATATTTCTTAATTAAGGTCATGGAACAAGTTTAGAGCAAACGGCATTAAGTGCCTCTATTCCTGTGTAGCTCTGTCTGTTCTCTTGCAAAAACTGATTTGATGTGTCCTATGAAGAGGTGTTGAAGGAAACACTTCAGGTGTCCACCTCCCTGTTTCTTTTGTGGTTTATGAAACTCCAAGTGTTATGCTATCAAAGCATTGACTATCAAACGTGAAGGAGGTTTGGTTTTGTGTTTGTTTTTTTTTTTTTTTTCTTATGTTTTCCATCTTTCTTTAATTTGTTCTGTTTTTCTCTGACATTCAGCAAAACATGCTGCCATTTCACAGGCACAATGGGAAACTCAAGGGAGACTGGATAAAAGATTTAATTCTTATGGAACACTAAAGTAAGTCTGAAAATGTTTTCCAACACATCAAACCCCTGTTTGCCTCACATCTGATACTTGCACTATAAGGGATCAAGCATCCATTATCTATGGAATTTGATGATCCTTTTTTTGTGTGTGTGGTGTCTGAGAAACCTGGTCCCTAGGACTGAAATTAAATCAAAATTAAAATTGTTCATATAAAAAAAAATATACCACAGTAAGCTATCCTTCTAAGAACATAACAATTTGTGATTATTTCTTACCTGTTTGTTTCCAGACTTGATTGGTTTAGTTATTATTTCTTGTTCTACATTAGAAACATTTTTGTTGCTGATTTTGATACGAGTGAAACAAATAGCCTCCCATTAAAACAAACAGTAAAATCTTTTTGTAAATGTTGTTGACAGACATGAAGCAATAAGGCTTTTTTTTTGCTTTTGAAGTAGGTGCCTATCAATGACTGATGTGGCATGAAAAAGGACAGTTGAGCTTCAGTCTTTGAAAACTGAAAGACATGTCTCAAATACGGAATTAACTGCTACAGTCTATGAAAACAGAATGAGTGTATAATAAAAGAAGAAAAAACAATCTGTAAAGTCAAACCTGATGCAATTATTGCCTTTTCCCTTCAGAAAAAAAAAACAAAAACCCAAACCCAAAAAAACCAAAAAATACCCACCACATGGTCTTCAGAACTATTTTTATAGAATGTACAGATCATCAGAATTTCTAGGTCAAATTTTATAGATTTTTTGTGTGACTTGGAGGGCTGTAGCAAAATTAAAAAAAAAAAAAAAAAATGACTTCTAATTAATTTTGTGATTGAATCTGCTAAAAAATGTTTCACATTCCACCTGGTCAGATAAATGTATTCTAAGACAGATTCCTTTAATGGTTTCAAGGTAGTTTTAATATGTTTAATATATAAACATGGCCAAAAGCACTTGCTATTGTGTAATTAGGGGTGAGATGTTGGTTTACTAACTAAAGAAGGTTGTAAGTATCTTTATGTACTGCAGACTCAGACACTTACAGGCATTAGCTATTTTATCCATGCAGTTATTATATATTATTACAGACACTATAGCCATTCAGCTCTGAAAGAGATACTTATAAAAATCTTTGCGCACACGTACAATTAAAAGTGTAGGTAAGTATCCAGTCAGATTGCAAAAGCTGTCCGGATTTCTCATTCCCATTTCCCATTAAGACTCAGAGACTGAGGAATGAATCCCAAAATTTTGACAGCTATTTCAAGATCTTAGTCCCCTTTCTTCCCATATTCAGGCATAAGGTAGTCTAACAAACACATCAGTTTTTGCAGATACTCCAGCAAATTCATTCTGAACTTTTACAGGCAATGTTTGACATTGAGCGTAGAATCTATAGAGGCACTACTGTTAAAATAGGTTATCACCTTATAATGCCTTGACCGAAAGAGTGAAGTGAAGTGAGCTACAGCAGGTCAAACAAGACCCTTGTTAGCATCAATGCTTAATATTTTGTCTGAGAATGCTCCAGCCCAAAATTTTTATCATACCTTGCATGTCAGTTACAAACACTTGTGGATTACTGAACCTCTGAACAGCTGCTGCACAGCTGTAATTGATTTGTTTAAATCTCATTGAGACCTATGTGCTCAAGAGTAATACACCTTGCTTGGGTTAATCTGTATGAAATGAAAGATGGGCTACCAACCTAAACAGGTGCCTACTTTGCTCAAAACAGGGGCACGTACAAATGTTATCAGAGTAGTCTCTGAATATGAATGGAAGGACAACTCTTGTATAGGAACAAAATCTGTTGACACATTATTTACCTCATTAACCAGCTTCAGGGATATAAGTCAGACAACTTTCCTTTTTTCTTTTTTAATGATGGGAGAAATATAACATGGTAAATTCTTTGTATATGAACACTTTGTTTAATAGCATTAGCTAGCTCAATAGGAATTAGTTCAAAACACCAAAAGAGTCCTTGAACTTTGGTTAACCATTTCATGTAAAATTGATAATAATGTTTTTCTTCCTCTCTTATTAAAAACCAGTTGGATGAAAACAAATCTTGATCCTCAAAACAAGGGCAGTGTATTCATATATGTGTAGTTTTATATTAGAAAAAAATTTCTCCTTTGGATTTTTATCATCAAGTAGAAGCTAGAATATGGGGTAGGCAAAAGAGAGTTGAGATTTGTTAATTTATAAGTCAGATTTATGTGTCTGTGCTCCTCACAAATTCATTTTGATTTTTAAAAATGGTAAAAAATAAGAAGGGAGGTTTTGCCAGAAAAACTATATATCTTTAAAACAAACTGAGAAATTAGTAAAAAGACATATAAAAGGTGATGACTGATGACTGAATTTTTACACTGAAAGGGTTATTAAGCATTGGAACAGGCTGCCCCCGGAAGTGGTTGAGGCACCATCCCTGGAGGTATTTAAAAGATGGGTGGACGTAGTGCTTAGAGATATGGTTTAGTGATGGGTTTTGTCAGAGTTAGGTTCATGGTTGGATTAGATGATCTGAAAGGTCCCTTCCAACCTAGGTGATTCTATGATTCTATGAATATGAATTCACTTTTCCGTGGATTTTCTGGAACATAGTAAGTCCTAATGGGAGACAGTAAATAAAAAAAAAGACATAATTGTTCTATTGCATCAGAACAGTTTCTATGCTATTAAGTTTGCTTAACATTTTGAGATTCATTTCAGCAGAAGAAGTTTCAGATCTTTGGGAACCAAACAGAGTTTTAAATAAAAGTTAATTGACACTGCCTTTGTACAACACTAACTCTGTGTACCTTATGTTCACTAGTTAGCAGATGTTTTTTTCAGAGTTCTTAACTGCCTATATTAATTTTAGTTTGGAGACAGATTGAAGAAACTTAGTTTTATTGGGTAGCTTTTCCTGGACATTTTCCAGTATCTACCTGTCCTGAGCTGTTTCTAGCCATATGTGAATGTAGGACTGCAGTTTACGTCTCATAGTCTTCTCATTCAGTTACATTGTTACATATGCATTATTTTTACATGAGCTTTTTCTACCTTAATTTTCTGATTTATACTTATTTCATCATTTTGTGGATGACATTCAGCTACACCTGCTGCAATGAATGTTTTAATTTATGGGAACCTTTCCCTGAACTTCCTTCATTCTTTTCTTCCACGGCTAAGTTTGTCCACTCATACAAAAAAACAAACAGATTTAAAGCATGGGAAAGAATTTGCAAAAAAATTCAGCAACTACTTCATTGTGGAATTCTGCTCATGCTAACAGATGATATATTAGAAAAGAAAAAAAAAAGTAATTTACACAGATAATAGTGATTTCAGGCTGTTAATATATTCCCCGTTGGTTTCTAACTTCTAGTTATTTACTTACAGAATGATATAAACAATTCCCTGATAATTATTCAAGGAAAAACATGTAGGCACTTTAAAGTCAGCTAGGTTTAATCTTTGCCTGCTATTATTTTAGATAGAAGATCTGAGCTGATATGAATTTGCTGTATGATGTAGTAGTGTACAGTAGGAGGAAACACTAAATATTCCTCACCAGTTCTTTATTTAATAAGAGTACAACTTTGCTCAGGATCATGAAGTCTGGACTGGGACCACTCCCAGAACCCACTAACTCAGTGAACATATTTCCATTGACTTTCCATTGTAATTTTAGTCAAGCTGATAATGCAAATTTTCATGGCTAAAAGCTTTCTTGTTTTTATAGAGAAAATAAACTAGACTAGAATGTATGCTGAAATTTATCAAAAAAAAAAAAGTAAAATTCTGGGAACTTCTAAGAAACAATATTTTTTTTTTTTTTCTGCAGAAATAATTCCTGAATGTTTCCCATCACATGAAAACTGAAAGTTGGTAATGAACTGTATAAAAGAAATTATATGCAAATTACATAACTCTAGTCTAATAGGAAAAAGTCCACCACAGTGCTAATAAGTGATGTTATGTACAGTATTATTCTTGACACTGGTTTAACACACATATTTTTTTCTGAATATCAATCAGTTCTTAAGAAATATGCACCTTTAATGTCAAGTAATTGTGAGAGTTACACTAAGTGTGGTTTTATATGTAAAAAGACTTGAAGTAGTTTAGTCTAAATAGAATCTTCATATTTGTAAAAAAGCTATTATAAAAAGAAAAGGAATAATTTATTTGAACTGTCAGGTTAGCTTGCATATATCTTTCTCCAGTTCCCTGTTTCTCTGATTTTCCACATTTGCCTGCAGACCAGTCCTAGGTACCTTCTGGACTGAACAGAAAGTACTCTTCAGGAGGATAGTTCAGTCCAAGAACAGTTCCAAGGAAAAAAAAAACTCTACCAAGTTTGAGACTAATACTATGCCCATGCGCTTTGGATTTCCATACAGTCCCACACCTAGAGTCACAGAATCATGGAATATTTGGGGCTGGAAGCCTCTGATAATTATCTAGTCTAAACTCCTGTTCAGAACAGGGTCAGCTAGAGCAGGTTGACAAGAACTGTGCCTAGCCAGGTTTTAATATCTATGAGGATGGAATCTCCACAGCCTCCCTGGATGACCTAATCCAGTGTGTAACCACCCTCACAATAAATAAATAATTTTTTAAAAAATCTTCATTATGGATAATTGGCATTTCCTATATTTCAGCTTGTGCCCATTGTCTCTTGTCCTGTCACTGGACACCAATAAGAAGAGTCTGGCTCCACCTTCTTTACATCTCAGTCTTTGTCCCACATCAGGTATTCGTACACAAAGGATATGATCCCCCTGAGCCTTTTCTTTTACAGTCACAGCTCTCCCAGTGCCTCCTCACGTGAAAGATACTCCAGTTCCTTAACTATTTTCTTGGCCCTGTGCTGGAATCACTCCAGTTATGTCCATGTCTGTTTTGTACTGGGGAGCCCAGCACTGGATACAGCACTCAGATGTGTCTCACCAGGGCTTAGCAGAGAGGAAGCCTCCCTTGACTTGCTGGCAACACTCCGCATGGTGCAGCCCAGGAGACTGTTGGCCTTCTTTGCTGCAAGGGCACGTTGCTTGTTCATAGTCAACTTATTGTCTGCCAGGGCTCCCAGGGACTTCTCCACAAAACCACTATCTGCTGGTCACCCTTTGGTAACTAAAAAACAACTGCTGTGCTGCTATTTCATTTGGACAACTTTAAATGGAAAATAAAGAACAAAACAAAACAACAAATTTTATTTTTTTTTTAAGGGGCACTGGAGCATTACATTAATACCAAGGAAGATCCAGATTGAGCAGTATACAGTGCAGATGTGACCAGTGGTTCACTTCACAGAGTACTAGTTCTGAGTAGTGCTAGGACATGAAAAAAGAGGTAAAAGATGCTGCACAATTTTGTATTTAAAGTGGAAAGTTTCTTTGTGCTTTGCTAATAAAATTCATGGTGTGTAAAAAGTATCCCGCGAGGAAAGTTTAGAAACTGCTCTTTAGAAAGTGCTGTTGGCAGTGGAAGATTGCTAAGGGAGTTTACCTGACAATGAACAGAGTTACATTTGGGGAAAAAAAAAAAAAAAAAGCATGCTAGAATGTGCTGGAGCAAAAGGTGTTGAGAGGAGAGCTGTTTAGTGCTGTGTTTCAGGGCTGTATTTGGAAGTAGCTTTTCCCATATGTAGGTGGAAATTACTTTACAAGCTGCCCTGTCCGAGTATGTGAATATAGTAGTGGCTGGTGGAAATGTTGTAAGTCATCTGTGGCAGATGCTAGCTGAATGACTGCTCTTAGACACTGATGATTTCTGCCAGGGAATCCAGCCACAAAGTGCCCACAGCATGGGCATGTTAGATGCCCCATCCCCAGAAAATTCAAGGTCAGGTTGGACGGGTCTCTGAGCAACCTGATCTAGTTGAAGATGTCCCTGCTTATTGCAAGGGGGTTGGATCTTTAAAGGTCCCTTCCAACCCAAACTATTCTATGATTCTATGATTTTACCTCTGGGTTCTGGAGGGTTTTAGCATTTCCCCTCTGTAATAGCAGTATTGTGTGTGCCCCGGTAAGACAGAGCTCCTGGTCCAATCACCTGTCCCAAGCATTTACTTCGAATAACTTACCAGGATCCTCATGGGTTTCCTCAGACCTTACTGAAGTTTTGGATTTTCTAGATTTTTTGTTTGTTTGTTTGTTTGTTTGTTGGGTTGGTTGGGTTTTTTTTATTTATTTTTCTTCAGATTATACTTAATGGCCATGGAAAAATGCATACAGCAACACACAGACTTTGTACCAAATTTCTGAACATACTATTTTTTTTCTCAATGAGAAGAGAAAGCTCAAAATAATCCAGACTACTGGGAAATGTCTCTTATTTCAGTTCATGCTTTCTGTGGAAAGAAGGAGGCTCCGCTCACTTCATTTATTTTTACCAGCTAGTTATTCCTACCTCCTCTCTTCTTGCTAGAAATGTGGTGAAACCCCTCTAGTTTCCTCAACCAAATCGAGCTCTCTCTGACTGAACTCAGCATTCTTCTCTCTCATTGCATTACTTGATCCTTCAGCCTTTCTTTGTCTGAAAGGTCACATGTTCATTTAAAAAAAAAAAAAAAAAATCATCATATGATAATATAGAGGCAGGATGCAGCTATTTTTAAAAGACTGTATGGAGAATTCCAGCCTGCTAAGTCCTTGTCAAAGTGTATTTCAAATACAAAGTTGTGACAATGAATCTCCATAGGATAAGTTTATGACCATGACTTATTTTCAATTATGTATTGTTTGTTTGCTAAGACATTGTGGAAATTATTGCTTTTATTTCTGCTTGACAGCAAAAAAAAAAAGTAAAATGCTGATAAATATTGATTGCCTAACTACCACCATGTTGTAAGAATTTCATCCATCATTTGGAGGCAATGTAGAAATAACCATCCCTGATCCATGTGAGACACATGAATGAGCCAGGTTCACATGCTATCACCATGTAGCCACAGCACTAGAGTGAAATAAAGATGGGCTCCAATTCCAAATGTCAACAAAAATGCAATGTTTACAAACCCAGAATTTCAACAAACAGTTTTAAATGGGCCATAACAAGAAATCCCTTTATTTAAATAACCTGATCAACTTCAACCGGGGCACCTACATATAAACGTAATTTATAAATCCTCAGATTGAAATTCTCATCTATATATTTGAGCTGCAATGAAGAGGTCGCAACTCACAGTGGTTTTATTAAAATGAAGTTTTGAATTGGCTCTTACAAAGCATTCTGCATGTACTGTCATATGGTATGTGGTTTGAGAGGAAAGCTATTATGTGTACGGTGGACTACAAACTTCTTATGCATATACATTTTAGGTTCACTGCATTCCTCTGGCTATGCTAGACTGATTTTTATCAGAGCACCTCATTGTACTAGAAAATCTAATAGAGATTGATGTTGAGACAAACTTCTTAATTTTTATTTTTTTTTTTAATTCTCCTTACATACAACATTTACATGTTTAACATTATATTAATATTGTAAGTTAACCCCAGGAGGCAGCTCAGGCCCACACAGCTGCTCACTCATTCTCCCCACAGAGGGATGCGGGGGAGAATCGGAAGGGTAAAAGTGAGAAAATGTGTGGGTTGAGGTAAAGACAGTTTAATAAGTAAACCAAAAGCCTAATACATAGGAAGAAAGTTTAAAACTAAGAAGCAGAGAAGATGATAAAAGAGTACACAAACACAATTTATCAGTAGTGACAAGCAGATCCTTGGTATTGCAATTAGTAAACTCTTAGTCAAGTGTACAAGATGGACAAAGATTTAGCAAAATAAATAAAGTCCATTAAAACCAAAATAGATATATAAAGACCTCAGTTTATTTTAAATATTCCTGAGTAACAAAATTCTTAGAAGTTCCATTACATTCAAATTCTGATATATTTCTGTTAAAAAGTCCACTGTGTGTGGCTGATTTGCATAGATGAGCTAATGAGTTCTTGTCTATCATTAATTTCTGTTAATTTCACTTCAGCTTAAGCCATAACATGATGTAGAGCACAAAATTCACACACAAGACCTGTGAATAGGTGTCAATCAAGGAAAAAAAATGTAGACAGAATCAAGATCCGATACCCAGGATGAACAAGAAGGAATAGTATTGACAGATAGAGAAAAAAATTAAAAATTTCATGTGTAAATGAGGTTTGAGTGGTAACATGGAAGTCAGATGAGTGCGAGCATCAGGTGTTCACTGATAAACCCATTCAATGAACCTAAGTTAAAAGAGTTAAAAATGTTCTGGGCCAATATTTACTAGTGGTGTTTTTCCTACTGTTTTTATGCTCAGCTGAGTGTGACTTAGGCAAACTTGCTTTTGCATGTTTTTAATATATTAAGTTTGATTCTGGGTTTAATTTTACTGATGCAAAGCTTAAGGGAATTTGGAAACTGGCCTCTCTCCTATTTGACTGAAGAAAAACCAGACTATCTCTAGCCCTTCACTACTTGTTAGTAATAAGAGTGAACAGTTGTTATTCATGCTTCTGTAAAATGTTGTTGTCAAAAGTGATGTTGACATCAAGACGCCTTTGCAGAAAACTATTCCTAAGTGTTCTGATATTCCTTTGTTTCCCAAAGCAATTGTAATAGCTGATTTAGAGTGACAATGAGATTATTTAAGATAGAATGAAGCTGGTCAAATCTTTTGAGTGAAAAAATACATTTACTTATTTTCTCAATACTGAAGTCATTAGCAAACAATGACAATGTGATCATTTATTTACTCTCTGGGGATTTTCTTTTTCCTGGAAACTGTTTTCTTCATTGTTATCAGAAAAAAAAAAAAAAAAAAAAATGCCTTCTCTGCAGTTACAATTTTACCTCTATCTTTATTCATAACATTACGTGTGTTAATATTAGAACAAACATCTGTAAGTAAGTACGTACTTTGGCATGTATTTTAGGACTTGAGGAAAAGCAGGAGAGAGATGAACACAGAACCAGGCATTAAGCTATTTTCTTGAGTAGAAGGGAGTACTTTTTTACCACTCCACCATATTATCATGTTTGTTTCCCAGCAACACATCTATAGAATTAGGTTTCTTGATTTTCACTTATTTGCTAATTTAAACTATAATTTAGGTGAAGTTTGAATCATGGTTTTAATTGCTTTTTTATTCCTTTGCTGCCTTCCAACTTCCCATTAGAATAGGTGACTGTTCACCCTTAGAAAAGGCCCAGGATTCAGGGACATTTTTATAAACTATTGAAAAACTTTAGTATCTTGTATTTAAATGAGTGGTTCTATAATAGGAAACACTGGCAGGGAAGCATGAAATGTAACTAGAGAAAGGAAAAACTGCCACAGTTCAAGAAGCTGACTAAAAAATCTGTCAATCTTTTGTGTCTCCCCTCCTCCTTTCCTTTCGTTTCTCTTTCCTCCCCGTAAGAACTGCTGGAGTGTAACACATCCTTCCAGCCAGAGGCACTAATCAAGGGTGCAAATGGAGCCTAAAGCTGCAAGTGCAGCTCAGGCGCACTCTTAATGAATAAAAGCAATTAATTAAATAAGAAGCAGAGGCTATGAGCAGAGCAGAGGTAAGGGAGGTGATGTAAAGTGAAGGGACCTGTGATCAGGACTTGGACTGCAACTGCAAAAAAGTAGCTTGCCTGTGAGGGTTTGTTAAGTCTCCAAAGGGAGCTGGATTGGAGAAGGAAGGGGCTTTAGTTTGGATAAAATAAAGGCCAGATTGGTGGAAAGCTGAAAAAAAAAAAAAATACATGAAATGTAGTCAGACTGGGCGAGAAGGCTGCTGAAGGGAAAAGAGCTGGAATGCAGGAGCTGAGACAGGCTGCATGTGAGGTGGTCATGGGAGAAAGGCATGGACAAAAAGAGGTGAGGCAGATAGGAAAATTGCCTCAAACAAAGAGAAGACATGGATAGGTTTGAGACTCACAGTTATATAATCTCAGTTTCTTGATGTTACTGCACTCTTCGCTTATATGTATACCTATGGAAAAAGACTCCAGATATTCACATACATTCTTAATGGTAAGACTCACATTGAGATAAAGGTTTGTTGCAAAGCTAGAAGAGTTTCCATAGGGCTTTTTTGGATCCTAATAAAACTTTGTTTTGACCCACATGATCATGTACATCATGTTATTCAAAAAGACAAGGAAATTAACAAGTTTGCTGGGTATATAATCTTCCTCATCCCCCAAAATTTCCTTCTTGCTTACTTCTGTTTTCCCTTTTTATATTCTTAAAAAAAAAAAATCAGTGAAAACCCCTCTCTACACTGAAGAAACATCAAGTTAATTGTAAGTCCATCCTATCTCCATCCCATCATATTTATGTTAAGCCAATGCTTCTTTATATGGGGTATCTAAGTTACCTTTGAACTGAGTAACTTGTGTGTGTGTGTGTAAATGCTAATTAAACTGAGAAATTTAATTAGAAATACAATTTTGATAAAGGTATAAATCTTTGTGTAAAAAAGCTAAAGCTTTGTATTATAGCTTGATGGTAATATAATATTCCATATTTTGCCTTTAGATGAAAATGCTTTGTGTCACTTAATAAAAACATTCATAGATAAAGCTTCAGGTTAACAGACACTCCAAAAATTTTGCCAAGTTGCTCCATTTTGGAAGAAAGCAAGCGTCTGTATTTCAGATGCTATTTGACAAATGTATTGAGAAATCAAATTCAGTGGCACACTTTGAAATGGATATTAGAAAGAACCAGTTTATTCTACTTCCTTTTATGTAAATTATGAATATTCAGTCATATGACTGAGGTGATTATCATGAGTGGGAGTCATCTCAAATAACTTAAATTGTTTAAAGGAAAAGGTCTGCGACATTATTTTTTTTTCTTCCCTTAGTTGATGACAGCTGTAGAAGATGATTCATCCTATTTTCTTAAATCCCAGTCTTAAGGTTTGTTCTGTTTTTGGCTGTGGTAGAGTTACTTTTCTTCATAGGAGCTAGTATAGCTAGCATGGGGGCTATGTTTTGGATTTGTGCTGAAAACACTGTTGATATCATGGGGATGTTTCAGTTGCTGCTGAGCAGTGCTTACACAGAGTCAAGGCCTCTTCTGCTTCTCGCACCGCTCCACCACAGAGTAGGCTGAGGGTGCGCAAGAAGTTGGGAGGGGACACAGCCGAGACAGCTGACCCTGAGTGACCAGGGACATCCCATACCATGTGATGTCAAGCTCAGCATATAAGGCTGGGGGAAGAAGAAGGAAGCGGGGGGGGACGTTTGGAGTTATGGTGTTTGTCTTCCCAAGCAACTGTTAGGCACGATGGAGCCCTGCTTTCCTGGAGATGGCTGAACACCTGCTTGATGATGGGAAGCAGTGAATGAATTCTTTGCTTTGCTTTGCTTGCGTGTGCAGCTTTTGCTTTACCTGTTAAACTGTCCTGATCTCAATCCACGAGTTTTCTCAGTTTTACCCTTCTGATTCTCTTCCCCATCCCACCAGGGGAAAGTGAGAGAACAGCTGTGTCATGCTTAGTCGCCGGCTGGGGTTAAACCACAACAAATTTTAAGAAAAAAAAAACACGTGAAAGTGCTTATTTCTCTTCAGTATGTCAGAAGGATCTTGCAAGACCAACTTAGACTAGATTCTTGATTCTTGGTTGCCTAAGTCACAAAATATGAATGCCTTACCACATCAGATGGAAAATCAGAGAAATGTCTTGCTTTTAAGATAAAGTAGGGATGACTGGCATTTTCTGTCACCTTTTATATAATTCCTATTTTACTTCTGAATACTTTGCTTCTTTCAGCCTTTTTTCCAATTGAACTTCGTATTTTCTCCTTTTAAAGATTTTCTTTCCACCATCCATTTTATCTTTCTTCCCTTCCTCTCAGTTGTTATCCTCTGCCAGTGAGCAATTATGCTGATTCCTCTGGTCACAGAAACCAGTGAGTTTACCACACTCCTCCTAGTAAAGACATAACACACTAACTAATGTAACCTCTAAATATGTATGGTCACTGTGTTATATTGTATATTAAGCTATATCTGATATGTCTCGCAAAATGCATACCTAAATTATCATTTTCCATTTAACTTTGTCTGCATGAATGTTAGCTGAGTGAAGCAAACAATGTGCTGTCAATGTCCAGACTCACTCAGAAATATATCCTGGACTTTCTGTATAGGCAATCTTATTCTTAAAATACTAGATTAATCTTGACTTGAAGGTGAAGCCATCCCTCTTCATTAAATTTAGCTGTGAACTATTGAGACAGGAAATGCTCCTCCTGAAGAGTTTGTATACCTCATATAATGTTAAAGTGTTGATCCTCTTAGGGTTGCTGTGAATCTGTAAAATAAACACAAGATCAAATTTAAAGCTTTTTTTAAATTGTTATTCAATCTAGCAAATTTCACTGAATAAAACATAAATACATATACATATATATATATATGAATGCATAGTATGATTTTTTCTTTCCAGTTTAAAAAATGTCTCTTTAAAAATACATTACCAAGAAAACCATACTGACGGGTGTACAAATTCTGCTATATCTGCAAAGTGCATAATCTCTGAACAGCTCTACAGGTACTTTGAGTTTTGATTTTGAGCAGAATTATTCCCACAGTGCTGCGAACATTATTGTTTGGAGTAGTGAAAAAAATGATGTTGTGCTATGTAAGTACTAAGGGGATGTCATATCAACATCAAAGGTATCTGAGAGACATAAAAAGAAACCTGGTAGAAAATGTGAACTTTTTAGCAGTGCTTTGTGTATACCAATTTGTCTCTTCATTTGCCTTATTATTCGTAGTGCATAAATGTAAGATGAAGAAGCTGAGGAACAATGGGGATGAGGAAAACAGAAAACACCTTATTTCCTCCTTTCCCCAAATAAAACACAGACAAGATAAGAATTAATTACTGAAGTTATTTTATTTAACTTGCTCTTTTAAAATCATCAAATTATGATGGATAGAAAGTTATTGCATGGTTGTAGAAAAAAGCTAGATAGATTCCTGAGTTGGACGTTTTCAAGAGAAAGGATTTGTTTTTGAGAATCTAACATGAGATGTTCTAGCCATAAAGAAAATGATTGGTATGAGCATTGGCTCTAGGCTACATTGTTGATTACAAAGCAAAGTAAGAGGGCAGATAAATTAGATGTTTCAAAACATTTCCAGATTTCCTTCTGTTGTGGTTTAACCCCAACCGGCAACTAAGCATGACACAGCACTCTATCACTTTCCCCTGGTGGGATGGGGAAGAGAATCAGAAGGGTAAAACTGAGAAAACTCGTGGATTGAGATCAGGACAGTTTAACAGGTAAAGCAAAAGCTGCACACGCAAGCAAAGCAAAGCAAGGAATTCATTCACTGCTTCCCATCATCAGGCAGGTGTTCAGCCATCTCCAGGAAAGCAGGGCTCCATCGTGCCTAACAGTTGCTTGGGAAGACAAACACCATAACTCCAAACGTCCCCCCCGCTTCCTTCTTCTTCCCCCAGCCTTATATGCTGAGCTTGACATCACATGGTATGGGATGTCCCTGGTCACTCAGGGTCAGCTGTCTCGGCTGTGTCCCCTCCCAACTTCTTGCGCACCCTCAGCCTACTCTGTGGTGGAGCGGTGCGAGAAGCAGAAGAGGCCTTGACTCTGTGTAAGCACTGCTCAGCAGCAACTGAAACATCCCCATGATATCAACAGTGTTTTCAGCACAAATCCAAAACATAGCCCCCATGCTGGCTATACTAGCTCCTATGAAGAAAAGCCAAAACCAGCACACCCTATGATGGTAAAATTTAAAATTATTTTTAATGTGAGATTTATACTTATTCCTTCTTTCAAAAATATTTGCCTCATTTAAGAATATAAATTGTAGTCTGTTATTTTGCTTCGTAATTAAATATTTTCATATTTATTTCCAGGGCTCATTTTTAGTCATTATGTTTTGTTTCAGTACCTATTCTTGTATGTCTTACATTTGTGCATTCGAGCATTAGTAACATCTTTGTTAGGTAATTCCTGAATTAAACCTCTGCAAATAAGAACATTTCCTAAGATATCCATTAAGGTAAGGATAGGAATTAAGAGTTCTTGCTTTGTTCTTCCTCCAAAAACTTATACTTGGACCTACTGATCATCTTCCATCTGGATAACTGCAATCATCTCTCTGGCTTTTACAAGTTACCACCTCGCTTCCTTGTTCAAATGATTCCCTCTAAGAATAACTTACCCACCTATTACTTTGACTAGTCACAAAAAGGTCCTGTAGGACTTAGCAGGGACAAAACTATCAGCACCCTATACAAATATCATGAAATTTTATTATAGCTCTTCTGAAGTATATATCACACAATTGAATATTACACTCCTTTTAAAAATTCTAGAAGTAAGAAGATAAAATTGTGGAATAGTCTATAATTTACATAATTTATTTTGGTTTTTTAGATATTTTTTGATTTATTCATGTTCTTTCCCCTTCACTTAAGGAAGGGACTTCTTAAGGAAGGACTTCTTCAGGTTAAATTAGACAGAGATCAGGAAAAGGAAATTTTAAAGCTTCTGCTAAAAATATATGTATTTATAGCTAAGACTGTCAAGGATATTTTTTTTTTCAATAAATCCTTTAAAATAAACTCAAATCTGTATTTTCCATGTTTCAGAGCTTTTCGGTTTCTTTTTGTTTATTGTAAAATGAAGTTTGAAGTTGTTGAAATTCCTGCTTCTGTGTTGTAGATTAAAATTGATGATTTCCTAATTGAAAGTAAATTTTAATTTCAAATTCAAACTAAAACCAGTATATTTTTAAAAAGTTACCAAGAGACTTAGACAGTGTCTCCTCTTATTTATCTCCATCTTTTGAAAACGTTAATTGAGAATACTTTTTCACGAAAAGTTAAAGGATGCAGCAAGTTAATGGGTGGATATTCAGTATACTAACCACGACATTAATTTCTTATATTGGCATACTTAGTGTGGGATTCATCTTGCATAAATGTATGTCTAAGTCAGTCAAACAAGGATACTGTCATAGTCTGTGGAGTTAACTTATTTCAATACAGAATAGCTGTCTAATATAAGATATATCAATAAAACCAGGGCCTATTTCTTTACATCAAATATATTAAATTATAAAAATTCTCATGGTGCCTTTGTTTAGGCAACTGAATCCCATCTTTATCCTCCCAGCATCTGGCTCCTTCTGGTTACTGGTCCACCTAACAACTTTCTATACATAAAGAAAGCATTGTTTTTGTTCAAGGAGTATGTTTTGTGTTTTCTTAATGAAGATTTCAAATCCTTCCTGATAATTTGTGTGTGTTTTATGTGTGTTTGTTTCTAAATAAACATTTCAGGATGAAATATTGACCAAATATATGAAAAATCACATTTTCCACCCTTGCGGTGGATTTCTGCTCTTTCTATTCCAGGATATCTCAACACACAAATTCCCAGGTAGAATGATTATACAAATCTGTTAAAAAAGATATATAAAATAGTTATTTGGCAGCAATTCAAACATTTATGTTTAGTGCATATGAGAAAATTCTGTAAACTAAAGAAGTCAAACTTGTCAGTCTTGCAAATGCTGCCATTTTATTTATTTATGTCAAGTAGAAGTTTGTGTCTTTTTATTTTAACATAGTTCCCTGTATTCCCATCCATAATAAACACCAAGTTTTCCAGAAGAGGAATTGTTTAATTTCTAATTATGATATCGTATAGATTAACAGAATGAAAATATATTAAAAATTAGAATTCACATTCAGACAGACATGGCACATGATTGAAAAGTAGTGTGATGTAAATACAGAGGTATGATTTATATATCTTTGTGACACTTTAAACTTTCACTATGCAACTTTTATTTCAGGGCAGAAGAATTTGCAAAATTCTTCCTTTCTGAAGAACAGGGAAGATGTTCAGAAGATGTTGTGTTTTATATTAAGCTCTGTCAAACATTGGGACCAGCACTACTTTTCTGGGCTTGTCTTCACCCATCTTGTACACTAAACTCCTCTCTCTCTCTACTTATAAAACGTTCCTCTGTGCAAAGAATATAACCCATCAGAATGATTAAACTCACTCAAGTGCAGAAAAGAGGGAGGAAAAAAACAAAAAAAAACCCCCAACTTTGCAAGACACTAATGAATTACACTAGTATTTTGCAAAATGAAACTGCAAAGAAAACCACAGCTAAAGGAAAAAAAATCTAAAAAGACAACTACTTGGAGTTTGTTTTTAGGAATAACTTAGTACAATGAGCTATTATTTTTGTGAAGAATTTCAGGGGGGTTTGTGTACATTATATCCATAAAATATGTTTTAGAAGAAAATAAGCTGAATAGTAGAACATTATTATCAACTGTGTTACTTACTGACTTGAATAGGGTAGTTGACATGATTTGAGATTGCTTTTGGATTACTACTATAAATTAACAATTTTCATCTTTAGTCTTTATATTATAAAATAAAGGCGTATCTGTTTTCTTTGCTTTGTTTTTTTCCAAGCCATATACGTTTTTTTACAGGGAAGTCAAACTACAGTTACCGTAAATGCTGAAAGAAATACATGTCTTAGGATTTCAAAATTTTAATTCTATTCATATTTGGATAATATTTTCATGTAGCAAAAAATAATTTAGCCATTAGATGTGCAATTCTGTATGATGGGAAAAAAGGATGAAGTTTTAGGAGCCTAGAAGTTACAATCCTGATTGGGTTTTTGTGTTTTTCCTCTCTTCTGGGAAATAAAGCATTTCTTTTGTTTCCATTCCTATAGGAAATGACCAAAGAATTTTAGCAGGCAGTTTCAATCAAAATTCTCTTCAATTTTTTGTTATGTATTCCACCAGGATTGTCATGGAATAAGTTTAGTTAACATGTCCCTCCCTATTGCCCTGTTATTCTGCATGATCTTTGAACTGGTGTTGCTCATGTAGTGAGTAATTAAACATAGTAGATGGCAGTTGACAATGTCTGTGAGATTATTAAAGAAATGTATGTTAAACTTCCAAAATATTCAGCATATTTCTAATACTGTAGTCACAATTGTCATCCTGTAGTTCCCTCCAATATATTACAAAAAGACTGCATCTCTTCTTGAAATACTTTAGTTCATTACGGATGATTAATAGAGTGATTACAGCTCATACTTGAAGGCTGACATTTGAAATGTCATTGCTGTGTCATCTTTAAGGAAAGAAATTATTATCATAATTTCACAATATGTTTACCATTTTACCTCTAAGTCACTTAACTATACTGATTCCTTTCTACCTTCCAGAGGCCCTGTGCAGTATTACTTTTGATTTAGCTCCTTCAGAGCATGCTGTATAGTCATAACTATAAAGAAGAAACATGTAAGGTAACTGACTCCTTTTGGAACAGGAAATCTCAGTTCAATAAAGACTACTTCTGAAAAGCTGAATATGATGGTTTTTTCTCTTGTGAAGGTAATGAAAAGACTCTGTGTGTTTTGCTACATCAGATGAACATATATATATAAGTCTATGGGACCTGATGAGATGAATCCCAGAGTCCTGAGGGAATTGGCTGATGCAGTTGTCAAACCATGCCCCATGACATTTGAAAAGTCATAGCAGTCAGGCAAAGTCCCCAGTGACTGGAAAAAGGGAAACATTGCACCCATTCTTAAAAAGGGTAGAAGGAGGACCCTGGGAATTACCGTTCTGTCAGCCTCACCTCTGTGCCTGGGAAAATCATGGACCAGACCCTCCTAGAAGCTATGCTTGGCCCATAGAGGACAGGGAGATGATTCAAGACAGCCAGCACGGTTTCACCAAGGGCAAGTCTTGCCTGACCAACCAAGTGGCCTTCTATGATGGAGTGACAGGGGAAGAGCTATGGATATTATCTACCTGGACCTGTGTAAGGCCTTTGACATGGTCCCCCACAACACTCTTCTCTCTAAATTGGAGAGATATAGATTGATGGATGGACTGTTCAATGGATGAGGAATTGGTTGGATGGTCACATCCAGAGGGTAGTGGTCAATGGCTCAGTGTCCAGTTGGAGATTAGTGACAAGTAGTACCCTATAGGGGTCCATATTAGGACCAGTAATGTTTAATATCTTCATCAATGACATCGAAAGTGGGTTCAATTGCACCTTCAGCAAGTTTGTGGATGACACCAACCTGAGTGGTGTGGTTGACATGCCTGAGAGATGGGATGCCATCCAGAGGGACCTGGACAAGCTCGAGAAGTGGGTCCATGTACAAACCTCAGGGTCTTGCACCTCAGTCGGGGTAACCCCCAGTATCAATACAGACTGGGGGATGAAGGGATTGAGAGCAGCCCTGGCAAGGAGAGCTTGGAGGTACTAGTAGATGAAAAGCTGGACATGAACCAGTAATGTGCACTTGCAGCCCAGAAAACCAACTGTATTCTGCGGTGCATCAAAAGCAGCGTGGCTAGCAGGTCGAGGGAGGTGATTCTGCCCCTCTACTCTGCTCTGGTGAGACCCCACCTGGAGTACTGTGTCCAGCTCTGGAGTCCTCCGTGCAAGAAAAACATGGACCTGTTGCAGTGAGTCCAGAGGAGGGCCATGAAAATGATCTGAGGGATGGACAAGCTGAGAGAGTTGGGGTTGTTCTGCCTGGAGAAAAGACTCCAGGGAGACCTTATAGGAGCCTTCCAATACCTAAAGGGGGCCTACAAAAAGATAGGGACAAACTTTTTAGCAGACCTGTTGCAATAGAACAAGGGGTAATGGTTTTAAAATAAAAGAAGGTAGATTTGGACTAGACATAAGGAATAATTTTCTTTACAACGACAGTGGTGAAACACTGGAGACGTGGTAGATGCCCCATCACTGGAAATACTCAAGATCAGGTTGTACGGGGCTCTGAGCAACCTGATCTAGTTGTCCTTGCTCATTGCAGGACGGTTGGACTAGATGACCTGTAAAGGTCCCTTCCAACCCAAACTTTTCTATGTTTCTATCATTCTATGATTCTATGACTTACTGACATCGTCTGCTGCCTTTAGGCAAAAATTCCAAAACAATGGGATGAATAAGCAGAATCAATAGAAAGGTTGATTTTTGTCCTCTCTGTTTGTATTATTATCAATATGTTTCCTCAAAAAAGTGTTTTATATAAAGAAGTGTCTCTATTTCTTTAAATCCAATTGCTTTTTCTGTTATTTAAACTTGTAATATTCAGATATTTCTAATTTTTGATTCTCTAAAGATTCAGTGGAAAAATCAAATTATTTCTTTTAGTCTGCTTTGCCAAGATAACACAAATGTACTTTGCATTTGTAGAGTGTGTCCAACTATCTGCCATTTTCTTCTCTCTTTACTTCAATTTTCCCTTGAGCATTTTCCAAATATAAATAGCTGTACAGAGGATAAATGACCAGAGTAGAATCCTATGATGTAAATTCAATTCTGTATAGCTATCAAAGAATATCTCATAGGGGGGAATCAGGGGTAAATGATGAATAAATTTCAAACCTCTAAAAAACCTCTGTCAGCCCTAAGGCACTTATCCATTGTGGTACTCTGGCCCCTCTGTACTTGGCTGTGAATAGTGTTCAGCTGCATTAGCAGCTCCTGCATAAGCATGTTGCACATTTCTCGTCATCCTTCTCTGCTTCACTAGAGGGACATCAACCACACTAGAGTCAAAGACCATAGTAAAATCAACAAAACTTTCAGTGCTACCTTCATATGTCTCTGTTTAGCAAAGATAAAATAGAAGAACTTCAACAACTTCTTGTGTCAGAAAGGCCAAGAGAACAAGCCTTCCCAACAGCTGTAGCTTGGAGTTAGGTGTGATGTTTTTCATGTCTTGTTAGTTCAGGAAGAATAGTTGGTCTATCTGGAAAACTGAAGTAAAGGTAAAATTCACCAAGAAGAAACAGACTTTCTTTGTGTAGGGCAGGCTGTGAGGCAGTAAATTGTAAAACAAGCTATGCATCCTAGATGAGATAGACAGGCTTAAAGGGTCCCAGGACTGTCTGTGGGATTATTGTTACCTGACTTTAACTGTCTAAAAGTTAACATCTGGGTTTTGCTAGTCATTTAGCCTCGTTTATGATCAATGAAAAAGGACAAACACTCTCATAAGGAGATTCATCCACTCAGCTCAGACAGATATCTTTTGATGGAATAAACACTGAAAAGTGATTCACTTCTCTTCATTGACTACAGAAGGATCTTATATGACTAATTTAGTGTAAGCGATAGTTTTAACATTACTGTACTTTAACAAGATGAACAATACAGAAGTGAGAGGAAAATACTCAATGACCATGATTTCATCTACACTCAACCTTGGCTCATACTATACTCTCATACAGCTTTGTACTTAAGGTTTATAAGCATGTAATTTTAAATGTCTTTAGTCTATACATGTAACAGATCTTCTTTTCCAGTTGATTTCTCCATACTTGGGAAATTGTCAGCATTTCTGTTATTGTACATACAAATGCTACAGTTTCTAGTTCAAATGGCTTTTAAGCCTCTATTTAAAGAGTAGAACCCGTATTACTACTGAACTGGGATAAATAAATGTTCTCCTGTGAATGAAAATTTTGCTTAGCATGATTACTGGAATGAATTTGTGTGGATCCTGTCTGTGTTTCTGCATTTGAAAAAGCATCTGGGACTGAGCTGCGTAAAAAGTTTATCTAGAAACTTGAATCCATCTAACATACCTTGCCAAACCTACAAATATCAGGCCACAACCATGATATCTGGCAGAATTTATGTGATGCTATTTCTAGACACCGAAGAAATCTCCAATTTCGTCAGTAGGAGCTGGCACAGGGCCTGCCACTACGGTTTCATTCTGCAATATCCATTTTCTTTAGTCTAAACAAACCAGTGTGTTCAGACAAAGTTAAGACAGTGCAGAGTTCTGTAACACAGTCATTATCTCCATTCATGCAAGCTCTTTTCCAGTGTTCAGTTCATTGAGAGTTTAACCCTATGTTGGATACATTTTTCATATTTATGTCTTTCATTTTCAGCTTGTAGAACAGTGAGGGACCCTTGTATCATCTACACCAACTTCTTGACTTCTATAGTAATGACAATAAGCCTTCTGCAGAATATTTTTGATGTATATTAAAATTTATTTATCAGAGGAAAAAAAATCCAGTTAAAATCAAACGATGAAGAATCAACTGTAGCATTTGTTAAGAAGAATCAATAGTTAATTGTAGAAGAAAACTGGGAACTGATAGAGAGATTCAGAAAGATTGCTTATGTTAGCAGAATAACAAAATGTTTTTTTTCCAGGAGTGTTCTTGTGTGGAACATGGGAAGATTTCATTTGTCAAGGATGTTGTAGTAATCACTACAAACTACCAGATGATAAAGTCCAAATGGAAATATTGCACAGAAAGAACTTGGATGTGAAGATCCACAGTGAAGTCCAAAGCATGATATCCATTTTTCCTTTTTTCTTATTAGAGCTTCTGAATAGTTTTGAGGAGCCTCAACACCTACAAGATATTAAACAAGGATTAAAAAGATGCAGTGCTAGTATCTCTCTGACTTTTTATAAGGGTATTTTATGTTTTTACATGCAACTCATTCAGCCTTCAGATTCTGTAAGAATGTTAGTTTTCATTAGGAAGATCAAATTTTAGTATCATGACTGAGGTGAAATATGTCAAAGACATTCTGAAAACTGAAAAGACAACTGGAGAATAAAAATTCCCCTAGATGGATAATTTAAGTGAAAAAAAATAAAATGTCATGGACTTCTATGTCGTAAGTGGACCTAAGTCATGACTCTTGAAATTGACAATACTGACAAAATCTTTCACTTTTCTTCTTCTTCCAAAGCCTTGGGAAATAGCTAGATTCAGTTGCAAGTTGGGAGTCGTTACTCTAAACCTTATTTCATTTTCTCCTGTCTCTCATACACTGTAGTGATTCCTATTCACATCCTTTTTTCCATATACTGTCTCCTCTCTCTCCTTTTCTGGATGATTTGCTTTCAGTCAGGTAGATCAAAAATGTTACATTTTCTCTGCTCTCTGCCTTAATTTAAACTAAACTGTTTCTATATAATGAAAAAGTGAGAAGAAAAAGAGCGTTTCTTTTTTCCTGACTTCTAGAAATTTGCCGTTTGAAACATTTAAGGAAACACCAAGTCTTGTTTCTATTACATGAGATTAATTCTTGTTTCTATTACATGAGATTAATTTATTTATTTATTTATTTATTTTTTGCTTAACTTCTTTAGAGTGTCTATCAAACTGTGAAGAGCTGTCAGTGCTACCAACCCTCCAAGCTAGTCTTATAAAGCTGTATATTTTATGGAGCTTTAAAGAGTGTAACTGAACTAATTTAAATACTGGCAGTTCAAAGTTCTTAAAATGCTCTTTAAAATGAGAGGATTATTAATATAATCACATCTGATTTGCAGGCATAATCTTCACATAGTGTATTTTATTAGTTTAGCATGTTAAGCCAGGATACAAAACCAATGAAACATGGTCTGGGAAGATTATACTCTCAGAATTTGAGTCCTTCAGAATCTCCAAACTGCAGTGCTCCTGACAGTCACCCAAATGTGCATTGTCTGTGATTCTTCTGTCACATAATTTGCCATGGGTATATAGTACCAAGCCAAAGGAAATGTTTAAATTGCTGTTATATAGTACTGATGATCTAGGAGCACACATCAGTCAATTCCTACCTCCTTGTTTTAGCTGTCAGGCAAATATATAGCCCAAATGAAATTGTAAATTCCAGTTGCCTGGAATGATACAATTGCACCTTTGGGTTACTTTGCCAAACGCAGCATAATAACAAACCCTTACTATTCCACCGTGCTTACATTCAGTATACCAATTTCTCTTGACTCATGATATTAACATACAGAAAACTACATAGAAGAGAAGAAAAAGAGAAAGAGGTAGGAGGAGGCACTACATATCTGAGGACTGCTGAGACAGGACAGGATTCAGCTGCCAAGGGGGCAAGACTATCTCTTCCTAGTGAGAAAAGTGTCTGGGGGACAGCATCATGCAGGAGACTCTCACACATATCCTGTGAATGCTGCATGACCAAGGTCAATCGCCTGTAGGCAAATGCAGGCAGGATAGGATGATGTGAAGTTCTCCATCGTATTCTACTATACTGATTTGCTGCTTGTATGGTTAGCTCTTATTTTTCCCCCATCATCTGCAGAAAACTCTTGGAAAAACACGTTGAATGTGAGTCAGCACTATGTTATTTCAGCAAAGAAGCCCAAAGGCTTACTGGGTATATTAGCAATAAAAAGGAAATAATAGATTTTAATTAAAGATAGTAAAAAAGAGAACAAAATTAAACAACCAAAAAACAAATTTAACCTTGAACTCCTGTAGTAAATCTCTAATGATATTATTCACAGGGGAAAAATAAGAACTTACCATAAAAGCAGGGCAATTCAGCGAAGTAGAGTATGATAGAAGTTATGAATTCCAAGTATCCTGAAAATATGTCATTATGTCAAAAATCTGCTAAAGACATGTTTAGAAAATAGTGTCGGAGGCTTTCCAAGATAACATTTACTGAGTGCTTTGACATACATTAAAGAGATTATTTTTGTCCTTCAAGATTGCTCTTATTTTAGAGGACATGTAAACTTGTGTGAGGGAACTGGAAAATACCTAAGGAAAAGTTAAAGCATTTCCTGTTACAGTTCCTGATAATGAAACAATGTTATCTATTTTCTTCTGAAAGTCCTATTTTAAATGATTTCTTTCATGTTCTTTGGCTCTGAAGGATGTTGGAAGAATGTCTGTGCAGCAATGCTATAAAAATATCAGGAAATCGCAGAATGATGTAATCCTGTTTGAACAACTCAGCATCATTTAGTCAGTACAGCCTTACATTGTTTAAGGAATTAACTTTAGCAACATCTGCTTTTAAAGGAAAACAAAAATCACTAAAAGCACATGTAGTCCTTTTTCTCAAATGTGGAAATTTCTCCCAAACAAGATGACCTAAAATTCAGGAGCAATTGTATTCAGCATCTGATAAGACAGGGAAAGTAGGAGCTTTTTGGTCCTCACACGTACTCAGTAGGGTAAGACACACTATTCTTTTTTCCTCAGTACTGGAAGTTTTAAAAATGTAACACACAGAGTGTTAAGATTCCTTCTAGATATTGTTGATGAAGTTCCTTAAAACTAACACTGTGACAAAAGTCTTGCAGAGCAAAACTAAACTCTCTGCTAAGCTATCTTGTGTCATTTTTCTGTGGTTTGATCTCTCTGTAATGCTTGGAATAAATGGAAAAATGCAGAGTTAAAAGACTACTTGTATGATAACATTTTTTCTCCTAGTGATTCTAGAATGATTAATGGTGGACTTAAAAAAATAAAGAAAACTTAGAAATGTTTTGAATACCATTGGTGTTACTTTTAAGGAATTTTGCAAACAATTTACCTTGGAGAAGGAGGAATGCAGGGAGTCAAATAAAACTAAGCATCTAATAAAGGAATAGTACCTCAAAGACACAGTTCCTGTCGGCCTTGTATGACTAAGTAATGTGTTTGTAACACGCCAAACAATGACACTACGCAGTGATATAATTAAGAGTAAGAAGAAGGAATATGACACCAAACTGAGTGGTGTGGTTGACGTGCCTGAGGGATGGGATGCCAGCCTTAGGGACTTGGACAAGCTCAAGAAATGGGCCCATGTGCAAACCTCATGAGATTCAAAGTGCAGGGTCCTGCACCTGGGTCAGGACAACCCCCATTTTGGGGAAGAAGGGATTGAGAGCAGCCCTGCCGAGGAGGGCTTAGGGGTACTGGTGGCTGAGAAGCTGGACATGAACTGGCAATGTGCGCTTGGAGAAAACCAGCCATACCCTGGGGGGCATCAAAAGAAGTGTGGCCAGCAGGTCAAGGGAGGTGATTCTGTCCCTCTACTCCACTCTGGTGAGACCACACCAGGAGTACTGCATCCAGCTCTGAAGCCCTCAGTACAAGAATCATAGAATCATCATAGAATCATAGAATCGTCTAGGTTGGAAGGACCTTTAAGATCATCAAGTCCAACTATTAACATAACACTGCCAAGTCCACCACTAAATCATGTCCCTAAGCACCACATCTACATATCTTTTAAATACCTCCAGGCATGGCAATTCTACCGCTTCCCTGGGCCTTGCTTTTTCATGTAAAGACAGTGGAAATTTCTATTGTCTTTTTTTGCAGTGTTTTTGGTCTGCAACAGCCCTTCCATAGGTTTTAATCATATAGTGGATACAATTCCATGTCCTCCTTCTGAATACAAGAATACATCTTATTGAACAAATCTATATAAACTGTTATCCCTGGTTCTCCATGACTCGGATGTTTCTTTTGTTCTCATTGCTCTCTCTGACATGTTTTTGCAGACACAGTAGGAAGAACTGGAGTTTCTTTTATTCTACATTCTATATTTGAGGACATAAATTTCAGAACAATAATTATAAAACATGTGGTGTTTATAATTTAGATTTTTACCTTTGAATCTCAAGTTCCTGGGACAGTAGCATGGAACAAGGTACTTTCTCTGTATTCAGTTATGAGATGAGAGGAAAACTCTTTATCCCAGTGTTCTGAGATCCACAGACTTGTTCAGCATGTTTTAGCACAGGTTCATCTGATCAAATATGTCTATCATCATCCAAAAATGCTCTTAAAAAACTGGTTGCTTAAAATGGTTTGTCTGTCTTTGATGAGAAACGCTTAAATTCCATCATATAACAAGTCAAATTATTAGAGTCTAGATTTCTAAGAAAATACTAAAACCACAAAAAATAGAAAAACACAGAGCTAAACTCGTAATAGTTTTCTGAAATGGAACAACAATAATTAATGGTAGAAGATGAAAAAGAAAATTTATATTTAGAACAAGAACTGTACTAAGGAAAAAAATAAATCTGTTTTACGAGAAAGTGAAGGTCCTAAAAAAATATTAGATCCTGAGACATAGTCTCACTAAACATATTAAGAAAATTTCTTTAGGGAATTAAGAAGAAATCAATGCATATTGTGTTTTAATTTAAACATTTCCTTGTTATGTTCCTTGCTAGTAGTTTACATACTACAGAGCCATGGAGAAAGGAAGCAGAAGGCTGCTTGTTGGGAATATAGGAAATGAATATGAGTGAAAACAAGAAAGCGGAACTAAGACAGATTTTTAAACACATTTTTTTGCAGATTAATCTTTTTAAATCTTTCTTGCATCACAAAGATCTTTGTTTAATTAATATATTGGCTAAAATGTAAGACAATGGTGGCGATACTTATCAGAGGATTTTTACAGTGCTACGAATAATCCGTTTATCTCTAGATAGTCAATTTGCCCATACCTAACTACATTAACATCTAATTTGTTCTTTCATTCATTTATACATTCAGAAAGTCAGTTGGCCTGATTGAAACCAGAGGTCACTGTAGTCAAAACATGATCAGAAAAATATTCTGGACTCAAGCCCATCCAATCAGCGTACATTGTAACAGAAAACACTGGAACAATATAAACAATACCTGCATAGTGGCTGAAAATCCCATACAATGAAAGGAGCCATTTTAGTGGAAGTCTTAGAATCCATATTTAAGATTCATCCTAAGATATAACTTTTTTATCCCATTATATACTCATGGGCTTTTTTAGCTACTGATTTCCATCTGTAAATGAGGAATTCACAATATACAACTGACACAACTCAGAAAAGTGGTATGTCGCCTGGCTGTATTAATGGCTTTTTGCAATCACTGTGGATGATTAAAAAAAAAAAAATAAAATTATATGCCTTCCCAAACTAAGTTCCTTTCCTTGCAGAAGAAAAAGCACTCCAAAAGGTCAATGGGAAAGAAGAACAGCTGGTAAAGAGACAACTGACCATCCCTCTCTCCTCCCCTGCTTCTCTCATGCATACTCATGTACTCATATCCAAACCGCCCACCCTTCTGCTTGGCTGAGCTCAAAGCATCTGCAGTGAGGAGTCCTCTGCTCTCAATTTTCTCTTACTTTTCAAAAACAACCGTCTCTAATGTGGTCCTGGTTTAAGGGACTAAAGAAAAAATAAGGTCATCCCAATGTACTTCCTACAAGTCGTTTTCCTGAGACCTTCTGAAAATGCATTTTCCAGAACTGTTGTTCTATAGCCTTCCTTATTTGATAGTGTAATGATAATATCCTGTCACAAAGGGAGGCATAACAGTTTGTGATTTTACACCATTTTTCACATTGTGAGTGACAGCAAAACACTTGGACTATCCAGGTAAATGTACTGTAAGAAAGTACGTGCTGAAGGCACAGTCCCACCATCCTTTGAAATGGAGCAGTGGCAGCACACCGTACCTGGTAGCTTGACTGACAGATGACTGGGAGAAGTCAGGAATAAACCAAGGGTAAGTATGAAGTAGAAATCATATTCACAATCCATGCTACCTGATACTGGCTAGATGAATAAATATTTTCTAGTTTTACCTTAAAGCACTGTGTACTTAAGTAAGGTAATCACAAAGGTTATTCCCTAAGGGCTTCCAAAACCATAAGAGAGTCTAAATGTTGCTACTGTCACTTCTATTATTAAAAATATCGAGCATTGTGTGGGCAAATGAGGTCAGGTTTTAAGGGAGCAAGCATTTAGGAAGCTCTCATTCAGCAATAAAACAGAGAAAAGAAACAGGGAGAGCTAGAAACCAGGCAGGAAAACAAGTTAGGTTATTTTGCTAGTTGCCCCCAGAATAACTTTTGTGTAAACAAAAGCAAAAGCAAAACCCAAGACCTTAAATATTAACAACTGCAAAAATAAGTTAAGCAAATAATCTCATTTGGAAAAGCAATAATCAATGAATAAGCAATCTAGCTATGAGGCCACTGGATTTTTCTTACTATCAGATAGATTCTGAAAATAAAATAGAATGGATGGAAAGCAGAACAGCTCAGTTCCTACCAAACTTTCACCAACAAAACCAAGTAATATCTCAAGAAAAAACGGGGAAATTATTTGTCTGCTTGTAAATTGTTGCAGTTAGTTCAACAGGATTTGCAAAATAAATTCTTTTGGTATAGGCTACTAATTTCAGTTAAAAGGGATTGTGTCTTTCCAAAATCCAGTAAATTTTTGTGGAGCAAATTTTTAATGCCAACTCTCTTGTGAATCTGAACCTTTATACTAACAGTCAAGAGAAGGTAAGTTTGCAGTCTTCTTAGCTCAAACAGGGAAGTTTTTGCTGATCTTGGTACTTACTAAGAACCAAAATAACATTTCAGAAGACTAGCTAGTTCACAATTAGCTTTCTTTACACTCCAGACATTTTGGATGTTTTGTAGCTAAGGCTCACTGGGCAAAACTTTAATGTTTGCAGCCACAAGGACCCAGACTGGTCTAGGCAGCTACAGCCAGTACTCGCAACAAGTTTTCACACTACTTAACTTTTTAAACAAATTATGCATAATATAATAGTTTCCAAAACACAACTTCAGTTATATTAAGTCTGTAATTTCTGAGAAGCCCCATTGTTTTAACTCTGACGCTTTGTGTCTAAATGCATCTGAGCTAAAAAAGTATCAGGGAAAAATATGGCTTCATCTCACACTTCCTGTGAGATGTGGTTTGGCTGCTCACTTCATGTCACTTCGGAATTAGGCCCCTTTGTGAAGATTTGGAGTCACGGGGCGTGATAAAATGCAACAATGATTTAGTTATGCATCATCCCATTTCTGGAACATCTGTTATACTGAGGAAACTGGGAACTGGTTGCCATACCATGGAACAACTGCAGGGCTCCGGGTACTGCCTTAAACAGAAGGATTATTTAGCCACTGCTGTAAGCTTTCTAGAGAGGTGTTCTCATGCTCAATCACAGATTAAGAAGAACAGATCCCTGGTGTTGTGTAGATCTTGTATTCTGATCTTGTAGCAGAAATGTCTCTAAACTTGGTTTGGCTTTGCAGAAATGTGTTCTGATGAGGGGCCTGAAGAACAGATGGCAGGGTGAGTGGCACTGTTAAAATCCTGACAAGAGAAGAAAAGCTTCATGTCTGGCCACATCTTGCTGCACTGCAAGACTGATTTGAGTAGGTCCATTTAGTTTTCAGGGGACTGGTAAGCTAGAACACTGTGAGTCAGTTTGTTCATCTGCACTCTTGAAATTCCCCTGCAATCAGTCCAGAGGCTGGACTTGATTGAAGCAGACCCAGTCAGTGGAAAGCAATCATTCTTTTTTCCACGTTTGATCCAAACTCATGGGAGGTTTCATGACACTTATCATCCTTCTTACTAGATCGGACCAATCTTGTGTGACGCTATCAACATTCCACATTCAGAAAGAAAATTAGGGAGTAAAAAAAAAATACTATAAATCCATTCAGGCTGCAGAAAACACTGACAGAATATGGATTTCTAAGGGGATGGGTTTTGGAGTTTCTTTTTTTTTAAAATCCTCCTTCTTTGTTATATAAGCAGTTACACTTTTTCAATTACTTTTCAATTACTTCCTTTCTCCCTACAGCATATTCCACAGGTTAAGGACTAAAATACCACTAATAGCTCAGAGTGCAGGCAGATTGGCCATAGAACGATCTACAGCTGGCCATATATGAAAGTGGCTACAGAGCTCAGGCAGATCAGTGGTGCCACTTAGAACTGTCATGGTGTACAAAGTAAAGAAACCAATCCAGGGAAAAGTTCTTAATCTTATCCTTTTTGTAAGCATCTCACTGCAAGTTCTCTGTGTTAGTAATTTGGTTAGACACAAGGCAAATATACTGACAGCTATCTATATTTTCCTCTGACAGGGAAAGCACATAGTTTTACCTTGCTGAGGTAAGCATTAACTATTTGCAGTGTGAAATTAGTTTTCTGTCATGTTCCCTTAAAAATATTCATTGTGTTAATACTCCTGGCAGTAACTTGATTTGCTAGATTGTTTGTGCAAAACCAGATTGCTGGAGGCAACACCCAGCGCTGAAAAGAATTGGAAAGAACTTTATAGAAATGCTATTTGTCTGATCTGATCAAAAATATTTAAAAATCAATACACTATGCCCAAAAGATTACATTTATGTATGACTCATTTGATGAATCATATTTCTCAATTATTCTTTCTCATGATGGCCTTTAAGAAAGTATTAAATAAACTATAAAAGAAGAATACTTTAGAAGATTGATGCAGATGAAATAATTTTCAGCAGTAAACTGCAGTTTCCTGAGCTGACTGTACTAGTACTATCTTAAATCTGAGTCTTGAAACTTGACTCTAGACATTCTAAAAAAGATACAATATGAAATATTATAATGGCTGATTTCTCCTTGGCACCTTATGATATATAGGACTGCCTTGATCTCTTTCAGATGTGCAAGATCCCTTCAGCATAAAGAGATTATCAAATGTTGTAGGGGAGGTCTGACAGCTGGCCAGAAAGGATCCTAAGAAAAGTGCCTTACAGAAGGGTGGCAATGATGGGCATGCTTCCCCAGCAAGCAGATGCAGCTCCATTCACTGCGTTGTGTTACAAGAAGGGAGGAAGGATTCATGGGGCTGGAAAAGGAGAGGACAGGGAATTCACAACACTGCCTTCTCACAGGCAAAATCATGTGTGGGATTTTTTTATTTAAGCATTGGATGAAATAAGAAAGGAGTTATGCAAGCTGAAAAAGAATCCTGTCCTTGTTGTACTCCATCTCTGTTTCTTGCTGCACACCTTAATAAGAGAGTAGAGAATTTGCTGACCCTTCTTCTTTTACAGGCAATGATTGGGATTGGTTCTCTGCCAGAAAGAGAAACTCATAAAAGTTCCTACAAGAAAAAATAATATTTTATATTTTCTGGATAAATCGTATAAATATTACCTGTTCAATGAGAAGGAAATCCATTGTTTCATGATTGAACTTTTTTAAAACGTCAGCTCTGTTCAGCACCGTATTTTGTGAGCGTGTTAGGCATTGTCTGACAACAACCGTGGGCTTGAATCCTGCAGAGCTCTAACCATGGACTAGAGTTTCAGAGTCCGTATTGGCCACGGGCACGCTCTAGCTGCTGAGCTGTATGGCCCATCAAAATCTGGCCAGGTTCAAGAACACGCAGAATGTGTGGAAAGTGGGTAGCTTCAAAGTATAGCAGAGGAGCAAAATAAGAGTTCTGAGCAGTACAGTTTTTAATTTCAGTATCTTAGACTCACTTTAGTACCTAAAACTTGAAGAGAAGTTGCTTTGGTCAAAAAGAAAAACTTTTCATTTTGCTGCATCTGAGTAAAAATTAATGAAGCAAAATTTGACCTACAAGAACCAATAAATCTGAACGTGGAATTTGCAAAATTATTTCTTGAGAATATCTTTAAGGCTATTTCAGGTTGGGATTTTGCCCAAGTAAAGTAAGGATCTAAATTAAATACAATTGTAGTTTAAAGTTGTCATATGAATTGCCATATACAGAACAGTTATTGAATTCAAGATTGCCATATTAAAAACAGATAGATAATTTAAGTTTTGGTTTCCTTTAAGGACTTTTTTTTTTTTTTTTTTTTAGATAATGAAATAGTGTTTAGAAAATGCTATATTTAATAGAAAACAAAACTGACAAAGAAGAAATTAAATCAAGATGACTACAACTATTGCTTTCCTTTAAAGGCGAACTGCTGCTCTTTTTCAGTCATTTTGGTTTGTGTGGTTCTATGTTTATATGTCAACTTCATATTCAACAAGAATTCAAGAAATACATGCAAGGCACAGAGGACTTTTTTCTGAACATTCACAATTTCCTTCAACAGGTGTAGGAAGATGCATTAAACAAAAAAGTTCAATTTGTATTCAGTTATTCTTCTTTATTGTCCTTCTATTAAACCCTTGCCATGCAGAGATTGGCATTGTTTGATGTTAAATCAGGAAATAAGAAATAAGAAATAAATACATCTTTATTAATTTTATAAAGGAAAGAAACTGGCTTCCTAACTCAGAATTAAATTCGGCCTGTACATACTTAGTAGTAAATAATTATGTTATCTCTATTTTATTTAGTTTGTTTTTCTCATAGGGATGGATACAAGAAATTAAATTGCTGAATTAAATATTATTGTTACAATGAATAAATATCTATTATGGAATATTTAACTCAATTTACTAGAAATAGAATCCATAACACATATCTCTGGAAATTAATACAGCAACATATTTATTAGAGATTACTTTCATGGTTTGAGTAAACTGCATATCTAGCAAATCCGTTTTTGTTACTATTATTATTAAAAATAAGCAGACTCAATCTGACTGTAAGGCAAATATGTAATTCTCAAAGAAATACTATTTACATTTTACCCCTCAAAATGCCATCTATCCCGTATTAGAATAAGCAACTGATTTAAGGGTTCACTGTAATGAATTAATTCCTTATAATTATTTAATTATAATCAGTTAATTAATTCTCTTTGAAATTGTAACTCATTAAAAGTAGACATTGATTCCATGGCATGCAGATAATTCACTTTATCTTAAATATGTATATTCCTACATTTGTAATAATAATTATTTTTTGTGTTCGATTATGCCATCCTGTCCAAAGAACACTCTTCTAATCTTCAGCTTCCTACTTCTTCCTACTTTCTTCCTACTTTCTTCCTTCCCAAGAAAGTGGTTCTACTCGACCCCTAAAAAGCAGCATGGATTAATCCATTGACTGATAAATAGGCAAACTGTGACACCATTGGGGATTTTGGAAATCTCAAACAAACTGGAAAACACAAAATGAAAAAAGTAAATAAAAATAAAATAGATCATGATGACTGACACATATTTTTAATCATTCAGACACTATGTTATCAAAGGTGAGATATTGATTCAGTTTAGTAAAAATACAGAATTTTAACAGCTTCTCCGGATTTGCAGATTTATAAGCAATCCTAAGTTAGTCAGCAACATTCTTTTTCAAACACAATTTAAGAATGACAATTTAATCTCCATTGGTTTACTTGGTTATCTAAAAATTAGTTCTAAGACATTTTTAATTAGAATTTATTTTTTCAATCTATCCTCTCCTCATCTATTATAAGGTGAGAAATTACACAGATAGTATTCCAAACATTATAATTAGAAAGGGTATAAACATTGTAGCAAATATGATATTTAGACAATTAATGATGAAATATTCGTCTTTTTTGATGTTTGTCTTTTTTGATGTTTTTTGATGTTTAGGACTGTCTCCATACAGGGCAAAATTCCTTTTAGACATTGCAGGATTTGGAAATGTGATATTTTGTATGGACACTGCATTGGACACACTGATTCCAATATTAATCTATGTAATCTCCACGTAGGACACACATATATTAATCATGAGAATTATCTTCTTTCAGAATTGATAATCCGATTACATGATATTATTCCTATCTTGCATACAAAAGCAAGGGGCAACTCCTCTCATAACTATGAAACAAAACCAAAAAAAACCCCATCATTACTTTGCAACCTTATCCAAAACAGTCCAGGAATTTTATCCACAACATTCTATTCTACTGCTCCCACAGTCTTAACCTGAAATAATTGAACTTTTGCGCAGATTAAGTTGGATTTGCAGGGGTGATGACAGCACCACACTCCCGTTGATTAATCTCTCAGACACATTCATACATAATAAGTCATACCAAATAGTGCTGGTTAGTGCTCAGGAGCATTAACTACAGAGTTCTATCCTAAGAAAGACTGCGAAATGTTAGGAGGAGGCCTGTAAATGACAGTTTGATGAGTAGAAAGTCATGTTGTCCAAAGCTCTATGGTGTCCAGTAATGGCACCTTGAACAATAATTTGTTCGCAAAGCCAATACCAATGTAATGCTCCAGTGAACTGGTACAGCTATTATTTGATCAGAATAAATTCATGCAGACTGAATTAGTGCTTTGCAAGAAAGCAAAGCTGTATAGATAGCCTACCTGTAAAATAAATTTAGCTGTAGTAAAGTCATGAGCAACCTGATCTAGCTTCAGAGGTGGATCTAAATTCAAAGTCGATCTTTCTTTGATCAGTATATTGAATTAGATGACCTGCAGACACATATTTCAGCCTACCTTATTTTTTAAGTTTATGAAGTCAGAAAGTAAAAGTATGTAAACTGAGGGAAACATACATTTATATGTTCATACAGATATTTTGGAAATTCAAAGACAGGAAGGAATAATGAAGAAAAAAGGTCAGAAGAATAAAAGAATGATATTTGCCATCACTCATCATACCATGTGATCTTCCAGAAAGTAAACTACCTTATGCCATGTTTCACTAGCTGAGACTTGCACAGCAGAGTGCAGTGAGGGCAAACTGCATACACTCCCAGATTCCTTTTTTACCTCCTCTCTTTTCCTGTGCCAATTTTGAAGCTTCATAGCACCAGAGGACATCCTGTAAAGTTTGATGGTACCAGGAAAGCCATTCCAAACCCTCTGAATTCCATCCACTTGGCCTGTCAAATAAATACAGCAAATATTCCTCCAAATTCAGGGTTGTCTTTAACTGCAGAAAAGCAAGATACACCACAGAAACATTGGTGAAGACTTCTGTTCAGAAACTGGCTTGTATTTGCTTAAAAACCTTTTCAGGCTGCCAAAACCCATGAAGATTTGCAACCACAAAAGATGATCTTTCTTTAAAAAAAACTGTACACCATAAATCATTTTCAGTTACAAATATACTATATAGTTGCAAAAACTGTATAGGAGCATGCTCAGAGAAAGGCAACAAAGCTGGTGAGTGATCTAGAGCACAAGTCTTATGAGGAGTGGCTGAGGGAACTGGGGTTCTTTAGCCTGGAGAAAAGGAGGCTGAGGGGAGACCTTGTCACTCTCTATGACTACCTGAAAGGAGGCTGTAGTGAGGTGGGGATTGGTCTCTTTTCCCAAGTAACAAGTGATAGGACAAGAGGAAACAGCCTCAGGTTGCATCAGGGGAGGTTTAGATTGGATATTAGGAAAAATTTCTTCACTGAAGGGGTTGTCAAGCATTGGAACAGGCTGCCCAGGGAAATGGTGGAATTGTCATCCCTGGAGGTATTTAAAAGACGTGTAGACATGGTGCTCAGGGACATGGTTTAGTTGTGGTTTTGTCAGTGTTAGGTTGATGGTTGGACTCAATGATCTTGAAGGTCCCTTCCAACCTAGATGATTCTATGATTCTAAGATTCTAAATAATAGAACAGAAACTATGATGGGCCATCCAGGACACGTGCTCTAATACTTCGTTTCAAATATCAACATCCACTGTATTGCTGTTCACTGTACCTCTATCATTACTCCTACTTCATGTCAGTGGGATTACCGACACAGTGAAGGACTACCCAAGCACTGTCTAGCTCTCTCCAGAGCACAATATAAAAGCTTTTCTCCATGACTGATGTGAATAATGACTGAGAATAATTCCAGTCTTTTGAACTGTATTCCACTGTGGAATGAACACCACCAAAGAAAAAAGGAGGACACAGCATCAGAAGGAAAAGTTAAGTTCCCCTCTCAAAAGCAATGATTTCAATTCTTAACATTCCCCCTCCCCTGGAGCTATTTTGCTTCTGGCAATTCTTGTGGTCTCAGTCTTGTTATGCTTTCTTTCCCTCTCCCTTCCCTATGTTCATTACTGTTGTTTCTTTGAGATTCAGTAAAGCCCTTACTTACCTACAGAATCCCAGAACATGTGAATGAAACTTGAAATCTTTTCAGCCTACTTTCTCATCCCATTTTCCTAGTGCTGCTTTCAAAACAGGGTTTGATGAGAGGATCTCAAGATAACCAAAATTAGTCTGATTTACCACACAATTTTTTTTCCCATTCTATCTGTAAGCATACGGGTAAGATATTCAGTGAGAAACTAAATATTCCAAACACTATTGTTCATACTTAGGTGTACCAATTTAAAACAAGAATAACAATCAAACCTACCCACAAGATGGATTCTTTAAGTATGGTGTCAAACATTGTCTGGTAAAAGTTTCAGTCACACAAAACTGGTCTCCATGCTTTTGCTGAACTACAGGGAGAGATTATTTAGCAATAGTGAGTAGGAAATTACAGAAAATATAATCTTTTTTCGATGGTAACATTGGGGTACGAAGGAATTTTTAACAATCAACAACTTTTAAATGCCAGAAAATCAGTGTGTTTCTTTAAAAAAAAGTTTGAAGACATTTGAATGGCAAAAATTACCAATAACTAATCATAATGCATTAAACACATGAAAAATTGTTATTTCATTGAAGAGCAGAAAGAAACTGACAGTGCTAGAGCCTGAAGTCCCTTATTTATGAGTACATCTTTCACCAATTTATGCTTAGCATGGTGTATGTTGGGTGCCAACATTAATAATATATTAGAATTGTCTGGCTAACTGAAATAAGTTATAGCTGAGGAAAATAATAGGAAGTCATTCATTAGAATCATAGAATCATAGAATCATTTAGGTTGGAAGAGACCCTTGGGATCATCGAGTCCAACCATCAACGCCACTCTACAAAGTTCTCCTTTACACCATATCCCCCAATACCACATCTAAACGAGTCTTAAACACATTCAGGGATGGTGACTCCACTACCTCCCTGGGCAGCCTATTCCAGTGTCTGACCACTCTTTCTGTGAAGAATTTTTTCCTAATGTCCAGTCTAAACCTACCCTGCTGCAGCTTGAACCCATTCCCTCTTGTTCTATCACTAATTACCTGTGAGAAGAGACCAGCACCAACCTCTCTACAATGTCCTTTCAAGTAGTTGTAGAGAGTGATGAGGTCTCCCTTCAGCCTCCTCTTCCTCAAACTAAACAGTCCCAGCTCCTTCAATCGCTCCTCATAAGATTTATTCTCCAGGCCCTTCACCAGCTTCGTTGCCCTCCTCTGTACTCGCTCCAGTACCTCAATATCTCTCTCGTATTGAGGTGCCCAAAACTGGACACAATACTCAAGGTGTGGCCTCACCAGTGCTGAGTACAGGGGGACAATCACCTCCCTACTTCTGCTGGTCACACTATTTCTAATACAAGCCAGGAGGCCATTGGCTTTCCTGGCCACCTGGGCACACTGCTGGCTCATGTTCAGCCACTTGTCAATTAGAACCCCCAGGTCCTTTTCTGCCAGGCAGCTCTCCAGCCACACTTCCCTGAGCCTGTAGTGACGCATGGGGTTGTTTTGGCCCAGGTGCAGGACCTGGCACTTGGCCTTGTTGAAGCTCGTACTGTTAGCATTGGCCCATCAATCCAATCTGTCCAAGTCTCTCTGTAGAGCCTCCCTATCCTCATGCAGATCAACACTCCTGCTTAACTTGGTGTCATCTGCAAACTTACTGATGATACACTCTATGTCCTTATCAAGGTCATCAATAAAGACATTAAACAGAAATGGTCCCACCACTGAGCCCTGAGGGACACCACTTGTGACCGGCCGCCAGCTGGATTTAACTCCATTGACCACCACTCTTTGGGATCGCCCATCCAGCCAGTGCTTGATCCAGCAGATCGTATGCTCATCCAGGCCATGAGCTGCCAGTTTTTCCATGAGAATTCTATGGGGAACAGTGTCAAATGCTTTTTGAAAGTCTAGGTAGACAATGTCCACAGCCTTTCCCTCATCCAATAATCGGGTCATCTTGTCATAGAAGGAGATCAGGTTCGTCAGGCAGGACCTGCTTTTCTTAAACCCATGCTGACTAGGCCTGATCCCCTGGTTGTCCATTATATGACTTGTAATGGCACTCAAGATGATCTGCTCCATGACCTTCCCTGGTGCTGAGGTCAGACTGACAGGTCTATAGTTTCCCGGATCCTCCTTTCTGCCTTTTTTGTAGATGGGTGCTACATTTGCTGCCCTCCAGTCCATTGGGACCTCCCCAGTTAGCCATGACTTCAGGTAAATAATGGAAAGTGGCTTGGCGAGCACGTCTGCCAACTCTTTCAGCACTCTTGGATGTAACCCTTCCGGTCCCATAGATTTGTGCGCATCCAAGCGGTGTAGCAGGTCACTGATCACTTCCTCTTTAATTGTGATGACCTCATTCAACTGCCTCTCCCTGTCTCCTAGCTCATGAGGCTGGGTGCCCAGGGAACAGCTAGTTCCACTGCTAAAGACTGAGGCAAAGTAGGCATTGAGCACCTCAGCCTTTTCCTCATCCTTTGTGACTATGTTTCCCTCTGCATCCAATAAGGGAGGGAGATTTTCCCTAATCCTCCTTTTGTTGTTAATGAATTTATAGAAACATTTTCTGTTATCCTTAATGGCTGTAGCTAGGTTGAGCTCTAGCTGCACTTTGGCTCTCCTAATTTTCTCCCTGCATAGCTTCGCTATAACCTTATAGACTTCATAGACTCTCCTTTTGTTCTTGAGGTCCAGCCAAAGGTCCCTATTTAGCCAGACCTGTCTCCTTCCCCGCCTACTTGTTTTTTGACACACGGGGACAGCCTCCTCCTGTGCCCTTAAGACTTCTCTCTTGAAGTACGTCCAGCCTTCCTGGGCTCCTGCATCCTTCAGGGCAGCCTCCCAAGGAATTTTGTCAAGCAGTCTTCTGAACAGGTCACAGTTTGACCTCCGGAAGTCTAAGGTGGCAGTTTTACTAACCCCTCTCCTTGTTTCTCCAAGAATCAGAAATTCGATCATCTGATGACCACTGTGCCCTAGACGGCCACCAACTTTTACTTCCCCCACAAGTTCTTCCCTCTTCAGAAGAATCAGGTCCAGGAGGGCACCTTCCCTGGTCGGCTCACTTACCAGCTGTGTGAGGAACTTATCCTCCACACTTTCCAGGAACCTCCTGGATTGTTTCCTCTCTGCTATACTGTATTCCCAGCAGATACCTGGGTGGTTAAAGTCCCCCACAAGAACAATGGCAAGTGATTGCGAGATTTCTCCCAGCTGCTTATAGAAAGCTTCATCTACCTCACTGCTTTGGTTTTGCGGTCTATAGCAGACTCCCACAGCGATATCAGCTTTATTGACCCTTAACCTAATCCAAGCACTCTCAACCCTGTCATCACTATATTTAATTTCCGAGCGCTCATAAGATTCTGTAACATACAGGGCCACTCCACCACCTCTCCTTTCCTGTCTATCCCTCCTGAAGAGCTTGTAGCCATCAATTGTGGCACTCCAGTCGTGTGAGGCATCCACCACGTTTCTGTGATAGCCACTGTGTCATAGTTTTCCTGGTGCATCATGGCTTCAAGCTCCCCCTGTTTGTTGCTCATACTGCGAGCATTGGTATAGATACACTTCAGATGAGCTAATGATTCCAACACCTTTTTGTGAGTGTTGGCTCCATTTCCTACCAGACCCCTCTCAGGTGCTTCCATGATTTCTGAACATCTATCCCTTTTCTCAAATGAAATGGCAGAGCAAGAGTCCTCAATAGTCCACTGTCCTTCAAGCCCTGGCATGCCTCCCTTGGGCTTAGTCCTGACAGGCCCAGTTATCTCCCCTTCCCCCCTGTCAATGAGCCCTGCTAACTCCTGCCTCAAATTCTTTTCCCCTTCTGGGACAGGTGCATCCCACCTGCCACCAGCAGGCCAGGTGTCTCGTATAGCAGCCTATGATCAAAAAACCCAAAGCCCTGCCAATAACACCAGTCCCGGAGCCATGAGTTGACCTGATGCCTCTTCCTGTTAATTTCCTCATTCATGATTGCCACTGAAGGGATAGAGGCGAATACAACTTGCGTTCGTGATCCCTTAAGCTGCTGCCCCAAGGCTCTAAAATATCTTTTAATCGACTTTGGGCTCCTTCTACCCACTTCATCACTATCCACCTGAAATACTAAGAGGGTGTAATAGTCAGAGGAGTTTACTAGGGCCGGAAGTTTGTGTATACAGCCAATGCCATCAACATTAATTGCGAAGACTACGATAGCAGAAGTACTTGCAAAAATGTTCACTTTTCAAAAATGCAGTGAGCTTTCAGATCCTGCAATAAACCCGTGGCTAAACCCAGAGGTAGCTGGAGATACTCTGGGTGTCCCACTCTTAATCAGGAGGAATTAGAGGTCTGTGTGTGGTTGCAGGGCTGTCATCTCAGTCGGATACCAGAAATGTCATGGGGGAGCTCACACAACTGGAGTGCTCTAATGGCTGGATACTGTCTGTTCAGGAAGGAAAGGCCAGGACAACAATGAGGGGAAGTAGCCCTTGATGTGAAGGAGCAGTGGGAATGCATGGAGATCTGCCTTGGGATGGATGATGAGCCAGTTAAGAGTTTATAAGTCAATATTAGAGGGTAGAACAACGTGTGTTGGTGTGGTGTCGGGTGTCTGCTATAGACCACCTGATGAGGAAGAAGAAGCAGATGAGGCCTTCCTCAGACAACTGGAAGAAGTCTCATGTTCACAGACCCTGGTCCTCTTGGGAGACTCAAACCAGCCAAATATCTGCTAGAAGGTCAACACTGCAGGGCACAAATGATTCAGGAGGTTTCTGGAGTACATTGATGACAATTTCATAGAATCATAGAATCTTGACACAAGCGATCAAGGAGCCAACAAAGGAAGACAGTCTGCTGGATCTCATACTTACAAAGAACAACTTGTTGGAGATGTGATGGCTGGGAATGGCCTGGATTGCAGTGGCCATAAGATGGGGGAGTTTGGGATGCTGAGAGGAAGAGGGCAAAAAGCAGGATCACAACCCTGGACTTCAGAAGAGCAAATTCAGGAGCCTGAGTGGAAGAATTCCCTGAGAGATGGTCCAGGAGAAGGGACCAAGAGGGCTAGTTGACTTCCAAGAATCAGCTCCTCCATGCTCAAGAATTGTTTATTCCCTTTTGCAGGAAATCAAGCAAACACAGGTGGAGATTCGTATGAATGGACAAGGAGCTCCTGTTAAAACACAAACACAAAAAGAAGCCTAGAAGAAGCAGAACCGGGGACGGATGACCCAGAAGGAATACAGGAACACTCTCCAAGTTTGTAGGGATGGGGTTAGGAGAGCGAAAGCCCATCTGGAGTTGAATCTGACAAGGGACATAAAGGACAACAAGAAGGGCTTTGATAGGCACATCAGCAGTTACGGATGAGGGAAAATTTGTGTCCACTGCCCAAAGGGGCAAGGAACCTGATGAAAAAGGCTATGGAAAAGACTGATGTACTGAATTCCTTCTCCTCATTCTTTACTGGAAATACTTGACTTCATCAATCCCAGGTACCAGAAACCAGTGGGAAAGTCTGGAGTAGGGAAGATTTACCCGCAGTGGAGGACTATCAGACTAGGGAACATGCAAATAAACTGGAGGTATACAAGTTCATGGGGCCTGATGGGAAGTACCCACAAGTGCTAATTGACCTGACTGATGTTATTGTGAGGCCACTCACGATTACCTCTGAAAGGTCATAGTGACTAGAGGATGTCCCTGGGTGCTGGAAGAAAGGAAACATCACTCCCATTTTCAAGAAAGTCAAGAAGAATTATCTGTGAAACTTCAGGCTGGTCACCCTCAACTTGATCCCAGGGATGGTGATGGAGAAACTAATCCTGGAAACCACTTCCAAGCTTATTCAGGACAGGAAGGTGTTTGGGAGTGGTCAGCATAGATTTACAAACAGGAAATCATGCCTCATCAACCTGATGCCCTTCTATGATGAGATGAGAGATTTAGTGTACAAGTGTAGAGCAGAGATTTTGTATATCTTGACTTCAGTAAGGATTTTGATGTTCTCTGCCATAACATCCTCATAGACAAGCTGACAAAATAGGAGTGAGACAACTGGACAGTGAGATGGCTGGAAAACTGGCTGAATTACTAGGCTCAAAGGGTTGTGATCAGCAGCATGAAGTCCATATGGAGGGCAATAACTAGTGGTGTAACAAGAGAGATACTGTGGCCAGTACTGCTCGGTATCTTCATTAACAACACACAGAATGTCTCCAGTGAGACAAAGCACACTCACAGCAGGCTGGCAGACAATACAAAGCTAGCAGGAGTAGTTGACACCAGATGGTTGTGCTGCTATTCAGAAGGACCTGAAGAAAAGGGCCAACAGGAATCTCATGATGTTCAGCAAATGACAAGTCCTGCCCCTGGGGAGAAATAATCCTATGCATCAGTGTATGCTAGGGACAACCAGCTGGGAAACAGCTTTGCAAAAAAAGCCCTGAGGGTTGTGGTGAGCACAAAGTTATCCGTGAACCATCAATGTGCCTTTGCTGCACAGAAAGCCAACAAGTCTCCTGGGCTGTGTCAGACAGAGCATTGCCAGCAGGTCAAGGGAGGGCATCCTTCCTCTCTGCTCAGTCCTGGTGAGACACATCTGGAATATTGTTTGCAGTGCTGGGCTCCCCAGTAATAAACAGACATGGACGTACTGCAGCATGTCTGCTATGGCAGTAAAGCATCTTTCATATGAGGAAAGGCTGAGTGAGCTGGCACTGTTCAGAGTGGAGGAGAGAAAGTTTGGGGGATCTTTTCAATGTGTATAAATACCTGATGGTGACTAGAAGGAGAGGTGTAAAGAAGATGGAGCCAGATAGCAAGACTCTTCTCTAGTGGTGCCCAGTGACAGGATAAGAGACAATGGGCACAAGTTTAAATACAGGAAATGACAATTAACCCTAAGAGACTATTTTTTTTAACTGTGAAAGTTGTCAAATACTGGAAAAAGGTTGTCCAGAGAGCTTGTGCCGTTTTCATCTTTGGAAGTATTCAAAACTAGACAGGCCACACACATAAGGAACCTGCTCTAGGCAACTCTGCTTTGAGAAGGAGTTTGGACTAGACTATCTCTTGAGGTGACAGCCAGCCTTAGTCATCCTCTGATTCTGTGTCTCTAGAAATGGTACCCTTTGCCAGTGAAAATGCCTATTGTCAGGAACAGATCCTAAAAAGATCAATTTGTTGCATTGTAAATACAGAAATGCACATGATTCAGCTGTAGTGGAAGCAACCAAATTCTCTCACCTGGATTAGCTCACAGGAGCTAAAGTAGCTGTAAATCCTCTCCCTGTATTAAAATTGAAAGTACAATTTCGCCCATAGGTGTTACACAGAAAAGAAAAATCCAGAATCAAGAAAAGGCAATCTTCTTGTTAGTTTGACATGTAGGTGGCCTGCAATATTGCCAGAGTATGTAATTCAACCTTCTGTAGATCTGCTTCTGCCAACTGTAACTCACTCGCTTGTATTTTACGTCTGATATTTGCCTTGATATTTTTACATAGGCTTAGCTAGTATTTTCCCTGCTATATCAGCATATCATAAGAAACAATTCACTCATGGAAATGGCAGAAGCTTTGCTATTTGGCAATTATACAAAGAGGTTGAACTAATTTATTTGCAGGAATTCTCCACTGACAGAATTAAATGTACCAAAGATTTGCAGTAAAGGGGGGAGGTTAGTCTGAGTTAGGAGCCATTTCAGTTCCCTCATAGAGCTTGCCAAGGGAATGTGAACTGCAGGCTTTAGTCCCAGGGAAGTTAATAGGCACCTTGAAGGCTGGCCAGGTTACCCTGCATAAAGGTTGCCCTGAAAGAAGCAGAATGCTACATGACACATCTTTGCCTGAAGCTTCTGCTCACTGAATATTACACGAGGAATAAAAAGATGCTTCTAATGAATCATGGGTCAGACATTGAGTACAGAATTTTTTTCAGATGGGACCACACACACAAAACCCAACAACTAAATGTTTTGTTTTATCTGAAACTTGCCCTGGCTCCAAAGGCATTTGTTTCCTATTTCTTTCTTGGGAAGCAGAGTTATAAAAAGATTTTTCAGTACGTGAATACTAATTCTGCCATCTGTGAAAATGCAGACTAGGAATACTGTTCTGTAATGGCCATAGGCCTGATCTCAAATAACCCTGCATCCTTCAAGAAGTGTTTTCAGGGAATGAGGTCCTCAGGTTCATCTCTACTTCCCTAAAAGAATATGAAGAGACACAGGGAACTTCAATGAATAACCATGCAAAAATTTTTTTAGGCTTTCCTGATGTTTTGCTCATTACCTCCAGCGAAAGTAGGTTGTCCTGAAAAAAATGGGACTATCAGGAACATTCCTGAGAAATGGGGATTTTTCAACTTGCTCTGTTCTGAGATGAATCCTTCATAGTAATTTTTCCTGCTAAAATTTTCAATTGCAATATTTTATTTGTCCTGTAACATAAACCATAAACTGTATGTGTGTGATTAATTGACATCACACACATTTGTGTGATGTCAATTTATAATGTGAATAGTTTAAACTGATTCCTGTAATTCAATGTGAAATATTTATGAACGTAGGCATAACCTTTCACTGTCAGTTTTGGTGACACTGGTATTTGTCATGTTGTTCCTTTCCATCTTTATTCTGACTCTGAGATACATATTCCTTCAATACAATAATTCATTTTCTTTCATTAAGTCAGATTTAGACTTACTGACCTTTTTTAAAATTAACATCTGGATGGAAGATGAACTTCTTTCTGCTGATCAGATGGGAACAGCTGAATATGCATTAGTTTTATTAGCTTTACAGCTGGCTTTGGGTGCAGCCATTTAGCATAATGTATAGTGGTAAAGAAAATGACATTGATGTCTTAATTTTTTATAGCGTCTCTGGTTTCATAAGATTCTTATATCTTCCTTTATTTTCTGCCTCATTTATACATAAAACTAATAATCTACCACATGTTTTTTATAGATATAGTATCTGCTGGCAATTTAAGTGGGGAAAATTGTAGCAGACATCAATATTTAATTAAAAGTAAGATTCAACTATTGTAATTATGATTGAGAGTTCATAGAGTAAAAATATATCCCTGGGAAACACCATTAGTCTTTTGCCAAATTGCATGGAAAGGAAATTCTGGAGGACCTCATCTGTGTCATATCCCTTATTGGGATGCACAAATTTCAATATTAACGCCTCTGATGATTGTTAAAATTAAGTTCAGAGGTTTGAAATTCTTCTCCCTCCCCTCCAATTCATTGCTGTATCCAGTGGGATGTAATAATTCTAAGAGTTTATAACTTGAGCCTGCAAACCTTTCCTAGTGCTACTGTAAGTGTTGTGTGTCCTGATTTCCATTTTCATTGAAATCTAATGTGTGAGAAAAATTACTGTTTGTCTCTCATAAAAGACATGGATAATTTTGTCTTATATATGTACGACTGGTACTATAATGTGTAAACCTGGATTCAGATAGGTTCCTAGGATTAGAGAGGTAATGTGATTTTGAATGCCTCTCCTATTGAGCGTTTTTTTAATACTTTTTATTTTTCGGACTGTGGCTCTTTATTTTCTCTTTTGCGTCATCATTTAACTGTATCTATCTTTGGGTTTTACCCAGTTCAGGATTTGTGACATATTTGAAGGATTTCTGAGGTACAATTTTTCACTCGAACAGGTTCTCCAATTAATATCTCATTTAAAAATCAGCCATCCTGCTGTTGCAGAAATAATGCAATTGTCTATAGATGAACATATGGTTAAGTGCAAAAAGAGAGAATTTCTTTCTTATATCATTCTGATTTTTTTATTTTTTCTAAGACAAACAAATAATTTACATACACGCACACATAAGCAGACACAACAACAGCACCCAGTAGCAAAAAGCTGGGGAAGGGATAGCTCATAAATGCATACACATATGCAAGACAAATATAAAGCATAGATAGAGGAATATATGCTTCCTTTTGTCCCCAAAACAATGAAAGTGCCACAGAATTAGAATTTTAGAGATATGAGGAAAAAGAAGTAGCAAAAATCTGACAGAGTCGGCATCTGTTTTACCTGATCGCTTCCAGCTCAACAACCTTCAGGCTATCCTGAGGGCCAGTTCTTTCAAAATCCTGTAAGATTTTTCTGCATCTTACCTACTTACCTCTTCTAGCACAAACAGACTTCAAATCTTGAAAAAAAATAGCAGATTTCTAGTTGTATCCTATATATTCTACAGCAAGGTGGAATATTTTATTTTTTTTCCACAAGTCTTATATTCCACAAAAAATTCAATACTATTTATCCGTTGGTGGCTGTTCTCCGCAAAACTCATTTTTGGCAATGAAGAGTATTTTGGTAGTATTTTTCCAGATGTTTCAGTCCAGTATCTATCAATAGTCATTATATTTTCTAAATAACATGTGCTGCAATCTTTTTTCACCTTCTTGCACACAAGTGGAAGTAATAACCTAACTGTCAGCATCAGCTGTTCCGTTTTATAGCTTTTTAATCACCAATGTTTGTTAATTCTAGGCAAATTAGACTCCAGACTTTCACTTAACCATCATTTCTTGTACCCAGAAGAATGAACTCAAGTGTTTTTTTTCTGTACTTCTGGTCTACAATTTGCCCACCTCTAGGAAACTTTGAAGGAATGCTGCATCCTTGTGACATGTACAGGATCTAAAAGAAAGTTAGATCAAGGTTCTCAGAATCCTTGTTTTGGGCTCTGTGCAGGCTCACAGCGTGCACCAGCTCATGCTTGGTTCATAATTGTGCTGGTACATCTAAATAAACCTCCATAGAATTGCTCAGTTCTCTTGGTCTCCAAAACTGAAGGGTACACAGGTTTTGTGCAGTTCTACATCTTAAACATTGATGTCTTCCCATAGCTTCCTTTAAAAAAAATTATCAAGTACGCAAATTTCAGTTGTTTCCTTCTGTAAAATTTTTGTGACATCCCATTTTGTCAGGAATATTTTGGTTACTATTGTCCTTTTTGCTATTAAGAGTAAAGTAAGCAAGACCAGACACCATAGAACATTTTCAGCTAGCTAATTAGCTAACCTTTCTTCACAACCAGTTTTAACCAGGCATTTTTAGGAAAACCTAAATATAAATACCAGATAGGAGAGGGGAAAAAGTTACTGCTATTCTGCAGGCATTCCAAGAGGTCAATATAAGGATTAATTAAATAGCCTAGATAATAATAATAATAGCAGCAAGTTGTAAGAGAGTTTCTACGCTCTCTCATGAGTCCAAAGTGCCCAGCACCACAAATTAGGGGCAATGATGAAAATCAGGCAGAGGTTAAAATAGTCTTGCAGCTAAAGGAGAGATTGGCTTGCCGGTATTTCTTTGGCATTATAAGCATGATGAGACCGAGTATTCAAACTACAAAATGGCAAAAAGCCATAAAGATTAAAAATTATTGTGTAGGAAGGACATACTAAATAAAAATTAAATTAAATATCCTATAGTTATTTGCTCTTAATTCTCTGTAGCCACCCAGTATGTTAAACTGATTTCCTGTTTTTAAGAGCATACGAATTTGAAAAAAAAAAAACAAAACAAAAAGTCTTAAAATAAAAACTCAGATGTTCTCTATGTTTATAGTAGAAACTGAAAGAAATAAAGCTTAGAACACATTGAGAAAGAGTCAATCAAGACATTATGTTAAACTTCCTAAAATTAAGCATAATGTTTTGCGTATCTCATTGCTAGCATATGTAGGCTGAGAAGGCTGTGGGATCTCTATCAGTAGAAAACTTTAAGAACAGCTCCTAACAAGCTGTCCCTGTCTTAAAATAGGGGGAACAGACTAGAGGATACTCTGACGTTCTTCCAGCCCTAGCTGTCCTATGACAAAGATTATACTTCAACAGACAGCTCTCAGAAAGTGTGCATTAGTCATTGCTAAAATGGAAAGGAACTAATTTCACATTTCAGTTTCAGGTAAAGTCCTTAGGTATAGAGGGTAAAGAAATAAGAGCAAGTTGGGAATTCAGGCAGATAGGTAAAGAGGTAATAAACCAAAGGAAGACAAACAAATCATATTTACATCTGGGAAAGTTACACTAATTAGCAACTGTAAATCATTTATATAATATGTGCATGAATCATTTGTAAAGGTAGGTTAAGTAATTTTAACTGTCCTTCAAAAAAGCAGAATTACCTCTTCGTAGAATGCAACCTAAGTCAAATAAATTACATAAAAATATATTCCCCTTTTTATTTTGGAAATCTAATACCAAGTCTAGTACCAAAGCCTTATAATTCCTAAATTTTGTATATGTATATTGCTGTATTGTTAGAGCTGGGGCTTGGGGGTTTGTTTCTATTTGGGGTTATCCCCAGCATAAGCACCTCTACATTATCAAAAGTAACCTAGTAGCCTAAGCTATTAGCAATCACTTTAGTCTTTGTCTCAGAACTTCTGGGTCTGTTGTCCAGGTTATAAAGGGTTTTGAAATTTGAACTGGGAATTTGAAAAAGGGCTAATTATTAAATATTTCTGAGGGATGGAAAATTTTATCTTCTTTTTCTGACATCGTCAGAGAATGATAGAATAAGCAACATGAAATAAGCAGAATGAAACTTGAATAAGCCATGCTCTAGGTTTTCTGTTGTTGTCCTTCAGAAATCAGTTGAAAGGCTGATGGTGCTCAGTGTCAAGAATCTACTTGTATTCCTTATATATTTTCCCATTTTAAAAAAAAATCTTAGTCATGTCTTCTTACATTCCCTTTGATACCAGATTTTGCTAAATATTTTCTCTCCTCCGCTGCTTTTTTATGCACACCAGATATGTATAGACTGTTATCATCTGCCATTGCAGTAAACTAGTGTGGTCACAATTAAAATTATGTGGTACTAAAAATGTGACTAATTATTTGAAAATTGTAAACATCAGTTTTTTGATGGTAACAGATGCCTAAACTTCTAGGCTTTTCTGGTCACTCCCTTTTCTCCATAATGATTCTGGTTGCTCTTCTTTGAACTCACTCCAGTATGTCCATCTTTTTGATAAATCATTTCCAGAATGTAACACAATATTTTAGCTGGAGCTGCACTACTACCATATCATTAGCTATTAATGTGATGAACATTGATATTGATTGATGTGGCAGAACGATGTGATACTATGAAATAGATTCCTTTTTAACCGAGTCAACATTTAAAGTTAGGTTTCTGGCATTCACTCCATATTTTGTAAGGCATAAACTGGAAGAAGAAGATAAAAATATGGGTTATTTAAAAGGATTCTAATCTTTGAAAATATGAAGAGATTTTAATAGTTAGCTTTATCCCATGTCAGGATGAGCAGGGTGCTAAAAACCAAAGAAAAGAGCCTTGATTCAGGGCCTTCTGCATTGGATAATGGCCAATCATGTGAGATTTGAATTCCTTCTCTGCTTGAGTCAGACTCAAGCCAGGTTCCTCACATCCCCCAAAACACCTTTACTTATCAAACTGTGCAAGATGTGATTTTTATCATTCTGACCTTGTCTGAGTGTCTCAGTCACACAAATTGTGACCAAAACCTTTTTCTTTGATCTGCTCCATGAGAATGAATCCAGAATTGATAGTCGAAAGACTGCAGATTTTTCAAATTACTGTCAACTAAGTATGTCAGTCAAGTGTTATTAAAACATAGCTAGTTAATCTTTACCATCCATGATACAAATTTCAATGGTTTATCTGTAGCTGATTGTTTGCTTTTAGCCTCATGGATCAGATTTACAGAGAATTAAGTGTGACATGCGACGGAACCAAATCATTCCTTGCAGAAGAAGATGTAAAAGTCACAAAGAGCTTTTACTCCTTGTCTCCTCTCTAAAGAGCAGAGAGAGCACTGGCCATCCTCAATCCATAGGGTCGTCTGGGACAGTTCTCTCACATGCACTGGGTATCTAATCCTGTAGTCCACATCCCAGCCTCACCCCTGTATTTGCAGGTCCCAATATACACTGTGTGGTCGTTGGTTTAACAGAAGGTCACTGCTTTACACAGGAATTCTACAAAACATGGTGAAGATAGCAGCTTGAATTTGTATCACATAAATTAATGGTGCAAAACTCTAGGCAGATATGCTCTAGTGTTCGTGAGGGTGCTTTGGGCCTGCTCATTCACCAGTTTACAGTGTAAACAGAGTCCAAAACAAGGTTAATACAATTAATCTTTTTTAAAAACAAACTAAGCAAACACAAAAACAAACACATACCAGGGAATGAAAGACAGAGAGCTTGTACCAAAGTATTTTAGTTATCTTCATAAAGGACTGTTGGTTTCTGAGAATCACTGTGTGTCTTCCATAGGTATGAGGTCCCATATGGCTTTTTTTCCTTTATAAAGAAAACTATCTTTTTGGAAATAACACTGAGATCTTATTTTGTTGTAGTAAATATAGGTATCTTGATGAGGTATATAAATTTAGAAGTGTAATTAATTGCTCTATACTTTTTTTAGTATCCATGGAAAGACACAAGAAATCTTCAAGAGTGATTTCATACACCACTGTCTCTGGCTAACTGGATATTTCTGATTTTCCAGGTGAAAAGTATGAGACACTACACTGTGACTTAATACTGAGTATCATAATTGAGGAAAATCATTGAAGGAAATCAATAGGAGTTGATCTTGAAGTTCACATCCAGCATAATAACTTTATTGAATTATCAAGTTTTAAGAATCCCAGAATAGCTACATATACTTTATGGATACTTTTGGATTAATCTCTCTGTGCCTTCATTTACGATCTACAAAAAAAAATAAAAAATAATAAAAAAAAAAAAATAAAAAAAAAGGTACTGAATAGCTCCTACCTTACTGAGCAGTATTAGGAAAAGCTAAGAATAAACCAGTGAAAGCTTATTAAAAGATTTACTGAATTTAAAATATAACTTCTTAACCAAAAATCTTAATGTATATATCAAAGCTGTATATATGCATGTATTGTAATTTCTCAGGGGATGACTCATGTAGTTTGTATCTTGTTATATGTTCTAATCATTTACTTGTTTTAAACAAGATGTTTAACCTAACAGCAACTATTCTGATCAGCAAAGAGAACTTAAATTAACATTTAAACTTCTTTTATTCTGAGGTAAATTAGAATTATTAGGTGAAGAGAGGAGACATTTATAAATGAAATAATCTTGGAACTCTCCCCAGTCAACATGACAGCAGGCATAAGCAAGGTTTTAAAATTAATTTAGTAACCCGATGAGAAATCTGAACAGACTATTTCTTTCTCTCTTAGGGTTTTTTTACCAGCCCTCAAGAAACAAATAAATTTAAATGTAGTTATTACTTAATTTGAAGAGAAAATATGTCAATGAAGGCAAAACAGGGAAGGATTTGTAGATCTTACATTGCAAAGACTGTGAGCAAAGATGAAGAGATGGATCCTTGAAACCCCCTTTAACAAACCTGTTGTTACAGTCTATGGTAGATAAAAACTCTTTTTCTTCTTACAAATTGAGACGTGAATAATAAATCTTGGTGTCAGATACCATACTCAGTTCTCTGTTGCTTAAAGATACAAATCTTTTACTGCCCTGATTAAGGCAGGTGGAAATTAAGGACTGTGCAATGGACTGAATTAAGGTTGTATAGCAATCTCTATTCCAGCCACTTCTGGATATGCAGTGTAAGATTTTGGCATTTTCTACCTTTTACATGATTGATTTTACAATCTTAATGATGTTCCTTTGATGCTTATCTTCAATGAGATGGAAAATCTGCTCAAAATTAATTTAGAGCACATCTCAGAGATCTTGGCAGATGGAGAGACCTTACCATCAGCCTCTAGGACAAAATTAATGTTATCAAAATGAACATGCGTTCTATAACTCTGCATGTCCTAAGAGGTCTCCTGGTTATCATTTATCTATATGACTGTGGGAAATTTAACTTGATTTTAAAGTGTTTCTCTTGCAGGCAGAGGAGAGAAAAAAAAATAATTTGTTGCAATTTGCATCCTTTGTCTGAACTGGCAACTTTTGTGTGCCCATCTTGCAGCTCTTTCAGATGACCATTTTTTTCCAGAAAACCAAACTTCATAATGCAGCACTGCTGAGCTTTCATTGCAAGAATGAGGTTTCACCCCTCATTCACAGAGTGGTTGGGGTTAGTCTCCCGCAGCTTAAACTGCAGGATGCCTCCTGCAACACCAGTTACCAGACATCACACACCATTTTGGCATAAACTTAGAATTATAGAATCATAGAATCATTTAGGTTGGAAAAGACATTAAGATCATCAGGTCCAACTTATATATAACCACTTCTTGGAAGTTAATTCTAAACACTGGGGTGAGTGTATAGGAAAATCAACAAAAATACTGTGTGTGAGTGGATCGATATGAATACAGATTGTGCCATTCAGTTAATTTCAGAGTCTCCACTTCATCCAGCTGTAGTATTAACACCCATCAATGTATATAGGCTATATAGATGATAGACATATCTATGATCTAATCCATCAAACATGAAGAACAAAAATATCCTTAAGGACATGGGATTTTTTTTAATTTTTGTTTGGTTTTGTTTTCATTCAGGACAGAGAATATCAATTAGTGATATTTCTTTTGATGTGAAAAGAGTGTATCAGGTTCCAGCAGGCAGCTGCATGCAGCCTGTAACAAATACTGGCCCAAAAGACTTTTCCCATTTTCAGTCATTGATGCCAGTCCTCAGGCTAAGATTTGAGTACATCATTGAACCCTACCCTGTGGAGAAGTATCTTGAAAGACATTAAAAACTTTATTATTGATTACAATTAAGACTGGCCGAAGCACTTGCCCCACACATGCTCTGCCAAAGCAGATACGTTGGAGTTGCGGATTACCGAGATGTTTTGGGACTGTCCCAGACTTCAACTGTCTTGGCTAAAACATGGTAAAAGATAAATCTGATAATGATAAGTAGATGAATATGATAATACTTCCTAGAACTATGTTTTGGGATATATCCCAGCATCTTGGAAGGCCTCTAAGTTGTGGAAAGCCAGATTCTCTAAAGCAGTTCTTGTGGCCAAACAACATATATTGCTTCAGATGGAAAATAGATACTTTCCTGGGACAGAAACTTGGCACATTAAATTGGGGGAACTAGAAGCTAAGAAATGAGTGCAGTTTCAAAGAATAGGAACCTTGAGACAAATCTGAAAAGCTTTCATCCAACTTTTTACAACCTTTGATTAATCCTTAGAAACTGAATACTGAGAGGCCTCTTTCCACTGTCTTAATCTCTCCAGTGTTTCCCCCACCCCTTTAGACATCCTGTCTCCTTGCCCAACAAATCCTCCAGCTCCCTACTCCTTGTTTGGCTAGTCCCTTCTTTCCTTTCCAGTTCATTGGTCTGCTTTGCTGCTGCTACAGCCTTTGATCACCCTCTTACTTATGTATAAGTGCTTCCTAGTCCCAGCTTGTTTTATTGCAAATATTTTGTAGAGTCACTATATGGCATATGTGTTGCTTGGTTGTATTGAGTGCTAGGGCAGATCTGAGCAGGTTGTTTGCAGGCAGAATCATTTGGAGATTTTACTGATGGATGCTAACCAGCTTCTGCTGCCTATAGTAAACTGCAAATCCTTAAAAGCCTATAATTCAATACAATTTCTGCTTCCTCAGCTGTGGAGAACAAGAAATGTTTGCTCTCACCAGCTGTTGCATGCATTAAAAGATACCTCAAACTGAGTTTTGTGTGCTTCACTTAAAATTTATATATGTTTTATCTCCAGTAGTACATTCATATTATTCCCACATTTATGAAAGCATGTGAGAACAGTTCAGGAGACAATTTGCCATAGATGGAGCATCCTGATTTTACAAGTAACTTCGTAAATAACTTCTGGGTGAGAAAGTTTTGTCTGGATATCTAGGATATCTACAGTAGTATTCTGGAGCTGGCATTGGATCTAGCGTGAGCTAGCAGTGGCAGAGCTATTTTGTAGGGATGTATGTGGTGATCTGGCTTCATGATAAACTACAACTATTCTAGCAGCCTGTGGCTCTGCAATCTGATAGGGAGGAAAAAGCCTGCATTGACACAGCTAGGCCAAATGCCTGGATCACAATTTTAATTTGACCTGGGCTGCATGTGATGGTGTGCCTTTCAGTGATGGGGTCCAAGTCCTGAATCTGAAAAGAGGAACAAATCCTGTCCAAATTATGATACAGTGCTTTATTATACAGTGATTTGTGCCTCCTAAGAATTTTCAGGTTTTTTCTTATGTTTTTACTTCTAACTAAAGTGCTATACATAATTTAATGTTTTCATAGAATCATAGAATGGTTTGGGTTGGAAGGGACCTTAAAGATCATCTAGTTCCAACCCCCCTGCCCTGGGCAGGGACACCTCCCACTAGACCAGGCTGCTCAAAGCCCCATCCAGCCTGGCCTTGAACACTTCCAGGGATGGGGCCTCCAAAACTTCTCTGGGCAACCTGCTCACCGCCCTCACAGTAAAGAATTTCTTCCTAATATCTAATCTAAATCTACCCTCTTTCACTTTAAAACCACTACCCCTCATCCTATTGCTACACTCCCTGATAAAGAGTCCCTCGCCATCCCTCTTGTAGGCCCCCTTCAGGTACTAGAAGGCTGTAATAAGGTCTCCCTGGAGCCTTCTCTTCTCCAGGCTGAACAACCCCAGCTCTCTCAGCCTGTCCTCACAGGAGAGGTGCTCCAGCCCTCTGATTATCTTCATGACCCTCCTCTGGACCCATTTGAACGGGTCCATGTCCTTCCTGTGTTGAGAGCTCCAGAGCTGCACACAGTACTCCAGGTGGGGTCTCACCAGAGTGAAGCAGAGGAGAACAAGGAAGGAAAGGAACAAAGGAACAAGGAATAGAACAAAGGAAGAGAAAAAATCTGCAAAGGTGATTGGATGGGCAGATTTTATTTTCTCAGAAATTGAGATAGAAATATGGCTATATAGGAATTATTGAGTCAGTACAGCAGTTAATTTAGAAAAAGATTTTAAAAAGCCCATTCAATTCATGTTGCCACAGATGATGATATAAAGGTGATGCCATAGTGTAAAGTTGTAAATGCAGCATTGGTATAAAGGTTGCATTTAACTTTACTGATGGACATTTTAAGAAATTGCTAATGAGTCTTATGTTACACTTAAGTTGTTTAGCTCCATATTTTACTCCTCTTCCTAAAGTACTCTTTTTCTGAAAAACCATAGAGAGTAGTCTCATGGGTGGCTTTGCTGATGTAAGCTAATGATCACAGAGAGGTCAACACTAGAAACTCTTTCACACATCTGAAATTTAACCCTATAAAAATACTTTTTTCCTAAATACTGACCTGATGAGCTGTTTATGTGGCCTCACAAGTGTTGGTTAGAATGGCAAGAACTGGGAATATTGTATTAGGGAGGGTAGAGAAGGGGTCCAAGGAAGACAGAACATTCACTTTAAGGAAAAATAAGGATTTAGTTTGGTTTTTTTTGCTTGTGAAGTCACAAACTTAAATGCACATTGAAACTTCATTACACCGAAATGTTGAAGAAGCATAAGATCTGTTTTATCATGAGACTCCTTTTTCAAAAATGTGATGACTTCTAAGTCTTCATAACATTCTGTGTGTAATGGTTGGATAGTCATGGGCTGATTTAGGGGTTTTACTTCTTAAGAGAGCTGGTAATAGCAAAAATAACATAATGTGTTTCAGGAGTTCTGAAACAGAACTTCATTTGACTTGTGAGCTGTGAAATAATCCAATGATATGCTGCTAAATAATGGCATGCCTAAATTCATTGCCTTTGATGCCATCTCTCATTTTAAATTAACATTGAGGTTTCAATACTTCTGGCTCTGCAAACCTGCTCAGTCCTGTTTTGTTAATTTTTATTCCTTTTGTCCCAGTATCAAACAGGGGAATTAAGAGTTGGAATTCCATTTGAAATTAGGCTTACAAACAAACAGGGAAAAAAAAAAATCAACAAAAATAACCCAAACACCAAACACCCGAAGACCTTGGCTCCTGCAAGAATTATGCATGAGTAGACTTGTAGTATGACAGTTTTTACTGTTGCCTTAAAAAGTTCACATAAGAAATTTCTTACAAATGTTCTTTAAAGTTGATCTGTGTGCCTGACTTGTTACACTCCATGAGACATGCAAATGCAAACAGAAATGCAAATTTTTAAAAAAAAAAAAAAGCAAAAATGCCCCACAACCCTCTATTTTAAGAATCATGCTGCTTCATACATTGAATGTCTTCTTCCTCCAGAGTTTATCTTTGGCATATTTTCATAAAAGATAAGCAAATCCATAAACTTCACTTTCAAAGAATAAGACACATAGGTTTTGCTCGTAATTCTATAATCACTGCAAACTAAACCAGCATCTGAAATAAATCTATTGACCAACTCTATTGCTAATACATAGAACATGTGGTCTGTTATGAAAATATAATTTGGAATTCAAATAGCATGCATTTAACAAATGCACAGTTAATCCCAAAGCTTGGAATTTCCTATCATATTTTCTTGGATTCATATTCATAGTCTTTAATGTATCAAATATAGTCTCACAGACAGCAGCTTATCTGTAATCCCTAGCTTCAGGGTGTCACACTCTTAGTTTTATAGAAAACCTTCTGTTCAAATTTGATAACCATTAAACATAGGCTTTTACAAATTTCTATCCAGTCATGACTGATTGCATTTCACTGCATTCCCAATATGAGAGCAATGAAGTGCTGTTAGGCTGCATATAAAGTTGAGTACTGCATTTTCCTTAGTATTTTTCAAGTTATTTGATGATCCTTTTAATTGATGATCCTTTTAATGACATAAATGATTTTCCACAAATGGAAAACAACACAGTCCTGGTTTAGCGAAGGTATGCTAACAAGGTTGTTAAAGTTTTAACAGGGAAACTGAGACAGTTAAAATTAGAATATTTACATATACTGATTCAAGATATTTAAAAAATCACCTTTTCTGTAATAGCCTTGTAGGGAAGGCTTAAGTTAGCAAGCAAAGTTAGCAAGCATCTTTTGTAGTAATAGCATAACTACAACAGCAGAAAAACTCCTTTTGTGAATATGAACTGCATCTATGTGAGGAAATATGTCACCATTCATGTGTCACCATTCATGCTTCACCACAGAAAGAAGACTATGTGCAAGTGAGGAAGTGGTGTGAGTCATGAAATAAAAAATGGCACCTCTCCTCCAGTCTCGTGCACATCAAATATAAACCAAATACAAATCTGTGAAATGAACAGATGCCTTTTTTTGTCTTCCCTTTTGGATTGTAAGATTGAACCACAAGTTACGTGATGCTTATGTTATGCAGAAGGGAAAGGTTCTAGGAAGAAATGGAAGGAAGAATTCAAATTGAATGATTTGTAAATCCAGAGATGAAGAAGAGTTACTAAAACTGGAGTCCCAAATGCCCCTCCCCATCATGTATTGCATCAGTTCTTTCTGGTAGCTGCAGTGCTATCTCTGAAGACACAGACCCATGGAGCAATGAAAAGCTCTTGTTTTCAGTGACACTGAAGCAAAGAAAATATTCTACTATCTCAGCATAGAAATGCATAAAAGAAACCAAAACTATAATGCATTATGAAACAACAATTCTCTTTTCACAGATACCCCATGAACCTGTCAAGACTTTTTTTTGGTTATGACAGACAACCTCTTCAGTTTTCAAACTTAATCTAAATTACTGTTGGACAATGTTGTGATTTTTGCTCTGGTCTGTATGAATACGTTTCGTCACTAAACTAAGACACAAGATCAGACAGAGCTTGGACACATTTATGTTTCTCCTCATCTGAGTTGAGATGAATTCTGACATATTTGGGAGTCATGAGCTTGCTGGCCATAAGATAGGCAGAGCCACAGAGACCACACAGAGGAACGAATGAAACACTGAATAAAACTTCCAAGAGAATTTTGAGATATCAGCTGCTGCATTAAAAACAAAAGAAAACAGGAGAAAGGTCAGGGATATGAATGCAGATTTCAGGTAGGAGAATGTCTGGAAATGCTGTAGATAAGCTGAAATCATGGAGGGCATTGTTTACTTTTCCCCCACAAGCAGACTTCCTGCTCTGTTGCCCACCCTGATTTCAGCATTTCTTGTACTCTGTAGTAAGGCATTTCCATCGCAACATGGAACCCAAAGAGACACCATGTATACTTACTTAGGTCCTGTATATGTGCAATTTTGTGTTTGGTCATGTGTGTATGTGTAATGGGTGTGTAAAGGCCCTGTCCATTGATTCCACTAAGGGATAAAATGTGTAAGGTATAAATTCTGTAATGTGCTGTATCTTAGCTATCTATGGTATATGATGCCAGCCTGGAATTCTCAACTGGCCGTTGTATATTTTTATATCCTCCAGCATCTTATATTTTCTTTTCTTTAGGTAAATTAAATATCTCTAAGTTTTTCATTATGTGTTCAGATGTAAGTCTATCTTCTTCATTATATTTATCCCTCCTCTTTAACTCTTTGCTTTAAAGAGTTTTTCACTGAACTACTTTTGCTTCAGACTTAGGCTAACATGACTGTTAAGTTCTCTGATGTTATTCTGATATTTTCAGTTCTTGCATCCTTTCTTTTTTTTTTTTTTTTTTTTTTTTTTTAAATCTATGGCTGCAGCCATTATGGATTTAGAGCAAATCAAACTAATTAGTGTATTGTGGCTTCTAAGATTGTCATCTGCTCTCATTCCTAACAATTCCTCTATTTCTCTTTTCATTAATATAAAAGTTTTACTTACTCAAATATTTACTTTCTTTATGAGTTTACAAACATTGATAAATAACAAGCAGCCAAACTTATGAACTAGCAGATCTTGGGACTCCTCTTTTCCCTTATTATATTGAAAGTCACTCACAAGTTTGAATTCAATCACAGAATCATAGAATACCAGGTTGGAAGGGTCCGAACTTTCTTGGAAAAAACATGATCTAGACAAGATGTCAGAGCACCCTGTCCAGCTGAATCTTAAAACTGTTCAGTGTTGGAGAATCCACCACTTCCCTGGGGAGATTACTGCAATGGATGATTGTTCTCATTGTGAAAAATTTTCTTGTGTCCAATCGGAATCTCCCCAGGAGTAACTTCTACCCATTACCCCTCATCTTTTCCATGTGACTCTTTGTAAAAAGGGAGGCTCTGTCTTCTTTGTAGCCACTCTTTAAATACTGGAACATGGTGATAAGGTGTCCCTTTAGCCCTCTTTTCTCAAGGCTGAACAAACCCAATTCTCTCAGCCTTTCTTATATGACAAGCTTCCTGGTCCTTTGATCATCTTGGTGGCCCTTCTCTGGACCCTCTCCAGCCTGTCCATACCTTTTTTGTGTAGCGGGGACCAAACCTGAACACAGTGTTCCAGGTGTGGCCTGACCAGCACTGAGTAGAGTGGGATAATGACTTCTTTGTCTCTGCTGGTGATGCCCTTGTTGATACAACCCAGCATCCTATTGGATTTCTTAGCTGCTGCAGTACACTGTTCACTGCTGTTGAGCAGTGAGAGACAACAAGTCCACCAGGATCCTCAAGTCCCTTTCCATGGACCTGCTCTCCATCCAGGTAGATCCCAGACTCTGCTGCACCACTGGTGTACTTTAAGAAGATAGAATGCACTTTTAAAAAGGTAAAATATATTTTAGAAGGTAGAATCTCTCATTAAGTAAGAATAAAGAGCTGTAAAAAAGTCACAAGACCCTGTGAAACCAGGTACTTGGTATAAACAATAAAAGCCTTACCAACGAATATACCCTTGAGGAAGAACAGAAGGCTGATAATAAGGAACATCTCACCACAGGAGGCACCGAAATCATCAGAAAACCAGACAGCTGCTGGATAAGACATAAAGTCAACAAAAATACGTAGTAACTGGGGGAAAGGTAAAGGTGGCAGTGGGAGATTGGGACCACCAACTCAATTGGAGACTGAATTGGACTACCCGCACCCACGGTGCTGGAGCACGTGCACATCAATGAAAGGACATTGTAACTTTAAATGAAAGTGAGACACTGTACTAACCAATAGAAATTGTTAAGATAAGGTACTAACCAATAATTATAATTAAGGGTGTGTATTTCTGTGTTTTGAACTGTATAAACAGTCCTGGGAGTTTTTAGGCTGGTGTGCTAGCTTTGTGGATTACCACCTAGCACCCATCTCTGCAGAAATTAAATAAATAGATAATACCTCTACTCTGCGTTCATATTGACGTCTGCGCACTGGATAAATGACCCCGCTTTGGGACAATGCTCCTGGATCATGTTTTCCCAGATGCAAGACTTCAGATGCAAAGATAGGATGCACTTATCCTCGTTGAACATCACAAGGTTCTTGTTAGCCCACTCTTACAGCCTATCTAGGTCTTCCTGTAGGGTGCCTCTCCCTTCCAAAGCATCCACTTCCCCACTCAGTTTGGTGTCATCAGCAAACTTCATCAGGGTACACTTGATCCCATCGTCCAGATCACTTATGTAGATATTTAACAGCGTTGGGGCCAATATCGACCCCACTTGTGACAGGTTGCCAGTTTAAAAAGGAGTTATTTACCACCACCCTCTGGGTGCGGCCTGTCAGACAGTTCCCCCCCCCCACCGCACAGACCACTTGTCTGGACCATAATGCGTCAGTTTCTCTAGGAGGAGGCTGTGGGGAATTGTGTCAAAAGCCTTGGAGAAATCCAGGTAGACAATGTGGAGTTGAGAATGTGGTAGACAATTGTGGGAGTTGCTAGATTTTTGTGTGCTCTTCAGAAGCACCACCTGCAGAAAACATTTAAGCACATGTAATTGCAATCATCTGCTCCACTAGGAATGCAACTGTTTAAACCCTACAAAACAGGTTGATTTTCTGCAGTTGTGTTCCTCTGTGTCAAACATTAAACTTACAAATATTCAAATGAAAGTGAAGCACTGTACTTACATGTGTTTAAATAGATCTTCCAAGCTTTCAACTTGCTAATATCTGTAAAACACAATCAGATTGAATTTATGCAATACAAGCTTTAGCACTGAAGGTCAAATCTATCATGTTCTGGACAAAGAAGGATTTTGACATCTTTTGTTTCTGATATCAGCAGAAAAATAGGAAATTGCTTGGAAAACAATCAGAACAACAGCTTTCATCTTTTATTGCTTAAGACAGAGACTGCAACAGGACGATGGTGTTAGATGCCAAAGGTAGGATGCAACAAAAAGGTTTGTTTGATCTCTAACATGATTCAATCTGCTGTGTCACACCACCATCCCCAATTCCACACTATAAAGTAGAGATATCCATTAGCTCCTTTAAAGAATAATTTTAATTTTCAAATCCTATTTAGTTTTACATTTAGTATTAAAGATTGATACCTTCTTTCTGCTATGAGATGGTGTTTCTGTAGACATGGTGCTTAGGGACATGGTTCAGTCGTGGTTTTTGTAGTGTTACATTGATGCTTGTAGTGTTACATTGATGCTGATCTTAAAGGTCCCTTCCAGCTTAGACAATTCTATGATTCTATGATTCTAAAATGATTTTCGATGTTAATAACAATCATGATGTCCTTTGAAATCTATTAGCCAACTAGTTTCAAGTGTTTTCTAATAGTTCAAGCTACATAGATGAAGTTGAAATGAATGACTTCAATGATCAGACTACTGTTGAAAGAAAAATAATTTAGAAATGGTGAGTATAAGAATATGATGATGTTTAGGACAACATAGGAAAATCTGCATAATATGGGGCTATTTTGTGCTAGCACAGACGCTATGTGTTAATGAAAATTATTTCAAAATATCTTATGAGATTTACTGATTGTTGAGATTGTCAGTGCTCTTTTTTTCCTGTCTGTATTTTATGATGTTTCCATCTTGCACTGTAGAATTATTCAATTACAAGTAGCATTTTCTGACTACTTCTTGATCCTGTTCTTAACAGAGATAGCTCTGAGCTATGGCCAGCTTTTTATGACTCCAAAAACTATTAACCACACATCAGATGGTGAGGTTTCTTGTAGGCCCCCTTAAGATACTGGTAGGCCACAATAAGGTCTCCTCAGAGCCTTCTTTTCTCCAGACTGAACAACCCCAACTCCCTCAGTCTGTCCTCATAGGAGAGGTGCTCCAGCCCTCTGATCATCCTTATGGCCCTTCTCTGGACACGTTGCAGCACGTCCATATCTCTCTTGTAGTAGGGGCTCCAGAACTGGATGCAGTACTCCAGGTGGGGTCTGCTGCGTGGAAAGGGGCAAAGCGGTTTTGGCAGAAGATAAACCCCCTTGCATTCTAACACTCCTCACTGAGGTGGGAGGCTAGGTGTGGCTGGGTTTAAATTCTGAGTGATGCCCAATTCACCACTATCAGTCCAGTCGCGTTTAATATGTATTAAACTATTACGATTTGGATACACTAATAGTGGACTGCACCTTCAGTCATGGACTAGCACAGCCACTCTTGAGTCTTTGGTCACGTTCAATGAGGAACTACCACAACTAGCTACTTAAAAAGTGCTGTTAATTTAAACAACAGATAGATAAGGGTCAAAACTACACACACAACTCCCTCTCTGAAATGCTTATACGCCAATGCACGCAGCATGGGGAATAAGCAGGAAGAGCTGGAGGTCTGTGTGCAGTTCCGGGGCCACGATCTCATTGCAATTACTGAGACGTGGTGGGACAACTCGCATGACTGGAATGCTGTCATGGGTGGCTATGTCCTTTTCAGGAAAGACAGACCAGCAAGGCGGGGAGGTGGAATTGCACTCTATGTGAGAGAGCATTTGGAATGCATTGAGCTCTCACTAGGGGCGGATGAAGAGCGGGTCGAGAGCTTATGGGTGAGGATTAAGGGACAGGAAAATATGAGGGACACTGTTGTGGATGTTTATTACAGGCCACCTGATCAGGATGGGGAAACTGATGAGGCTTTTTACAGACAACTGAAGGTAGCCTCGCAATCGCAGGCCCTGGTTCTCATGGGGGACTTCAATCACCCTGATATCTGCTGGGAAGACCACACAGCCAGGCATGGGCAGTCCAGGAGGCTCCTCCAGTGCATTGATGACAACTTTTTGACACAGGTGGTACAGGAGCCAACAAGGAGAGGAACACTTCTAGACCTGGTACTGACAAACACAGAGGGATTGGTGGAGGACATTAAGGTTGGGGGCACCCTAGGTTGTAGTGATCATGAAATGATTGAGTTCAGGATCGTGGGCACTATCCACAAAACAACAAGAAGTAAAATTACAACCTTGGATTTCAGGAGGGCTAACTTTGGCCTCTTCAAGAAACTGCTTGGAGAGATCCTGTGGGCTAGGGCTATGGAAGGCACAGGGGCTCAAGAAAGCTGGTTGATATTCAAAGACCACTTCCTCCAAGCTCAGGATCGGTGCATCCCGAAGAGAAAGAAATCGGCCAAGGGACGCAGGAGACCTGCATGGTTAAGCAGGGAGCTTCAGAAAAAGCTCAAGTGGAAGAAGGAAGTTTATAATAAGTGGAAGAAGGGACTGACCCCTTGGGAGGATTACAAGAATGCCACCAGAGCGTGCAGGGATGAAACAAGGAAAGCCAAGGCTGCCTTGGAATTAGACCTGGCTAGGGACGTCAAGCACAACAAAAAGAGCTTCTACAAGTATATTGGAAGCAAAAGGAAGACCAGAGAAGTTGTGGGCCCACTGTTGAATGAGACAGGAGTCATGGTGACGGAGGATGCGGAGAAGGCAGAGTTACTGAATGCCTTCTTTGCTTCGGTCTTTTCTGCTCGGCCCAGCCCTCAGAAGTCCCAGGCATTGAATAAAGTAACAGGGAAAGAAGAAGACTTCCCTTGGGTTGAGGAGGAGCGAGTGAGGGATCAATTAGATCATTTAGATATTCACAAGTCCATGGGCCCCGATGGGATGCACCCGAGAGTGCTGAGGGAGCTGGCAGAAGTCATTGCTGGGCCGCTCTCCATCATCTTTGAAAGGTCCTGGAGAACAGGTGAGGTGCCTGAGGACTGGAGGAAAGCCAATGTCACTCCAGTCTTCAAAAAAGGCAAGAAGGAGGAGCCAGGGAACTACAGGCCGGTCAGCCTCACCTCCATCCCTGGGAAGATGATGGAACAGCTTGTTCTGGGCGTCATCTCAAGGCACGTGGAGGAAAAGAAAGCTATCAGAAGTACTCAGCATGGATTCACCAAGGGGAAATCATGTCTGACTAATCTGATAGCCTTCTACGATGGCATGACTGGATGGATAGATGAGGGGAGGGCGGTAGATGTGGTCTATCTTGACTTAAGCAAAGCGTTTGACATGGTCTCCCACAGCATCCTCATAGGGAAGCTTAGGAAGTGTGGGTTAGATGAATGGACAGTAAGGTGGATAGAAAACTGGTTGAAAGATAGAGCTCAGAGGGTTGTGATTAGGGGCACAGAATCTAGTTGGAGACCAGTGACGAGTGGTGTTCCCCAGGGGTCAGTACTGGGTCCAGTCCTCTTCAATATATTCATCAATGACCTGGATGAGGGGATAGAGTGCACCCTCAGCAAGTTTGCTGATGACACAAAGCTGGGGGGGGCGGCTGACACACCGGAGGGCTGTGCTGCCATACAGAGAGACCTGGACAGGTTGGAGATCTGGGCAGAGAGAAACCTTATGAAATTCAACAAGGGCAAGTGTAGGGTGCTGCACCTGGGGAGGAACAACCCCATGCACCAGTACAGGTTGGGGGCTGACCTGCTGGAGAGCAGCTCTGTGGAAAGAGATCTGGGAGTCCTGGTGGACAACAGGATGACCATGAGCCAGCAATGTGTCCTTGTGGCCAAGAAGGCCAATGGCATCCTGGGGTGCATCAAAAAGAGTGTGGCCAGCAGGTCAAGGGAGGTCATCCTCCCCCTCTACTCTGCCTTGGTGAGGCCACACCTGGAGTACTGTGTCCAGTTCTGGGCTCCCCGGTTCCAGAAGGACAGGGAACTGCTGGAAAGGGTGCAGCAGAGGGCTACCAAGATGATTAGGGGACTGGAACACCTCTCTTATGAGGAAAGGCTGAGGGATTTGGGTCTCTTCAGTCTGGAAAAAAGACGGCTGAGGGGGGATCTTATCAACACTTATAAATACTTAAAGGGTGGGTGTCAGGAGGATGGGACCAGGCTCTTTTCAGTAGTGCCAGGGGACAGGACAAGAGGCAATGGGCACAAACTTGAGCACAAGAATTTCCACCTAAACATGAGGAGGAACTTCTTTACCCTGAGGGTGGCAGAGCACTGGAACAGGCTGCCCAGAGAGGTGGTGGAGTCTCCATCTCTGGAGACATTCAAAACCCGCCTGGACGTGTTCCTGTGTAACCTGCTCTAGGTGACCCTGCTCTGGCAGGGGGGTTGGACTAGATGATCTCCAGAGGTCCCTTCCAACCCTATGGTTCTATGATTCTATGATTCTATGATAGGTTCTTAGGATTGCTGGTGATAAATACACTGTCTGCAAAGCACGTGCAAATGAAAGTATTATTACATATATCAAACGCACGACAAAGTTATAAACGATACAGCCTGGCTATAAATGTAGGATAGAGATTCTCTAGAGAAATTCCTAAGTTTACCGAGAAAGGACTCGGTATAAACTAAGTCTTACCCAAAGGCGTCCCTATGGGGGGGAAGAAAGGCTCAGCCCGTCGACTGATCCTGGAAGTCAGTGATGGAGTTCTCCTCGACTTGTTTGCGATAGTGTCTTCCCTGATATCCCCCCTCTCTCGGGCTATTTTTATACTATTTTTTTATCTTCAAAGTAGAGTTTGAGTGACTTTAGTCATAAATACTTTTATTATGATTGGTGTACTCAAAGAGGAGTGGTCACACCTTGGGGGCGGGTAGCCTCCGGGATGGAGGTGTGTTTTGGTACATTTGTAATAAGCAAAGTTTGCACAAAGGACAGCATTTCATCAAAATTTGATGAAACATTGGCTCGAGTAGCAAGTAGGCCGCTTATCTGTTTCGTAGTAAGCAAGTAGGCAGCTTATCTGTTCTGTAGTACCATCTCGTTCCCATATCTGCTATTCGTCACAAGGGAAGGCCACGGAATGATAACATTTCGTTCCATCCCTCGTGTAGCTTCGCAAGAAACCTTGTACAGGGAACCGCAGATGTTGCATTCTTCGTGTGCCAGCTGCGGCTGTATTCTACCTCAGAAGCCTCTTGATTTTATGACTTTCCTTAATGTGTGAACAATGCTGTACTTCTGTATTTTAGCCAATTTAGTAATTTTTCCACAGGGTGTCATGAGAGTGGAGTAGAGACGGAGAATCACCTCCCTCAACCAGCTTGCCATGCTTCTCCTCATGCAGCCCAGGATATAATTGACTTTCTGGGCTGCTAGTGCACACTGATGGCTCATGTTGAGCCTCTCGTCCACCAGCACCCCCACGTCCTTTTCTTCAGGGCTGCTCTCAAGCCAGTCACTGCCCAGACTATATTGGTGCTTGGGATTGTCCCGACCCAGATGGAGGACCCTGCACTTGGCCTTGTTGAACTTCATGAGGTTGGCATGGGCCCACCTCTCCAGCCTGTCAAGGTCCCTCTGGATGGCATCCCTTCCCCCCAGCATGTCAGCCGCCCCACACAGCTTGGTGTCATCGGCAAACTTGCTGAGGGTGCACTCAGTGCCACTGTCCATGTCGCTGACAAAGATGTTAAACAAGACCGGTCCCAGTACTGATCCTTGAGGGACTTCACTTGCCACTGGCCTCCACTTGGACATGGACCCACTGACAGCCACTCTTTGGGTGTGGCCGTCAAGCCAGTTCTTTATCCACTGAATTGTCAGTCCATCAAACCCATATTCTATCAGCTTGGAGACTAGGATGTCATGCGGGACAGTGTCAAAGGCTTTGCTCAGGTCCAGGTAAATGACGTCAGTTGCTCTCCCCTTGTCTATTGATGTTGTGACCTTCTCATAGAAGGCCACCAGGTTTGTCAGGCACGATTTGCCCTTGGTGAAGCTGTGTTCGTTGCACCCAATCGCCTCTTTCTTATTCTTCTGCCTCAGCAGTGCCTCCAGGAGGATCTGCTCCATAATCTCACCAGGCACGGAGGTGCGACTGACTGGCCTATAGTTCCCTGATTCCTCCTTCTTTCCCTTTTTCAAAATGGGGATTTTGTTTCCCCTTTTCCAGTCAGTGGGGACCTCACCAGACTGCCATGACTTTTGGAATATAATCGAGAGTGGTTTAGCAACCTCATCCGCCAGTTCCTTCAGTACCCATGAGTGTAGCCCATCAGGTCCCATGGACTTGTTCACTTTCAGGTTCATCAGATGGTCATGAACCTGATCTTCACTTAAGATGGGCAGTTCTGTCCAACCCCTGCCATGGTCTTCTGTGACTCCGGGAGTGTAGCTGGAGCCCTTGTCAGTGAAGACTGAGGAAAAGAAGTCATTGAGAACCTCGGCCTTCTCCATATCACTTGTCACCAGCTCCCCCGTTTCCTTTCTGAGGGGGTCCACACCTTCCCCAGTCTTCTTCTTACCGTTAATGTACCTATAGAAATTTTTGCTGTTTCCCTTGATCTCCCTGGCTAGATTTAATTCTAACTGAGCTTTAGCTTTTCTCACCAGGTCTCTTGCTGTTCAGACAGCTTCCTTATATGCCCCCCATTCCAGCTGTCCTTTCTTCCACTCCTTATAAAGATTCGTTTTGTGTGACAGTGTGTCCAGGAGCTCCTTGTTCATCCAGGCAGGTCTCCTAGCATTCTTTCCTGCTTTCCTCTTTGTTGATATAGTTTGCTCCTGGACACAGAGAAGGTGATCCTTGAATACTGACCAGCTGTCCCGTGCCCCCCTTCCCTCTAGAGCTTTGTCCCATGTCACTTTGGCCAGCAGATCCCTGAAGCGATTGAAGTCTGCATGCCTAAAGTCCAGGGTCATAAACTTGGAGTATATCCTCCTAGTTGCCTTGAGGATCTTAATTTCTATTGCTTCATGGTCACTGCAATGAAGGTTATCCCTGAGCCTCACATTGGTCACCAGCCCTTCCCTGTTGGTGAGAATGAGGTCCAGCATAGCACCTTTTCATGTTGGTTCCTCTACCATTTGGAAGAGGAAGTTGTCATCTATGCATTCCAGGAACATCCTGGATTGCTGATGCCTTGCTCTGTTGTCCCTCCAGCAGATGTCAGGGTTGTTGAAGTCCCCCACGAGGACCAGAGCCTGTGAACGCGAAGCCACTTCTATCTGCATATGGAGGGCCTCATCTGCTTGGCTCTGCTGGTCAGGTGGCCTGTAGCAGACCCCTACTATAACATCACCTTCCCCTATCTTCCCTTTAATCTGAACCCATACACTCTCAAGCAGCTCCTCGTCCTTCCCCATGTGGAGCTCCATCGATTCTAGCTGGTCACTGATGTAGAGAGCAACACCTCCTCCCCTCCTACCCTGCCTGTCCTTCCTAAAGAGCTTGTATCCATCTATCCCTACGTTCCAGTCATGGGACTCATCCTACCAAGTTTCAGTAACAGCCACTATGTCATGGTTTCCAGCAGCACAGTGGCCCTTAATTCATCCTGTGTATTGCCCAAGCTGTGTGCATTCGCATAGAGGCACTTCAGCTGGGCTGGCTGTGTCACCCACTTGTGCGAATCCCCCTTGATTCCCTGGGGTGTCCCGGTGCATCATCTCCAGCTTGCCTCAGGGCAACAACTTGAGAGCCCTTACTAGGACTCCATCCCTCTTCCCCTGATGTGCTGCCCCACTGTTTGTCACAGGCAAGCATGAAATTATTGACCCCTGCCCCCTTCAAATCTAGTTTAAACCCTATCAATGAGCCCTGCCAACTCCTGCCCTAGAATCCTTTTCCCCCTCTGGGACAAGTGCATCCCATTAGCTGCCCACAGCTCTGGTGCCTCATATACCAAGCTGTGATTGTAAAATCCAAAGCCCTGTCAACAACACCAGTCCCGGAGGCATGAATTGACATTTTGACTCCTCCTATATATTCTCGTGTCCATCACTGATGTCAGAGGGATGGAGGAGAACACAACTTGAGCTCCTGATCCCTTTACCAGTTGCCCTAAGGTCCTGAAATCTCTTTCAATTGATTGTGAGCCTCTCATTGCTACATCATCACTTCCCACCTGAAAGACCAGAAGCGGGTAATAATCTGAAGGACTCACAAGGGTGGGAAGTTTACCTACGGCGTCCTTTACCCGGGCACCAGGGAGACTGCAGACCTCTCTATGAAGCGGGTTCATTCTGCATATCGGGCTCTCTGCTCCCCTCAGCAGGGAGTCACCTACAACAATGGCCCTTCGATTTTTCTTTTCAGGGTCAGTTTTGATGGCCAGCCTGAGGCAAGTTGGCCTTGGTGGCTCTTCTGGCCTTTGTGAGCCCTCGTCCTTGCTCACAACCAGTTCCTCCTGCAGAGCCCCGTATCTGTTCTGCAAGGGCACTATAGGTGGTGCGCTTCTTAAAGGAACCCGCTTGTTCTGTTTGTTTCGTTTGTTACTTCAGGCAGAGACCTGTTCCCATTGACCCTGCTCACGCAGGTTGTTACTACAGGAAGGCTGGGGGTCTTGCTGATGAGTAGAATCATAGAATTGTCTAGGTTGGAAGGGACCTTTCAGATCATACAGTAAATTTCTCAGAACTTCTGATATCCTCAGATTTATCAATAGATAACTGCATGATTAAGGGTCTAAAAAATCATGATTTGATAAGCACTTACAGTAGGAGTTAGGGCTTAAACATGGAGGGCTTTTTAACCAAAACAGCCTTTTAGGAGGGTTTCAGTAAATGATAAATTCCTTAAATATATTGTGAATTTATCAGTTTGTTGTGGTCATTTTGATTTGAGCATTGCTTTGAAGATTCAAATTCAAAATGTAAAGATTATTTTTTCTGTTTCTCTTTGTTTTTTTTGCTCAGCAGGGCTCCTCAACAAATGTCTCATAGCTTGTGGATGCCCTAACCAGTATATAGCAACATGAAGGAATTAAGCTTCTCCTTTTACTAGCACACACATGAAGTTTCTTGTAACTGTATGTATTTCTTTTATTACTATCCCAAAGCAATTCATTCTTCAGCATATGCATCTTGTTTACAACAGATAAATCAGTTTGAAAAGAAAACCCAGTCATCTGCTTTTGATCTAAATTATATTTCCATGGGGTAGTGCAAAACAATTTCATTTCATACAGCATTCTTATATTACTATCACAAAACACTTTAAGGGTAAGTCAGTCACCAGCTAAAGAGAAGTAGAAGGTATTAAAGTGAGATTAGAAGAGAAAATGTGCAAATGGGTCATAGAAGCAGAGTACTGTAGAAAGGCAAAAATAATTCATATACCTTTAGCTGCAGAGTAGGTTGGAGCAGAACAGTTGATCCAGCTTGAGAAAAGAAGCAGGGTAGAGAGAGTTTATTTGCTATAAGCTCATTCATATGGTTCCCATCACTACAATTTTCCATGGCTCCTTATGCCCACACAATATATCATTTTTCTTCTTTTTGTCTTTCTTTGGTTCCAGTGTAATTTATTATGTATTGTCCTTGTTATGTGTTGCTTTTGTGGGAAAATGGGGGTCAAAGATGTCGACTTTCCAGTTTACACTGAAGATAATGAGGTTACCTTCAACTGGTCATGTTCAGGAATGAGCTGTAAATTCATGGATTGCTTTCTGGCGAAGTCCTATCTGAGGGCGGTAGGGTCATATGGCTGTCAAACCCATTAGATTTCCTTCTCAGATAGATTCTCTTAAAGAATTTTTATTTGGGAAGGCATGGGGTGTGGCAGGAAGCCTGGAAGAGGAAGAATGAAAATTAATTTTTTTCTTCAGAACAGCTAGTCAATAGGCAGTTCTGTTTTTATTCTGTGAGCGCAATATGAGATACTTGGTACTGTGATACTTGTTAGAGAATTACAAAGATATTTTACAATTGAACAGTGCTAACCACCACGCTAACAAACAGACAGCAGTGGAAATGCAAAAGGTTTCTCAACTTGGTAAAGAAGAATGAGATATTTTGGTTTCAGTGGAATAGGTTTTATTCACAGAATAAGAAACAGTATATGAAGATGTGTTTTACCATCAGCACACTTCACCAGCTTAAAAAACACAGGGTTTGAAATTCAATTTGTTTTGATAATTATTTCTAAAATGTTTTTTATAGAATATTTTCATTGTGTACTATCCAATTCAAATGCTTATTTGTTCATGGAAAGTAATTAGTCTGCCTACCTTGACTAGTTTGTCTGTGGTTTATAAGATTATTATTTAATCACATAAAAAGGTCAATTCAATTAACCTAACAAATATGATACTTCATTATTTTGCTTTGAAATCTCAGTGATTTTCATACACTAGCAAGCCAGAGTGTTGCTACTACAATGAGACTTGTCTGACAAAGAACATTATAATATATATATTAATTACATAAATAAAAATAAGTAATTTAAATTGGATTTCTCATATTTTCTCCTTTTCAAACCAACCTTTTAACTAATGACTGTTATAGACTCGTGACATATTTCTGATCTTTAGACTAAGCAACAGTAATTCACTCAACTATTTTTCCACACAGGCCATGCTTTTTAGCTTGCCTTCTACCAGCGTCTCTGAAGGAGTCCATTCACCTTAAATGCAGATCATACTGGACGTGGTTCTTAAAATAAAGCCTTGCTCATCTTTTGCAACTTTGAGAATAACATCTGCTTTTTCACAATGGCACAACAGTGTAGACTTATGATCATTTTGTAGTGTAGTAGTCCTAGTGTGGCAGTGTGCTCTCCCCTTTTCTTTCCCCCGGCTCCTGCTCAAGCCATGGCCATCAGCATGAGTTGTTATGAGTTGCACTTGAACTGTGGGAGATGGCTGGCAACATAACCAAAACACTGTCTGGAGTGGGAACCTAGATACTTTGCTCCCATGCGAATATGACTATAGGTCAATTATCTTACTCCATCAGCCCTTTGAGCTCTCCTGCACAGCAGCAGGCTGCACAACAGGATCTCCCCTTGAGTGGGGACATTTGCTTAAGGTTCTACTCCTCGAGGTTAAGAGATTCCTTGCTGCAACAAATTCTCAGTAAGTGACTAATAGCATGCTAAACTTTGAAATCTTAGCTAAGTGATATAAGGATTGATTGCGCATATATAATCCTTTAGACATAAAACATTGACCAAGTCTGGGACTAGGATTGGATCCAGCCGCACCTAGACTCCTCTCTGAGAAGGAGTTTAGAAAGCAAGGGGGTCCTTTCAGAACTTCGTGACTCCTGACAGCTTGTCTGACCCTGGCCTCTATGCAGTAAATAATCAAGTGTACCCTGGCATCGAATCTCTTAAAACACTGTCGCATTCACTACTAACTTTGTTAAATCACTGTTTTATGTTAATAAACATTTCACTACTTCTCTCTTACAAGTGAAGTTAATCACTCCGTCTGCGACACCTAGACAGGAAAAATTTATATAGATATAGTTAATCCTGCTTTGAATGTGCTGTATGATCTCTTAAGATCTCTTTCAGGCTTAAAAACTACATTTGAAAATATAAATATTATTCATGTATTTCACTTTAATACACTTTTTAAAATAAAATATGGAAATATAGGGCTGGAAGAGGATCTCTGTGTCAGTAAATCTAGTTCCCAGTCCAAATTAGCATCCATGTCATGTTCTCTCACTCACAACGTACAAGGTTCCCATTTTAGATCTAACTTTTTCTGCCTAGAAATCATATTTATTATGCATAGAAGGTCCAAGCCTGATCACACTAAAGTCAGGATGGAACCTTTCACATACTTCAATAATGCATAGGCTAGTTTAAGTCCTAGACAAGTTTTATTCTTGGACAAATCTGAACCAGAATTCAGGCAGCCTTTTTGATATGGAAATTTACTTTGCCCTACACATATGTTTTTTCTTGAAGCGGTAGGGTCTAAAAGTGTGTATTTTAAGTGAGTTTCTGTGTTCTAATTATATGTTGTTTAAACATACTTTTATTTTACAATTTAAAGTTCTAGTTCCAGTACATGTCCCTTACTTTTGCAGTACGTAGAAAAGCAAACAGAATTTTGTTCCTTTTTCATACAGTTGTTATTTCATAAATAACCTCTTATCATGCTCCCTCTTAATAATTTCTCTAAATGATATAATACTAATCTTTTCAAATGTCTTTCCATATCAAAGTCCTTAAATAAGTTTTCATCTCCTAAGTTCAAATTAACTTAAATTTTTGCTATTTCTGTTCTATCTTTCTGGAAGCTGAATGACCAGAACCAAGAATACAGCTCAAGATAAGGGCATGCCATTGTTTCATCTAATGACATTAACATTATAGAAGAACACAAGAGCACATTCTGCCAGTAGCGATGCTCTGTAATCTGCTACTTTTGCTCCTCTGAAAGCTGTGATCACACCCTTTGTTACTTTCACTGTTAACTCTTGGTCAAGGGCAATGCTCTAAATATTCACAGGCCAACATGAGAGAAATCAACTTCTGTTTTAAAAGAAAACATTTATCACAAGTGGGGGAGAAGGTCACTGAATCACTTCATCTTTTAAAGAGTGAAAGGAAAAAGACTGAGAAATCACCCTGCAATAAACAAAAGCTTCAAAATCTCTTTACAGAGCCTTTGGAGAAGGCTGAATAAAAGGCTTTGCAGTAATACCTGATGCAAACAGAATTGCTCGGTTTTAATGAATAAGAAACAGAGGAAACCAGCATATAAATTCTATGTCTGGAACAAGAAAATGTACAGCATACTGTTGTAGAAAATTATGTTAAATATTATGGAGAACATGTTTAATAGCTTTCAGTCTAATTAGTGTAATTCTTTGGCATAGCCTCAGCACAAACATGCTATAAGTTTGAGGAAGTGCATTTGCTACCTAGTAATGCAATAGTTCTTTGAGTAATGAACTAATGCCCCCTTGCATTGCTCTGTCAGATTTCCTGGACACATTAGGCTCATTTCACGTCAGGAGGTAATGTGTAATATACATAGTCATAAAGCTGATTTGTCATACCCAGAAAATCTGGTAAGTACAGCTGTTAATTTCTCTACATGCAGGGTGCGCCGGAGTTAAAACCTCCGCATCTACAAATACAACTGCTGGAGCCAGCTACTTTTGGCTCACTGCTAAAAGGCAAACAATTTCTGGCTGCTTTGTAGATGCAGAGATCTCTGGTGTCTCACACACAAAACTCCAAAGGTCCTGCTTTCTTCTGTACTAGGGAAACAAGTCAATACCAGTTTCCTCCAGGAAATTTGAGGGGAGAACCTCAAAATCCCTGGCATCTGCAGGTGAAGCTGTAGCAAGAAGAAGGACTCAAGGGAACCCCCATAATTCCAGGCATGTTACTTCACATCATAGAAGAGCAACTGAAGGGTGATATTTTCAGTCTAGGGCACCAAAAAACAGTTTATGAAAGTTAAAAACTCCATTCTAAACACAGGAAGAATTCTAAACACATTCTAAACACTATGAAGGAATAGTCCAAAAAATATGCCTGGATTTGGGTCTTTGTCCCAGGGCTGCTTCCAGACATTTAACTGGTCCACATGAGAGGGCACTAGTTCAAGAGATTTAATTACAGTGCTCCATTATGGTGGTTGCAGCAATTCCCTACTCTCTACTTGCTATGAGGACAACTTCTTATGGTAGCTCCAAGAAAAATTGTTCTAGCAATTACAGATAGGCTCAATCTGTCTTCCTGCATGGCACTTGTGGTGAAGCCTGTGGGGAAAATGTTCACCATCTGAAAAGGCAATTGAATGGAAAGATGTAAGGAAGTTGATAGAGGACTGTAAGGCTTGGCAGAACATGATCTGGAACCAAAACATTTCAGCAGGGGTTACTGAAGTCTTTAAATCTCTGTTAGATAGTATTAGAAGTCCTTTTAGCTTCCTTTTAGCTAGGAAAGTAGTATCAATACTGGAGTAGAAAAGGCAGTACTACAGAAAATTACGGGCAAGAAGAAAGGGCTGGTCATAGTTCAGAGAACTATGAAGCTCCTAGCTGGAAATGTGATTTGGTGAATACTGATTAATTATAAAAGATATAACACTGTTTTAATTCTTCCCCTTCAACAAATCTGTGATGATGTGGCTGAAAGAATTCATCAACAGTTCCTCTTAGTTTATACCTGGCAACATGGGAAAATAAAGGCAATAGATGGAGTAGCTCCCTTAAGTCCTTAGGTTTCATGCCTCACTGCATATGCCATTATGTACTTTTCTAACTGGACCAAGCCTGAAAAATGACATGGGGGATGCTTTTTTCACTTTCAAGACAGTATATTTGGGAAACCCAGTGCCAGGGACAGATGTGAGCTCAAGGCAATGTCCACACCACTCTAGACCTTTGGACAAGTTCACAGTTTGTAGAAGTGCAGGAAATACTTATACCACAAACACTGAAGATGTGTAGGATTGTCTAGAAAGTAAGTTAAAGGAAAGGCCATGATATATATGGTTTTCTCTGCAAGAAGGACATTACGTAAATGTGGCATGTTAACATTGAGTGTTTCTGGCGTTCACATTCTGGGTCAGATTCACTGGGATGCCCAGGCCTATGCTCAGACATACCAATACTAGCAGGCCTAGATAGTACAAGTACAGGTGCAGTGCTTAATTAGGTAGGTATAGCTTCCTGTAGATGTTAAAGACAGTGACTGCTTTGAAATTAAAGGGAAGATTATATTGCTTTACACTGTTTTGCTAAAGGCATTGTGGGAAGACATGGAAATTAAACACAGCTTTCCAAATATTAGTATGGAACAGGCCAATCAGAGGCATAAAAGATAGATAAATGTCTATAACAGTGCTCAAACTATCCCCAACCAACCCAGAGATAATGTGAGTTATTCAGTAAGCACCCACAGGTGATGATGTCCCATTAGGGTGTAATGGTTTGCTTAATAGATGTTGCTGATTCAACACTGTCTTATTTATGGAAGTGCTGTGAATGGCAGACAAAGAAATACACTGGTTTGTGCTGAAAATGCTGGCGTGCATTCAATGGACAAAGAGTCTGATGTCTGCCTAAAGTGTGATGACCTAGAGTGTAGCCAAGCATAACACTTTGGGAAAAAGTGAAATATAGACATGACACTACAGATGGCAAGATCCAGTGTAACTGAGTGCCAGAGTTAAACACTTAAAAAGAAGAACTAGCAGTCTTGGTCCACAAATTGATTAGTGTAGTACAACCAAGTTCCAGAGGTGAATCCATGAGTGCACAGGATTTTGTCAGTCTTTCTTCTTTTTTTTTTTTTTTTTTTTTTAGTTCTGTTTTGTGTGTAACCAGAAGAAAACATCCTCCTCAAACTGCCAATAGGCAGAACGTTATCTGAACCATGCACTGTGGTACATAGTGCAGTCATTTTTTTGATCACAATTTTGCCTCACTGTCTTCCAGATAATTCATATTACAGAAACTGGCATGATATATTTCTTAAGATGCTAAAAGGTGAAGAACTTCATCTTCCATAAAAAGCAATCTAGAAGCATCCCAGCTGAAAAGAAAAGATGCTAATGCACATTGATAGAATATATCTCCTGTTCCATTTCAACAAAAGATGCTTCATTCTTGGGGTAGTGTTCTGCTTGGTGTTTTCTTTTACCTTTCTGTAAAGAAAAAAAAGGAAGGATTTTATCTGCTTACTTAGTCCTGTTACAGGAGCCCTGTAATTACAGTCACACACTAAACCAGGGCCATAATAATGGGTTTTGATAATCTAACACTTTCCTGAAGTAGCAGGCAAATGGCTGAGCCATCTCAAATGGCACTAGATATTTGAATATGTGACAGAATCAAGCCTTGTGTCTAATTGTATCCATGAAGCATCTCTACTTGGCCCCTATACTGCAGATCATTAGTCAGCTCCACAAAGCCTATAATAAACATTAGACCTAAAAGCAAAGACCAACATTTTCAAATTAAATATGCTACGGGAAGTAAGATTAATTACCAGTGTCCTGGCCTGGGAGGTTTTTAATAAAATGGTGCCTGAGAGATTGCAGAATACCCTCTATTGTAACAGGCTACAACAGCAACAGGTTGTAACAGCATCCGCTATGAGTGACATAGCTACAGAGGGTATGCACTGAGGAAGAGAGCGTTCTTCAGTGATACTCACTTTCCTTCAGTCCTGGCCAGAGTTCATTTGTTATCAGGAGACACTTGATTTGGATGAAATCACTTCTTCTCAGTTTTATTTCAGCTCCTCTTTAAGAACCATTTCTGTTCAGTCAGTGTTCTGGAGTGTTTCTTCCTTCTCCAGAACTACAGCTCTGATGCCTGAATACATCTGAATAACTGGTTATGGCACAGTTTAGATGAAATCAGACCAGCAATTGATCTGATCATACAGTTGACTGATTGCTTCACAGAATCACAGAATCATTTAGGTCGGAAGACACCTCCTGAGATCATCTAGTCCCATCAGCTAGAGCAGGTTTCCTGACTGGGGTTTGAATATCTCCTTGGTGATATTCAAAGAGACTCTGCAGCCTCTCTGGACAACCCGTTCCAGTATTAGATCACCAAAAAAATAAGGGTTTTCTTGTCTTCAGATATAATTTAATTTTTTATAATGTGTGACCATTGCTTCTTGTCCTCTCAGTGGGAACTACTGAGAAGAGTCTGTCTCCCTCTTCTTCATTTTCTCCCATCAGGTATTTACACACACTGATAAGATTCCCCTGTGCCTTCTCTTCAGTGGGCTGAATAGCCCCAGCTATCTCAGCCATTCCTCATGTGAAAGATGTTCTACTTCCTTAATTATCTTTGTGGCCCTGTGCTGGACTCTCTCCAGTAAGCAGTAATCAGCCATATGTATTAAGTTTTTTTAGATGTCCTAATATATAAATGATATATTTATCTTTACTAGAATTCTCTGTATTCCTCCACTGTGCTTTTATCTTTTTCTCCCCTTTTTGTTTTTCCACCTTTTATGTAGTGAAATAAAATTATTCTGGTTCCTGTGCCCTCTGTGCCATTGCTTGTCTTGTCACTTTCCAGAGAACACACTGAACTGCGACCTTTGCAACACCATTTTCTCAGCTGATCTGTCTGCTTCCTTGGCTCCTTTAGCTTGAGCGCCTCTAACAGTTCTGCATCACTGGCTGTCATTGCTCTACTGCTCTGTTCCTTTTGTGAATAGCTGCACTTACACATCTTAGTCTAGGTTTTTCAAATAGTCTGTCCTCAATTTTGTTGCTCTCACTCAACACTCTTGCTTCTAGAAACTGAACTATTTGTCCTCTGAATTGTTCTGTTTCTAATTATGAAATATTTAATAAGCTACATGACAATATTACATGTCAATGTACATCCTCAGCTTTGTAACAGCTGTACTCCCTCCTTTCTTTTCCTTCTTGCTTTTCAGTTTTAAGAAAATGGAGAGGAGAGGAGAGGAGAGGAGAGGAGAGGAGAGGAGAGGAGAGGAGAGGAGAGGAGAGGAAGAGGGAGAGGGAGAGGAAGAGGGAGAGGGAGAGGGAGAAGGGAGGGGAGGGAAGGGAAGGGAAGGGAAGGGAAGGGAAGGGAAGGGAAGGGAAGGGAAGGGAAGGGAAGGGAAGGGAAGGGAAGGGAAGGGAAGGGAAGGGAAGGGAAGGGAAGGGAAGGGAAGGGAAGGGAAGGGAAGGGAAGGGAAGGGAAGCTGTGCTCATCCATCCTCATAACTTTGATTTTTCATGGAACTTCAGAGCATGCAAAGAAAAAGCAGGACTATAACTTCAACCTGTGTTACCTGTCAGCTAAAACAGAACAATCTAAATTCTTTCAAGGATGCATGAGGATGACATGTACCTGAGCTCTGGGAACACTGTCTCCTTGACAGAAGTGTCTGTTCAAAGTCCCTTCTTATCCCAGGAATTGCAAACGGTGGAATCATATTAGTACAATAATATACTGCCTGTTGAAGGGCCATTAATATGTTTACTTCATATGTAAGTAATAATAGACTGTCAAGGTCAGGATAGGATCTGTTGCATAGCTGAAATTTATTTCTCTCTGTCCTAAAAAAACAAACCACATTAAAAAAAAACCCTTTTCAATTACGTATATTGCAAAAAGCAGGATTATGCCAAGAAAATGAACTGTTTTTAATACTGGGGCTTTCTTTCCCTCTTACTTTACATTTGACACTTAGTTTTAAATGGGTAACATTTGCTGTATTCTGCAGAAATATTCTTTGAAAATTGCTTTCTTAAGGGTAAATTTTCAACATGGTATGCAGCATTGTCCTTATGACTTCACTGTAATAAAAAGAAAAAAAGTAAAAATCAAGACAATATTCCAATGTTACCTTTGATATCTGCAGCAGTCAAATATGGGAATTCTACTTAATGTAGAGTTGAAAAAAATGTGAATGTTGCATAAAACTGGCTTCAAAAGATCCATTATGAAACAAAAGAACTGTTGCATTTTTCAAGCCTGAAGCCATTATATAATTTACTAGCATTTTCATTAATCCTTTGCTCACATGAATTAGTTTAAGACAACTTCCTCTCCTCTTCTCTCCTGTCTTTGAAAAATAAGGGGCACAAAAATGTGATTCAGAAATCTTATCCACGTCTCCTCAGACCATTTTGGGGGGAAGGGTTTGGTGGGTTTTATTGTTTGTTTGTTTGTTTGGTGGGTTTTTTTGGTTAACTGAAGAAAGCAAACTGAATATTAAAAATATCACAATCATTTGTCTGGGTATGTCACACAAAGAAAGAAATTGTGTTGTCGTTCATTTGCTGTGACTATAACCTGTAAAGTGGCATTTCTTTGTTAAGTTTTTGATCAAGTCTGTATATTCAAACTTAAAGTGTTGAAATAGTTGATTATAGGAAAGAAATATAAGGATGAAATGTGGAAATATGTTTTTTATTGACATTTTCAACTTTGTTTCTAATTTTTATTTGAAGCCCAAATTTCTTTCACTGTATCAACTGGAAATCTTGCACAGACCTATGTAATTTCTGGATTCAATTTATAGGCTATTTCCACATTAAATTTCTTCTAGAATTATTTTAAAGTTTACTTTTTCAGATCATTGCAGGGCCATGAAACATCTCCTTGCATTCAGAAATTTCACCTTCAAATCTACCACACGGTAAAATAAGAGGGAGCATGTGATGGCAGCACTTTCATAGTATTCCACATAGTTTCTCCTGTAAGATAAGGAGCTATTTACACATCTGTTTTCTTTTCCTCACCTTAGTGGGATGAGTGTCTTTCTCCTTTCTTCAAGGGCAGGATGAGAATGAAATCGTACACTTATTCACTGCACAGACCTTTTTTCTTCAGTGAGTTTACAAATCTTCTTGATTCAGAGATCAACTGGATATGAAAGGTTGATTGAAGGACTTCTCTAGCTGCCAGCTGATAATGTTTTTACAAACCATACTTTACTTTTAAAGATGAGCTATTATTCATTTTTCCTTGTTCAAGTACAATTTCTACAGGTTGCTTCCTAGCTGTACATTTTGTCATGCTGCCCTAGACCTATTCTTACATCCTAACCTTATTCTGGTTTGCATTCTGATCTTGATTTACATTTTCACATTTTCTAAACATAGAAATTAGACTTAGTGTCTTGCAATGACCAGTACTATAATGCTTAAAAAATTAGCTATCTGCCTGCGGGCTTTCACTGCTGGATTAGATGCTCAAGTATCTTTTATATCGAAGTAAAAAAATGCATGTACAGGAGATCATGCATAGGCACTAACTTTTTAGTAGGGCCTGCTGTGGTAAGACAAAGGGTAATGGTTTTAAACTAAAAGAAGGTAGATTTAGACTCGGTAGGAAGAAATTTATTACAATGAGGATGATGAAACACTGGAACAGGTTGCCCAGAGAGGTTGTAGATGTCCCACGCCTTGAAACATTCCAGGTCAGGTTGGACAGGGCTCTGAGCAACCTTATCTAGTTGAAGATGTCCCTGCCCATGGCAGGGGGGGTGCAACTAGATAATCTTTAAGACCCCTTCCAACCTTGTAATAATAAGGTCCCTTACAAGCTTATAATATTGAATTCTCAATATTATAAATCATAAACCTTAATTAAAACTTTAAAAGTTATAATTCTTAGGAAAATTTAACTCTGAAAATGGAATTGGACTTCGTAGCATTTCTCTAAAATTCAAAGTTTCATTTTTGGGCACTCTCTGTAATAATTTGCAATAATTTTCCAGCCTCAGGAATTCAACATCAGAAGTCTAATAAAAATCTGAAAATGGAAATTTAGTTTTTTCTTCCTATTTGCTTGGGGTCAGATTTAATAATTGAATATTTTTAATACTTTGGAGCTACGCTTTGTACCTTTTACTTGTATAGAGAAGAAAATAACTCAAATTATACTGTTGATCTTTTTGGACAGATTTAATAGGATTTATCAGGGCAATAGGCTTTCAGAAGTTCTTATTTCTGCATGGCTTGCATACAGTTTTCAACATTTGGTTGGCCTTAAATAGTAGAAGTTGTACAAGTTTTACACTGATGTTTATTCACAAGCACACCAACTCCTTGACTCCATTAGTAAGAAAGTTTAAGCTGATTTCTTTATAAACCCCTGATATGAAACTCCTTTTAAAATTGAATGAAACTTTATTTTTATTATTTTTATTTTATTTTTATTTTCTGTGGATCTTCTGTGATCTGTTGATCAAACTCGGTGCAAGAAGCCTTCTAGGGGCTAATACTAAGATAAAGAGAATTTCTAGAAATAAAATGAGTTTAATATTTTCTGCTAGTAACCCAATTCATGAAGCCAAGAAAACATCATAACATAGTTAATCATGTATACGGAGATTAGTTGATATATTTAGAAGTCAGATTTATATTTATGAAGAATATTTGGGGGGATCTGATCCAGTTACTAAACTAAATTTAACTTTGTCACGAATGGAACAACACAATTTACTTTCCTTTGGACTTCATTACCCAAACCGTTAATTTATCTTTTGCTTAGTCTATTGCATATTAACGCTCATCCTATGAACTATTGCTGGGATAAAAGCTTGGTGCATATCTTATTTAAGCCTCTATAGTCAGGAATATCTAATCCATTTAATGATCATAGAAACAGAAAAGAAAAAAGAAAAAGGTTGCAAAAGACCTCTGAAAATCATCTAGTTCAATGTCCTGTTCAAAGCATAGCTACCTTCAATGTTAGAGGAAGTTCCTCAAGTTTGAGTACTGGCATAGATGGAGAATCCCTGAGCAATCCATTCTGATACTTGCTAGTTCTCAATGTGATTATTTTTTTTTCCTTGACTATTGTGTCTTGGCTTTCTGTTGTGCACCTCTGTTTTGGCTCTGTCTGCAGCATTTAATGCACTCCTTTTAGGAGGACTATCAAGGAGCAGCGAGAACCAGCTGCTCCTCAACAAGGTCAAGGAACTGGCAGCAAAGGGCGACCCTGGGGCAGTTAAAGAAGGAAATGTCTGTAGAAGTTTTTGAAAAAAAAAAAAAATCTCATTTCATGCCAGAGTCTCACATATGCATAATGCCCTTCTAGTCAGATTTCTGACTCATTAATGCTGGTTTTAAACAATATTTTTATAAGTAAAATAAGGTCATACTGACTATGCATGGCCCTATGGAAAACAGTGGGAATTTTGTCATTGATTTCAGCTGCACTAAAAGTTTCCCCTCACCAGGAGTCTCACATTAAAAAAACCAACCAACCAACCAGACAAACAAACAAAAGAAAAAACCAAAACAAAAAAACCCAACCAAACAACCAAACAACAACAGCATAAATAGGATCCAAAGGGAGTAAAATGTTGCTTAGTCCCTTTTATGAGTGCTTTTTCTTTGGGTGCAGTATATTCCTCATAGTCTGCTTTGTTTCAAAGGGAAAATGCTTTCACCAGTTTCCATTTGTGTCCACTAAGCCGCTGCTCCGCTCTTTTTATTTGAGTCCATGGGAAATGAACTTCCATGCTTCGCAACAGAGAAGTTAGGAATAGGTAATAGTTTCTTTATGTACCTCATACCTTATATATTATAAAAAGAACATTCATAATCTTACAATGTCTAAATAGGATGAGCATGTGATCAATCAAATATAACCCTTGCTCAACCCCTTCAAGTTATTCATCATCACTTACAATGCCTCTTATAAAATTTATATTATCAGCTTTCTCAGGCAGGGATCTTGATTCATGTCTTCTGTGGAGTCTCTATTGCCCTTTGTGTGCTTACTGTAATAATAGGGTGATAAAAGATTTATGTTGTTTTCTGTGTCTCTACATTCTGATTCATAACTCAATTTTTAGATATACTTTGATCATCCTCATGCTTTTTGTTTATTCTGATTGAAATCTCTTGGATTTCCTTCAGTAGTTTTTACCTGGCATCTTCACAAATATCTGAGCTAAGATTTTCCACTAACTTTCAACACATGGCAACATCAAGCAAGTATGTATTGTCAGCTTCATCCAGAACACGCTGGAGGAATATTGACTTAAGTACGATCAGTGATAGCACATTCTGAAAGATGCTACAGTGTGTGCCGGTAAAACATCTGATCTTTCAAACAGCAGGGTCCAAAGAAAAAACCAATGTTATCTTGCAACTACGAAAGCTGCAGCTGACAGCTTGTCCTGTTTTCATTTGCAAGATACATTAGCTTTCTCCTATAAAATATTAACACATTTATCAACTTTATGATCAATAAGCCATACATTTGTAATACTTAGATGTTTCAAAAAACATTTCATGAAATGATGAATTGTTGCTCTAAATGCAACATGTGTATAATAACCTTAAATTGTGTACCTCTTTGTCTCTGTATTGGTATATTCTTTTGTTCCAACAGCTATAAAGCAGTGAGACTGACAACAACAAATAGGCTCTTTCCCAGTAAAACAGAAAAAGGCATTTAAAATTAAAGGTTGCTGAACCATCACAGTTATGTTAATAGGATGAAATGCATTTGTCACTGTCTATTTTGAATATTTGAATGGCACATAGCTCTTTCAGTTGTTCTCTGCAAAAGGGATACGTTTCACCCATAAATGTAAGGTCATTCCTATCCTACTATTATTGGTGCTTTCATGTAATACTGCTATTGACAAGGGAATACTGTGGGGTTTAATCCATTTCCCATGAGTAAAAAAAAAAAAAACCAAACCACAGTTGTGATAAATGCAGTTTTCCAGTGCAACTGTATCTCTCTGATGGATGTTTTTACAGCACAAATATATTGGCCACTCGTGACCCCTTCTCAGGCTGTCTTGACCCCTGTTTCTGTCTTGACCATCACAGATGTACTAAAGAGAGCTGTAGGATAAAAATGGCCTTGAATCCATTCTCTTTCTAACATTTCTACCTGTTAGCACTACATGAAGTACTAATTCAGCAACATTCACTCCATTGGTGGTAACATAGTTATAGCAGTTAAACTGAATCAAGAGTTTTAATGATTTGTAATCCTCTAATGTATTTTGGGGTTTCAAATACATTCACCAATTCATTATTCATCAGCTGTGAAATTTGTTCTGTGCAGAGATTCACAGTAATGGTAACCAAGCTCTAAATCTTGTGTGTACTAGTGAGCCATATGCTTTGACATAGAGTAAAAAAATGCTTTTTGAACATGATTTTAGAACAATAAGGGAAAGTCAAAATGATTACCATTTCTTATAGGCAACTGTTTATACTTATTGAAAAAAGGGATGTGAAATCTTTGAAATTCAATTCACTTTGTGGGATAAAGGTATCTTTTCTGACAAGTGTAATATTATCATCCTGCAACTTTAACTTTAAGATTGCCCTTGTCTGTAAACGAATGCCAACTCCTCATGCTGTTTGCAATCTTTTTCTGATCAACTGCTATTCTAGCAGATGACAGCTCTCTCAATATTTTTTTTTTTTTGATTCCCCAAAACATCTTTTTGCGTGTCCCAGATGATTTTCTTTAAAGGAGAGTGTATAGTCTTTCATGCATCTACTGAAAAGATCTTTGAACAGTACAGCCGTACAGCGATGTTATTGACATAACACTTTTGTGTCTGCCAGACATGCAGTGCAACTTGAGTTCTTCTCAGAGGATGTTTCTCTGTTCATTATTAATTTTTTATCTGTCATTAATTTTTACTCTCCTCTTTTCTATTCTACTCTCACTTGATTTGTCAGTTCCCTTTCAACTTTTCCTTCTCATTTTCTTTTAAGTTCTTGGGCCACTGTAAAGAGTTGATCCAGATCCTGCTGAGTCAGTTGGGAGTTTCTCCATGGACTTTGGTTGTCTTTCAATCTGACCTTTTCTTTCCTTTTTTTATTCCAATTCAGCCTCAATTTATCTTTCCTAATACATCAGATCCTGAATTGTCCTGTTAAGTATGTTGTAGGGAAGCCACATGTCCTTAAAGACTTGAAAAGGCAGTAGTACTAGAAAGTAAAAAAAAAAAAGAAAAAAAGAAAAAAAAACCAACACCACCACCACCCCCCTTCACATTTATTCCCTATGTTTTCAAAGGGAAACTGGATTCCTCTGGGTTTTAGCTTTGAGGGCTCAATGTGCAATAGTCAAGAAAGAAGTTCACCTCAAAGTCCTCCCTGGAGTTTCTCTGCTGGTTTCTCTTCATTCCCCAGTGGCAGTCATTTATTGATAGCCTAATATAGCAGTACTTTATGCAACTCTGAGCTGGCTCAGTTATTTTGTCCAAGGCCTTTTGCTGACCATGCATGAACGGAATAAATGAACAAGAATTCATATTTTTGCTTATGTACCTAGCCACTGTATATGGGTAACAGCAGTCTAAAATGAATTTAAACCAAAAAAATGATATCCATATCATAAAATTTGAAATAAAAAAGATTTAGGAAAATCAGTTTCTTTCCATATCTTTGCTGCTTTTTCTTTGTGTAAGGATGAGTAAACTGATTTTTCAGAACAATATGACAGAATACGTATTTTATTACTTAAACTACTTGGTATCTGCTTAAACTGTTATTCAGAAGGATTAGTATTGCATAAAGGATACTGCAAAAAGAAAAAGCATCTCTTTAAAATCTAAAACAGTTTTTCTTAAGTATAGTGTAAGCTTTTCTAATATTTCACTGACAATGGCAAATGGTTCAATGCCATGTTCTGTGGAAAACTGCAGGTTCTATGAGTCATCTGATAACAACCCCTGCATTTGTTTCAGATGACAGCATCAACACACGGTTCCTCTGATCTCCACTGTAGTCAGTTGCTTCCTTCAGGTTTTCTGAAAATGATAACCTGTTTAAGAAGAATAATTTTAGGATTATGTTCCTCTGTTACGATTTGGAGAGTGTCTGTGTTGTGCAGTCTTCCAGGGTTCTCCCTAGCATACAGCATCTGGCTCAGAGTTACTACTAAAGGCCAAGTCCTTTTTTTTTTTTTTTTTTATATCAAACATACCAGCACCATTTTCCAGCCTTTTTTTTTTTTTTTTTTTTTTTTTTTTTATTTATAATAACCTGTTCTGTCTGTGAAAATTCACCTCAGTGGAGCTGACTGGCATAGAGAGGTATGTGATGCTTTAAAAAATCAAAGTGAAATGCCGGCCTTGAGGTAATTCATTAATCTTGTCAAGTTAGGACATGCTTCTTTATGAATTTGTCAGCCTATCCTCTTGTCTGATGGCCTTGCCATGTCAGAAATTGTTAACAGACCACGTGTATTAAAACACGCATATACACATCAGCTTAAGATAAACTTCTAAAGTTGCATGAGGAAACTCTGTGCTTTAAAAAGAGAAGACAGCAGGGGAAGGATTCAGCTTTCATTGCTGTATGTAAGAAAACATTTTCTGTTAATTGCCAAACTTGCTAAAGCTCAGATGAAAGTTAGTCAAAGAAAATTAACGTAATTCTGCATTTTTTAACTTTATCAGTGATTTACCCTCCAGGAAGCAAACTCAGTAACAAAACAAACACATTGTCACCTGTGGTATAACAATATAGTATACCTAAATGTCAAATCAATATCTAATGGGCAAACATGTAAATTACACATCTCTGGTATCTCTAAATGATGCAATTACTCACTAAGTCAGATTTGTATCTTCTGTCCCACACATAACTGGGATAAATTCACTAAAACTACACATCTTAAGGATTTCACTCTTACCTTGAATGGATGGAAGCAGAGAGTAAAGTTGAAAGTCTTGTCACCTTTGCGGTGCTAACATTTACTAAGCTACCTGAGGAGCAAGACCAGAGACTGGATCCAGCCAAAAAACCTTTTATTTTTTCTTTTTTAATGGGCTCCATTCTTCCTTCTATCCCACAGTGCAAATAGGGTTAGTAAAGAAAAACTGTGAAAACACAACTGCAGCGATTAGGAAAGCGAGGTTGCTCACTTTGGAAGCCAACTCCAAGTTGCGATGGAGTAAAACAAACACATAAATACTTCCTGAGTTTCCTTACTGTTTCATATTACTATCCACTGAGACCTGCTGATTTGCATCTCGGTAAAATTATTTATCTGCAATGTGGTCCTAAATGAAATGCTGCTGTGATGAGGTAGAACATATACTTGTTTGCATGATTTAAAAATATGTAAAAACACGTAGAACTGAAAATTATTGCTTGTGATATCTGTCTGTTTATTCCCCATGAGACTGTGGATTTCTAGAAGTCTTCTGGATCAAATATTCCTTAATTCCCACTTACATAGTAGTGCGTCTGAGCAGCAATTCACAATGATGAGTTTCTAACTCTTTCCTCTCTGATTTTATTACTCCCAGACTAAACAAGCTTGTTGCTACATGGAGATTTCAGTTGGAACAGTCTGCTTTCTAAGTAGAAGCTGGGCACAAACTTGAACATAGGAAGTTCCACCTAAACATGAGGAGGAACTTTGTTACTTTGAGGGTGGCAGAGCACTGGAACAGGCTGCCCAGAGAGGTGGTGGAGTTTCGGTCTCTGGGGACATTCAAAACCCACCTGGACGCATTCCTGTGCAACCTGCTCTAGGTGACCCTGCTCTGGCAGGGGGGATGGACTAGATGATCTCCAGAGGTCCCTTCCAACACCTAACATTCTGTGATTCTGTGACACTAGACATCTTCAAGTTAAGCATGTAGTCCAAAGTACATGGTTAGGCTTCCTCTATAATATTCTACAAATTCCTCTACAATTCCACTATAAATTCTACTACAATAGTAAAAACAACAAAAAAAAAAAAAAAAAGAAAAAAGAAAAAAGAAATAAAAAACAACCAAACAAAAAAATCCCACACGAACAAAGAAAGTGTTCTTATGTGAACAGAGCTGGCCAAGGTTGATGGCAAAGCTGTCAGAATGTGAGACACATTTGTATCCCTGCTCCATTTTGCTGACTTCCACAACCAGGTTTAAAAGACAACACAGATTATTCTGCGTGTGGTTGTAAAACTCATGTAATAGAAATATAAGGGCATTTTTCCCGTAGGTAGTAGAGATTACATGTGATAGCATATGTTATACAAAGACCTTTAGATCACATTGCCAAAGGACAGACCACTAAAATGGAGCTGTTGTATTCAAAATTTTACTTCATAAGAAAACACTGTCATAAGTATGAGATATTTTCTTAAGGAAAAAAAAAAAAAAAAACAAACCAAAAACATCTCTCCCAGTCCTACTTAAGGCTTTTGTGTAAAAAGTTGTTCCTGTTGTAACAACAAATTTAGCTAACACAGACTGAATGGTAATGACAGAAAATAAAACGAAAAATAAAAACTTTCCTAATGTTCCTCTGAAGTAGATTTATCATTAGGACATGACAGTGTCTTTAGTTGAATCATCATTTAAAATCTTACTGCGATTAGGCTTTACTTCTGGATCATTTTCAAAGATGGGCCTGGATGAAGTTCAAAAGTCCTTGAAATTTGGGAAAAGTTGAGGTTTTTTTTACTTTGCTAGCTTTTTTTTTTTTTTTTTTTTTTTTTTTTTAGTACAGGTTTGTTAGCTTTATATTTATAGCACACTCAGTTGAAACTGAGATTTAAGTTCTTGTTTATATCCAAATTTTTCAGACTGAATTTAAACTTCAATGTTTACATTTATGTCTAAGCCACAAAAACTGTGGTATCTCTTCTGTGATGATCCAGATCTAGTTTAATCCCTATAAGAGCTTTTGATCCTCTTTTAAAAAAGAGTGTAGTTGTCGGAATGTTAGTGTAAAAGGGCTATACCCCATGGAAATTTTTAGATAAGTTTAAGAAAATTAAAACAAAATATGGGATAAAAGTACATAGTTCAAGCAAACACACCTAAATCTGAGTTAGAAATGGGCATTTTGTTACTCTAAGCTAAGACTCTGTCTAGGCTTAAAGATGTATCTGATTTACTTCTTTTTTTCTCTCATACCTAGACCTACACAAGTCTATGGAGCTGGATGGGATCCACCCAAGGGTACTGAGGGAGGTGGTGGAAGTGCTCACCGAGCCACTTTCCATCATTTACCAGCAGCCCTGGTTAACCGGGGAGGTCCCAGTTGACTGGAGGTTAGCAAATGTGACACCCATCCACAAGAAGGGCCAGAATGATGATCTGGGGAACTACAGGCCTGTCAGTCTGACCTTGGTGCCCGGGAAGATTATGGAACAGATCATCCTGAGTGCCATTATGTGGCACATGAAGGACAACCAGGTGATCATGCCCAGTCAACATGGGTTCATGAAGGGCAGGTCCTGCTTGACAAACCTGATCTCCTTCTATGACAAAGTGACCCACTTGGTGGATGAGGGAAAGGCTGTGGATGTTGTTTACCTGGACTTCAGTAAGGCCTTTGACACCATTTCCCACAACATTCTCCTGGAGAAACTGTCTGCTCATGGCTTGGATGGGACCACTCTTTGCTGAGTAAAAAGCTGGCTGGAGGGCTGGACTTGTGAATGGATTTCAATCCATTTGGCAGCCAGTTATGAGTGGTGTTCCACAGGGCTTGGTGTTGGGGCCAGTTCTGTTTAATATCTTTATCAATGATCTGGAGACAAGGAGATTGAGTGCACCCTCAGTAAGTTTGCAGACAGCACCAAGTTGGATGGGAGTGTCAACCTGATTGAGGATAGAGGCTTTAGAGAGGGATCTGGACAGGCTGGATCAACGGGCCGAGGCCAATGGTATGAGGTTCAACAAGGCCAAGGGCTGGATCCTGCACTTGGATCACCACAACCCCATGCAGTGATAAAGACTTGGTGAAGAGTGGCTGGGGAGCTGCCCAGCAGAAAAGGACCTGGGGCTGTTGCTTGACTGCTGATTGAATACAAGCCAGCAGTGTGCCCAGGTGGCCAAGAAGGCCAACAGCATCCTTGCCTGTATCAGGAATACTGTGGTGAATAGAACTAGGGAAGTGATCACCCCCTTGTACTCGTCACTGGTGAGGCCCCACCTCAAGTACTGTGTCCAGTTTTGGGAAAGACAGTAAGGTGTGTCCAGAGAAGGGTAACAAAACTGGTGAGGGGTTTGGAGAACAAGTCTTATGAGGAGCGGCTGAGGGAGCTGGCATTGTTTATCTTTTGAGAAAAAGAAGCTGAGGGGAGACCTTATTGCTCTCTACAACTACCTGAAAGGAGGTTGTAGGGAGGTGGGGGTTGGTCTCTTCTCCCAATAACAGATGATAAGACGAGAGGAAATGGCCTCAAGTTATACCACGGCAGGTTTAGGTTGGATATTAGGAAAAGTTTCTTCACCAAAAGGGTTGTCAAGCATTGGAAAAGGCTGCCCAGGGAAGTGGTGGAATTGTCATCCCTGGAGGTATTTAAAAGACAGGTAGATGTAGTGCTTAACAGTATGGCTTAGTGGTGTTTTTTGTCAGTGTTACATCGATGGTTGGACTAGACGATCTGAAAGGTCCCTTCCAACCTAGACAATTCTATGATTCTATAATTCTATATCAGCTCCCATCACAGAATGATGCAGGATAACAGTTGAGATGAATTATGAGCCTTCAGAAAGCATTGTCCTTGTTCATAGGGCCACAGCTTCTAATTTCATGCAATTAGACTCTTAGGTTTAAGGTACACACTTGAAAAATGGGGATAAAAATCAGGAAGTAAGCAGAAGTACCAAAAACATTACCAAGGATATTTGTGGCCATGATCTTTAATCAGAATCAGAGGGAGATGATAGCCATTTGGAAAGGAGAGGGAATTTTCTGTAGAAAGACTCTTTTTTTTCTTTGAAAACCCGGAAGTTACAGTTTCAGTTATATATATCATCAAAAGTCAAATGTCCATGGAAACTCTTGTACTTCTTAATCACTTCTAAAGGAGTGGAATGAATAAGACTGGCCAAAGCAGATCTTATCAAATAAATGAAACTATTGATTGCTCATTGAAATTGTGCGTAAAAGAACTTCTTTCAAGTAAATGGTCTTGGAACACTCTACAAATATTGCAGTCAAACTTACCAATGTTCAGGGCAGACTTCAATTAATTATATTGATACGAGTCTTCTGATACCTACAAAGCAGTAAAGTTGAGCATAGAAGTTATTCTGGACAAAACAAAGTCACAAAACACATTGTTAGCAGATTGAAAAATAAAAATCCTAGAGGAGTCCAAACTCTTAAGTCTCAGTCCTAACCATTATAAATTGTTATTTCGTCATTGTTTAATGCTATTCTATCCCTACACAGTATTATTCCCCTATGTTTATTTCTTTGAGTCTTAAAATTAGTATTGTACAATGTATTGAAAATAATGAGTCTAGATGGGAAAAATGATTCACCAACAAATTGAATGGTCTCCTCCTCTTGGAACAAAAGTATTTTCTTTTCCTTTGTTCTTTTCTTTCTGTAGTAAAACAAAACAAAAAAAAATAAAAGAAGAGAAATTATACATTTCAAATATTGAAAACAGAAAACAATTAGCAGCCTCAGACACACATCTTTATTTCAGATTTAGAGCTCTGATTCTATTTCTTAAGGGCCCAGTTTTATTGAGGCAAAACACCCACAGAGATCAGTGACAGCCTTTTGTGTTCAGTCAGTTCATTGTTTCCTGTGCTTAGTCAGCTGGGCCATGATCCGGCAATTGGATCAGCGGTGCCCACATGGGCTGAACGGCAGGATCAAAGCTCCAGCATTTCAACCCTGTTTTATGCGAATTTATACAGCGATAAGGAAAAGAGGGAACTTCTTTCAGAAGACAAAAAAAAAAAAAAGGTTGGATTCTAGGGCAGGCTGAGCGTCATAAATTCTGTTTAACTCCTCTTTTGAAATTCACTACATTTCAGACGTGTATAGTTATTATGGCATAGAAGAATGAAGTTGATGGACCACACATTCCTTATACAAAAATTAATCAATGCAAAGAGAATTTTCAATTGCTGTTACACACACACACTTCTATACAAACCTTAAAAACAGCAGAAGGAAAATAAATAGAAACATTTGGAACAACTTGGCACGTAACACATTTAGTATGACCAGCTATCAGACTGCCAGTTCTTGGCTGTTACTGAAGGCGGCAACTTGATTTGGAGAGAAAGTAGTCAAGGTTTATTTACCTCACTAGTGGTGAAATAATGATGTCATATTTTAATGCAAAACACTAATAGACAGCCAAAGTTTGGTTAGCTTCATACACTTTTGTGTTCATGTTTATTACTGAATCAGTCCTTAATGAAAACAGATAAATAAAGCTCAGCATTTTTTTAATGTACTATGTATGCAATTTAGAATTGAAATAGTACAGGCAAACCAGAGAAATATCATCCTACACAGTCACCAAATAAGAGGAAAATGTTTATTATCACCAAAAAAACCAATTGTAGTTTATCAGATATTTAAAATTATTTATCCCACACAATTTTAGCCACCTAATTCAGGTAAATTAAAAATATAGCTCATAAAGTTCCCCCAAACTGCCCATGCAGAGATGAAGGTGTACTAAAACGTATTTCAGCTTATTTAAGGTCTGCTATGATGTTTCCATATTCTATAAAGGAAACCTAGAGCAAGTGACCAAATTTCCAACTTTTGTGATTCACGTATATAAAGTTAAACAGACTGCTATTTGACTCAGATCAGTCAGGTTGTAGACTTCTGAATTAATGACTTCCCGGAGTAGATATATATTGCCTTGGTTAATATGGGATAAAAGTATTGAAAAGTAGTGAATTATGAAAACTTCATGAGAAAAAGAAATAATCTTGAGAAAAACCAGCATGTTTTATTTCATCATTTTGAAAATGAAACATTGATGTTTACATAAAATCAAAATTTAATTTTTCAAATCAAGCAAAATATTATATTTGAAGGGAGATAACTTTTTTCCATTTTTTATATTTTCCCAAGTGAGCAAAATATTCCAAAAAACACCTCACCTTTTTTCTAAAAGTGCTTGAGAAGATAAGATTTTTTTTTAATGTTTCTTTTGCATACCCAACCCCAGGAATGAAACATACTTCTTTATTATTGTTGCTAAAGTTTTGATGGTGTTAGAATAGGTAATAGTAGCTTTTATTGGACCATTTCATAGCTTTAGAAAAATTGAAAGAGTTATCTTTTTCTTTCCCGTACTATATTATTTGGTCCAATAAAGAATATTACTTTTCCTTGTAAACTTTGGTCTTATTAATACGAGTATCTTAGACTATGTCAAAGAAATCTCTATGTGCATACATTTCAATGATTTACTTGGAGAAGCAATAGAAAAGAATGTGAAAGAAACAAAACTAGGCTGTCTTCAGCACCTTTTCTGGCACCATAGTCTTTGAACTACTTACAGGAAAGCTCACAAACCTTCCAAATTACCTATGTAGTATACAGTTGTCTGAAATAGCAAAAGCAGACTACTTTATTGTCTCTCAAATGTCAATAAAAACCTGCCAAATTAAGTTATAAATATTTCACATCTTGGATCTCCCTCTCATACTGTCCTTGAGGTCTGCACTTTGTAACTGGATCCAGGATGTCACCAGTCAACACCCCAGTTTTCTCTTTTGCCTTGCCATCAAAGCATACTTTCAAGTAACCATGCTGTGTTATGAGACAGTATTTTTTCCATGGCTCCTCTCCTCTCTGCATCATGGACGAATCACTTGCTTTTTGGCTTCTCTATAATTCTCCCTCTCTTTTTCATTTTCACTTTTAGGACAAATATCAGAAGCAGAATCCATCTGACAGCCATCAAGCTATTTGATATGTGGATCAAGACCCATAGGACACAAATGGCCCCTAAGAGCTCCATAAAGAAAGATTAATTTTAAAACTGCTGAGATGAAATCCTGGCTTTGTTGCAGTTAATAGATATTTGGTGTTTACTTCAATAAGGTTTTATTCCAATATATGTTGCAAGTTATTTAAAAATTGCTTTCACTTATTCTGAGTGTGTTTCTAGACCATTCTTTTGTTAAGGGAAAGACCAGTGCTCAAACAGACAAGAAGTATGATGAAAAATAGTTTGTATCTTCATTTCAGATGCCACCCATTATTCTAAAGATTTTTATTCAAGCTTTGCAGGAAACAGAATCTGAGCAGGAGTCAGTCTGTTAAAAGTACTTTTTATTCCCTTTTTCTTTTTATTTTCCCCCAAATATTGTCATTGCTTATGGCTTAGTCTCACTTAAAGGTACATGACCCATACTTTGGGAAAACACTCCTGGATGTTGATACAAAAGGGCTATTTAAGTGATTAATTGATGTGTTGGATTGTACAGATTGCAAAAATCCATCATATGACCAGAGCATGAACTTCTTTTCATCAAGAGGATATGCAGTCATCATTCAAAACTGTAGGTCATTTAGGAAGATGCAGTAGCTACTTAAACTAATATGTAAAATCTTAGCTCAGTGCCCAGTATTTAATTAGATTTTTCTGAAACAACCAAGTAAATCTGTAAAAGAGCAATCTGTAGACATTAGTGAGATGAAGAAGTTGAGCAGCTGACAATAGTAAAACACGCTGAGGAGAGACTGACTCTTCACTGGTTTTCTGTACCTTACAGAATAATTAATTTTGTAAAAAAATAGGTGTAAAATGGTATCAGTCAGACACTGTCTGCTTACACAGAGTTTGTATTATTGACCAAAAAACCTCTCATTACTGTCAGTGAATTCTTGATCAGATCTTTACATTTATATTAGTATCTCATATCATCTTTGCCAAGATTTAAATTATTGCACAATGTAGTAGAGAATGGGGATGAGTAAGGCAAAATCCTTAGCTGAGCGATCAAAGTCTCATTGACACAGACAGTAGTGCTAGAGAAAAAGAAAGGAAAAATTATATCCTCAGGTTGAAAAATTTATCAAAAATCCAGTCCAAGTTTGTTTGGTTTTTTTTTTAAAGTTAGTAAGTTTTAGTGCTCAAGTTTTTAGCTGTCCTTCTAAGACGTGCTAATGTGAGTATCCAAAGAATGGCTTTTAGAAATATTTTTTTCTGAAAATACATATTTGCTTTTGAGATACACCAAATAACTTGCAATTTACATCTGAGATTAATCTACCTAGTAAATTATTATTTTTTCAAAACTGGAATAGAAATTACCCATGGTAAATTTGTGTGGGATTCCTTTCATCAAACTTAAGTTCTTTAAATGTTAACAATTCTGTGCTAACTTTGAGATCTCTGGAGAGAAAGGTATCTCCAAAGGCTGAATCACATATGTTAGAAACCATTCACAGCAAAGGATGAGTTACGCTTTTCAAGGTGTCCGTTTCTCCTCATTGACTGTAGAAGAAGCCTACTTGAGTAGCTGAGACCACATGCAGCTTAGACTATATTTAATACAGACTAGATTTAGACAGCTGATGTTGGATAACATCATTTCCACCCTGCTTATACATAGTCTGCTTTAAAGTGCAGCATGCTCAGCAATTCTCACTGAAACCAATTACTGCATATTAGTTTTTGATTATCCAGCTTCAGATTTAGGAGCCTATGGCCAGGGTATGGCTTTCCCTTTGCAAGCAGTCATGCCTGGTGTTGCTTTCCCTCTGCCCCACAGCAATTTGTTGCTTCTTTTCAGTCAGAGGTTACCATCTCTTCACCTCTGCCAGCAAAAGAGATCATGTGTGCTCTCTTCCTGATCCCTTGCAGGCAGGCAGGCAAGCAGGTTACAGAGAGGACAAAGGTGTTTGGATTGCACCCAACTGGCTTTATCTGATACTGACTTGAAAGCTCCCACACAGTTGCTCCATCCTGGTAAGCAGCAGGGGAATTACCCCGAGAGCTGGGAGGCAGACTGGAGGTAGAAAACATCTGCAGGTAGTGCAGCTACTTCCACAAAAGGACATCCCGCTTCAGGGAATTTTTAAGATCTTTAGTATTTTTATTTTTTTTTTTTTTAAAGAGGGAATAAAAGCACTTTTAAGCTATATCCCAGGATTTGAAGACGTTTACAGTAACAATTTAAAATACCTTATTTGACATTTTGAAATATTGTGATTGCGCACATTTATTAGAATACAGAAAAAGATGTGGGGGGAAATAAATATCTTAATTAATTTTAGTGATGAATTGGAGTAAAAATGGGGAAAAACTGTCCTTTGCACTCTGAGGATAACAGCATTACTCTTTTTAAGTGGTCCTTTGTCCTTAATAACTATTCCACTGAAAAAAGAAGGAACTTATTAAGAGAAATAATTGCCACAAACCTCCTAAAGCATTGAAAAGTAGATGATATATTTTCTAGTTATGAATGGATGTAACAATTACCTTTCGAAGTAGGATTTGTATGAGTCATATAGAAATTACTGCATCAACTTCCACATACTGAAGCCTTTTCTTATATGTTTTGACCTAATTTAAAATTAAAATTTCAATTGTGTCACAATGAGATACTAGAACATTTTGTTCTATCTTTTATGAATGCATGCAATTATGAATACATATTCAGTAAAACATTACTGTGAAAGAAGCAATTTTATTTCACAACTACTGCATTTATTATGAAAAACTTATATAAAAGGTCGTACTCTTGTACATGAATAATCTGTCTTTGAAGAAACAGTAACGGTGGTTTTCAGCAGAGTGGTGATGTTGTAGTTTTCAAAGCTTTTAATATTTAATATGACACTTCATTTTCTGAAAAGTTTCTCATGTCAGTGAAGGGGTTCCTAAGTAAATGTATTTCGAAAAGCGGGTTATAAATGTCATAGTGAGCTTCCAACTTAAGCTGTAGGGCATAATATTAATTAAGCATGAACATTAATAGTATTATGCCACAACAATATCATGACAAAGAAATAAGTCAGCAGACTTCCTTTTTGACAGCTGTGGTCCCATTTTGAAAGTCTATGAATTGTTTTATTAGATAGAAGATTTTAATTTTATTTTATTTTAATCCAGTTTTTTGATTTTGCTAAAAATTACAGTATTGGAACAGAAAGGATTTATATTTTTATGAGTATGTGATTTAAATACTCAGAAAAAAAAGTGACAGCAATCTGAGTCTATTTTTAGACTCTCAAGTCTACTGGCTTTGAATGGGTTGGTTATTTAATTTCTATTCCCTTATTGATGGTTACTACTAAAAAAATCTCCAAACTCATCTCTCTCAAAATATTAAAGCATACTTGAGACTGGTGATTAGGGAAGTTATTTTAATCTGACAATGACAATACAGGGCAAGATGCTGAAACTGAAGAAGAGGGTTTTTTGGTCCCAGGTTGTCTGTCTGTGCAACTTTTTCTCTGAAATGAGGTATATAGTTTTCTCACATTCACACTAATGCTGATTTCCCCTGACTCCTGTCATGAACATTTTTTTGTAGAAGAGCTCAGTACCTGTATCCACAATCTGCAGTCACCAAGAGAAGCTGTGTTACCAGCAGGGAGTATTATTTTATGCTATGCTGTGCCTAGGGTAAACAATTATTTTAAGCCAAATGTCTGTTACTTCACGTTTTATGTCTATCTTTGCAAAACCATGATGCTGAAGATCACAGGAGAACTGGTTAAAAAACAGACAGGAGAACACCTGCACAGCTCAAAGAGATCTGTCCAAGACTTCTTTAGCATTTATCACAGAAAATTTAAACAAGATTAAAAATTAAATACTTCGTATCCTAGATATTTGACTTTGAGAAACAGTTGGAAACCCACAAGTGTGTCCCCTCTAAAAGTTACCATACACACAGAGAGTAGGGAGCTATGAAGAGACTAATCTGTTTTGAAGGGCGGATACCCTGTGCTTCTGAAATGTTACATTAAGCACGTTATTTTGTGTTGATGTATTGCAGATATTATTTCAAAAAGGTGTAAGAAGGCAGGAAGGACAAAAGCATGCAGCGGCAGCCCAAGTGCTGGTTAGCTGGTGGAGATTAACCCCACAAATACAGTCAGAGCAGCTGGAGGGTGCAGTGTCCTTCCAGTTGTGGTGTGTACGTCTGCTCTGGGGTGTTGGGGTGCAGGGCTGCTGCTGGAGTATGCGCCCTCCGTGCCGAGCACAGGAGAGAAAGGAGACTCAGAAAGAACCAAAAGATGAGCATAAAGATTAGAAATTTTAAGAGAGGGTTAGTCAGAAACTAGGGGAAAACAAGTTTGTGCTGAAGAAAGCTAGAAGTGGCCAAATTCTCTTTACACCCTTGCCATGCAGTGAGTTGTACAGTTGTATCAACAGAATTTGGCTTGAATGCAGAACAGCTACTTATAAAAACAACAACAACAAAAATGTATTTCAAATGAAACTTTAAAATGTTGTTGCAACATATTGGGCTTGCATTTTTATCCCAAGTGTCATTTGTGGAATTCAGATTGCATTCCTTGATCCCTGTTGAGTATAATCATAATTATGTTTCTCACTATAAGCTGCAACCATTGTCTGGGCTTGTACCATTCCTATTCTACTCAGCCTGGGCTAATTATTGATTGCAAGATACTGTTAGCGTCCTCTATGAAGAATTCTGTATGCAAGGAGAAGAGTTAACATTAGAAAGACTGAATAAGAAAAGACAGTTTCAGATTGCTTTTAAAAGTAAAGGTGATGTTTAGTAAGGTGCAGTTTATCTTTTGAATGAGGATGGGAGGACAACACAGGAGTCTCAGACCTCATTAACCCTCAGTGTCTTTTTCCTTATACTTTTGGAGAGTGCTGAGTACTGCCAGAGACAGATGCAGATCTCGGTTCTTTTTATCTGCATCTATAACTTCTGTGTTTTCTAAAAGTAAGGCATGAGGTGTTCAATAGCTTCTCTCATAAAGATTATATTACTTGCACTATCTGCCACAACATTCATGAAGAATACAAAATATCCAAAAAGACTGGTGAGACTCCTGCTACTTAACAGTAGACTTACAGTGTAAACATTTACATATATACTCACCCCAGATTCCTTTTTGATTTAATACAGAGAAAGTGGCATTTTTAGGGCATGAGTCACTGATTTATTTTAGATGTCAACCTTAGGATAAGATAAATTATGTCCTAAAGTGCTTGGGGGTTTTGTTTTTATCTTTTTCTCTCTCTCTCCACCCCACCCCACCCCCACACCCCCCCCCCCCCCATTTGACTGTATAATAGAATACATTTCTGGTTCAGATCCCATTTACGAGTGACTAAAATTTAGTCAAATTACTCCGATTCATTTTGTTTCGAGTAGTGTGGGGTTATGTGTGGACAAGTACTGTTTACAGCAATGCCAAAAGGAATATCAGATACAAACTATGTACCTCAGCAGTGCTTTTCTATTACAAGCACCAGTTTATTTCTGCTATAGCTTCTACTATATTTCTCTATTATTAAAGTTTTCATTAAAATTATGTAAACTTAAAAAAAAAATCAAGATTTGGTTCATAGGACTATAGATTTAATGCAATCTTATAATAAGTACTGGAATAGCTTCCAGACTTTTTATTTCAGACTACTTCATAGCAGGTCACTTGCTGGACCTGCAGCTACCAAGTGTACAAGGGCTTCTGCTTAAGGGATCAGGAACGCAAGTTGTGTTCTCCTCTGTCCCTTCAGTGGCGATCATGAATGAGGAAGTTGACAGGAAGAGGCAAGAGATCAACTCATGGCTCCGGGACTGGTCTTATTGGCAGGGCTTTGGGTTTTTTGATCATAGGCTGCTATACGAGACACCTGGCCTGCTGGTGGCAGGTGGGATGCACCTGTCCCAGAAGGGGAAAAGAATTTGAGGCAGGAGTTAGCAGGGCTCACTGACAGGGCTTTAAACTAGATATGAGGGGAGAAGGGGAGATAACTGGGCCTGTCAGGACTAAGCCCAAGGGAGGCATGCCAGGGCTTGAAGGACAGTGGACTATTGAGGACTCTTGCTCTGCCATTTCATTTGAGAAAAGGGATAGATGTTCAGAAATCATGGAAGCACCTGAGAAGAGTCTGGTAGGAAATGGGGTCCACACTCACAAAAAGGTGTTGGAATCATTAGCTCATCTGAAGTGTATCTATACCAATGCTCGCAGTATGAGCAACAAACAGGGGGAGCTTGAAGCCATGATGCACCAGGAAAACTATGACACAGTGGCTATCACAGAAACGTGGTGGATGCCTCACACGACTGGAGTGCCACAATTGATGGCTACAAGCTCTTCAGGAGGGATAGACAGGAAAGGAGAGGTGGTGGAGTGGCCCTGTATGTTACAGAATCTTATGAGCGCTCGGAAATTAAATACAGTGATGACAGGGTTGAGAGTGCTTGGATTAGGTTAAGGGTCAATAAAGCTGATATCGCTGTGGGAGTCTGCTATAGACCGCAAAACCAAAGCAGTGAGGTAGATGAAGCTTTCTATAAGCAGCTGGGAGAAATCTCGCAATCACTTGCCATTGTTCTTGTGGGGGACTTTAACCACCCAGGTATCTGCTGGGAATACAGCATAGCAGAGAGGAAACAATCCAGGAGGTTCCTGGAATGTGTGGAGGATAACTTCCTCACACAGCTGATAAGTGAGCCGACCAGGGAAGGTGCCCTCCTGGACCTGATTCTTCTGAAGAGGGAAGAACTTGTAGGGGAAGTAAAAGTTGGTGGCCGTCTAGGGCACAGTGGTCATCAGATGATCGAATTCCTGATTCTTGGAGAAACAAGGAGAGGGGTTAGTAAAACTGCCACCTTAGACTTCTGGAGGTCAAACTGTGACCTGTTCAGAAGACTGCTTGACAAAATCCCTTGGGAGGCTGCCCTGAAGGATGCAGGAGCCCAGGAAGGCTGGACGTACTTCAAGAGAGAAGTCTTAAGGGCACAGAAGGAGGCTGTCCCCGTGTGTCAAAAAACAAGTAGGCGGGGAAGGAGACAGGTCTGGCTAAATAGGGACCTTTGGCTGGACCTCAAGAACAAAAGGAGAGTCTGTGACCTTTGGAAGAGGGGGCAGGTCTCTCATGAAGTCTATAAGGTTATAGCGAAGCTATGGAGGGAGAAAATTAGGAGAGCCAAAGTGCAGCTAGAGCTCAACCTAGCTACAGCCGTTAAGGATAACAGAAAATGTTTCTATAACATTAACAACAAAAGGAGGATTAGGGAAAATCTCCCTCCCTTATTGGATGCAGAGGGAAACATAGTCACAAAGGATGAGGAAAAGGCTGAGGTGCTCAATGCCTACTTTGCCTCAGTCTTTAGCAGTGGAACTAGCTGTTCCCAGGGCACCCAGCCTCATGAGCTAGGAGACAGGGAGGGGCAGCTGAACGAGGTCATCACAATTAAAGAGGAAGTGATCAGTGACCTGCTACACCGCTTGGATGCGCACAAGTCTATGGGACCGGAAGGGTTACATCCAAGAGTGCTGAAAGAGTTGGCAGACGTGCTCGCCAAGCCACTTTCCATTATTTACCTGAAGTCATGGCTAACTGGGGAGGTCCCAATGGACTGGAGGGCAGCAAATGTAGCACCCATCTACAAAAAAGGCAGAAAGGAGGATCCAGGAAACTATCGACCTGTCAGTCTGACCTCGGCACCAGGGAAGGTCATGGAGCAGATCATCTTGAGTGCCATTACAAGTCATATAATGGACAACCAGGGGATCAGGCCTAGTCAGCATGGGTTTAAGAAAGGCAGGTCCTGCCTGACGAACCTGATCTCCTTCTATGACAAGACGACCCGATTATTGGATGAGGGAAAGGCTGTGGACATTGTCTACCTAGACTTTCAAAAAGCATTTGACACTGTCCCCCATAGAATTCTCATGGAAAAACTGGCGGCTCATGGCCTGGATGAGCATACGATCTGCTGGATCAAGCACTGGCTGGATGGGCGGTCCCAAAGAGTGGTGGTCAATGGAGTTAAATCCAGCTGGTGGCCGGTCACAAGTGGTGTCCCTCAGGGCTCAGTAGTGGGACCATTTCTGTTTAATGTCTTTATTGATGACCTTGATAAGGACATAGAGTGTATCATCAGTAAGTTTGCAGATGACACCAAGTTAAGCAGGAGTGCTGATCTGCATGAGGATAGGGAGGCTCTACAGAGAGACTTGGATAGATTGGATTGATGGGCCAATGCTAACGGTACGAGCTTCAACAAGGCCAAGTGCCAGGTCCTGCATCTGGGCCACAACAACCCCATGCATCTCTACAGGCTCAGGGAAGTGTGGCTGGAGAGCTGCCTGGCAGAAAAGGACCTGGAGGTTCTAATTGACAAGTGGCTGAACATGAGCCAGCAGTGTGCCCAGGTGGCCAGGAAAGCCAATGGCCTCCTGGCTTGTATTAGAAATAGTGTGTCCAGCAGAAATAGGGAGATGATTGTCCCCCTGTACTCAGCACTGGTGAGGCCACACCTTGAGTATTGTGTCCAGTTCTGGGCACCTCAATACGAGAGAGATATTGAGGTGCTGGAGCGAGTGCAGAGGAGGGCAACGAAGCTGGTGAAGGGCCTGGAGAATAAATCTTATGAGGAGCGATTGAAGGAGCTGGGACTGTTTAGTTTGAGGAAGAGGAGGCTGAGGGGAGACCTCATCACTCTCTACAACTACTTGAAAGGACATTGTAGAGAGGTTGGTGCTGGTCTCTTCTCACAGGTAATTAGTGATAGAACAAGAGGGAATGGGTTCAAGCTGCAGCAGGGTAGGTTTAGACTGGACATTAGGAAAAAATTCTTCACAGAAAGAGTGGTCAGACACTGGAATAGGCTGCCCAGGGAGGTGGTGGAGTCACCATCCCTGAATGTGTTTAAGACTCGTTTAGATGTGGTGTTAAGGGATATGGTGTAGGGGAGAACTTTGTAGAGTGGGGTTGATGGTTGGACTCGATGATCCCAAGGGTCTTTTCCAACCTAAATGATTCTATGATTGTATGATTCAGGCTGAAGGTGACATGCCTGGGATCACAGACCAGAATATTGTTCTTCAGGAATGTTAGAGATGTTAACTTTTTTTTTAATGCTTTGTTATTTGGAATAAAATTTCAGTATCCTTCCGTGGGATATTTGAAAATACAGTTCTTCAGATTTTCCCAAATTTCTCAAAGATTCTAAACAGCACTCTAGTCACAAATTAGATTCACAGAAATCATCAGCTTGTGGGATTCAGTTCCTGGGTACACTTCCAATAGCCTTAAACATGCTCAGGGATTTATAGTGGATTTTCTTGCAAGAAACAGTAAAAAAATTAATAAGATTTATAAAATGCCAGTAGATTACTAATTGGGAAATCATCAATTTTTTCCTGACATTTTAAAAGAGCACTTATTCTGTGAGGTATAGTTCTTTTTTCCTGGCTTAAATTTTGAAAATTCCAATGGTTTTAGGCAGATTCTCTTACGTGTATTAGGTACATTGTGGTATTATTATGAAATTGCTAAATTGTAAGCTCAGTGTTGAAATTCCAAAGTTGATTACAATTCTGCAGTTTAATTCAATGAGCAGAAATGAGGTTAAAAGGTTCTGGAATTTTTTTGTAAAAACATGTTTTCCTGGGCTACCAGTAAATGCTTTCATGAAATCATGCATTGCTATTCTGCCTCATCAGCTACAGTGTTTGTGCCAGTAGCCTTCACAGTTTTTCTTTTGCCTTGAGCAGCTTTAAGGATTAGTTTTACTGACCATTTACTTTTTCTTCCTTCAGTTTTCAGAAATATCTCAGGTGCTTTATCCACAGCTTCAAATGTTTTGACAATGGTTAGGGTTTTTTTTCCCTCAGGCCTTTGGATACCCCACTGCTATCCAATTCTGCTAAAATGGAGGTACTAATCCACATTCATGATCAGTGTATCTTCTGTGAAGAACCTCTCTTTGTTGTTTGAATTAGGTTTGGGAGGCCGTAATCATTCCTAAGTTTTTCTAAAAGGCAGGAGTAATCTACTTTTAGTAATATTCTTTCAATTATAATGTCTGCCTTAAAAAAGAAAAAGTGTATACTATGCATGAGTATCTTAGATACTACAGTGTTCCTTATATGTAAATGGGGTCTAATTCTCACCTAACTGTAATTAAATGCTCACTTTTAAAAAGTATTTGTTATAACCTCAGTTTATTAGTTCAGAAGAAAAATAGACAATATGGAAAATGTGATGTAAGAATTCAGAGCTTGATGCTTGGCTTAATGAAATAAATGGCAAAGTTCCTACTGACTTTAATGGTCCATGATCTGAGACTCAGGAAGCAGGGTGGTTGCAGAAGGTTTTTTATTAACTGCATAAGAGTTTGACACAGATTGACAGGCTCAGACTTCTGTAACTGTCTTTTATTCCAGGCACTGCCTTATGAATGTTGCATATTCTCATCACTGCAGTCCCTCCTATGTTTCTCACTGTCATTTTATAAGATGGCACCTATTCATGTAACAAACCTATACAGAATATAAGAGTAAACTGCAAAAAAAGCAATGAGAAAGCAGTGACATTTTCTCAGACACTACTGAGGTCAAAGATCAATGTCTCTTCCTTTTCATGTGACTTTGATAGCATATTCAACATCTGTTATGAATTCTGTATCATCTGTGCAACAGGAAGCAGAACATAAAACTATGCACATTTTAAAGTCTTGCACTTCTTTAATTGTTAACTGAAAATGCTTTGCAGTGTTCATGGCTTCACAGTAGTACTGCTTGTAATTGCTAGTAAAATACAGAGAGAGTCTTCCCCCTGGCATGCACACAGGCTGTCATTCAGAGGCAATGACAAGAATGATTTCTGTCCAATTAACATTGAAATGCATACCTCTTCAAGTTGCAAAAATTCAGATATAATTGGACAGTAAGGGGCTTCTATTCCTATGACTATGTTTATGCAAAGCAACAGCTGAATTCCAGCCGAGCTGCAAGAAGACCTTATCAACCTACCATCTGAGGCTGATGAATTTTTCAATTCCCTTCTGCTAGTCTGCTAATAATAGGCACTAGAGCTTTAATCTTATTTATTTATTTGATCTTGCCTGCTTTAACTGGATATTTGTTGATTGTTAACTTTATTTGACTTTTTCAATTAGCTTAATTTTTAGAAAATGTTCAGACACTGGACTGGATTTTGTCTATTATTGTTCTATAAAATAGGGGTGATTCAACAGAAGTCAATACTGCTTACCGCATTGTACTTTAAGGATTGGATCCTGCTCCCATGAACTTTTATAGGCATTGGTTTAGGCTCATAATTACAGATGCAAAAACATAAAAAGATGAACAAATGTCACCTGAAAAAGATGTTATTTTTTTAAGCTTTACATTACAGTGGAGGCACACTTGACAATCCTCACCATTAATGAATTAGACATACTAAAAAAGAAAGAGGAGACAGTTAGAACTCCAGCTATTTTGCTAGATAAAAGGCAGAAAACAAAAAAAAAAAAAAAAAGAAAAGGAAAAAAGATAAAAAGATGTGGGGGGCACGGGTGAGAGAAGGAGAGAAATATGATGGTTGTCCTTGGCTTCTTAAATGAAGAACTTTGTACTTTGCTGGACTGTGAATCGTTTTTGCTGGTAATGTTTTTTTCTGACTGGGAAATGGGTTAAGAATGTCTCTCCCTGGCAACTTCTTTCTTTTTTGGGGTAGCTAGTTTAAAGAAACACCCTTGTTTATTCTGGCTGTCCAAATCTGCCTGTTGTAGACAGAAGAATTAGAAAGAGAGAGATGCAACAGCACATCTGCAAGTGGGTGATCAATCACAGGCACATACTGCAAACAGAAATAATGTTTAAAAGCATTAGCAATGATCTGGTGATACTGCAGATCTATTTTTCTTTCAGAATATGAATGTCCAATACCTCAGGACTGAGAAGCTTTACTTTCTTAGCCAATGTAAAATTATTTCAGTGCATTAACTCTGATAAACTTACATTTGTAGATTCCTATTTTATCTTCAAAAGAAGGGAACAAACATCTTTCATTACTTTCTTCGCCACCCTCCCTCCCCCCAGCCTTGGACTGTGTATTGATGTCCTTGACAACACAAGAATAAAATTTTGTGTTAAGCTGGGAAGAGCGATCCAGAATAATTAAATGAAAGCTGCATCCTTTCATTTCCGTGCAGCCTTTGGAAAACTCACGCTGCGAGAAGAATTTCTAACCATACATAGAGGACTGTGAATTGCACATGATAAATAACTGTGTAATCTCCTCCAACTCCTCCCATGAAGGGGTTGAAAGGAGAAAAAAATCCAATCTTTTGGTCCAAATGTTGACAAGATGAAGGAGGGATGAAGTCACGTTGTCTTATCTATCCCTTTAGTCCCATGAAAGGCACTGCATGGAAGCTGCCCGCAAACAGAGGTCTTTAGGTTTTGAGAGAGTGCAACTATTCAGGGAGAGGGCATTGCTAGGATGGAGAAAAGTTCCTCCTCACTGAAAGCCACAGGCATTTTCTTTACGTAGTTACTGTTTATACTGGCAGAAGTGCTTTGCACAATTCCCACTCTGCACCTGTAAATTCCCCCAAGGCACATTTGAAACCTTAAGGGATGCCCAGCCAGGGACAACACACGGGCACGGTCTGGGCCTACGTGCGTGTGAGACACTTTTCCAAGCATACCTCAAGGTTGATGAATCCACGGGAAAAACATCCCACAGAAGTCCCTGTGGGTTTGCGGGGCTGCGATCCCTGCTGGCTCTGTGGGTGTCCAGACCCATCCCCCCCACATTCCTCAGCACATGATGCAGTGGAAACTGTGGCTCGAGCCTGCAGATCATTCTGCCTGATTTTTGGCCATCCCATGACTTTTTTCCATGGGAGGATGTTAGCTGAGCCAAAGTGTTTAACTGAATCTGGCAATTCTCAGCCGTTTGCTGGCAGGCACCAATTTGGTGAATTGACATAATTTGTGACACTCTCAGTGTGGGATACTAAACGGAGAAGTTTTTTATTTTAAATGAATTAGCTCAGCTCCTGTGAAGAAAAAAAGAAAAAAAAAAAAAAAAAAGAAAAGATGTTTTCCATGGCTAATTATTTCTTGTGCCTGAAACGATGACACAGGCGGTATAAAACTGTGGGATGAAGTGGAAAACCACCGCTCCTAAACAAGACAAACCAAGACTGCCCACGCCCATTAAAAATTCTAGGAAACAGGGACAAACTCCACAGTCTAAACTGTAACCTTAGCAATGTGCTGTGCTGTCAGTAAGAGATAGTACACAACTACCTAGGGAAAGAGCAATTTCTTCCTGTCTTTCCTGCAACTTCTTTTCTTTGGGAAAAGAAATACTTTTTCCTTGCTTTGCCCTCCCATCTTCAGCTGTTTTCTACAGTGATTGCGACTTTGACATATTCAAAAGAACGTTGTGTGTCCCAGCAGCTACTCTATCTGCCAAATTAGACGTGGAGCTGGAACTACCATTGTTTTGGATGTCTCCTTATTTAATGGCTTCCTCTTGCAAGCCTGCTTTCAGTCCCTCCTGTTCTTATGGAACAAGAGTCATGGTTTGAGGCCTTGCACAGTAAAAACTGACATCATCAAAACCTAGTAAATGCTGCCCTTGAAAGGGTGCAACAGTCAGAGAAGGCAAACTACAGTGGAGTAAAAATCACTAAATAGTGATCACTCCCTACAGAAATGCTGTTCTGGCAGCATCCTCCAGCTGGTAGTGGCCAGTGGCCAAAGTGTTTCCAGAATGCTGGGTCTTGTATTTCCACCTCTCCCCGCCCTTGCCATAACTCCAGGCAGATATATCAGAAGTTTACAGAATCAGCCTCAATCCCTGCAGCCGATTTTGAGCCCAGTCTTTTCTTTGTCTCTATGAAATTAATTTCACTGTTTTAAAAAGTATTAGGTGTTCATCTTTCAAAAGAAATTAAACTAGATTTTGGTCTGGGATTTTATTTTTTTGCTTTCCATTTACACATGAGAATCACATGAAAAATACTGGCTAAGGTCTAAAATAAGTAGATTCAGGACAGCAGGGGAATGAAGTGAAGGGAAACAAGTCTTGCAGCGCCTTCAGTTTAGCTATGTGTTTTTCCTTCTAAAAAACATTACAGTTGAATGCTTGGTATGAAGGTAGTGCATTATGCCAAAAAAAAAAGTCTATTGGGCCAATCTGCTGCCATTTACATCCCACACCAACTCATCAAAATCTTGAATAAAATGATACACCAACATCAATTAAAAGTAACACCATTGAAATTAAAACATGATTCTTCACATGGGCACTGATGTAACATGGAAGAGATTTGACACAAAATAAATACAGGATGTACAAAATTATTGTTATTAGACCATGTACAGTCTTTCCAGTGTGTCAGCTTCCTAATAAATATCAAATCAAAAGCTGAAATACAGGTTAAATACAGAATTCAGTACTCCAATAACAATGGAAAGACAAAAAGAGATTCTGTGTGTTTTGTTCCTCTTAATTATTCATAGTTCTCTTTGTTACTGTGTCTTCTTACAGGCTTACCACTCCTTTTTATTTTGTCAGTGATGAGTTATCAATCAGTGAAAATATTTAACCGGGCAAATTTTCTTCTCAAGAAGGAGATTCAGCCAGAGAAATACCAACATTTTATTTAACAATAAATTATTTTTTCCCAAAGATAAAGGGCATTTTAATAACCATATTAAATGGAGTTATAGATCACTGCTACATGAGTATCATCAACAAAATAATCACTAAAATTTCATATTTTGATTTGTTTTGATTTAAAAATATTTGGTAATATAGTATGCTCTTAACATTCAGTCATTTGATTTGATGTCTCTTACATCATATAGACTTCTAGCTGCTTGAGTGATTTAAGTACTCACATTTATTAAACTAAGGCTATGCTGTGAAAAACTAGGTTAATATTATTTCTTATTCTGCATTTCTGAATATAAAATTGATGGGTTCAAAATTTCACCGTATCCCTTATTTTCTGGAGCTATTCCTTTGTGAGTTGGTTTTGTTTTTTTTTTTTTTTTTTTTGTTCTTAATGAGAAACTATCCAGTACTTTAGTCATTACTAACAAATGAAAACCTGAATCTGGAGGCAAGTGTGAATGTTTTGCTAGAAAGAACACGGGGAATCTTATGCAACAATCTCTACTGCTCATTTTCAGACACTCTCTAAGTCTCTCCGCACTTAGTTATGTCTGCAAAATCCATAAAATCTCCTTGTCACGTCAATTTCTTCAATAGTCTATCTCTAGTATGAGCCTAACGTGTGAAGTGAAACTATATCTTAAATAAATTTTTTTTTTAGTGTACTACAGATTGAGGTGATTGATACTCTTTTCCACATCAAAGCACGTTCCGCTGGGGTAATTTGTCTCTCCAAATCCTGCTCACAGTCTCTTCTATTAGTAAGATTTCATTGCCTGAAAAGTTTTCTAAAATATGCATATAGATCAATTGTTTATTTTTTCTCCATTATCTAACATCATTTCTATTGAAGTTAATTTTCTCTTTCAGAAAACTTGCCTACTATGTTTAGGAACATAATGACTAATTTGGATGTCCTACTACCAGGAGAAAGCGACCCAGTAAAAGTTAAGATTTCAAAATAAGACTGAATTTTAATTAGACTTGATATCCTCTGTGTTTATGAAATTCACTCTACTGCTGAATCTACAGCCAGTTAAAGGCTTCTCAGCATTATTGAGGAACCTCAAGAACAAGGGACCTGTGCTAGCCATGGTTATGTCATTTCTGCCACAGGGAGGAAAAGGTAGGAAGTTGCATAGAAGACCATGGAGAACAGGTCCGTCTGTTCTTGCTGACTTCCAGAGGCTGGGAAACATTGAAAGTCACAATCAGTGCTACTGCTGGGAAAGATAACTGTGCCAAATATTAGTTAATAGCTCACAACTATTTTTTAGTGACAGCAGTATTACTTAACTTGACATCCCAGACCTTTGGCTCAGACGAAGTAGGCAGTCTGACTGTAGCAATTTCACTGCCACCAGCAGCCTGCTTCCCAGAGATGATGCCTCTTTGTTTCTGCCTGTAATTATCCCTGACCAAATAAGATTTCTTTTTTCTCCATTTTCAAACAAGAAAAGACATTTCAAAGTCATTGTCATAATCTCAGCCACTTATTCAGAAACTAGAAGGTAATCATCATTTAAGTAGCACATGTCTATATATACATACTCAAGTAGATAGATGACTTGATCTGACCTTTATTTAAAAAATAGGCAAAAATTCCTCAAAAATAAATATTCTTCCTTAATATTCAAAGGTAACAGTTTGTTTTAAGGACCCTGCAGAGATCATTTTATTTAGCCTAATATCTAGAGAGTAATTGAATTTACTTAGTAATAAACCAATAGGTTCAGATAATCCAGGCACATGTAGGTCAAAATACTCACCCAGGAACAATAAAAGCATGCCACTTCTGTTAGCTGATCCTTTAGAAGCTGTTGTGTTGTAATTTCAGGCCTGGATCTTTTGGTTTTCAATGGAATTGTTCCATTTTATCAGAGATGTAAAATTCTTTGAAATGGAAATCCTAAATCATTACCTCTTGACAGCTTCAAAGGATTGATAGCCCACTTTGAATCTCTTTGAAGTACTTATTTCAAATTAAAAAATAAGTTACCCTGAAAGAAGACAATTATACCTTGAGCAATAGACATCTTTTTTCCTTCTGAAAGGTTTCCTGGTCCATGAGCATCTTTGAAGTAGATATTGTTCACCAATTGTGCCTCAGTGTTTAACCATCAGCAGACAGTTCCTTGTAATGTAGAGCAGTAGTCTGATATTTTAATAGTCAAAGAGGAATTACAGTTAGTTTTAGTCACTGCGTACAACTTTGTTCCAAAAAATTTGGGGAGATTGGCTATTACAGTAATAACACCACAGAGATGTCTTCTAACTCTCAACTTCATCTCAGACTACGAATTATGGGTATATTTCAGCTGGAAAAGTACAATGTTTCCGTGCCTCCTGCTTTTCCAGAGGAAATGAGCTTCTCATTTGTTTACTTAATCAACAAATAACTCCTGAAATTCAAGACCAATAAGTCCTATATTGGATAAATTCATGTTCAGGGGCTGAGGTGCTGTTTCTGAAACTTATGCATCAAAACTAGAGTGACAAAATCTCAGGGTTGAATTTTTACATTCTTGATTTTATTTCAAGAAAATGGCACATGATCAAGTTAGATTTATGGGCTGTTTTCTTCTGCTTGTCTCCTGTATGTCTTGATTTTTTTTTACTCTATTTTCAGTTGTAAAATGAAAGAGTAGGTGTGAAATAAGTATAGTAAAGAAAAATCTAAAGCAAAAATTTTGAATATAATTGATAACCTTTAAATAAAAAAACAGCCCTTCCTTTTTAAAAGTTCAATATTATGATAATTTTTACATATTTTCATGATCTGGGCATGAAGGGAAAATTAATTATCTATCTGAGACAAACAGAGTTGAAGTGGTGTTTCTTCACTTTTCCCATAGTACCTGGGGAATGTTAAATATAGCAAATAGCTTATTCATTGAAATCACCGAATCACAGAATGGTTTGGGTTGGAAGGGACCTTAAAGATCATCCAGTTATATATTTTCAAACCTTCGTTGCCACAGGACGTTTTCAGTATGTTTAGAAGAGTCATCAGACTTGGCTAGACTGCAGAACACCTATCAAAGGAAGAACAGGCATGTCATCTTTCCCATGCAGGTGATATACTGTTTTCAAAATAGAGTTCATTCCAACTGATTTCCAAGTGTATGCATTTGGAAGGTTAGACTCATGACTTTCATGGCTGCCAAAAAAGGAAATAAATAAAAGAGAAAGCTGGACCCTGTATCAGGAGAATTCATGCCTCCTTAAGAGGAGGTAAGCAGCTGGCAAGCTTCAAACATACAATGATCCAGCCTCTACACAAGAAACATTATCTTGACAGTATATAAACTGTCTTTACAACCCACTCGCTAGCATTCCTTTTCAGGGGAAATTCCTAGAGAAGATGACAAAACAAAAGCCACTCAGGAGGTGTTTCATACTTCATTCTCCAAGGGGAGCAAAAGGAAAAAAGTCTCACTAGTCCAATTCTCAGTCCCACATATTTTGGTATAATTAAGTGTAACAGTATTGAGATTACTCAAATTATGCCACTATGAACTCTGCAGATCAAGAACAAAATGCGATTCAGTGTATCTTAGTCCAATTTTGCTGGTGTTGGTAATGTTAATCCACGAGATTCAGATTCCTGCTGGTTTTTTGAATTGGAAATTGATTTACTGAAACAAAACATGATTTCTTTCTAGCTGTTAAAACAGTAACATCTAAGTAGAACACGAGGAATACTTTTTTATTAAGCACGATAAGGGAAATACTTTATCAAGTGGGCTGATGTTCAAATAATGATGTCCAAATGCTGATCTTACTATTATTTCCAATAGTGACAGTAATGACTAACATAAAATGTCAGTTCAAGATGAATAGTGTGAAAGTCAAAGGAAAAGGAATCCCACAGCACAGCAGCATAGAAACTTAACATCACTTACAGGGTGCTAATTAAAAATGAACAAGAGGCAGGGGATGACATGAAGAAATGCCTTCATATTTCATTGCTTTTCCTCTTCCATACATAAAACCAAGCAGAACTATGTGAATTCAAACTTTGGATTGAAAAAAAATTGGCATGCACACCAAGTGTGTGAGCAAAATGTTACTATCAAGACATAAACCATATATTTCTCGTAATTTCTGTGAGATCCACCTTGTCTTTTTATTTGAAAAAGTCCACTAGGAGCTCCCATGGAAACACACATAATTTGCAGACTAATCAAACTGAACTTGAAATAATGAAGTTTTTTACGAATTATTTTAAGCTTGTTCAGCGGAGCTGGCAGAGAGGGGGAGATATGAGGCTACTAAAAGCTTCTTGTAAATATAATGCTATCAGAAGGGAAGGAATCTGGAGGCTGTTTCTTTGCCCTTAATAGAATACCAGTTCTCTTCTGAGTGTTATAGACAGAAATAACATATCCCTGGATGTCGTAAAAATATTTCTGAAAATCAAATCTCTGCTTACAGTATAATCCAGAGTATGGAGAGAAATCAGGAGTTATAGCAGCAAAAATTTCAAGTTACTGGGCTAAAAAATCTCTGTGTATGAGAGGGTCACTGACCTCAATGTACTGAAACCATTTAACACCTGCTAAGGGTCTGCCCTCTGTTGTCCATCTGGTCTGATTTGTAAAAAGGCACACCTATGGCTTCAGCTGTTTCAGGTTTCCTCTCATTAGGGTGTGAGTGGTGTTTTTCTTAGTTTTCAAGCCAAAAATTAGAAGGCCCACGAGACTGATAAGATGGATGCTAAGCAGTAGCTTTTTTGCTTACCAGAAAACATTTATCAGCTATAAGAATTGCAAGATATAGTGTGATAGTTTCCGGTGTGAAGTGTGGGTGGTTCCTGTAGCCTTTCTTTATTATTGCAGGTCATTCCTCTCATTCACTGGCTTTTACATAGTCCATAGTTTTCATCAGCTTTGTCAAAGTGCTTTTGAAACATGATCAAGTCTTTCTTGAAAGCCCAAAATTGTCTCCTCTCTGTAATCATCTCCTCACATACCTGAATTACCTGGCAAGTAAATACAACAAGGACAAGTGTGTTTAAAAGGATGGTTTTGCAGAGTTTTCCCAACTCTAACTCTGATTGACCATAGACAGCCTTACTTGTTAGTCACAACCTCCCTTTTTTCCCTTTTGTTTCTTTGTATTTTAGCTCAGCTGTCTCTTAAATATTATATAAAAAAAAAACATGTCCAGGTGTCTTCCTAGTGTGCCACCAAACCTATGAACAGATAGATTGCAAATGCTTTAGAAAATCACAGCAAGTAGATAATAGAAAGAACATAGCTAACTCATTTTAGCTAATGTAGGACTGTTTTCCATGATATACATTTAGGTTTTTATGTCTATCTCACATGAAATAGTTCCTGGAATAGAGTTTTCTCATTTCCTTTAGGAGACACATTCCTAAACCGATACATATTACACTTAATATTTTTCTAATATCCAACCTATACATTTGTAATTAATTTGATTCTATTACTATTGGATACATCCCTCCACACTACACCTTCTCTTTTGTACACATTTGGCAAATATCTAGAGATTGCTTAGACCAAATCTTCACTGAAGCCATGCTGATTTGAAACAGATGAGTATCTGGGCCTTTATGTCTACTAAAAAAATCACTTTAAATCTTTCCACACAGCTTAGTCTCCACAGATCTCTGTCTTCCTGCTGCTACTTTCTTGACTGTTTTAATATTTTTAAAATATTTTGCTTTATTTTATTTTATTTTATTTTATTTTAATTTTATTTTATTTTATTTTATTTTTTGCAGGTAGGCAGAATAAAGCACAGAAAAAAAAGCACTAGTCCAGATATGGTAGCTCTTAGGTAATAAGGACTGGAGCTTTCCTCTCTCTGTTCTGTTCATGTGACACCTCTCTTAACGTAAGATACCGTACATTTTTTTTTTAGCTGCCATTTTCCATATCCTAACCTTGTCTGTTATTAGAATTCCAAGTGGTATTTTTAACTGTATTTCTCTTCTGAATTTCTCTTTCCCTTGAATAGTTGCGGTTTGGAATTTTTACCTCCCAGGTATAATACAACAAAGCATCATTTTTTTCTGCTCTGACTTGTAATTTTTTCTAAGGTGGGCAACATATGAATTCATAAACCTGGGGCAAATCAAGATTTACACAAGAGTTGGTGCATGCATGTATAATGTATAATGTAGCCATGCTGAAACTGTTGCAGGGATATGACTCTTGATGAATGAGGTCTAAATTTGGTATGCTTCAAAATGCCTTCTTTCAGTTTATGTTCAACACATTTCTCACACTTTGAATGCACAGATTGCTCAGTTGTATCCAGCTGCCGCGACGGAATTATGTCCAGATAAAGGGCAACGGACTTTGCTTCTCCCTGTGTATAGGATAAATACTTACCAATCCCTGTAATTGTTAGTGCCAAATTTTAATAATTTCTTTTGTTTAAATTTTTCTGGTTTTATTTTATCCCATTAAGCAATAGCCCGTTGATTTTTAACAGACTTCATGACTCACTGTATGTAATGTTATCCATTTGTTTTTCTTTTAAAGCAACATATAGTGTTCCACATACTGAGTACATAGAGTATCTCTGATATATTTTTTTGACAGTCGAGTTTAACCTTACTCTAAGTTTAGAATTTCTGGTCCTGTTCAGCTGACTCTTATGGCCTTGAGATATCTGGCAAAGACCTCAGGTACAACCTAACTCACTTAAGGCATAACATGATCTGAGCCCAAGCAGCGCTGACTGGCAAGGTCATGACAATAACTATTAGTGTAATTGGTCCTAAAACACAGTCATGAATCTCGTCCTCGTTGTGTAACAACTGCAGTTTTTAAACTTGGCTATCTGTCCTGGGGGAGAAGAATGATGGATGCTAGATCCCTGCAGGAAAAATTAACTTTCAGGTAAGATTTCCGAGGTACAGATATGTTCTTATAAGTCTCCCTGAATCTCCTAGGACTTTGGAAGCTGCTGCAGGATCAGAGTTCTCAGCTTCTCAGAAATGCAGATAAAATTGAATTTTGTGGAAGTAACAGAGCAAGGACTGTAAAAGAAGGAGGATGATATGACTGGAAGTAAGAATATGTAAATCAGGAGCCCTAAGAAAGAGCTGAGAGGAGCAATTTGGGTTCCTGTGAAGGTGAGGGAAAGCTAGGAAACAACAAAAGGAGTTTCAAGGAAGAGGGAGACTGGTAGAATTTAGTAGCATTTTAAGGGACTGCAAAGAAATTTAAAAGTATTTCAATTATTGGAAATTATCTTTGACATTCTTTCCCATTCTGCTTTGCCATTGCCCTCTCCACTTCCCCAGTTTCTTTCAGGAACAGGATTTTAACTTGCGCAGAGTTTTCTTTCCAGGATCCACTCTCTCTCTTTGAAGTAGCCCTTTATTCACCGTACCTTCACTTTCTGGACTGACAGGAGGCCAGACGTAGAAAGGAGTAGTAAGATCTGCTCTAACTGAGCAGAAGAGAAAGAGACAGAGAAAGGGACAGAAGTGGAAGTCTCTGCTCCTGAGGTTGCAAGGCCTGAAGAGAGAGGCTGAGAGCATCTGCTGCAGGCTCCATATGGGGTTGCATCCTCACAAAAATAGCCATGATTTCACAGCTGCTGACAGTGACAACAGGAGCAGCTCTTGGGGAGCAAGAGATCAGCTGTTTGGATCACACATGACTTGAGTAGTCAGTGGAAAGAAACGCCTGCCTGTTCTCTTATTGTCGCGGTCTCTTTTCATGCCACATAGAAACTGAAATTCAAATGTAAAAATGTTACAGTATCTTATTTTTTTTCCCTGTCTACTGTGAAAATTTTCAAGTATTATAACCTAGACCCCAGTTTCATTGTATGAAAACTATTTGACTCATAACCTTAAGAAATGGTGTGTAAATGGTGCAAGGATAAATAGCCACGAAATAGGTCATTGATCAGCAGAATACAAAGGGCATTTGGAGTTAGTATAGGGGTGTTTGCTTTCAGAAATACCAGGTAACGCTTATCTTATATTTCAGAAGCATGCTATTATAACAATGTTTGAAGATGTAAATAACTCAAAGAAGACTTGAAAATAGCAGTTGTGTACTGACAGCGTTTACTTTTCCTGCCTTTAACGTATCTGGGCCTGTATTTAACTCTGTTTATGTTGTATGCAATGTTGGCCCAGCACTGCTAAATTTCTACTTCTATTCACAGTTTTTGCTGTTATGTTCTTCCAGTATCATTGGTCTCACTGTTACAGCCTGTATGGAAGAAATCATACAGTTTTGTTTATGTTTCACAGCTCGGTAGTCATAGTTATTGTATAACTGCAGGGTAAAAGCCTGAGGATAATTCTCAGAATAATCTTTTTTTTTTGGAAACTTTACTGCATTGCTAACTCTAATTCTTGTACACATTTTGCAAGGTGTTGTAACTGAGAAGTTACCAGACAAATGGCTGACTGAAGATAATCTCAGGCATAAAAACCACAGGACTTGAAGGGCATTCCACTATTAGCAATCCAACCCTGCTACTGCAAACAACTGCTTTAAGTCTTTCCTTTTCTTTTGCGTTCTCCTAGAGTGTTCATTCACAGTCCGCTTAAGTAATATTCCTCTTCATTACCACATTTCCACACTGTTTATTATTTCAAATAGCCCAAAGATATTTTGGTAAAAAGAGCACTACTGTGTATGTCCATTCTTAGAAGCGCAAATGCTTTTAGTTCCCTGTCTCTGAGGAATTATTTTGCCTGCAGCATTTCTAAGTCACAGAGGTCATGCATAAAGTTTTATCACACTGAACTATACAGTTCAAGCAAGACTAAAACACACACTGACAAAAACAAGCCTCATCCCCCATCTGCAATGATGAGCTTCATTGAGTATGTTACAAGCTTCCTCATTTTCCATTCAGTAAGAGCCAAGTATCGTTAATCTACTGAGTTGGAAGTCACCTCACATACTAACAACTCTTCTGATCCTCTGACTTATAAACAGCTTTACTCATTTTCTAGCATCATCCCTTGTGAAGTTATAAAGATGCTCTGTACTGGCAGAACTTTCCACTGCAGATCTATATTATTCTATTAATAAGGATATATATTTAAAAAATAAACTAATTTAACTGAGTTAATAATATCTGTTTTGCTTTTTGTTATAGGCTGAGACCTTTACTTATATAAATTGGCATAGAAGAATGTAAATATTAATTGAAAAATATAATGTCAAGCAATAAGAATCTCATTTCCTGGTTTGTTTTGTGTGTTGTTGTTTTTTTTTCTTTTTGGTTTAGGTTTTGGGTTTTTTTAAAACTTGTGATTCAAGACAGGGATCATGAAATCCATTATCCATATGATAGTTGTTTCAATGCAAAGATACACGGGTGGGAGAGCCGGGAGGGAACTTTCATCTCCTCAGAAAATTTCCATTAGTTTTCTGATTAATTTTTCCTAGGCATCCTTTGTTCTCATCTCTCCTACTGCTTTTGTAAATATGAAGCGGAAAGCTAGACTCAGTTGTCCCAGTGGCAAAGCAAATCTTTCACATGAAAGTTCCTGAAGGTCTAACAAAAGGGACTTACAGTGGAAGTTCACTGGCAGAGTTCTTACCAAGGCAAGCAAAAAGTGCAAATAGTATTTCTGCTTAGCAATTACAAATTTAAAAGGAAAACATTTACCAAGTAATACACAACTAAAAAAAAGAAAAGTCTTGTTCTCTTTAAAATATGTTTTAACTGACAATAGCCAGTCAAAATATTAAAAAAGAAAAAATGAGAGATAAAAAAATTATTGATTTTAGTCTTTTGCTTGATTTCATCTCAGAAAAAAAGCTAATCACTAATAAATGTTAGTATTCACTTTAATGAAGGACAATGTCATTATTTGTTTCTAAATCATCAAGATATTGTGCAAGGGATGCATACAACAGGTTTTGGGTAGTTTGAATCAAATGCAGAGATTAAGCTTACAACTGCCTATTGAAGATCCGATTCAGTAGCTCTTCTCATATCCTGGACATGTAACAAATCTTGTTCATATATGCAGTGTACACACGCTTCAGGAAAGAGTTAAAGGACAATATAGCTACTTCCTCAATAAAACTTCAGGCTTGCCATTAGTGCAAAGCGTGTGTTGGAACGTGATGTTTCTGTTGTGACAAAGTTTCTGCCTGCATTTCCTCTGCTGCTTTTTCTGTGGGCGCCTCTGCTATTGCTGTTCCCTGGGGCCATGAAGTGTGTGAGAGTCAGCCTTATTCTAAGGGGGCATAAGCAGCCCGATTTCAGTGACCAAGAGAGTGGGAGGCTGTTGGAAAAGGTCACTAAGCACTTCCAAATGCTGCCAATTAATGTGTTTGGTGGATTGTGCTAAGGAGTATGGAATACAGTAGGAAATCCCACATCTTGTCAGTTCAATACTGCAGGCTCAGTGGTCACTCAAACTAGCTTGTATAATACAAAGCTGTCAAGAGTTTAGAGGTTGGCAAGTCTGCTTTCTTTTTCAGCTCAAACTTAACATCACATTTATCCCATTTCATAGAATCATAGAATTGTCAGAGTGGGAAGGGACTTTAAAGATCATCTTGTTCCAATGCCCCTGCCATGGGCAGGGACACCTCCCACTAGATCAGGTTGCTCAGAGCCCCATCCAGCCTGGCCTTAAAAACTTCCAGGGATGGGCCTTCCACCACCTCTCTGGGCAACCTGTTCCAGTGTCTCACCACCCTCACGGTGAAGAACTTCCTCCTAATGTCCAGTCTGAATCATCCCATCTCTAGTTTTAATCCATTCCCTCTAGTCCTACCATTACCTGATATCCTAAAAAGTCCCTCACCAGCTTTCTTGTAGGCCCCCTTAAGATACTGGTAGGCCACTATAAGGTCTCCTCGGAGCCTTCTTTTCTCCAGACTGAACAACCCCAACTCCCTCAGTCTGTCCTCATAGGAGAGGTGCTCCAGCCCTCTGATCATCCTCGTGGCCCTTCTCTGGACACGTTCCAACATGTCCATATCTCTCTTGTAGTAGGGGCTCCAGAACTGGATGCAGTACTCCAGGTGGCATCTCACGAGAGTGGAGGGGGAGAATCACCTCCCTCGACCTGCTTGCCATGCTTCTCCTCATGCAGCACAGGATACGATTGGTTTTCTGGGCTGCAAGTGCGCACTGATGGCTCATGTTGAGCCTCTCATCCACCAGCACCCCCAAGTCCTTTTCTTCAGGGCTGCTCTCAAGCCAGTCACTGCCCAGACTATATTGGTGCTTGGGATTGCCCCGACCCAGATGGAGGACCCTGCACTTGGCCTTGTTGAACTTCATGAGGTTGGCATGGGCCCACCTCTCCAGCCTGTCAAGGTCCCTCTGGATGGCATCCCTTCCCTCCACCATGTCAGCCGCCCCACACAGCTTGGTGTCATCGGCAGACTTGCTGAGGGTGCACTCAGTGCCACTGTCCATGTCGCTGACAAAGATGTTAAACAAGACCGGTCCCAGTACTGATCCCTGAGGGACTCCACTTGTCACTGGCCTCCACTTGGACATGGACCCACTGACAGTCACTCTTTGGGTGTGGCCGTCAAGACAGTTCTTGATCCACTGAATTATCAGTCCATCAAACCCATATTTTATCAGCTGTGAGACTAGGATGTCATGCGGGACAGTGTCAAAGGCTTTGTTCAGGTCCAGGTAAATGACGTCAGTTGCTCTCCCCTTGTCTATTGCTGTTGTGACCTTCTCATAGAAGGCCACCAGGTTTGTCAGGCAGGACTCGTCTTTGGTGAAGTCGTGTTGATTGTACCCAATCACCTCTTTGTTATTCTTCTGCCTCAGCAGTGCCTCCAGGAGGATCTGCTCCATAATCTCACCAGGTATGAAGATGAGACTGACTGGCCTATAGTTCCCTGATTCCTCCTTCTTTCCCTTTTTCAAAATGGGGATTTTGTTTCCCCTTTTCCAGTCAGTGGGGACCTCACCAGACTGTCATGACTTTTGGAATATAATCGAGAGTGGTTTAGCAACCTCATCCGCCAGTTCCCTCAGTACCCGTGGGTGTATCCCACCGGGTCCCATGGAGTTTTTTGTCAGCTCTGTGATGTTTTCAATCTAAAGCACTGTTACTATGTCTCTCTGACTCTTCAATCTCCATTCCCATGATCACATTCATTCATATCAACAAAATCTTTTTTTTCATATATACATGAAATACAGAATTATAAGCTCTATTTGATACTTCCTGCAATAATTGTATCTTGTCAAAGGTCAATGACTGACTGTCTTCTAAATGAGGCACTGTTGGGAATGATGTCACAACATGTTGGTCTGAATTCTGTTTACTGGAAACTTTTCATGAAGATCTGAAACTGTGTGGCAAACCTGGATGGTTGTAATGGACTTCCTATAATGGCACTGAATTTAACCTCGAACTTTGTTTTTCCATTTGCTTCTGTAGGTGTTTAGATATCCATGATGTTTTTAATGATCACAACCATAGGTTAAAGTGGAAATATTAGAGGATGAAGATTTATGCTTTGTTCTTTAAGACCAAAACCTTTTGAAATTGGTGTATGAAGCTGTCAGCAAGCTAATTTGTGATGTTATTTCATTCTGACTTTTCCCATTATGGATTGATTCACCTCTTGGTCTTCCATATCGCTTACGTAACACCTGAATGGAGAATTGCAGCCATCCTTGTTTGTTTGTGTCGAAATAAATTACTAAAATCATCCTTTTTGGAACAATGAACAACCTTTGGATCTCTGTTTTCATTCTGGTTCAACTGTCATTCGAAAAGATCCCATCAACTATAAATCTAAATCCTCCCATGTGCTGTAAAACCATGAAATGTCTGGGCTATATCTGTGCTTTTTCTCATCATTAAGTCAATGGAAATGCCAAACTGGAGAAGTGAAGGAATTCACCCTTGTTTGAAAAGGACAACATAGCAAAAGAGAGAACTGCTATGCAGTTTAAATTAACAACTTAAGCCTTCTTTTACTTAGACTGTGCAAACTACATCTTGATATAAAGGCTTAATGTTGTTAAATATTTTTACTGGCATTCTGCAACACTTCAAACAGTATGAAACTTCAAGAAAATGAATCCACACTCAGTCTGGCATCTAAGCACATCAAGTGGTCTAACCACAGTCACATTTTTTGTAGGCATCATGGAAAAGGAGAATTTTAAGTAATGTTTTGGAGGTGGATAATGAAGTGACATTGTGGGAACACTTTCTACGCATCAAGAGGTAGCAAGAAACAAAGTACAAAGGCTTTTGTTCAGGAAGAAAACAGCATATGGCTAGTGGAGAGATGTCACGATGGAAGAGAGGCCACATTCTCAACAGTAAGAGAGAGCTGATAGGCAGCGTGGGGCTGGAACAGAAAGATTTCGAAAGCGAACACAAATTACTTTTGCAAGATACGATAGCCAATAGACGGTCAGTGAAATGATGTGAAGAAGAGGTTAGGTTTTTGAAGGAGGAATATTTTGACAAAAAGAAATGTGAGCAGACTCCAGGAGCCCCAGTCCCCTCTGGGACCAGTTTCAGTTTCCTGCAATGTGATATAAGATCTAGGTCTTTCCGTAGGTCCTACGGTGAGGAAAATAAATAAATAACTAAATAAATTAAAGAAAAAAATTAAAGGGTTAAAAAATGCCTATGAGAGACAGATAAACATATCTTCTGTGTTCCACCTGAGCTGAAATTTGCACAGCCCAAGTGCTATCAAAAAACCTATCAAAACCTGATTTTTTAATTTTTTTCCAGAATATTAACACTTTAATGACAAGGATTCTCCATTCTTCATTCTCAGTTAAACTTTTAGGTCAATAAGTTAAAAGTTAATTCCAAATTGGTGGTTTGGGTATAGAGAAAGACTAGGCAAGAAAAACGGAACATAGGTTTGTTTACTTCACTCAGGCACTGAGAATTAGAAATGGCTACTATTTATCAACAATACTTTACAACCTGCTGTCAGATATTGCACAATGTAAGTATTGGTACAACTTAGAATCATCGAATCATAGAATCAATCATAGAATCATAGAATGTGTTGGGTTGGAAGGGGCCTTTAAAGGTCATCTAGTCCAACCCCCCTGCAGTAAGCAGGGACATCTTTAACTAGATCAGGTTGCTCAGAGCCTCACCAAGCCTGGCCTTGAATATCTCCAGGGATGGGGCCTCCACCACCTCTGTGGGCAACCTGTTCCAATGTTTCACCACCCTCATTGTAAAGAACTCCTTCCTAATATCTAATCTAAACCTGCCCTGCTCTAGTTTAAAACCATTGCCCCTCGTCCTATCACTACATGCAGCCCCTCCCCAGCTTTCTTGTAGGCCCCCTTCAGGTACTGGAAGGCCGCTATAAGGTCTCCCCGGAGCCTTCTCTTCTCCAGGCTGAACAACCCCAACTCTCTCAGCCTGTCTTCATAGGAGAGGTCCTCCAGCCCTCGGATCATCTTCGTGGCCCTCCTCTGAACCCGCTCCAACAGGTCCATGTCCTTCTTGTGCTGAGGGCTCCAGAGCTGACACAGTACTGCAGGTGGGGTCTCACGAGAGCAGAGTAGAGGGGGAGAATCACCTCTCTGGATCTGCTGGCCACGGTTCTTTTGATGCAGCCCAGGATGTGGTTGGCCTTCTGGGCTGCAAATGCACATTGTTAGCTCATGTCCAGCTTTTCATACACTAGTACGTCCAAGTCCTTTTCTGTAGGGCTGATCTCATGATCTTCCCTTTCTCCAAATAGTTAAATTTTGATAGTTATAGTGTACATTGATTTGAGTATGTGAGTTTAGGCTTCACCTAAAGCAGTGTCTCATACAGTGGTTCAGGTTAAAAGCAGCCAGCATGCAGTGCACATCCAACAGGAACAACTGCATTCCTAAGGCAGCTACACCACACGCAGAAACAAATTGTTGCATTAGTGGGATGAAACTTGTGAAACTTATCTTCTTTCAGATACTGATTCTTTCTCTCTTGATCCTATCACCAGAGTAACTCTAACTTTACATATTATCTTCCCTCTGTCAGTCTACTAGACTATTTCTAGTCTAAGGTATATGCTAATTGGTCAATTGAATATTCAATGGCTGAATTCTGACTACTTTTCCCTCAGTGAGTTCAGTTGTGTGCAACAACCTGGCCCCTCCTCACATTTTTATGAAATTTAAAGCATATATACTTTTAGACTCTACCTGTCTTTAAACCAGGACTAAAAGTGGTCAGATGGTTCAAAAGCTGTTCGGAGAACAGAGGAACTGTCACACAGACTGAAAGACAGACAAAGCCATGACTGTGTTTCTGGGCACTAGCCTAGGGTAAGAGCCAAGATGCACCAGGTCACCAGCATTTCAAGGAGCTTCTAGGACAGCAGAATTATGCAGTCTTGCAGGTCTGTGGTATTCTTGTTAGCATTATATTCTAATTTTATCACAGCATTTTTTTGTGCTGCTATTTGGCAAGAACACCTTCGCTAGGGAACACATGGTGTGATGTTATCACACTATCACAAGTTTTAAAGCATTGACACCAAGTATAATAATAGGTTTATGCATGTATGTTCACACTTTATATCTGCAGACTGAATTCCAGCCAAATTATTTCCACGCGGGTTGCAATTTCTACTAGTAGGATGGAAAAACTAATAATGGTTATTCTCTGAAGAGGATACTAAAATTGGATTGTTGTTACCTTAATAATGCCAGTATAGGTGATGCTTAGGTTAGCTCAGAGGGGAAATAAGTTGCTCTAATGTAAAGTAACTTTTCCTCTGACACATCCTATCATTGAGTGCATAAGCCACTATATTGAATACGCGGATTTTGAGGGAAAATAAGAAAGCATAAGCAAAAATATTCTCTTGCTACTCATAATATCAAACTAATCATTAACGAATGTGTCCTAATAATTTCCTTGCTATGATGGAGACAGAAGATCAATAGGACGTAAAAACAGTCCCAGAGGTTATAGGAATTGACTCTTTGCCACTTTTTCAGAGATTATCCCCAGGAAGAAGATTTAGATTTGGACTTTACATGTTTATGTTTTGTAAGCAGAAGTTTGAACAGCTTTTTAGATTGCTGTTGACAGCTTTCTTCATAGAAATGGGGAATTTTTCAGTGTAATGCTTCTCATCACAAAATACCAACCCTGTGGGGAAACCAGACCAAACCAAAACATCCTACTTTTTTTTTTTATAATCTCCTAGTTTCAATTAAGCTTTCATATAGAAAGATATTTCAGACCAGACCGGATTTTAAAAACAAAAGCAGGCAGAACAAAGTTGGGCAGAACAGAAGCTCCTAGAGTAATGGAGAGTGTTGTAGTTAGGTCACTCACCTAGGAACAAGGAGATTAAACTTAAATTACTGCTCTGTGGGAGTCACTTCAAGGATTTGAATCTTGTTCTTTGTAGGTGGGTGCCCTAGTCACTGAGCTATTAGCTGTGTTCTCTCTGTCACTGTTGACGGAGATGTCCTTCTATGTGCACATAATTAAAGATTTGTTGAGAAAAAAAATGTACATTTCCATGAATTCATTTGTGTAAATTCAGTTTAAAAAGCCTCATCTAAATATTCACAGCTGGCTCTGCATTGATGACCATCAACCCAGCACTTTCCTCCATTTAAATAATTTTTCATTACCTCCACCTTCACTGAAGGCTCTGTTTTGCATTACAGCCATATTACTAGCACAGGTAACCGAGTTGAAACAGTGAGCAAACCCTCATGAGGATGCACTTAAAAAGTATATAGCCCTGCTTCTGAAAACAATGCCAATATTCAGTGTAACCTCACTTATAGGGTTATGCAAAGTATATTGTGGTCTGCTCAGTGCTGGAAGGATTTACTGTATCAGTCAGACTATAATCACCTAAAAATCAAACTTCCAGGTACTGAACTCCTTCAGGTGTAAAAAGGAGAAAAGTCTACAAACAAAAACATTGGAAAGTACTGATATATCAGTGTGATAAATGAAATCAATTAGAAGTAACTAATCAGATCTTCTTTGACTAGACAGTGGTTGATACTTTCAAAGAAATCCCAAGAAATACTATTATCAACAACTATAGAGCAAATGATTGCAAGATAAGTTTCTTCATTGGTTAGGAATGGCTTTGTTGCTTAAAACATGAGAGCTTTCTTTCTCAGTTAACAAATGTAAAGAGCTTAAATTCAGCAATCAAACCATTTCATTTCCATCTAAAATGTCAAACTCTTTCATGTATGCTTTAAGAAAAAGCCTCTAACATTCGAAATAGGCATTTCACTCCAGACAAAAAACCCAAACAAATATTGTAATATTGGGACTGCTGAAATGGCAGAAATTCACATTTTTAGGCAGATCTATGTATAAGATTCTGTTTTTATACCCTCTCTTAGACTGACTGTTTCCTTGATTCCTGTAAGAGATTAGCCATTGGCAGATTGTGAAGACATTAGGCAGAGAATGCATATGGATTTAGAATATATGTATTTAATGAGAATCTAGATCCTAAAGCACATTTTTAAGCACTTTTTGAAAATATTTGGCTACATTTTGAATAGTGCCAATCATGCATGTCCCCATTTGGCCTTACTAATTTTAAGAATTATAGAGCTCATATAGTTTCACCAAAGTATTTGCAGAAGTATACATTCAATACAGTATGTTTGGTTTAGTTTATATGTCTTTATATTTGTAAAATATTTTCCTGACACATTATACCCTGGTATGATTCCCATTATAATCAACTTTTTTTTAAATTTAAAAATTTTAAAAATTAAATATAGAACAATTATGTCCTATTTTGGATGCAGTTCATGTGTTCCATTAGTTTTAGAAGATGTCTCTGTTACTTCTATAAATTTGTTCACTTCCACGGTTGACCTTACATAATCTAGATGCTATTTGATTCAAAGCTGTAGCTTTCGGTTCCAAAATTCCACTTCCCTCATTTGCAACAGATTTCTTCTCTTGTACAATTTATTTGGTGTTATTTTTTTGCAAAGGTTGAATTTTTAACTCCATGTTTGCATGCAACATGGCATTGCTGAATTTGGCATTGTTGTTTACAACTGTGGAAAATCTTTTGGGAAATGTGCATCTCATCAATAGATTGGCAGGTGACCATTTTCAGTGAAGTAAAATGTGGGCTTGCGTTGTTGCTGATTGCTTTTTTCCAGCCTCCTTTTCCCCCTCATTCTCTTCTTTTTTTGTGTTGTGCCATTTGCTTGGAAGTAACAGTGCCATATTTTAATTAAAATGTTGATGGAAATGTTTCAAGCTTGCTTTTGAAACAGTGACTCATTGTAAACGATAACTGTTGTCAGCAACCCATATTCTTTGCCAATAGATTTCATACGGAGTATTGCTGCTTTGATACTCAGCTTCACAGTAATGTCCAAAAAAATGGTAATGTGGTTAACAAAAACGTGTAAAACACTTCTTCAAAGTAAGTCTCTGTTCTGGACTAGTCATGTTTATTCAACAGAAGGTAAAAATTAGGAGACCATATTACTGGTTTACTTTGTATTAATCCAGCTCCTAAAGACATCAGTTAGAATTCAGGCACTGCTGTGCTAAGCACTGCACAGAGACTTCACTTACGTGTTGTTCACTGTAGCTAGAAACACTAGTGTATTTCCATATGCATAGGTATATAATGTACAATAGAAGTCTACTACTCCGAGGGAAGGATAAGCATAAAATAAGCGTAGGTGTATGATAATATTCTGTACTGATTTTGGCTGGGATAGAGTTAGTTTTTTTCACAGTAGCTTATACTGTGTTATGTTTTGTATGTGTGACCAAAACAGTGTTGATAACACACCATTGGTTTAGTTATTGCTGAACAGTGCTTACACACCATCAAGGCCTTCTCTGTTTCTCAAGCTCCCCTGCCAGCAACCAAAGGGATATTCCATAACATGGCATTGTGTTCAGTAATAAAACTGATGGAAAGAAAGAGGAAGGGGGGAAGTTCAATGTTACAGCATTTGTCTTCCCAAGTAACTATTAAGAGTAATGAAACCCCGCTTTCATGGAAATGGCTAAACATCTGCCTGCCAATGGTGAGTAGGAAATTAATTCCTTATTTTGCTTTGCTTGCATATGCAGCTTTGCTTTACCTATTCAACTGTCTTTATTTCAACACACAAGTTTTCTCACTTTTACCCTTCCAATTTTCTCCCCCATCCCACTGGAGGGAGTGAGTCAGCAGCTGTGCGGCACTGAAATGCCTATCAGGGTTGACCCACAACAAACTCATACTCACAGAGGAACTCATTGGCAATGACAAGGTTGAAGGCAGCCTTGGCTGCAGTGACCATGACAGTTCAGTATCCTGACATGAGGGAGCAGGGCAAAAAGCAGGACCACAGCACTGGACTTCAGGAGAGCAGGCTTTGGCCAGTTCAAAGATCTACTTGGAAGAGTTTCATGGAAAAAGTAGGGAAGAAGGACCCAAGAAATCTGGTTAATATTCAAGGATTGCCTTCTTCTGAAGGGAAGAGGGAACCAAGAAATCTGGTTAATATTCAAGGATCACCTCCAAGCTCAAGAGTACTCCATCCCACCAAGTAGAATGTCACGCAAAAATGACAGGATGCTTACATGGATCAACAAGGAGATCCTGGCCAAACTCAAACACAAAAATGGAGTATAGAAAAGGTAGAAACAGGGACAGGTGTCCTGGAAAGAATACAGAGACTCTGTCTGAACATGTGGGGATGAAGTTTGGAAAGCCAAAGCCCAACTGGAACTGAATCTGTCCAGACAAGTGAAAGACAAGAAGGTATTCTATAAGTGCATAAGTGACAAAAGGAAGACCAGGGAAAATGTAGGCCCACTACTGAATGGAGCAGGGAACCTGGTGATGCAGGACATGGAGAAGGGTGAGGTATTGCATCCCTTCTTTGTCTCAGTCTTTACTACTAAACCCAGCCTTCAGGAATCCCAGGCCCCAGAGACCATGGGGAAAGTCTGGAGCAAGAAAGACTTACTCATGGTGGAAGAGGATCAAGTCAGGGAATACTTAAGCAAACTGGACTTATATAAGTCCATGGACCCTGATGGAATGCCCCTAGAAGTTCTGAGGGATCTGGCTTATATAATTTCAAAGCCACTGTCATAATCTTTAAATGATCAAAGCAACTGGAAGAGGTGTCTGAGGACTGCAGGAAAGCAAATGTCACTCCTATCATCAAGAAGGGAAAGAAGGAGTATACAGGGAAATACAAGCCAGTCAGTCTCACCTCAGTCCCTGGTCAGGTGATAGAGCAACTAATCCTGGGAAACTTTTCCAGACAAATGAAAGACGAAAAAGTCATTATGGGTTCATGATGGGGAAGTCATGCTTGACCAACTTGATAAGCTTCTACAATGACCTGACTGGCCTGGAAGATGAGGGGAGAGCAGTGTCTATTATCTACCTCGACTTCAGTAAGGCTTTTGACAGTCTCCCATAAGATCGTCATAAACATATTGATGAAGTACAAGCTGGGTGAGCAAACAATATAGTGGGCTGAAAACTGAATGAAGAGTCACGCTTAGAGGGTGGTGATCAGTGGCACAAAGTCTAGCTGAAGGCCAGTGACTCTGCCTGCCTGCCTTCCTTCTTCCTCCCTGAAGCTATTCAGTAAATGTGGAAGACATTTGATAATGGTTTCATTCAAACTGAAACTACAAAAATTATAATAATGGGTTGGTTAACCACCTGAGCATGAATAAGGTAGCAGAAGCCATATCTGAATGGATGACAAACCTAAGATAAATTTGGGGAAATGTTAGACATCTGTTTGAGAAACAGATTTTATTCTTCTTCTGAACTTCTGCCAAAGTAAAAATGTGGATCTGCTTTCATTATAGGCTTAGACTATAGTTCAGGTCTGTTCTTATTTCGTGATTCAGACATTTATAAATATAAACCTTTCTAGTCTGAATAATAAAAACTCATGGAAGTGACATAGAAGTAAAGAGAGATGGAAAGATCATGTGCCTGAACTGGAACGAGAAGTGACCCATCCGAACAAAAATACATCATGTGTTTAATGAGGGAACTCAGCAGAATTGTGTGTGAGGTCATCCTTTACAAAGTAATTTTGAATAATTTTGAACACAGAAAGCTTAAGGAAGTTTTGTACCATCCTCTGTAAATTTTCTCCAGCTTCTTTTAAACATTCAAATCAAATCTATAAAACTTACAAAATCCTGGCCTTATTGTATTTGTATTTTTAATAATGTATTATTTGTGTGTATCTATCTGTACACCTGAAGACAGACTAAAATTTCTACAATCATGTTATTTCTTTTCAAAATGCAGTGTGTTGCCAGCAGACACCAAACTCTCCAGTGTTCTTAATAAGAGTATATCAGGCTTACTATTACTCCTATCTTCTCTATCTTCATATCAGGTTAATTGGTTTCCTTTAATTTCCTATGTGAAATAAAGTAACTTCCCCATCAATAGGTGTCTAAGATCTAGTTTGTGCCTCTGCCTGATGCTTTTCAGTGTTCTTAAAAATTGTGTACTTTGTTAAATAAAAAAGAAGAAATAAAAAAGTGTTTGGCTCTGTTACACTATTGTACCTTGGCAGCACCTTTCCCATTAGTGTAATATTAGACAGCTACAGAAGGTTTAGTACAATTGAAATCCTGGGAAACAGAAGAAATGAGCAGAGAGGGTCATGTACAACAGAAAAAGAAATATAAAACCTGAAATAAGCCAGGGACAGGCACTCAGTGAGGGTACTGAGGGGATAAAACAAAGTCCATTTTCAAAACTAATGAGAGCTGCTACACTGCTATCACTCCTTGAGGCATGGTGCACTGAGATAAAAGCTCACATGAAGACCTCTAATAGCCATATACCATTCTGTCAGTGAAATTGGTTAAAAACACTTTATTGACGACAGCTCACTCTCTGTCTTCTTCTCTTTCTCTCTGTCTCTTACACAAACATCTTTCCTGTCTATATTGGTGAATTTTCTTAGTATAAAAAGTTTGTTCTTCAGACTGTTGAAGCAATGATAAAAATAAAAAACATAAGTAGGATTATCTTCTGGTGAGATGAAATTATGAGTATATAGAAATGCATGGACACACAGTATAATGTAATGGTTCTATCCCTTTCCAGGACAAGACTGAATTCAGCAAGTGTTATGTCAGATCATCAGAATTTTAAAAAATAGAAAAGCCTATCTCTATTAATTTTATTTGTTTTATTCAAATGCAGAAGAAAATAGAATCTTTATATGATCTGTGTGCCCTTGACAAAATTTTAATTCATCATAAACAATATCTTATTTAAATCTCACCATCAAATTACAGATAATTTAAAATGTCATCATAAGCAAATTCAAGTTCTTATTGTTTCACATATCGTGCAAAGTATTAACACACCAAAAAAGCCCTATCTTAAAAGTAAAGAAATAAATATCTATTTACAGAAGGCTAGCTTACTAGAAAGTATGACTCCTTCAGATACTTCTGTTCTCCCAGGTTCCACATTCAGGTAACAACCACCATTTTTGAAGTACTTCTTAGGTCACTTTTGTGAGTATTTGCCAGCTTACTTGCAATAGATGTTGTTAATATGTAGTCAGCACTAGAGAAGTGATCTTTTCAGCAGACCGTGTTTGGTTTTTGTCCTTATAAATGTGGTGGTTATCCAAACAAGAAATGTATGTGTTGGCTCCCAACCCAGCACTGCACTTCAGTATACTTTGTCTGACAGTAGAGAACTTATTTCATTACTACTGCTGTCTTCTTTCTTTCAAGTATTACACTCTTCATCATGGGTATATTGTAAAATTTATATTTTTTTCCTGCATGAGATCAGCTTATGGCTGATGCTTATCACCTTAAATCTGATTGGGTGTACTTTGTGGGTGAAAAAAATAACTTAAATTGCAAATGCTAACAGATAGCAGATAATATTGTGTATGTGTGAGGGTAAATGACAGGAATGGAACCGTCAAACCCTTAAGAAGCAGGTTCCTAGCATATTTCCTAGCAATCAGTATAGGCTGCAAATAAATTTCAGTAAAACTTGGAATAAACAGAAGTGGCACATCCTGAATCCTCCAATTAATAAAGGAACTTGAGGTAGAACCAACAATTAGGAGGGTGATCATATGTTGTGTTTCTGCATATAGAATATTTAGATTGGGGAAACTGAGGGCTTGGAGTTTAAAAGAAGGGATCCTGGAAAGAAGTGGTGTTGGAAAGAAAAAGAAGTCTTGGAAAGGAAAAGGTGAGTATCCTGGCTGGAGGAAAGATCCTGAAATTGGAGGGGATACATGCAGACGAACACTGGAAGAAGCCCAGAGATCTTGGCCAGTAACGCAGGTGGCTGGTAACTGTGAGCATAGGCACAGCAGCACCCAACATGACTGTGCCCAGTGTTCCCAGACCAGCAGAAACCTCTATGCAGGGAAGGGAAGTCAAGACCTACTGAGTGCACTGCTGGGGGAGTGAGTGTGAGACATAATTGGGTAGGGTAAAAGCTCTAATCCCCAAATATATCCCATTATACAAATCTACTGGAGGTTACTGTTTATCTGTAACTGTGTCTTAATTGATAGCTCCTAGTCTACAGGGTCTCTGGTTGTCTTTCTGCTATCTTGAGCCTGTTAGTACCTCATAAGCTTAGGTCCCACTGCCATACTTACTGTTGATTAATATTTCGTGTGGCAATTGTCAGACTCAGACTTTCTTATTTGTGTATATGTTGCCTGGTCTTTGGCTTCTTTTTTGAGTGATCTGTCATTTTCTTAAATGATTATTTTCCCCATGTTCTCCTGATGGATGGCAGCAAACTACCATTTGAGCCTGAAACCTAGGGCACAGGTCCTGGTCACTCAGTGAGCTATGCTGTGGGGGAAAATTCCTTCCTCTTTGTCTTGCTTCTGCTATCAGTTTTCCTGGTTTCCTCTACTGATTTCTCATTGTTTAGAAAATAGATGGAGATAGGTGTCTTTCAATGCTGATTTTTGGTTTTGTTTTTCTTCATAGAAATGACTGCTCTGGGCTGAGCTTCCTTTTCTCAGTCTATTTACATATGCTTAGGTAAGAAAGTACTATGCCATTGTTCGTGCTATTAGAAGATCCTGCTGCTGTTCTCAGTTTCCTCAATGTGAGACCATAAACCTGCCTTTACATATTCTTCTGTCACCTGTCTTGACTGGACATAGATCCTCAGCTCAGACAATTGCAGGACAGGGTGTTGGGTCCTTAAATCATTCATTCATAGAGATACCACAAATATCCTCTTCTGGTCCAGTTTCCGACTGAAGATTTGTGAATACCTCCCAAAGTGCATGAAGAGACTTGCATCCTCACCGTTAACAAAGTGTTTCTTCCCTCTTTTGGTGGTTTTTTTTGGGCTTTTTTTTTGTTTTTTTTTGTTTTGTTTTGCTTTGGTTTTGGTTTTGTTTTTGTTGTTGTTGTTTGGTTCTGGGCCCAGGTTTTATTGGGTTGTTCTGTTTTGTTTTGTTTTGTTTGAGAAGGAAGGAAGGACAAAGAGGTGGGAGAGGAAAAAAAGAAGATAGAAATAAAGTATCTTTGTACCCAGGCATTCTCATCATACTCCAGTATGCTTGGTTTTTTCCCTATGAAGGGCTATGCCATTCAGTTCCTATTATCTTTCTTTCAGTGCATCAGTAAATAGAAAGCTTCGCTTTCTCATTGCCCTTCCTAAATGGCAGATGTTTTTTAAAGACTCATTTCTTTGTGTACTGCCTTCCATGCCTGTACAGATTTCTTTGAATGTCCGTATAACATCCCCTGTGGTCTTAGGACTTTCATAATGCCTCTTCCCTCCATTTCAAAGTGGCTTGTTATTGCTGCTAAACCACATTTTTATTTATTTTTGCAGATATCTCTAAATTACTCCCTGTCATCAGGTTTCATATACCCTTGAGAAGACTAAAGCTGTTAAAAGGATGCTCTTTAGTGATGTTATAATTAAAATCAGCATTGTAGTTGCATGCACAGATTGACTTCCTGACATCATTTTCTAATTCTTTCCTCCTATAATCTGTAATCTTTCCTCTTTGGAATTTGCTTTATGATTACTTACTGTTTTAGGAAGTCAGATCTGTGGTATTGTACTTGCCCCTTACCTTGGCATGCTGGCAACCTCAGTTGTTCAGACCTTACCCTCCTTAGAACAGTACATTTTACAAGCTCCTTAATAAAGTGGGACTTGCCTCCTACCACTGCACCTCGCTTGATCATTGATAATTTTACAACGATCACACTAAAGAAGTATATAAAACTAAAACATCAGATAATGTCACTTAGTTACAGGGATCCTAATATTTTATTTTTAAAATCACTTAGAACTAGGGTAAATGACAGCACAAGGTCAAAGACAGTGAGGTTTATATTATTCATGGTTTTGTGGAAGGCTTTAAGATTTTTAAACAATTCTACAGGAGAAACAATGAAACAATAGCTATAATTCTCAAGGGAAAATCTGAGATTTACACTCAACTAGGACACATAGTCTGTTCTAGGAGCACAGAAGAGTAAGATCCTCTGATATATAGCTCATGAGCAGCAGTTACATTACTGTTGTTCAAGGAGTCTCAACTGCAAGCATATTATCAGGTATTACATTTTCATAAATAAAAATAAATGAGATTAATAATCTAGAACCTGCTGCCCCTTTATTTCCTCTAACAAAACGTGCTTCTCAAGTTCAATTGCAATAACTATTCAACACCATGACAACATTGAGAGACATTGGCCACTGTAGACTATAGCAGAGGACAAATACTAACCAACAGAATGATTTTTTTCACAGTGGCTATGTTTCACCAAAAAAAAAAAAAAAAAAAAAAAGGAAAAAAGGAAAAAGACTTCCTATTGTAGGATAATCTGGGACAATGAAATGGTGATGAAACATGATAATTCATATTTTGCATTCAAAAAAAGAAAGAAACCCATTAGCTATTTAGAGAAGCCATGAAGAAAACAATCACTGGCCAATAGCTGCATTATTCCTTTGTTCGCTTTCTTAACATGAGACCGTTGCAGATACTTTGTGAACAGATTTTCCGTTATGTTTGAAAAATATGTACCTACATTACCAATGACAGAACATTCTAGCATAAAATGTTCATTAAATCAAAGCATCTAACTGGCCTATGGTGGCAACGTGATGGTTCTTGCCATAGTTCAGATAAGGCAAGTAATGTGAATACTGAATTTAATTCAGAGTTACTGCAAGAACATCATAAAAGGAATGCAGACTTTCAGGATGATAAGGACATATTCTAAGTTCCCAGTAAAGCAGGTATGTTAAATGTGAAGAGTAATACTGTGTTTTCTGTTGTCATCGTGCTGGGGCAACTTCAGTTAGTACATGTTCCTCTCTGCATTTTACTTACTCAGTGGTCCTCACTAGCTTCCTTGCATGCTGGTTTGGCTGCATCAGATTTGGAAGTATGGACTCCCACCTATTATTGATCATACTTCCTGTCATTAATGTCATTAATGACTAATTAGTCATTAAAGAAGTTTGGCAGAAACATGAACACCCGCTTTCTGCAAACCGCATGCACAAGTAGATCTGTGAATACGTTAGTTCCCATGGATCCTGTACACATTAAATTCATAATTTCTGTTTGTATATAGACCCTGTACTGCTAATTCAGTGCAAAGCTGTGGTACATTGTGAAATGCACCACAGCCATTTCTCTGGAAAATTTGAAAACCTGACACAAACAAGTTTTATTGGGCTACAAGAATTGGTGAAATAATACTTATACTCCAGGCTACACTTCTGGGCAGAATAGAAAATATATTTGACAAAAAAAACAGAGTATTGGCAATTGGGATTCAATAATAGCTACAGGAATGCTTTCTCAGAGACCCAGCTCACCAGAGGAGATATTTATGGCAGTGACCTCTTATCAAGTATATCAATAAACACAGCATTTTTCCAAGTTTTAGAAATCTAAATTGAACACTCTCCTTTTACCATGGGTATTTGAACTATTTTCATTCCTTCTTTCCATTAAATACTTTACCTCCAATGACATGGTAAGGATATAGGGAATATTAAGAATCACCTAAAGCATTACTGGTCTGAAAAGCAGGAAATTTCATAAGCAGCTAGCTAGGCAACTTGCTGTAATGACTAGTTAATTATAAAAGATGAGTCATTGGATCAAGGCCTTATATTTCAGATTATGACTAAACTGTGGTATGTGGATCACATCCAATCCTCTCAGCCTAGAGTCCACCTTCATCAAATCTCAGTTTTATATGTGTGAGAATGAAGTAGGTGTTAGACTGCCCCACACTTCATTTTCACAAAGAGGCCAGTTTTTGATATCACCAAATGAAAACAAGGGAAGGAAAAGGGAAAAGCAGTTATATTGGTCAAAGACATGACGCCTGCCAGTAATCATGTTGACGGGACCATGAAAAAGCAATTATGATCTTAGCATGTATAAGGTAAATTTTAGGATGCATTAGGTAAATTATACGTCACAGTTCTGGCTACTTGCATGCAGAAAAAACTAATTTGAACTGAAGGAGCGGTACAGATGAGATGATAGGGACTAGAGCAATCCTATTTTTGAAGAGTTCAAGATCATGTTTTGAATGAGATAGATAGTGTAACGGGAAAAGAATTAGCACACAAAAAAGAAGGAATATGGTCATATTAGGGAAACAATGTTGAGAATCAATTCTGACTAGCTTAAAAAGTACATCCACATGGACAGCTATGTCAATTGTGGGTATTTGTGTTGCACTAGCTAAATCACAGAATCATGGAATCATGGAATCACAGAATTCTTCAGAGTTGGAAGGGACCTCTAGAGATCATCTAGTCCAACTCCCCTGCTAAAGCAGGATTGCCTAGAGCACATTACTCAGGACTGCATCCAGGCGGGTCTTGAAAGTCTCCAGAGAAGGAGACTCCACAGACTCCCTGGGCAGCCTGTTCCAGTGCTCTGTCACTGTCACTGTAAAGTTTTTTCTCATATTTGTTCAGCACTTCCTATGTTCCAGCTTGTGCCCATTACCCCTCGTCCTGTTACTGGGAACCACTGAAAAGAGTCTGGCTCCATCCTCCTTAAACCCACCCTTTAGATACTTGTAAACTTTAATAAGGTCTCTCCTCAGCCTTCTCTTCTCCAGGATAAAGAATCCCACCTCTCTCAGCCTTTCCTCATAAGGGAGATGCTCCAATCCCTCAATCATCTTCGTTGCCCTATGCTGGACTCTCTCCAGTAGTTCCCTGTCTCTCTTGAACTGGGGAGCCCAGAGCTGGACACAGTATTCCAGTTGTGGTCTCACCAGTGCAGAGTAGAGGGAGAGAATGACCTGCTGACCACACTCTTCCCTATGCAGCCCAGAATTCCATTGACCTTCTTGGCAACAAGGGCACATTGCTTGGTCATGGATAATTTACTGTCTACCAAGACCCCCAGATCCTTTTCTTCAGAGCTGCTTTCCAGCAGGTCCACCCCTAACCTATACTGGTGCCTGACATTCTTCCTCCCCAGATGCAGGACCCTACATTTGTCCTTGTTGAACCTCATTAGGTTCTTCTCTGCCCAGCTCTCCAGCCTGTCTAGGTCATACTGAATGGCAGCACGGCCCACTGAGGTGTCAGCCACCCCACCCAGTTTGGTATCATCAGCGAACTTGCTGAGCATACACTCTGTCCCCTCGTCCAGGTCGTTGATGAATATGTTAAACAATACTGGTCCAAGTATTGACTCCTGGGGGACACCACTGGTTACAGGCCTCCAACTCGACCCTCTTCCATTAATCACAACCCTCTGAGTCCTGTCACACAGCCAGCTCTCAATCCACCTCACTGTCCCCTCGTCTAGTCCACACTTCCTCAGTTTCCTAAGGAGGATGTTATGAGAGAGAGTGTCAAAAGCCTTGCTGAAGTCAAGGTAGATGACATCTGCTGCTCTGCCCTCATCTAGCCAACCAGTTATAACATCATAGAAGGCTATGAGATTGGTCAAGCATGATTTACCCTTGGTAAATCCATGTTGACCACTTCCAATAACTTCCTGCTCCTGAACATGCTTGGATATGACATCCAGAACGAGTTGCTCCATTACCTTCCCAGGGACGGAGGTGACACTAACCAGTCTGTAGTTCCCTGGGTCCTCCTTCCTGCCCTTTTTGAAGACTGGAGTGATATTGGCCTTCCTCCAGTCCTCAGGCACCTCTCCTGTTCTCCATGACCTTTCAAAGATGATGGAGAGTGGCCAAGCAGTAACATCTGCCAGCTCTCTCAGCACTCGCGGGTGCATCTCATCAGGGCCCATGGACTTATGGATGTCCAGTTTGGCCAAGTGGTCTCTAACCTGATCTTCCTCTACTGGGGAAAACTCTTCCTCTCTCCAGACCTTCCCCCTTGCCTCCAGGGCCTGGGATTCATGAGGGACAGCTTTAGCAGTGAAGACTGAAGCAAAGAAGGCATTCAGTAGCTCTGTCTCCTCTGTGTCTTCCACCACTAGGGCACCCATCCCATTTGTTAGTTGGCCTACATTTTCCCTAGTCTTCCTTTTTCTATTGATATACTGAAAGAACTTCTTTTTGTTATCTTTAACCATGGTGGCCAAGATGTGTTCTGCTTGAGCTTTGGCCCTTCTAATTTTCGCCCTGCATAGCTTCACGACATCTGGGTATTTTTCATAAGTAGCCAACCCCCTTTTCCAAAGATCATAAACTTTCTTTTCTTTCCTGAGGTCCAGACAAAGCTCTCTATTTAGCCAGGCTGATCTTCTTCCCTGTCTGCTCCTTTTTTTGGGACTTGGGGATGGCTTTCTCCTGAGCTTTTAAGAGTTCCTCCTTGAAGTAAGACCAGCCTTCCTGGGTGCCTTTGCCCTTCAGGACTGTCCCCCAAGGGACACTCTCAACCATGCTCCTAAGCAGGCCAAAATTTGCCCTTCGGAAATCTAAGGTGGCAGTTCTGCTGGCTCCCCACCTTGCTTCACCAAGAATCGAAAATTCTATCATTTCATGGTCACTCTGCCCAAGACGACCTCCAATCTTTACATACCCTACAAGACCTTCTCTGTTCACAAGCAGCAGGTCCAGTAGGACACTTTCCCTAGTTGGCTCCCTCACCAGCTGCGTTAGGAAGTTGTCTTCCACACACTTCAGGAACCTCCAGGACTGTTCCCTCTCTGCTGTGTTATATTTCCAGCAGACATCTGTGAAGTTGAAGTCCCCCACAAGAACAAGGGCGAGGGATCGCAAGACCTCTGCCAGCTGCTTATAGAATATTTCATCGGCCTCTACATCCTGGTTGAGGGGTCTATAACAAACTCCCACCACGATGTCCAGCTTATTGGCCTTCCCCTTGATTCTTATCCATAAACACTCAACAATGTCGTCATGCACATTGTTAAGTTCTTGGCATTCAGAACTGCCCCTGACATAGAGGGCTACCCCACCACCTCTCCTTCCTTGCCTATTCCTTCTGAAGAGTTGGTAGCCATCAATCACCGCATTCCAGTTCTGTGTGTCTTCCCACCACATTTCTGTGATGGCAACTATGTCATAGTTTCCTTGCTGTACAATGGCCTCCAACTCTTCCTGTTTGTTGCCCATGTTGCATGCATTCGTGTAGATGTACTTCAGCTGGGTTAATTGCCTTGCCACTTTACTGGGGGGACAAGCCCTTATTCCTACCTGACCACACTCAGACATTTCTGCAGTTGCCAACCCATCACTACTCCTCATGTTTTTGCTAGCACATGGGTCATCTTCTCCCACCTCCACAGCAACAACAGATTGCAAGACCTTGCTAGCGCTTTTACCCACCAGCACTGGCATGCGGCTCCCAGGCACCTCTTTAGTCACTCTGGTTACATCCCCGTCCCCCTTCAAACCTAGTTTAAAGCCCTTTCAATGAGTCCTTCTAACTCCTGTCCCAGAATCCTTCTTCCCCTTTTGGTTAGGCTTTCCCCACCGGTTGCCAGCATGCCTGGTGTCCTGTATATCAATCCATGGCCAAAGTAACCAAAGTTCTGCTGGTTGTACCAGTCTCTGAGCCAGGAGTTAATCTCCCGACTCTTCCTGTTTATCCCCTCATCAATCCCTGCAACTGGTGGGATAGAGGACAACACTACTTGTGCTCCTGATCCCTTACCCCAGCCATCCCAGGGCTCTGAAGTCTCTCTTCATTGCCCTTAGACTTCTGGTAGCTATCTCATCCTTACCTACTTGAAATAGCAGTCTAAAGCCTTATGAGAATTTGCTAAATATTTTTCAATTATTGTGTTATGTTTATATCCATGTCCTAAGAGAAACTGACTACATTTATGATTCAGTCAATAACTATACAGTTAATATAACATAAAAGTTAAGATGATTCTAGTGTCAAATATCCTTTAGCTTACTTTTTTGGTCAGAGTTCCACAAAGTCAGAACTGTGAAACTTGCAGAGGCTTATGTTGAAGCTAAGGTTTGAGAATTCTGGTCACCAAACTCAAAAAGTGACACCATGACCACCTTCCTTATTTAGAAGGACAGGTAAGTGCACAGTTATCTAAATACAGCTAACAGTTATATCTATATATATAGATATATAGTTATATATATCTAAATGAACAACACAGCGGACAGTGAGCAGATTGCAAACTTGGATCATACTTCTAACTGTATGGTAGAGGATTATCTGATATCTTATTCAGCCCTAATTTTGTTGCCCTTCCTCTTCTCCAAGAGTGGTTTGAAGAAACAAACAGAAAATGAAACAGGCAGTTCGATGTTTTATAATTATTTAGAAAGAATTATTGCTAATTGTCAAATTATTGTTCTTTTTTTTATACATTCATTCTGGAAATTTTCACTGAAATTCTGAAACAATATTGCAGTTTTAATTCATAGCTTTTTCCTTCATTTCCATTTTACTTTCTCATTGTTTATTTTTTCATTAGAAACAGTGGATATGATGACCATCGTCATAATAAATGTTAGGAAAAAATAAGTGGAGAAGTGGCAAATGGGGGAGAAAAAAGAAGACAGGGAGAGACAAATGAAAAATAGCAATCAGAAACAATGGACTATTTATTTAAAAGAATAGTCCCGAAACATTGAGAAAATGAAGGTTGAAGGTTTTTTTTTCACTGAACCCTGTTTTGGGTTTTTTTTTTTAAAAAACAAACTTAATTTGCAACCTTCTAAATGTGTTTCTTAATCAGATGTCCAAGACTAATAAGGTGAGTATCACCCATGAATGCTTTCACTTTAAAACAGGAATTCTGACAAATGTAATAGAAGCATAAATTATTGTAAGAATTATAGATTATTATAAGTACTTATGATCATAAGAATATTGGCCTTGCCTTGCCTTGCCTTGCCTTGCCTTGCCTTGCCTTGCCATTCCATTCCCTTCCCTTCCCTAATTTTTAGGCTCTTTTCACAACAGATGAAAGGAAATATGTACTTGTGGAGCATCATTCATCTAATCTTTTTTTAAGGCTCTGCTCTACAAGAAGATGAATCTGTCACAGATATATGTATGGCAGCATCTCCACTAGTAAACTAAAACTGATTAGGCCATGGGCTTGAACCCTAGCACATACAGACCTTTTTAAGTTTAGTTACCTTTTTGCATGAGTCGGAGGAGTGCCAGCTCATGTTCTCCCAGGCAATAACCAGGCGGTCTCTATTCATTCAACAGCAGGGGTAACAGATTGCTCCCAATCAGTAGCATGAATAATGCTCCCTTGGCTTATGTCTGGAGCACAGGGAAGAGGAAGAGAGTTCAGAAGTTGAAGTATGATCCTTGCTGTGCCACTTGTCCTCAGGTCTGCCAGTTGGTTCTTATCCCATTTTATATATTAATGCAGACATAATCCCAGCAAATTCCCTGTATGCAAAACTACCAGCCAAAATTCACAGCAAAGCCTCAGCTGATGATCTGTTTTGGTAAACTCATTCAACTTGATATTTAATTTAACTGCTTCTAAAAGTAAGTTTTCAGAGCACTTTACAGTGACAGCAAATACCGTATGAATATTAACAGCTCTGTTATTTACTCTGTTTAATGGAGTGCATTTACATTTAGTGTACCATACAAAAGTGTGTGTATGAAACATTTCCAGAGACAGGTACAGCATCTTTGCTTATCTTAAAAATTGCAATAAAATGGAAAGTTGACCAAGCAGATGAACCACTACCAAAAGCACAAACTAATTAACCACAATGGTATCCAAGCCTGATAACAGTCTCCTATGTGCAAGCAACAGAACCATCATGCATTGCCTTTCCAGCTCCTGAAAGCGGTTGATCATTACACTGAAAGTCACCTTGTTTGGTATGTTTTCAACCAGCAGGTTCCAATTGTGGACTTGTCTTCATGAAAAACCTACATAAATGCCTATTAGGCTGCCTAGCTATTGATACAGTAACAGTCTTGGTGGTACTTTGGGTGAATAGTAGATCTCATCTGTAATCGTGTCACAAATGTATTGCTCTATATATTATAATCAACTATTTACATTGCACCAGAAACCTATAGGCAGTTAATATGGATGCTTGAGCCAAGATGTCATGTCATGTCTTATGATACACCATTCACTAAGCACACAGGCTGATGTTACTTTCTGGGCTTGTCCATCTCCCATCAACCCATGTAAGAACATTATTCATCACGACTGACAAAAAAGAAACTGTGTTTGTGATTTTCACACCAAGCCCTTATTGTAATTGCAGCTCAGAATGCTGCAATTACTTCATTCCATTAAGTCACAGAGAACAACTCCTTCCTCAAGGTCATTCCTTTCTATACTGTTTTATCAGCTAAAGGAAAAGAAGAATGAAAGTCACTGAAAAAAAAGATGAAAAACATCTATTAGGTCATCTGTTCCTTCTCTCTGCCAGAGTGTGATTGTTCCTTATTGTTCACTTGAGCATGTTTTCTCAAGTTGAATTTAAAAAGACATAAGCAAAGAGTATTCCATCACTTTAACTAAGAGACAATTCCATAGACTAGTAGTTAACATGGTCAAGAGGTTTTCCTTCTTCATGTAACATTTTATCTGTCTTAATTTTATTCTATTACTCCTAATGATAGCTTTTTAAAATTATACTGTGCTAAATAATCTTTTGCTATCCTTGATGTTTATACCCTCCAGATATTTATAGATTATTACAGTCCTTTTGGATTTGTCAGCCAAACATGCACATTCAATCCTTCTATTCTTTCAAAAGCTCCAGAAATTTTACAAAACATACAGAAGAATACATTCTGAAATGCAATGAGTCAAGAATGTGCCCATAATGTAAACTTTTTGAAGAGAAAATAATGGAGTAAAGCTCCATCCTGTAGAAAATATTCAGGCCACTTAATACCAAGTGAGATATTGAGGAATATGATTGCATATATATTCTATACTGTCATGCTTGAGAGCATAATATCACCTTTATTTATATATCAGGTAAATGGAATGGGTCTAGTAGAATATGGGAAGTTGTGTAACAGTCTTCAAAAGCTGAAGGATTAATTTAATAGCTACAGTTAATAGTATATCTGCATTCCAGTGCAAATATCTGCATACTAGATTTGTTTATTTGTAATAAGGGAGTATAAAGGTTGCCTCCAGTCACAACTAGCATTAGCCAGCTTACCTTCTTCCGCTAAAGTTAACAGAGCTTGATTTTCTCAACAAACTGCACAAGTTGCCCATGTAGTTATTCCTAATACTCTAAAATACTAAAAAGTGAAAGGTGAGTTAGGCACACACTACTTTGTGAAACAGAAAATTATGAGGACTGAAAAACTGAGGTAGCAAGGAAAACTTTTTCCTTAAAAATAACTAAATTTTGTCTCAAAAAAAATGACATTACTGCAGGAAGTTAATTTGCGTGAACATTTTGCTCTTTTTGAGAGGATACTGTCCAGATTAGATACGTTAAGATGAATACATTTGATTCACTTTTAGAAGGTAATATTGAAAATGTTGGTCTTTCTATCTTAATATTTCTAAAAATAGCAGGAACATCCATAAAACTTCATCAAAGGCTATCTGAAGAATAATATTTTGAAATCAATATAGTGAGTTGGTGAGGGGGTACTGCATCTCCCTACTTCATGAAAACTGTGACCAGCTGTTCTGGTTTCTGTTTATGTTCCAAAGAAGAGTCACTGGAAAAAAACAAAACAAAACAAAACAAAACAAAACAAAACAAACAAACAAACAAAAAACCCAACAAATTTCTTTTTCTGTAAGTACAAGAAGAAAGGAAACATATTTGCCACTGAAAGAAAGAGCAAGAAAGGTCAGCTGCTGATCAGCAACACCATTATCAAAACTGAAATGCTCAGTGAAAAATACTTGATTCCCATTGTTAGGGTCATTCATAACATACAGTGGAAGCACTGCATGGGTATTATGGGTTTTCTGGGCGTATCTGCTAAAATGCAATCCATCTTATCAAAATTTGAGGATTTTTTTTTTTTTTTCTGAGTATTTCCTTTTCTATTAAACTACAAGCACCTGTTATATTTTCAAGGCAGCTGAATGCAGGCAGAAATAGGTGAAAAGAATGGGAAAACAAGTCAAAGAAAAGGACAGAAATGGGAACCAGCATGGGATTAAGAAAAAAGGAATCTAGAGTCCAGTTTCCTGTTCAACATACTGGAACAATTTTAAATTATAGCAACCACAGATTGGTCCCTATTATAAGCTATTTAGGAATATTTCATAACTTCATCCTTCTGGCTTGCACTTTCTATCTAACTTCAAATTTTAAGTTTTCAAAAATGTCATGAAGTCATCCTGTAGGTAATAATAAGTGACACATTTAGGACACCAGAATGTCTGGAAATAGTTAACATCATCCACTAAAGTTATTGAGACCACTCTTGAAGTAAATACTGCCTCAAAACAAGGAGCATTGCTACCATCCATCAAATATGGATTTCAGTACCCTTGGTACTTTGATGTTTTGCTAGCTCTGGAGCTCTATCATTAGCTGAATTAGCAAGAATGTGTGACCATACCTTTAAAAAACAGGTTTTATAGCATATATGTTGATAATATTATGTTCTAAATGAACTATATTAAAATATTTTTTACATTTTATTAAAATAAAGTAATACATTAAATAATACACCATTCATAATATGTTTAATCCTCATATTATTTTCATTAAATACTATTTTAATATACAGTCTTTTTTTCCTCAGTAGTACATCTTTGCTAGAATTAAGTGTATAGAACAATAACTTGGAAAATTATGTTTCTTAGGTGCATGTATAGCAGTCTGTGAATTTCAGAGGACGAAATCTGGACTCTGTATGATACATAAGAACAGTGCCCATTGCAGGCTCAGAACTGAAATGCCAAATGCTGTCTGAAAAGCTTCAAATCCAGAAAAAATAAAAAGAGATGCTTAGCTTTCATGTCATATTAACATAGGTTACAGAATCCTGGCACCTGAAAAAGAGGTAAGTGATGTCTTTTTTTCTACCTCTAACATTTATTACTCTAACAAATTTTGCAGGGTTTTGGGGAGCAATTATGTGTGTTTTTTTCCCAAATTGACTTATCTCCTCATAATTAAGAAGATAATACAGTTCTCGAAGGATGACACTCTTATTTATCAAATCTACAGAGCTGAAACAATGCAGTAAGTGTTTTCTGTTAGTGGTTAAGGTAGCTGTGTGAAACAAAGGAATAAGAAATACTTTTATCACCTCTTTCATTCTGCTCCTTTCTTGCACAACGGACTATGCAAGTAATAGTGACTTGTGTCAATTAAAAAAAAAAAAAAAAAGCCAAAATTCTATCTCCTTTTCCATCTACTTTGCTGCAGGCTAAGGTTGTTGGTTATTCTGCTAAAAATACATTGTTTTGTGCAGAACTCATACACTACCAACAGCAGAAAGCAGCTGTGGGCCTGTCATATGCAACACAAGGTACAAGTCTGCATGGAAATCTTTGTTTTCTAGGCAATTAATGTTCTCTTGCCCTAAGCACTGCTGTTACAGTACCAAGAGTATTGGCAGAAAACACCAAACAATTAGCAGTTTTACAAAAAAATCTCCCAAACTTGACTTATCTTGACAGGTTTTTATTGATGGTGGGTAGAACAGTGCAGGTCAGATAAGAGAAAAGGGAAAAAAGACAAAAAGGAATGAAAGGATGCCAACAAAATAGGTGAGACTTCTGCAACTGTTAAAGCTACGAAAAATGGATACTGTTGTTTCTGTGATTATTAGGCACTAGCAGGGATGAAAAAGTTATGTTATTTTTTAGTCACACATTAGTCACAGTATATTTAAGTCACATTTGTAGGTCAGATGGCCAGATCCACATGTGGAGTATTTACCACTAATAAAATGTCATAGGTTGAAACATTCTGTGCTCAGTATTCCCTCAGTCAGGAAGCCCATTTGATTTGTTTTGGTGTTACTCAGTCAAAAAAGGTGAGAGGTTTGAAAAGGAGTTAGCAATAGATGGTACAGCAGAAAACACAGGGTGGTTTATTTCCTGTGTCCAATTTCTCTGAAGTTGTTCTGCCAAAATAAAATCCCCTTTCACGCTCAAAGGATCAACAATTGTCCATTCTGATTAATGGATCTGGAGGTCTTTAAGACAGACTATTCCTCTGTTGTTCATTGTATGTGCTTACGTAATGATTTTATGCTTTTTAAATTATTCTCTTGGCTAACTGTTGACCTCTCAGATTCTCCCATTTACTCTGTTTCACTGTATTTACTTAGAGAGTATTTATTTGCAGGTGAATGCTCTGTCCAAGCAGTAATTTGGAATGTCATAAATGTGTGTGCATTTTTCCTCTTTGTAGTTAAGACCTGTTTCTAATATCCTTCTTCACATATTTTATTACCTTACTACTCACATCATCCAGTACAAGTTATTCTGCCAAAGGTTATACAGTCAAGTTCCACAAATTTTCATGAAAAACTTCCTACAATGGGGTTACAACATTGGTGGGTAAGGGAAGAGCAACTGACATCATCTACCTGGGCTTGTACAAAGCATTTTACACAGTTCTGCATGACATCCTTGTCTCTAAATTGGAGATATATGGATTTGATGGGTGTACCAGTCAGTGGATAAGGAACTGGCTGGATGGTCACACTCGAAGGGATGCAGTCAATGGCTTGATGTCCAACTGGTGAGCAGTGGCGCTCCTCAGGGGTCAGTATTGGGACCGGTGTTGTTTAACATCTTTTTCAGCAACAGGGACAGTGGGATTGAATGCACCCTCATCAAGTTTGCAGACAACATCAAGCTGTGCGGAGCGGTTGACATGCTGGAGGGAAGGGATGCCATCCAGAGGGACCCTGACAGCCTTGAAATTCTTAGTTCTGAGGGTGGTGAGACACTGGAGCAGGTTACCCAGAGAAGTTGTGGCTGCCCCATCCCTGGATGTGTTCAAGGCCAGGTTGGATGGGGCTTTGAGTAACCTGGTCTTGTGGGAGGTGTCCCTGCCCATGGCAGGGAGGTTGGAACTAGATGATCTTTAAGGTCGCTTCTAACCCAAACCATTCTACAATTCTATGATTCTTAGACTCCGATGCTATACCCACACCTTGACTACTGCATGCAGTACTGATCTTTTATGTCAGAAAAGATGTAGTAGAATTGTAAATGTGGAGAAGTGCATGAAGGATATTGAAATGTATGGAATTGCTTCTGAACTAAATAGGTTAGAATTGGCCAATACTGAAAAGAGAGGAATGAGAGATGTGAAAGAAATGAAGTCATAACTGAAAGGGAGAAGGTAAAAGTAAATCTTACTGCTGCTCCTAGGTAAGGAATAGGGGTTTTTTAAGGTAGAAGAGCAAGTAACAAACAGCAGAGGAGGCAGTCAGGGCTCAGTGAAGCTGTGGGAGAAGGAGTCACAGAGCATTGTAGGTGCTGCAACCTACAGGGACTGACAAAGCTATGAAAGAGATTCATAGAAAAGGTTATGCTCCCTCCTCCCACCACTACCCTCTATTAAACAACAAGACAAGACCTCTGACTTAGAAAGTCGTTGAGCTACAGAAGTTTGAAAGTGTATCAGAGAAGTGTCATCTGTCCTTCTACTCTCTACTAGTCATTTGCTTATGGTTACTTTTGGAGACAGGTTTTGGGATAGCTGATTCTTTAACCTGACCTACTGTGAGGATTCTAGTCCTATGTTTCTATGTTTATAACAATTGTATAAATGGGGTTGTGGTATAAAGTGAAGTCATTATATAAAACAATAAAATTTATTTCAACTTTTTACTAATGCATCAGCTAGAATTATCCAAGGCATCCATTTCTTATTCTGTAATTCCCAATAAACTTTGCATAATTATGCTACATCTAACTTTGAGGAGACACTGATTTTAAACTGTTGCCATATGGTTTAAATTCCATAGGTAGCTGCAAGGTAATGTCTGTAGGCCAGATTGCATGTCATCAGCAAAAGTGTAAACTCAGCTACAAGAATTCTAAAGGATTAGAAATAAACAGAAATAAGTAAGAGTATCAGTAATTTCAAGGCTTGCACAAGCATTCTGAAACTAAGGCTGATGTTAGGCTGTATTTCAATCCATTTCACATGCTGCCCATGAAGCCTTATTGCTATATGCTCATGTAACTCCAAAAGCTAAAGTCAGATGCTCCAATTTTCCCCTTTAAACATGACAAATAATAATAAGGAGTTCCCAATTTTACATATTATTATTGTCCAGAAAATATGCTGTGTGCACACTCTTATCTCCCAATGTGCTAACAGCAACTCCATAAGGGGAAGGGTATTGTTAAATGTTGGAATATGGGGACAAACTGTGATATACCATTAAAGGCACACAGCAGATGACAGTGAAGGGAACAACTGTGATTACTCCACCCCGTCTTTTTAGTGACTATCGGTGTCACATGATGTTAGGAAGACTGAAACATAAATTACCATTGTAGAGAGATGAGCAAAGGGAAGAGAGAGAAATGCAATGAAGACCTATTGTTTCAAAATTCTCATGCAAGAAGCAACTACATGTTTTAAATGCATTGGCTGTTACCACACATCGTGGAGAAGTAGGTCCAAATTCAAAAAGAGAGCCCTGAATTTCGATGGTGATTGATTGATAAACCAAGGCATGACCCATGTTTCTTTGGTAAATCACGCTCTTCTCTTCTTCTTCCTTCTGAAATTCTTCATTCTTCCTTCTTCATCTTTCCACAGCAACATAAACACCCAATGACAAAAATTTTCCATATATAAATGCAGCCAAACTGCATTTACAAATGACTGAACTACAGAACAGTTTAAGTAACAAAATGACCATAGCAAATGGATTTGTTCCCTAAATTTTGAGATTTATTTGCTTCTCCAAAGTCAAGGATATATTCCTTGTTTACAAAATTACTCTTTGTCAGATCTGAAGTCTAATAATCAATCTTGGATCAGGCATCATTGTCCTGGTTTAACGCCAGCCAGCAGCTAGGACCACGCAGCCACTCACTCACTCCCTGCGGCCCGATGGGATGGGGCAGAGAATCAGAAGAGTAAAAGTGAGAAAACTCATAGGTTGAGGTAAAGGCATTTTAATAACTAAAGCAAAAGCCACACACGCAAGCAAAGTAAACAAAGGAATTCATTCACGGCTCCCCATCGGCAGGCACATCTTCAGCCATCTCCAGCAAAGCAGGGCTCCATCACACATAGCGGTTACTTGGGAAGACAAACACCATAACTCCAAACATTTCCCCCCTCTTCCTTCTTCTTCCCGCGGCTTTATATACTAAGCATGATGTTGCATGACGTCACATGGCATGGAATATCCCTTTGTTCAGTTGGAGTCAGCTGTCCTGGCTGTGTCCCCTCGCAACTTCTTGTGCCCTCCCTGCCTACCCGCTGGTGGGATGGTATGAAGAACAGGCCTTGACTGCTTAGCAACAAGCAAAACCATCAGTGCACTATCAACACTATTTTCCATCCCAAATACAAAGCATAGCACTGTATCAGCTCCTAGTAAGAAAGTCAACTTTATCTCAACTGAAACCATGACAGTCATGAAAACCTATTCTTTCTTAACTGAACTCTATGGGACTATATATGTGATTTATATTTGCAGTCTAAAGCCCTAAATGGGATTTAAGATACACACTGTGAACAATAAGTAAGAAACATAATAGCACCCTTGACTAAAACACAAGGGTTTTCCAAGATAATTCATCTCATTAGCAAATTCATTTTGTGATCCTCCATGTGCAGTGTTATATATGGACCTTATTTACTTTGAAAGGCATGAAATAGCTACTTCTAAAGATTTGATACCAGGCTGAAATGGTTTTGCAGAGTGAATAAGAAATTAGTAGTTTAATTGTTCTCTTTTAATGTCTTGTCTTTTGAAGGAGTTCATTAATCTAAGAACCTGACAGCATAATCATTATTCCAAAACAATTGCATTCAGAATATATTCACAAGGTGTTTTCTTTCGGTCTTGGGATGACTTTTGTTTTGTTTTTGTTTTGCGTTGCTAGAGCACGTGGGAAGCTGCCACTTAGACTTCAGTAATGGAGCAAGCAGTGCCTAGAAAAACCATGGAATACCATTTTTCACCATGAAAAGATTCATGGAAAACAGAATAACAGCAACAAACTTCTGGTTAAATCTGTTTGAAACATGTAGAAGTATGATACCGATAATTGCTTGCAAAACCTTCCATGATTCATATGACTCAAAGACTTTGAAGCGACAGGTATTTTGGTGTGACTGTGGTCTGCCATACTTGCTGTTAGCTTTCCCCATGGGTCTTTTTAAGCAATTGCAGATCTGTAATATCTCCTGGTCCATTGTGGCAACTTCAGAAAATGGGGAGCAGTTTGACACAGAGGTCAAGAGGACTTTTTTCCTGTTCTTGGCTTAGACATAGGCCAATTACAAGACCTTGAGGAAATTGTTTGTACTTTTTCTTTAGTACCACTTGTGTATTTTGATAGTAAGTATTAGGATTGGAACCTTCATTCACTGTGAGTCTGAGAAATGTTTAGGTGAAATGGTTCAGTGTTAACTGAATCTTCCTGGCATCATAATATAAACGAAAGCATTAGCAGAGGTAGAGTCTGGGGATCAGTGACAGACAAGTTTAATATTGTCATAAAAATAGGGATTTAGAGTGGTTAAAGAGAGATGTGACTGGGTAGTTTGTGATGGTGACAACTTCTGAAAAAAGTTTCAATTAATTGTTCAAAACAAAAGGGAAAGTCTCAGATAAAATCATCTGGTCAAATATATCACAAAAGCCTGGTAATTTGCACAGTTATTGTCAGCAATTTGTGTGAAGAAAGCAATCTTCTACTGGGAAGGTACTAACCTGAGGTATTGAATAAATGTGGAGACAGGCTAATAAATCTTTATTCTGTGGTTTTGATTTGGGAGTTTTTTTCTGAATAGCAAGAAAGGGCATCAGTGAACATTTTTTTTTGTAAACTGATGCCTATTAAGGCTGTAGCAATGACAGATCTGAATATGCATACCTTTTTTTGCTCAGAGAACAGGTGTAGTAGAAATAGTAGCAATGTGAGTTTCCCCATGTCCTCCATGAGTGTGTTTTAGTTCTTGTTGCAGAAATTATTTCTAATGGCAGGTCAGTTCATACTCCATTCTCATTCAAGCCTCTTTTCTGTGCTCAGCCCTTAGACTGCCAACCAGGATGTCAATTATTGTCAATTGTTTAAAAAAGGTAATTTGTTGTCCCCCAGCAGCAGTCTGGAAATAAGGTAAAGAAACCTTGAAAGGGATCAGTTATCCTGTACACAGACACTTTCCACTTAATGTTGATTTCTGCTGTCAGGAGCAAAGTGGGTGGTAGCTTATTCTTGCTGGCAGTGGGCATAAACTATCAACTGCTTGGTTTGTGAAAGGGAAAAGAAAAAAAATCAATGTTAAAAAGAAATTGGCCATGAGCAGGATGACAGATCATTGTAAAGGCTTTATTTTATTTTCAGAATGCTTTTAGTGGACAGCACAAAGACTCTCAGATTCATTCATTACTTTCATAATGACAGTGTCCACACTAGATCTGATTATTGGCGTTTGAACCAAAGGGTTATCCTTGAAACTATTTCCTCTTCTCTTTGATTAAAATGTGTTCCTACCTTAAAGACTGTTAGTTCCATCTTCGTCTTAGATTTACACTATGGAAACAGTCTAAGTATACCACATTATCAAGCTTTTTAGAGAGTATCAAGACTTTTAGATACAAAAAAAAAAAAAAAAAAAAAAAGAAAAAAAAGGCTAAAAAGGAAGCAGGACTTCTTAAATTCTGGCAAGGCAAGGGGATAATATTGTATGGAGAACAATCAGAAGCTACAAAAGCAATAAAACAGATAAATGCAATGTACTCGAGACTATATGGAGACTGACACCTGTATTTGTTCAGGTAGTGGTTGCCAATTTAGTAGAGCAGCAAAGGAACCAGTTTCTGGGTGCTGGATCAGGTTTCCAAGGGCAGCCCAAGGCCATGGTCTGAACTACTAAATGTGATTTGAGGCATGGAGAGATGCCAAAAAAAAGGAAAACATGAGCTTGGGACCAATGGTTTTATACAGATGGTCAATCAAAGGCAATATGACAGAAATGGGTACAGTAAAAAAAAAAAAGTAGCCAGGACTGAGCTTTCACCATTTAAAAGGGAAATAACAAACAACGCATTGTCAAAGGATAACTGCAAGATATTGAAATGTGGCGAAGCTCAAACTGATTATAAATATTTGTTTGCATTGCACACTAACCTCAGTGCAAAATTCATGTGTTTTTGCAGGGGGCTTTGGTGATGTAGCCCCACAGACCCCTTGCCCGTCTCTGCTGCTGTGTGTGCTCCCCGTGTTGCTCACAACAAAGAGTGCTGAGCAGTTTCCTCAGTCATTTCAGCCGAATCTAGCCAGGACTGATAGCAAACATTCAAGGAAAGACTAGACATTTGGCTGGCTGAGGAGAGCAATTCGCAGTGATGACAGATCTTACAAATTTAACCTTAAACTGGCAGATTTGTAGCTCATCTGTTAAACATGCTGTGGTCTGTGGGGCTGAATTTGTTGTTAACTTTTTTTGAAGTACTGGCGCTATCTATTGTCAGAGTGAGGATACTAGTCCAGATCCACTGTTCTGAATTTGCATGACAGTTGTGGCAGGTTCGTAACTCAATTGCTAACAGAAATGTAGTAAAGGAAATGACTGTATTTACATCAGACTATATGAAACAAAAAAGAAAAGAGAGGTATTAATAGCTATGAAGTAACTTCCAAATGTGATACTCTCCCCAGTACTGATAATGTCGTATAAATAATTTTCCCTGTGTGTATTCTAGGGTCCTCATAATCACAGGATGTCTCCTCAACAATTTCTGAGGTTTCATCTGGTTAACGTGGTAGTCCACAAAATAAAGTATTCTTAAATGTGCAGTCTGCTTCCAAAGGTGGACAGGCTTAATTGAAGTTACTTAATTCAATTATTTTAACCATGATCTAAATCAATGAACAAGAAATCTTGATTCAGATACTTCCTTTACATTTGTTCTTCTTTAGTTATTTGCCAAAATTTGATTCTTGATATTATATAACTATTGAGACATGCTCTCTTACAATTTAGCACAATGCAACAAAAGTAGTACTATATTTTACTGAACAGGTTATAGAATATACACATTTAATCAGTTTTACAGTTAGACATACAGTTAAATCAATTCTTAATTTTTATTTTATTATGTTAAAAAGTAGTGAGCATCATTTCTTCTTTAACAGATGAGTCATTTTCCACTCACGATCTATGTCAATTGGTTTCTGAATGGAAACAAATTCAATTTAAGTGCAGAAAATCAGCATCTTTAAATTGTTGTTATTAGATGAATAAAAGAACACCAAGTTGCTGGATACATAATGAAAAAAATATTTTCAACTTAAGTTAAATGATCTGTAAAATGAAGGTAGTAGTATCTGCAGTTGGGTATTAAGTCCCTCTTGTCATACTGTCCTTCAGTTTTCTAGAATTAGTAGATCTCACATCTCAGAAATAATTCTTTTTCATAAACCAAATACACTGCAATAAAGGAAATCTAAACCTGTGTCTGTAGAATAGGTAGAGCTGTCAAAAGGACTGTTTATTACTGTAGAAACTCAGTTCTTATGATACTACCTGGCCTAGAGACATCTTGCCCAAATAGATTGTGGAGAATTATCCTTCTGGGTTTTCAACTCTTTGAAACTCTTTTAAACTCTTGGGTAATTCTTGGATTCCATGGTTCTAGTTTAGCAGTTTGAATTAAAAATACAGCAGCAAGTGTGTATTGCTCAGGGTCTATTTTTTTATTTACCTTACAATATTTAGGTAACAGTAATTATATAGATTATAATCCTTCTTAACTTTATTTTAATATATTTTAAAGAAATTCATTTTGAGAAAAAAATGATGGTTATATGTCTGGGTTTTTTCCATTATTTTCTTTCGAATTGAAGTTAAATATATTCACCTATTGCTTTTTCCAATAGAACTTTTTCAGTTAAAAATCATGAATGACAGAGCAAGAACATAGATTGGTTTAAATTGCCAAAATGGACTTGGGATGGCTGCCAGTTGTGAATTAACATTCCTGATCCAGAATGATTGAGAGGTATTAATTGGTTTGTCAGATATTTTCTGTGACTGTCATCTTGTACAGTGAACAAAATCTGGGATATATAGATAATGAGCCACAGAAAGAAATATTCAGATTATCTGATGAAACAATAATAAAAGAATCATTGCTGTCTGTCACATACGGTGGCTTTAGAATAGGGCTAAGCTAATCTTTATTTTTTTCAGAGTGCCTGTGCAGGGCATACATTATACTGAAATAAACAGAACCACAACACTGAATTAGTTAGAAGAACATATAGGAATTCATACAGTCAAGCATTTATGGTTTCTCCATCGTACGTAGTCTTTAAATCAAGGTAAGATAGATAGCCAAACATATGTAATAAAGCATCCAGAATATGGAGGCTTTATCTAGTTACTACTTAATGAAATTCTATGGCCTATGTTATGTGACAGGTTAAACTAGAAGATTAGCATGTCTCAGTGTTTTAGTCTGTGCTTCGCTTCAAACAATTAAAAACATTTTGAGCCTTATCATCCAGAAAGATGTGAGAGAGAAATGTGTGTCTCACTCATAGTTCGGTGCGCATCACCACTTGAAAAGATTAAGGTAGCAGTGAATGACTGATGCTGTTGAGGTCAATAACAGTTTTTGCCTTTGTCTTTAGAGGACCAGATTTCCACTAATGAATTTCTTGAAGACAGAGAAATTATATGACTTCACAGGAAATATTCACTTGCTAATTATTTTCTGCATTTACGTGCAAAATGGTATGTTGAACAATTATGTTCAACATAATGGTATGCTGAATTTCTTCTCCAAAATCTTTACATTATATGTTCTCAAAAACACTCCAAAGCTACTTATTTCAATATATAAGCACTATTTCAATGCAGACACTAATTTTTGGTGAAAAATAGGAACAAAGGAGTTGACTACAAACCATTATATTGAATAAGTAACAGTAGAGTATTTAAATAGAGGTCCAGCCTTCATTTTAGAGGCATTGACAATGCAGTAATATTTGTTCAAATAAGCATGAAGATTCAGAAAATGTCAGTCACATCACTTGTACTTATTAAAACGTGAATGTAATAGCATCTGAATATATTGTAGGCTGTATTCAATAGAGGGTTCTTCTTAACCTATTAATCTCTGAACCTGCTATGTGTGCAGATCATCAACATTTCCCCAATAAACATAATTTCTTTCTCTCTAACAGCTCTGTATGCTTATGAACCTAGGAAGAATTCAAATAATCCAAAATGAAGAAGATCTTCAAGAAATGAGAAAATGTTATAAAAAGCAAATATTTTCTTCTTTCTGCACCAAATCTCTCTTCTTCACAGACCTCCTCAACATTCCAAGATAAAACAGCCACTTTTCCTAGTGTAGAACATACTCTGAATAAATGCCATCAAGCTTTAAAATTTGCTTTTCATTCAGACCATAAAGGGCAAACAAAGAGCTTGTGAGACTGCCTAAGCAAGCAGAAAGAGGTTGGCTCCTAATAGCGCAAATCTTTTGTAAACAGCTCACTTCAGCCCTATTTCATAAAGTCCTCAGCAGACTGCTCTGCATTTATAAGTTTCAAGCCTTGAATGGTGAACTAGGCAGGGTTAAATTTGGTTCATTCCGTTTCAGTCCAACGCTGCAAAATTCCTATTACTTCTCTGTAGGCAGTCCAAAGTCTGCCACGTTATGGAGTCAAAAAGTAACAGCTCTTTTCCATGCAACTTCAATGCAGGGGTGGTTTCCTGAAAGGATAAGTGTCAAGAAGTGGACATATGTTTAAGATTAAAAAAATAATAATAGAAGATAGATTGATATTTTTCATGGTTTGGAGTTAGGTACCTTAATCAGAAGCAAACAAAAACAAGTACCAATGTTTAAGTGACATTTATCTATTAGGTTAAACTGTTTGCAAAGGAAATTCATATGCCAAGGTTATAAAGATTCTAAAAGACACTTTAATTATCCCTCAGTTGAACAAAGAAGTCCAGAAAGAGCATGATATGGGACTAATGGACCAGGAAAAATGCAAAGTATCATTCAGCACTAAAGTAATTGGGCAGAACACAGAAAGAGACCAGGATAAATGATTACTTCATTAATTTTAAAATTAAAGGGCAAGATAAGGCGGTCACTATCATAGAGAGTTATTAAGGTAAAACTGGCTAATCAGCACAATTTAAATATAAAGAAGTCATCCAATGCCTGCCAATTTCAGAAGAGCATGAAATAAAGCAATTTGATGTAGCTTTATCAATCAAACCATACAGATAAGTCTAAGAGCTTTCTAATTTATTGTAGCCTTTGTTTAATTCACTCACTACTGTAAATTGAAGATGCACATCTCCCAAAAGGTTTAGGGTTTGGGACAGGCCTATGCAACACTTAGCAAATTTCAATGCTTTTCAGGAAATTCCATATTCCTTACCTCCATAATGCTCATATAAAAACTGTCATCACCCTTTCCACATGAATTCAGTCCTCCTACCTTGCCTTCTGGCCACCTTTTTAATCTGTTCTTTCTAACAGATGTTTTTATCTTGCTTTCTGAGTTGCCTTTCCCCCTTTCTGTTGCATTGACTCCTCACTTTTAACATAAAGAAAGGGGCTGCCTCCCCAAATGCAACATGTATGTAAAGAAGTCACAAGATGTCCCTTTTTATTCTTCCTCTATGAACTCACATTTTAAATATTCGACATTCTATTTTTGTCCCATATGGGTTTCTCTGTGAATTCCATTAAAACCTTCTGTAATATTAACTAATAAATAAATAAATAAATAAATAAATAAAACATACAAAGGTTCAAATAGCCTTGAGCTTTCTTCAAAAACACAATCTTATTACTGGATGGCTAAGTAAGTAGCTTAAATGGTATCAATCCTAGAATACCTCCTGTATCTCAGTCCATCGGCAATATTCATTTGCTTACTCCATAAGTATTTAATATGCCTTAAATCCAATCCAACATGCCTGACTAGCAGACTGTAACTCTTCATTTATTTATATTATATCCTGGTACTGCCATGGAAATGCAGTCTCCTGAGAATAAAAGCCTTAGGGCTTGTGCATTATATGCTTAATCTGTATCAACACATCATTTTGTTTCCTCTTATAGCTGTAAGTGAATTCCGGGACAATAATATGTTAATACTTTCTACTGACAGACAAGACAGTATATAATGAAAACAGGGGTTTTCAATTTATTAACAAAGATGCACTTTGACAATAATGTCTAAATGGAAAAATGTATAACAAAATTTCAAATGTCTAAACCTGAAAACATTCTTTTCTAGGCTACCTGCCAAATGAAATTTTATGAGGAAGGTTGGATAGGTTTAGACATAAAAGCACACAGGTGGAATAAAAGTTGTGACAGCATCTCTCTCCTTTTAAAACATCAAATTTTGACAAAAAATTTGGTTTTACAGATTGAAGACTGAAAAACAAAATTGGGAATTCAGACTCACATTCTCTTGCTCATGTATCAGTCTAATTTTTTTAAGCTGGGTTTCACCTATGGTATGAATACATTGATTTAGAAACACTGATTAAAACATAGGGAATTTTCATAGCAGGTCTGAATACCATTTTGATGACCACTTTCTAATTTTACACTATTAATGAGATCGAGACAAAATGTTTCCAACATTAGAAATCCCATTCAAAAAGTGTTCCTCCAAAAACCGTCTGGAGGACTGGCAAACTCCAGGAATCCCATCTTGGACTATGTTGCCAAACAAAAAGAAAATGTGTATTGCGACCTTGAAATTTTAGAAATATTTTTATGGTTTTAAACTATTTCTGTAAGTACAAAAAACAAGTGAGATTGCAACATTCTGAAAGATGTTTGATTGTTTGCTGCATTCAAAAGTGACTCATATAAAGAGCCCCGCAAAAGTCAATGGTTTAGTCTGCATTGCAATATGTAACAAATGTTCCTTCCAGATAGCTCTACGTTGTTTTGGTCTGAGACACAGAGAATATCATCCTGTGCTTTTGGTAAAACATTCGTGGATACTACCAGAGTAAGCAAATTGGTGCTCTTTATTGAACTATAATTAGGAAAGGCACTGAACTGGAAAATGAAACCTGAACACCCTTTCATTCTGAAAAAGTTTGGATTCATACCAAACTCTGGATCACAACTCTGCAGCTATCTTTAAATGATATGAAGTTGACCAGAAGAAGCATTTCACTCTTTTATAATACCAAATACTGCAGTTTGTATTATATAGCATTAAGGTACTTTTGGCTAGTCCAGTTGCATTTTTATACTACAGTGAACCAAGGCAAATGTAATAGATATGTACACAGACATTTAAAAATGGTAGAATAATGTTATTTTGGCTATCTGCATCACTTGCAGTCATTGGAATGCAGACTTGCATAAAGGTATGTGATCTGAAATTGAAGGGCAAAACATTGACCTGTGGCTTCATTGTCTCCTGCCATTCTGTCTTCTCAGCTTGCAATGGAGGATAACATTTTCTATCCCTATAAGATACTCCTAGAAATTAATCCTTGTTGCTAATTACATTACTGTCCATATTTTGTGTGGGTGTCAGTGAGAAGACAGAAAGTAGATAGTGATGTAATGTATTTTTATATTCTCTTTACTAACATTTTAAATGCTCTAGAATTATAATGGTTCTTTGTTCCTGCTTATTTCTTTAATTTTAAAAGAACTGGGAGTATGGTCCTCATTTCTGTAAGTAATATGGAGTTGTTAAAAGGGCTATAAAATAAGTCATGTATTTAAATAATACATAAAGTGAAGAATTGGATCTATGAAATTTTACAGGGCAGAATCTGTATCAGGCATGCAGATACATTTTAATGAGCTCCCTGCGAAATAAGTCTGGGAGCATGGTCTAAAGACAACAATTTCAAAAAAGTCTGGAAGTAATGAAAAGAGGACAGTGCATTATTAAGTGAATAACAGCACCATATGAATATAGCTATCTGGCTTACGCACCCAGGATGACTTGTCTCTGGTTCTGCACTGAACTGTATGAATTTCACTAGCTTCTGTCCACGGCAGCTTGGGGACAGATCGTGGTAGGGCTCACCACAAAATGTAGACGCATCTTTAAGTGCTTCATTAACAAGTACCTTTGTTCAAAATTCACACCAGAAAACCTTTTCTCCTTTCTAGATGGGACAGCACTTACACGCCTTAGAGGAAATAAACTGAGGCGTGGTTTCTGCCACTAACTCAAGGTGGTCTCACTGGAAGTGTAACTGCCAGGAGCTGCATACAGTTACCGAGTAACTTACTTGCAAAACTAAGTGTTGATGCCATTTTGAAACCAAATATCATGACAGAAGGTCCTGAGCTAAGAAGTATTTTCATAAGAGCCTTCCAGGAGAACAAAATGGTATGTATGTAACTGACAACCTGGCGTTTAGGGAAGCTTCTTGAGAAATAGAAGGTCCCCAATCAAATCATTGATTTTCTCCAAATCTACGTATTCATTCTGCAGCTCACGCAGAGGAGGCTGCTCTGTCTATCCCATTGCATGTGACAACAATGTTCATTGAATTAGCTGGCACATGGGGATACACTCCAGGTTTTGGGGTCACCTAACTTACCCATCTAGCTGGAGACAAGCTATATGGCAGGAGAGGTTTTCATTGGCACTTCTGACAGCCTGGTTTAAGTAGCTCCCTGAACATAGCGGGAGCCGCTATGAATCTAATCTCTGTAATCTTTACATTCCAAAGTCTTTGAACAGTCAGTATCACTACATGATGCAATTCCTAAACAATATGCATAAGTGTCTCTTCTTTCAGCACCAGTCCCCTGACCTGAGCAGCATCTGAGGAAGAATTTTAGTGTTTAACCCTGCGTGCTATATGAACACCTTTCAGAGCTGTCTTGTAATATTACTTCAGATTTTTTTTGCCATACTTCCAAACAAATTCCACAGTAGCAGTCGGTTACATTGCTAATTACCCACAAAGCATATCGCTGTCAAACAGCAATGTGTGTACCAAATAGATATTAGAAAAATAATGATTTTGGTGTTGACCTTTTCTATCCGTGCCAGGAATGTGTATTAACAAACAGTGATGTACTTGGCATGAAACACAACAGTTTATCTTATATTTAACAGCCTACTGTTAAAGTCCTTAATAATGTTGGTTTAAATCTACATATAGTCTACTCATGTCTATGCAAAAATCTTTTTTTTTAAGTCCCAGCTCTCACCTGGGTGATCCTCCCAGCAAATGTGTTGCAAGATCCTGGCCTTGGACTCCCCAACTTTGAGCCTGGGCCTGAAAATGCCAGCACATCAATTTAATACAGACCTGAATCATTTCTGAAAGGGACATGTAAACCCTTTACAGGACATAGAAAGCAAAGAACAGTTATAGCTATACAAGACAGTTTTATAAAGGGAACCTGAGTCTGTTGCTCACCTCCATATTAAGTTCTCAGTTCAGGTTGTTATAGATCATGGAATGGTTAGATCTAGTTAGATCATCTTGTTCCAGTCTCCCCTGCCATGGATGGGGACACCTTCCACTAGACTAGGTTGCTCAAAAACTAGCTTAGCCAGCCTCTGTTTCTCAGACACCACAGCAGCTGACTATCGAAATCCAAGAAGCCTCTCCCCTTGTGCCTCTTATTCCAAACATTTCTGTCTCCTGCTCACTTTTCAAATTGTGTTTATTCTAATCTTTTCTTTGATGCCCTTACTATGGAAGGTTAATTCCTACAAGTTAATGTCTGATGGATGAGGCACCAGTATTATATTCAACATATTTCCCTGAAATATATTTAGGTATAAATGGTGCATTTCAAAACTGAAAATCATTCGAGTCTAAGTTAGATGTGTATATTCACATAACCCCTAATGCATTTGCTTTCCAGCCCAAGTAAGGATCTAACTCATTGTCTCCTATTAGAAATGGTTAAACAGAAATGTGAGAAACTGCGACAAGCTGAGTGAACATAAAAGTATTTCAGAATATTTTCATATGTTCCATAAGATGTTATGAGGTGAGCTGAGCATGAGGGAGGTTTTCTTCTAATTATTGTTTTTGGACACTTAAAATGTGTCAGCGTTACCTATGCGGTTTTGTGGCTCTGGTTCTATGTGACTTGTCTTGGATCCCAAAGGAAACTCTAATGCCAGAAAGGGATTCCAGTATATTTCTTCCATTCTGTCTGTGACCTTCTTTATGAAATTCCCCTTTTTCCAGATTTTTTTTTTTTTTTTTGCCATTATAAACTCCAGTGAGGCTATATACAGATTACAATTTAAAAAAGAAATATTGAAATAATTATTTCTGTAAAACATGAGACATATACAAATAGTGGAGAGTAAGTAAAGCCAAAATAGAACAGTCATATTGCTTTGTGACACTTCTGAAAATCGTTCTAAATAATGAGTTTTTCAAACTCACATTGACAGCTATTTTCTGTCTTTCAATTAATTTTGATCCACATAAAGTTAGTGCTGTCACGGAACTGTGTGAAAGATTATGGCTTAGGCCTCAAAATGAGCCCTAAAAATTAGATCCTATGAGCTGTCACTATATAATTATCCAGTAGAGCTACACTGAGGTTGGTCAAATCATAGATGTAGAATATGAGAACAGACCTCAGTGCAAAAAAACCTCACAAGTAAAGTTTTGTTCAGTAAATAAGAACTACCCTTTCAATTGGGAACTATGCATTGGTTTGGAAGTGTAGATGGCTTCATGGGAAGATGTCCTGGTTTCAGCTGGGATAGAGTTAATTTTCTTTCTGGTGGCTGCTAGTGTGTTTCAGATTTGGTGTGAAAGGAATGTCCATAATGCAGATTGGTTTAATTGTTGCTAGGTGATGTTTATATTATTCAAGGACTTTTTTCAGCTTCCCATAGAAGCTGAGAAGGAGCACAGAGAGAACAATAGAACAGCCAATGGAATATTCCACACCATAGACGTCATGCTCAGTATATAAATGGGGGTTGGCCAGCGGGCAGGAATCTGTGATCACTGCTCGGGACGGGGAGGGCAAGTAATTCACTGGGTGGTGAGAGTGACTTGTGTTTTATTACTTCACCTTGCATATTCTTTTGCCATCACTATTATTATTACTGTTATTTTTCTTTTCCATTACTGTTCTATTCAACTGTCCTTATCTCAACCCACGAGTTTTTGCTGTTTTTTTTCCTTTCCCCTCCTTTTCTCCATCTCTCCCCCTACCCTCTGAGGGAGAGGGAGACAACTGAGTGAGTGGCTGCATGGTCCCAGCTGCCAGCTGGGGTTAAACCACGACAGGAGACTAAGCAAGTAGACAGAAAAGAAACCCAGAGAGGGGTGACTACACATAAGGCTCTGGAAAATTATGTGGTGGAGTACTGTCTATGCTCAGTGTGCTCTTGTACTGTTTCATATTTATCTGCTTACCTTGTCATAGATAGTGTAGTTAGATGGACTTGGGGGTCTGTGTCACTACAGCTCCTCTTGCCTTCTTTTCTGTATGTTTTCTGTATATTCAATGGGCATATGTTCTTTTCATGAAATGTAGATAAAAAAAAAAAAGAAGTCACAGAAGAAAAAAGCAAATTCCAAAATAGATATATAGATATATATATATATATATGTACCATAGAGGATTATATGGCATTTGAAATATTTTGGTGAAAAAGTATATGTCTGCTGCCAGCTGATTACAGAATAACATGGACTACCCAGGGTTTGGCAGGACGTGTGGTGAAGGTTAAAGCTGTGCCTGCGAGTTTCCAAGGACATACATTATTCAAGGCCCTGTGCAATTACCATACGTTCTGTTGACTATTAGGACATGTCTGCAATGCATAATATTGTTCAGAGCAGAGTTATGAGCAAAAAAGCAAACTCGAGCCAGAAAAAGGGTAGGCGTCTTCGTGCAGTAAGTAGAGAAACGTTGCACTCAGGACTCAAGCTCGTATCTCCTCAGAGGACTGCAATGTACTATGATAACAAATCTACTCAGTTAGAGCTTTCGGGGGTTCTTTGAGCTACATTTTACCTTATGGTAGCAACACATTTTCAGTCATCTCACATATATTTAAAAAGACCAAAGCAAAGAGCACGGACTAGATCACACCAACCTTCGTGTAACAGGTTTATTATATGAGTTATTAATGTAAATCAATGGGAGGTGTTGCCTGCTTGTAATTTTTAAATTAAAGTAATTTCTTGGATAACTGTGGATTGAACTCATACACTCAGATTTCTAAATATTTTTTTTTAATTATTTATATATTTTACATATATGATAAGAAATGTGATGGATCATGGAACTATAGTGTGGAATGGAACTGTCATGTACAACGAACTACCATTTTCTCAGAGTTATTGGAAGACTGCAAGTCACCTTGGCAGCAGAAAGTTCTCTTGCCTTTAAGCAAATGTTGTACTTGTTTAGTACTGGACCAACAACTGGAATTATTTAGTTTTGAACTAAAGAGAGCTTTAGGGTCTGGTATCTCCTTGTTATTTGTGATTTAAGAATTTAATGAAAAATACAGCAAAATGTGTCAGCTTAATAGATAGTCTGGGTGACAGCTCTAATATATGACATGTAAGTGATAAAGTGTCAGTTTGAGAGAATTGTGAAACATTTGATATCATCTTTGGTATAACACTCTTTTCTGTCTAATTTAATTTGGAATACCTCACCCTGGACAAAAGGTCAGATACATGTAGTGAAAAATATACCAATGATTTTTTCTAAATTGGTTGATGATTAGGTATTTTTTATGAATACAGATTTCTGTTGTAACTAGTTTAGCATAAAAGCAGTGATATCCTAAGTAATGCCTTTATCAAGCATCCTGAGCTGTATTATGGTGTCCATTGTAGTGAAGACAAACTGAGATACTCAAAGTTATTTCAAGTATGATGTGACTCTTCTAATGTGTGCCTTCTTTTTACCTAAGTCACCTTGACAAGCTGTTTTTAAAGGCATGAGGATTTAGATGTACTAAATTCATTTATAACAAGAACTAACATTTCTAGAATGCTAGAATCATACAATCGCCAGGGTTGGAAGGGACCTTAAAGATCATCTAGTTCCAACCCCCCTGCCATGGGCAGGGACACCTCCCACTAGACCAGGTTGCTCAAAGCCCCATCCAGCCTGGCCTTGAACACTTCCAGGGATGGGGCTTCCACCACCTCTCTGGGTAACCTGTTCCAGTGTCTCACCACCCTCAGGGTGAAGAACTTCTTCCTAACGTCCAGTCTGAATCAACCCATCTCTAGTTTTAAGCCATTCCCTCTAGTCCTACCATTACCCGACATCCTAAAAAGTCCCTCACCAGCTTTCC